>OZ038463.1:33350927-33972177 GCA_964036295.1 Plumapathes pennacea | reverse complement strand
GTCAATCAGCTTGGGCCGCCTGTGGTTTTCCCCGTCTTCTTTTGTTAAGAGGTTCGCTCACAACACAACTTCTTCCGCATGTTTAAAAGTAGGACAAGCTTTTCAGTTGGTTTTCGATAGCACTTGAAAGTCCTGATATCCTGGGAGATCGGATTTAGGGAAAGGCATGTTTACACTAGCTTATATTTGGTGTTTATATCCGTGTATGATTCAAATATTCCTCCCGCGCGTGATCAGTGGAATCGTGACACGTGAGCGAATAACCCTCGTCGGGCGAACTATCGCTGTTGATTGACATTATCCGAACACTGTCAGTTTTATTCAATCACAAAATATATTGAGAGATGACCACCGAGGAGGACATCAATTCATTTGTCGAAAAAGCAGTTTCAGAAAACACCAAAAAACTCCTCGCGCCATTATTTGCGCTGCGAGAGGTAATGATTTGAAGGATAATTTTGGCTTCGGAAATATGCACGGATTGTCCTTGGACATTATCTGTTCCTCTAAGCTCACAGTTGCCCTTGAGCTTCATTCTCGGGCAAATGTTCGCTTCTCGGAACAGATATTATGCTTGGACAATTTTCCGTGCATATATATTTCCTCGCCAAAACTACCGGTCATTGCTTATTTATAATATGCTGAGTTGCAATTTTGCAAGCACTGCATGAAAGAATTTGCTTGACATGCAAAAAGCAAGCCACAATAATAGCCATAGTTTTGTTATTAGTAAGAGATGTGAATTATAGCGAGTTCCGAATATCTAGTGCTTCAAGGAAAATGAAAGATGCAGATCGGATGTCGGGGGCAACCCCGAATGCGCTTCGGGAACTATTTACTTAAATACCCAACTGAACATCTTCGCGGCGACGAACGATCGTTTGTTTTAATGAGGGACTTGAGAAATTAAATGTTAGTGACTAAACTCATCATAACTAACGCAACTTTATCAAGTTTAATAAAGGCAGTAGTATCAGATTCCTGTCGGATCTTGACTCGGATACTACGTTGCACAGCCTTTGCAGCTGCAGAAACTTGATTTCATTTTCTGCAAGGCTCGAGTAGTCGTCGGACACAGCGGAACAGTCGCGGAAATTATCGCATTCACAGATCATACTTTTTTTATTTACATTTTGGAGGATGCTATCGAACGCGAATATCGACACCGACAAATAATCAAAGCAGCAAGGCAGCTGTAAGCTCGCGAATTTGTAAAAAGTACTTTTGCGGGAGTGGGTATTTAATAGAACTGGCTCTTGCGAAACGCGCTATAGAACTGATTTACCGCAACCGCGTTTTCCTGGAGGGACTCTTCTCATCACTACAAAGCACAAGCAGTTATTGTTTCAGTGATCCACATATTTTTGTATTGTTTCGTTTCGTTTCGCAAAATAGAATAAGCCCACAGCATGACGGACTGACTGACTGACTGACTGACGCAGTCTTGACTGCAATAAGGTGGGACGCTTAAAAATGCCACCGCAAAAACTACTTCGACGATCGCGTTCTCGATTTTGTTGCGTTGTCGGTAATATCGATACTACCCAAATTGGGAACAGAACGACTTCCATATTTGGAATCCATTGTTGACAGCACCGGGACACATTCCAGTTGACTGGATCGCATGAAGCTTCGCTTTTCACCACTTCGTGGTTAACGCGAGCTTAAAAAGAAAAGAAAAATAGAAAAGAAATCATTCAACATGTGAGTCAGCGTAACAAACTAGCCTGTAGAAAGCCGACCACTTTAGAAGACCTAGCTTCCTCGTCCATGTAACTGTAAGTCATATGCGATTCCTTGTTTGTTATGACAGCCGGACTGAATGATCCAGGATGTCCACAGCTGTAGCATATTCTCCGTTTCAAATATTTAATTTGAATTGAAGTTGGCAGCACAAAATGCTCTGGACAACTGCTTACCGCTGTTCCTCCTTGTAACATTAAACCCATCATTAAAATGAAGGCCCGAAATTGAAATGCCATAATTTATTACTCACCGTCAAACAAGCCCAACAACAAACTGGTCTGAATGAAACTGTGGGTTTGGGCTTCATCGAAACACACCAATGAGAGGCCGATACCCGAGGGGTTCACGTTGCAGATGCGTGAAATGACGGAAATAAAAACAGCAATGTAAATATGCGCCAAACAAGTCAGTTCCGGCGGCGATCTTCAAAGTGTACTTCCGCTCTATTTAAATACATCTCGTGGTAGTTGACACTTGACTACCGGAAACTTGGCCATTTGCAGACTTCTCGCTGAAGTTAAATTAAATTAAAGTTAAATTAAGTTTTATTATATAATTGCTAAATGATAGCTGCAACGTTTCTCAAAATTTTATAGGAATCGCATAAAAGCCAAAAAAGTTATGATCCAAAGTTTGTCATGGACAAGGGCGCCAGATACCGGCCGAACAAACAATACCCCGCGTGATACCGAAGCGCATGATGGGATACGAGAAAGTCCCACAGGCCACGGTTTCCGAAATAAATCACGAACATGCTATTTAAAGAATTTCCACTGGTTTGCCGTGGTGTGGACTCTTACCAAGATTTACGTCATCACATGGTCAAAATTTGTTGCGGACTCACTCGGAGAAGCGCCTCGGAAATTTGTTTTTTACCACAATATTTAGAAATATACAGGAAAGCTTCGTTTGTATTTCGCTGCAAAGCGTGACATACTGGCGTCAGCATCGTAAAGTAAAGTAAAGTAAAGTATCTTTATTGCGTTCGACGTTAGGAGAACGCAACCCTAATCTCAGCTGGATTTCGGTTCTACGCGGTTGATGGGTACATGGCACGTGCTTTCGCCAGCGCGAAGAATCGAGATTTTTTGGGTGGTCGGGTGGTCGGGCGATGTGCAAAGTCTATCAAAGGCAAAGAGACCTACTTTTCAGTAAAAGAAGCCAATATCTGGGATAATAAAGGCAGCACGACAGCAAGAATTCCCAGAAAAATGTAACTCGACTCGCGATTGCCGTATTTCAGTTTTGTGTTGATGAAAATATACTCAATATGCAACCGACACTTTACTGATGTTCCAGATACTTATATGGAAGAAATATACGGCTTTGTGGAGACAGAGGTATCGCGGTGATTCAATCGCAAGCCACAGGATGGTCGAATTGTGATGTCGGAGATTACGCAAATGTATATCGTGAGAAGAGTGGATTAGTAACATAAGAGCACATTCCAGCGAGCGGAAAGATAAGTGAGTTTAGCGAGTGACAGGTTGAGAGGGATTAAATTTTGGTAAGTGATATGATTGAACTTAGCATTGTGTATGCAACTGAAGTATTTAGTGTGAGTGAATCTGCGAGAGAGTGCGAAGCTTCATTAAAACTGTGAAAAGACAGCCTTGCGATTTTGTCGTGGATACTTGGGGAGGCGAATTCACGACACGTGGCACCTCCGACGGGGAACCCAACAGTGATTAAGCTCGTACAAGAGCAAAGGACCCGAAAAAATCCAAGTGACGCTGTTCGATCAAGAACATGGACCAAGACGAAGTGATGAAGGGAAAGCTGCGAGCGCTCAGTTTTACCCTCAAAAAGACTAACAATATCATCGCGAAGGAGGATGAAGAAGTCGCGGAACGACAGAAATCATCTATCACAGTTGCGATCAAGGCTGTGAACAACCTCAAGGAACAAATCGAAGAACAGAAGTTCGCTAAAGGAGAATCTGAAGATGAAGTCAGAACGTGGGGCGAGGAAGCTGAGAACTTATTAGCTGAAGCGGATGAAGGTGTCAAGAAACTAGCAAAACATATCCAGCAAATGCAAGCTGATCGGCAAGCGGCCGAAGATGCTCACAAGCGGCAGGGAAAACTAACGTTTAAGCAGAAAGAATACGAGCAGCAACAAGCCCACGAAGAGCATGAGAGACAACAGCAGTTAGAGTTCGAACGCCAACTCCTAAACCAGAAACTAGAGTATCAAAAGATGCTTGAAGAGGCACACCCAGACCCACCGAAAAAGGGCGCTGCCGTTAAGCTTCCCAAACTCGTTATAACACGTTTCAACGGGTCGTATCACGATTGGCTGCGATTTTGGGGTCAATTCACCGCCGAGATTGACAGCGCCGAAATCGCGGATGTCATGAAGTTTTCTTATCTGAAGGAGTTAGTTGATCCTAAAATCCGATCAAACATAGACGGGCTGCCTTTCACCGCCGCAGGGTACGAACGTGCCAAGAAGATCCTTGCAGACCGCTATGGTGATACTAGCGAGATCGTGAACTCATACGTAGAAGAAATTATCAACCTTCCGACGATAACGAGTGCGCAACCAGCAAAGATACACGCATTCTATGACAAGCTAATGTATTGCGTGCAGTCATTAGAAACACTCGAGAAGCTTAGCGATGTGAACGGTCACGTGAGACTAACCCTGAACAAACTGCCCGGTATTCGTGGGGATCTTGTGAGAACTGAGCAAAAATGGAAGGAATGGGACTTCACTCAACTAGTCGCGGCCCTACAAGCTTGGACCGAAAGGAATCCAATAGAAGCGAAACGTGAAGAGAAACCACAGGAATCTCCGTACAAGAGGCGTGACAAGCCCTTGAGAGTCTATCAAACTCGACAAGCGGAACACAAGACACGCGCGTGCGTCTATTGTGAAACCACGGAACACAAATCTTCCGCTTGCAACACGGTGACGGGAATTACCGAGAGAAAGAGACTTCTGACAGAGAAGAGATTATGTTACAATTGCACCGGAGCGAATCACAGAGCTTCTGAGTGTAAAAGCAAAATGACATGTCAGAACTGTGCCAAACGGCATCATTCCTCCATCTGTGATCAGAAAATAGCCGCAGAAAAGATGTTGACAGCACGTTGTCCTGATGAAGCTGAAGTGGTTTATCCAGTTGTGATAATCGAGGTCGAAGGAGTGAAATGCAGAGCGCTCCTTGACACCGGAGCAGGGAGTTCGTACGCTTCCGCTAAGCTGCTGGACCAGCTGTCCAAACGACCCACGATAACGGAGACAAAGAGAATCGAAATGCTTTTTGGAGCGACCACCACGAGAGCAGAAATATTCAAGGTGAAAGTGGGAGCGGTCGAAGGAGATTTTACTATGGAAGTAAACTTGACCAAAGTCCACAAGCCGCAACTGATGCACTTGGAAAACCCACAGTACGAGAATCTACTAAAGAAATATACACATTTGAGCGGAGTGAAGATGACCGACACTGACCGAAAACCTCAACTTCCCGTGCACGTGGTCTTGGGTGCCAGTGAATATGCCATGATCAAGACACAATGTGCCCAGAGGGTTGGACTGCCAGGCCAACCAGTGGCCGAGAAAACGCTTCTTGGGTGGACAATCATGTCACCAGGGAGGGAGACCGACACAAGTCCAATGCTCCTAACTCAGACCTCTAGCGTGGACTACGAAGAGCTGTGCCGACTTGATGTACTTGGTCTAGCTGACGCAACCGAGAACGATCAGGAAACGGTCTATGCTGAATTCAAAGAACAACTGACCAGAGATCCCGCTGGTTGGTACGAAACAGGATTGCCCTGGAAAGGGAATCACCCCGACCTACCCAACAATAAGCAGGGGAGCCAGAGACGACTACAATCTCTGTTGCGGAAGTTGAAGCGAACCAATAATACCGAGAAATATGACGAGGTCATACAAGAACAGCTGCAGCAGGGAGTGGTAGAGCAGGCCCCCGTCAATCCATGCGGGAGAGAATTCTACATTCCGCACAAACCAGTGATCAGAGAGAACGCAGAGAGTACAAAACTACGTATAGTTTATGATGCCTCAGCCCGAGAGAGAGAAGGGGCGCCCTCCCTCAATGACTGCCTCCACACAGGACCACCTTTGCAGAACAAGCTGTGGAGCGTTCTAGTCAGAGAACGGTTCCATCCCGTAGCCATCGTGGGAGACTTGCAGAAAGCGTTTCTGCAGGTCCGAATTAGAGAGAATGAGCGAGACGCATTGCGGTTTCACTGGAAATCCAATGAACACTCTGAAACAGAGACACTGCGATTTACAAGGGCCTTATTCGGGCTAGCGCCCTCCCCCTTCCTACTTGGAGGTGTGATCGAGCACCACCTGGATAGCTGGCAGAGCCGAATGCCAGAGGTTGTGGCCGAGATACGGAAAAGCCTCTACGTAGACGACCTCATATCGGGATCTACTACCGTATCCCAGGCTAAAGAATTGAAGGAGGGTGCCATTGAAGTTTTCGCAGACGCAACGTTCAAGCTGCATAAGTGGAACTCTAATATAAAGGAACTTGAGCCACCTAGTGACGACTCCAAGCAAGGCCAAGGCGAACCAACTTATGCAAAACAGCAGCTGGGCGTAAAAGCGAGCGAGACTAACATGCTGGGACTACCCTGGGATAAGAAGAAGGACACCCTGAGAATCCTTTACCCCCAGGAGACAGCAGAATGCACCAAGAGAGGAATCTTGGCAAATCTCGCCAAGATTTATGATCCGATAGGGCTAGTTTCCCCTACAACCCTCAGCGGGAAATTCATCTACAGAGACATATGTGACCTGAAGTCAGCCTGGGACGCGCCAGCACCGGGACAACTAGTCGAGCGCTGGCAGAGATGGAGAAACAGCCTACCACCCGACGTGACAGTACCCAGATCCCTTGTGTGTCATCAAGAGCCCATACGATCCGTAGAGCTGCATGCCTTTGGCGACGCCAGTGGCAACGGAGTGTCGGCGACGGTGTATGCGGTGGTGACTCAAGAGTCGGGAACCAACCAAGGGCTCGTGACTGCAAAGGCACGACTAGCCAAACGCAATACGACCATACCCCGGCTGGAACTTATATCAGCCCATATGGCCGCCAATCTCGTGAGCAACGTCAGGAATGCGTTGGCAGGGTTCCCGGTCACAGACACACAGTGTTGGCTAGACAGTAGTGTGGCACTGCATTGGATCAGAGGCCAGGGCGAGTACAAGCAGTTCGTGGCAAACCGAGTCCACAAGATTCAGAACCACTCAGAGATAACTTGGCGTCACGTACCGACAGCCGAGAACCCCGCAGACCTGGGGAGCCGTGGCGGTAGCGTCACAAACGCGGAGCTGTGGTGGAAAGGACCGGAGTGGTTGAGGCACCGCGAGAAGTGGCCGCCAGAAATTGTGACCAAGTCTTCACCAGAGAGCAAGGCAGAGGCCAAAGTGACAAGAGAACTGCTCGCCACTACAGTCAAGCAAAGGGATGCATTTGACGATCTGCTCAACAAGCACAAACTGTGGCGAGTCCTGCGCACGTGCGCGTGGGTGAACCGCTTCCTGCACAACTGCAAAAGCAACAAATCCGAGAGAGCCATGGGTCCGCTGACCACCCAAGAAATCGAGGACCAGAAACTGTGGTGGACAAAGCGAGTCCAACAGGAAGCCAAGAGTCAGCCAAAGTTCCAAGAGGACAGAATACAGTTGAACCTACAAGAGAATCAAGAAGGAATCCTGGAATGCAGAGGGAGGATTCAAGGCGTGTACCCTCTCTACCTCCCCGACAGCCATCCGTACACCGAGAAGCTGGTAGAGGAAGCTCATCTGCGCACGCTCCATGGGGGAGTTGCACTAACCATGGTTCATGTAAGGAACAACCATTGGGTGCCGAGATTAAGACAACTCATCAAACGCGTCAGAAGAAGTTGCTGGGGATGCAAACGATCTCAAGCTACAGCACTTGCAGCTCCACCTCCCGGAAACCTTCCCACAACTAGAACAGAGGGAACAACTCCATTCCAAGTGATTGGAGTGGACTTCGCGGGACCCATAAAGTTCCAGACAAAGCGCCAGGCAGCGGGAAAAGCCTATCTGGCCCTCTACGCCTGCAGTCTTACCAGAGGACTGTACCTGGAATTGCTGCCCAATCTGGAGACCGAAGAGTTTCTAGGAAGTCTCAAACGCCTTATAGCGAGGAGGGGAAGACCCAAAGTAATTTACTCCGACAATGGAGGAACCTTTGTCGGAGCAGCCAACTGGCTCCGTCAAGTCATGAGAGATGAGAGGCTAAACAACTTCTTGGCGGAGCAAGAGATAAAGTGGCGATTCAACTTGAGCCGCGCGCCCTGGTGGGGCGGTCAATTTGAGCGGATGGTAGGACTGGTGAAGGGTGCCATGTACAAGACCATTGGGCAGGGATACTTGTCCTGGAAGGAGCTGCAAGACGTGATCCTGGACGTAGAGGTGGCCCTCAACAACAGACCCCTTGGTTACGTGGAGGATGATATTCAGCTACCAGTCCTGACACCGAACGCGCTCTTGTTCGGACAACCCAACACGCTACCTGAACTTGAGCCCCACCACATCGAAGATGCAGACCTACGGAAGCGCGCCAAATACTTGCAAAAGTGCAAGGAAGCCATGTGGAACAGGTGGTCCAAAGAATACCTGAGAGGGCTCAGAGAGAGACACAACCTGAAACATGCGGGACGGCCTTTCGCCCTGTCGGTGGGTGAAGTGGTAATCATCAAGAGTGAAGAGCGGAACCGGGGCAAGTGGCCACTTGGCATTGTTGTGGAGCTGATACGAGGGCGAGACGGCGTAGTGAGGGCAGCCAAACTACGAGCTGGAAAGAATTACCTAGAGCGGCCGGTACAGCACCTCTACCCCCTAGAGCTGTCCTGCGACCGGACACCCCGGGTCACTCTGAGCGCTGACGCCCCCATCTTCAGGCCCAAGAGGGACGCGGCAGTTGCTGCGGAAATGCGTATTCGGCACACTGCTAAAGATGAACAATGAACTACCTGTTCTCTTATAATCCAAACGACAAATGTCACATGTAGTTCATATAGTTCATGTAGTTCATTTAGTTATATTGTAATCAAATACTTATTAGGACTCCAAGGATCAGGTCAAAACATATACCTCGTGAGCGAGCTATATGGGGGGAGTGTGTCGGAGATTACGCAAATGTATATCGTGAGAAGAGTGGATTAGTAACATAAGAGCACATTCCAGCGAGCGGAAAGATAAGTGAGTTTAGCGAGTGACAGGTTGAGAGGGATTAAATTTTGGTAAGTGATATGATTGAACTTAGCATTGTGTATGCAACTGAAGTATTTAGTGTGAGTGAATCTGCGAGAGAGTGCGAAGCTTCATTAAAACTGTGAAAAGACAGCCTTGCGATTTTGTCGTGGATACTTGGGGAGGCGAATTCACGACAGTGAAACTCTTGTGTACAGCTCAACTTATTTCTTCCGACGAAAGTATTAATCACATTTCACTATGTCTGACAATTTTCATATATCTTCAAAGAATGAAAAGAAAAAAAAAGAAAAGAAAAAAGGGTTCGAACCGGACCGCGCGGTCTTCGTGCTGGTCACTTCCGGTTTCAGACTAAACCCACTACGTTTATACACGGTAAGTAATTACAGCTAGTAGCTTGTGGGGCCGTGTTGGTGGAATACCTGTTGAAAGCAGACAGGTTGTCTGGACTCTTATTTACCACAGAACGCTTTATACAGCCTTTACAACAAGACGTTTGGACTGGCTCTCTGAGCCCCAGAAGACAGATAGGACATTCATATTTGCTTTCCAACGGTGGATCAAAGAACTCGTCGTATCCCTCACTTCGTTCTTCGTTACTCGCTTCGTTCCTTAAGGTGCTATGATAAGGGCTCTGATCAGTTGAAGAAATCAAGTTCGGCCCTCGGCTAAACTCGAGAGTACCAAACGACCGGCTCATCGTACAGTCAATCGGTTTTGACATTCGTTTTGAAAAACATTGAACTTATTTTCAAGACTCTCACGCACTCAGGGACTTTCCCGTATCCTATCATGCGCTTTCGGTATCATGCGGGGTTATTGTTTGTTCAGCCGTGTCGCAACATGGAAGGTTCTAGAATGTTCTAGAATGTTCTTTTTACTCTATTTAGTAAATCGACCAATCAGAGAGCGAGAAATAGTAAAACGAACATTCTAGAACATTCTAGAACCTTCCACGCATGATACCGAAAGTGCATGATGGGATACGGAAAGTCCCTGTGCGTGAGAATCTTGAAAATAAGTTCAATGTTTTTCAAAACGAATGTCAAAACCGATTGACTGTACGATGAGTCGGTCGTTTGGTACTCTCGAATTTAACCGAGGGCCGAACTTGATTTCTTCAACTGATCAGAGCCCTTATCATAGCACCTTTAGGAATGAAGTGAATAATGAAGAAGGAAGTGAGGGATATGACGAGTTCTTTGATCCACCGTTGGAAAGCAAATTTAAATGTCCGATCTGTCTTCTGGGGCTCAGAGAGCCAGTCCAAACGTCTTGTGGGCACAGATTTTGTAAAGGCTGTATAAAGCGTTCTATCAGGTAAGCCAGCCCACGCTAAATGCTACACAACTTTCGGTCAACAAAACTCAATTTCTGTTGCAGTGCGTGCTGAGGAAAGCCGTTTTCAGCAGTTTTTTTTATCGATTTATTTTGATTTATTTCTAATAACTAATGCGCGATACTATGCCATGATAGACAAGAAAAGGATAATTTTTTGATTGGAACCGGCTGAAAAAAGAACATTTCTTGCAATCGATCCAGCGTTTTGCCCGCGCGAGCAACCAATCAAAACAGCGTGTATCAAGTCGATCGAATGAAAGGTATTCAAACCTTCTTTCGAGTTCCAGCTGGATACGTCCGACGGGAAACAACACCATTGCCCTGGCAAGAAGGACGCAAGAACACTTACGAATCAGTATTGAGCCCTGTTTGGGGAAACAAACGCCCGCATTAAGGTCTCGATAAAGGTTCGCGCGTCCCTTTCGGGAAAAAATCATTGTAGCGTTACAAGTTAATGTACATACAAGTATTATATATTGCTGTAAAGGTCTTGGACGGCAGATTATAGATCTGATGTTATCGTTTTCAGGCACATTGAAGGTGAAGTACAATTTTATTGAGGTTCATTTGAAACTTGATTGTTTCGGAAACGGGAAACAAAACTTCTGTCGGTTTTATTCGAAAATGCTAAAACTTTTTTGTGATACTCAATGAAGTTGACTAAAAGACCGTGTCAGCGAATTTTGATCCGTTTTGTTTTAAGGATTTTATTTCATTTAAAGTGGAGGGAGCGTTTAAGGACCCGTTTTTTATACAAACTCTAATAAAAAAACAAAACAAAACAAAGAAAACAAAAAAAAAAAAAAAAAAAAAAGCAAAAAATCAAAAATCGCTGACACGGTATTGGAAAAGAATGTATTGTCTACAGCTCACGAAAATTTGAGTAATATATTTACCAAAACGCTCGAAAGTTTTGTTTCCCAAAAGACCTGATTTTTCGCGAAAAATCTTTTATTGATCTCAGTGATCTAGATCACATTCTACCTTCAACGTTTATGAAAAATGTACTAGATTTGCATTTTTCAGTCCCAGACCTTTACAACGATATATGTACGCGTATATATTTTAAATAGCAACGCTACAATGATTTCCGAGAATATTTTTGAGGAACACTCGAACCTTTATCGAGACCTTAAAGGAAAACAATGAGCCTCTTTTGAAGATGAATGAGCCGCGTTTGGGGAACTGGTCAAGAATGAATTGAATATTGAAAAAGAACATTACCTGTTTCTTTATGAACTCTGGAAGGTTCACACGACGGGGGTGAGGGCAGGACATTTTTATTAGTTAATCAGAGAAAGGGGTGGGAGGTACAAACCAAATAACTGGCTAGTAAATAAACTCAAACTGCAGGAAATATCATTTCAGAAAGTAAAAATTTCCAGGGGGAGCATGCCCTCAGACAGCTAATGCCTCCGGTGCGCAGGTTATTCATTACCATTAATTTTATTTTTTACCCTTTCCTTTCTTTCCTTTTAATCTGCTGAGGAATGTAGGAAAGAGCCTTGAGTTCTCAACAAACGCTGATCACAGGTCAGACTAACAAAAACATTGGGACTTTATTAATGTTATGGGAACTATCGGCATTGACAGGGCCGGGGCGAGTAGGGTCACTTTATTTTCAATTGTAGTCAAGAAAGCTTTTCTAATGTTAGTTCAAAACTTTTGCCAGCCAAAACCGCACCCCCCTGGCATAAATAATAACCTGTCCCTAACCGAGTGCCGATGTGTATGGCCGCATACAGCAAACGACTACCACTGCTTCAGAATTTGGTATGTTTTAGAAAACATAGCAACGTTGCTGTATCAATGCGTTCCCAGGGCCTTTCCCTTTTCAGAACAGAAGGAAAAGGCCCTGGGAACGAAGCTGAGAAAATTACGTACGATCAGCGGTCTGTATCGCGGGCGCTAAAAACTTACTAAATCTGCTCGATGCGGCTGCAAATACTTTCACTGTAGCTTACATGTCATTTACAACGTAAGCGTTTAAAACCTTTAAATACTGCAACATATCAAGAGTATAACCAGTAGAACCATATTTCGAAAAAATCGACAAAGGCACACCGTAAATATATATGGAGCCGGACCGTGTGGGACTGAGAAACACGGTTTAGACAGTATATGGACGCTACATGAAGTATACAGGGACAAGGTTTAAGAGCAACAAAATGGCAAGGAAGGACTATGTGGTGATTTTGGCTTCGGAACGGCGCCATATTGAGTCTTTGAAGCCTCGAAATGGCCGGTTTTCAACTGAAAAGGCACTAGATAGTGGACAGCTAAATGCTTGAATCGGAGCATTTACATCGAATGAATAGCTTCGCATAATAATATAGTTATCGCAAACGTGCAGGAAAGTCAGGAGTGCGTGGAGGAGGACGAGGTAAACCTTCTTATAAAGTCATATATTGCGTCTGTGTATATTTCTGCGATTTTAGGATCGAAAAGACACCAGGTAAACTTGTTTATTTTGAAAATAGTTTTCGATCCGCTTGGCGATTCTCTGAAAATTGCATAGCTGGGCAAGTGTCCTCCTGCAGCAGTTAAGACCAATAATCGAAAGTTCAAGCTTCCCACTCTATTCTCTTATTGCTTGTTCGTCATTTTGAGAGATTTACCGCCCATACTGCGAGTGCATACGGCCGTGTTGAGCGGAAATTCTGGCTATAACTTCCGACAAGACGGCATCAACGGCACCCAGACGGCCATCCATAGCCCGCCGTTCTTTACAATTGAGGAGTGGTGCTGCAAACTTGCGATGATGTTACAACCAACTAAATGTGAAGCTTTGCTTTTACTGGGAAAGAAATTCGTCGGACCTGTTCCCCACCCAAAAATAAACAATATACCAGC
This sequence comes from Plumapathes pennacea, assembly GCA_964036295.1. Classification (NCBI taxonomy): domain Eukaryota; kingdom Metazoa; phylum Cnidaria; class Anthozoa; order Antipatharia; family Myriopathidae; genus Plumapathes; species Plumapathes pennacea. The sequence continues at coordinate 33,959,007 of OZ038463.1, read as the reverse complement.
AATGATAAATCAGGTGAACAAGACGTCTTGGCATCAACATAGACAATAAATTATGCTGGATGACACACCTTCAGGAGACAATAAAATCATTTGCAAAGAAACTAAACCACTAAATCACTAAGATTCCTATCACCAAAGAGTCTTGAAGTATATTATTTCAGAGTTATACTACCCTTCAGTATGGATTACTCATATGGGAAAACTGTAACAAGACATTCTTTCAGGATCTGGAAAGGATGCAAGTAAGGGTGGCCGAGATCATCCACCAGTACGACTTGAAAAACTTTCAGTACTGAAGTCCTCTGAAGGCCCGGTGGAACACACTGTTCTGGCAGTATATTCTTTGAGACAGTGCTCGACATTAAGGTTTTAGGTTGGTTGCCCTTCAGACTGTAGATTGACTTCAAGCAATAGAAAGTTTCATAATTTCTGTTTGCCCGGCCCAGAATTTACCTGCCCGACCAAAAGTTTTGGTTGCCCCGGGCAAGCGGGCAACCGTTAATGTCGAGTGCTGTTTGAGAGGAAGAGACAAGCTAGACATCCGAAGACCTTGTACGGACATTGTCCGAAATGTGATCACGTATAGGGTGCTGGTACTGTGGAACTATCTAGATGAGTCCCTCCAAGAAAAATCACATGCTAGGTTCAAGAAAGTGTACCTCTGAGGCCAAACATCAGACTCGGCAAACATGCAGAGGCCACACCTTAATTCTATCTAGTTATTTAGTATATTATTATAATCTCATTATCTCAAAACTTTATGTTTTATGTTTATGTCAATTTAGGGTCAAGTATGTGCAAAAGTAGTAACAATAGTTTTGATAAAGAACAAAAGTTAGGTTAGCTAAGTTTTTATTACACTATTGTGACATGATATATAGGTTTTTTTATGTTTGACATGGCTACATCAGCTTGTAAGCTGCAATGTAGTTCCCCCCACTGTGCATAAATAAACACTTATTATTATTATTGTTATCATTATTATTATTGTTACTATTATTATTACAAGCATGTACAGTCACAATAACAGGTTGATCAGGATCAACCTGAATGGGGTGGGTTCTGGCGTGGGAAAGCAAACTAAAACAGGAGTTGCTTGTGGGTCTGCTGTAAGGAGGCTATTAATATTGCAGACCCAATAGTATCTACATGCTTCTAAAAATGTGTTATGATGATTAATTGTTCAAAGAGGATGGATGCAGTGAATGGATTTTTTTTTTCAGGGATGCAGGTCCAAAATGCCCTATTGACAATGAGCCCTTGTCAGAGAACCAGGTATGTACCTTTTACAAATCATAACAAAATAACATTTGTAATATTATTTTTTACTGTTTTGTTAAAAGAAATGGCCTAAGATAAGGTTAGCTTAGGATTAGGATAATGGTTATGGTTAGTCTTCTGTTGGTTTCGTCCGTTCCATGAATAATTAAGGTATAACCGCAAAAACTCATGGGGAGGGGGAGGGGGGGGGGGGGGGCAGCACACAACTTTGTAAGTTGGCTAGGTATGATTTTGTGTGAAGACTTTAGTACACTCTCCAGGACTTTCAGTCAACAGTAATTATTTTAATTAAATGCAATCATGACTTTGGTGTTGCAGCTTTACCCTGATAATTTTGCCAAGCGAGAGATGATGTTGTTCACAGTTGCATGTCGTCACAAGAAGTTGAAAGGCTGTGATTGGAAAGGACCCTTGGGTGACATACAGGTACAACTATTGTTTTTAATTGTGGTCAAATTTTCTACAGGATTCAAGTATTTCTATACATGTGTACCTCTATTTGTAGAGCTAACTTAGGGGCTCTCAAAGCCCCAGTCTTGACACTCCACAAGCAAGTTGGTATACTCCCATGGTATTGTATGTACTAGACAGTCTCATGTCACTTTGGTGGAGGTGGTTGGTAATGGAGATCAACTGCAGAACATCTGTGATACACTGTTTACATTAGGTTTGGTATATTGACTTCCAGCCCACCATTTTTCAAGGGATACAAAATGAAAGTTAATTTATGAGAGCATAAGGATTGACTGACAATTCATTGGCATGATAATAACAAGAACTATGCATAGAACAATTATTCCTTATTTGGAAATCCATTATTGAGAGCACCAGGATGCTGAACCACAATTCCAGTGAGAATGTCATGTCATACTGTACTGTAAGTTGCTACAAAAAATAAAAGAAGTGAGCCATTTATATGAGAGAAAATAAGCCGCAGCTTACATAAGACATGAACACCTCGTATAAATGGTATGAACTCCATGTAACACAAGTTGCTGCTTTTCCTGGGCTAAGGGTTTTGAACTGTTCTTACCTAAGCTGTGGATTACCTTTGATGTGAAACTGCGAACCATTTATACCTAGCAGTTCATGTCTTGTGTAAGCCGTACTCGTATAAATGGGTCTGTTCATGTCTTATGTAAGCCGCAGTCTATGCAAGCCACGGTCTATGCAAGCCGTGGTATATTTTCTCTGGTATAAATGGCTGTAAGGTCTTGCTCTTGAGCTCCCAAAAATGTACAATTGTCAAGTTAGCTTATTTGTGTTTTGTTTTTGTATTGTGTATGCTTTGTGTTGGTTGACCTGTAGCATTAGATCATGTGAAGCTCATCTATTGCTCAGTTGTTTGTGTCACTTGCATATTTCTCAGGAGCATTTGAAGAACTGCCCTTATGTGGATATAGACTGCCCTAATGAATGTGGTGAAACAATACAACGAAAGGATTTGGATCAGCACAATGCACAGCAGTGCCCAAAAAGGACAGTAATTTGTAAATACTGCCAAGGAAGCATAGTACACACTCTGTACAAGGTGTGTTCTTGATGTTTATTGGTATAAGATGTACATTTTGCATTTTGTCTATTTGTTAGTGGTTGGTTGACCTCTACCCTGGTTCCAGAGGTTCCTCGCTTGCCAATGAAGAACGGTGAAGGCTTGGAAGAGAGCGGCAAAGGTGAACGCTGGATAGGAAACCTTTGGGTGCAAGAGGTAGCAACCTCACTTCCATGCCAGTTCTTCTTGCTCGCAATCGCCATTTGTTTGTAAAACCGGTTTGAAAGAACCAATCAAACTAGTAGCTTTCAGTTACCACAGTCAATAAATCATAATAATGATGATGATGATGATGATGATGATGATGATGATGATGATGATGATGATGATGATGATGATGATGATGATGATGATGATGATGATGATGATGATGATGATGATGATGATGATGATGATGATGATTGATGATTTAGCCACGTCTGGTTTACATAAAAGCCGTGAGGTCACGAGAAGATGAACTAATCAGCGACAAAATTGATGCTGAATTCATGGAAGTGAAGTTGCTACCTCGCGCGCCGCCCAGAGGTCTATTCCGCTCGCTTCGTCGCCAGGAAAACTCTTGAAGGAGTAATATAAAGACCTTTGGAACCAGGGTAGTCGACCTAACTCTTTATGTAAAGAATGGTGGAAAGTTTAGTTGTGTTGTTCATCAGGTAATGAGGAAAGCAACCAATATCTTTCTTCTTAAAACGTTGGTCATGTCAAATGTAGCGATGACAGCAATGTAACAAAGCTGAAGGGAAGGCCTCTTCGAGGATGTGGCGAAAGGATTTGGCCTTCTCTTCCGATTTGAAGACGACTTCGAACGAGTGAACGAACTTTTCAAATAACGTTCTCTCGTCACATAGGCACCAGGTCGAGAAATTGGTTTTTTGCTTTTAACTTGCCTTTGGAAAGAGATTTTTTTTTCCGGAATTTTCTGCAAATGCACCCTTTTGAAGTAAATTACAAGAATCGCTGACCTAATCCAAAGTTGATAGGATGATACTTAAATTAAGGGATTTTATATTTAACTAAGCGCCTTGTTGGCTATACGAGATTGACTTTTGCTTAATATTGTTTGTTGAAATGATCAATTTCTCAGAGCCATTTAAGTGAATGCCTCAAAGCACCAGCGCTTTGTGATCTCTGCAAGACGTCGATAGCAAAAGATGAGGTAAGTCGTTATTTGACTCGTGTGTTGCAGTAAAACAGAAACTTTAATTGGCCGGAAAACGTACAATCATCAACCGTCTGAGTTACGAAGGGGGCGACTATACACAGGCTATTCCTTATCCTTCTATTCAGTACGCATTGCGCAATCTAGTGTTGTGCGACCCTTGGACAGAGTTGTTGACACATAGCACCCTCCCCCATTCAATGTTGATAAAACTATTATTTAGTCACGGTTTCCACTCTTCCGAACTCAAGATACAACATTTATACGGGAATTAATGTGAACAGTTTGTTGCAAAGCGCGTGGAAAGACAATTAGAATCAAAATCAAATGGATCCATAAATTATTTTTCAGATGGATGACCACAAGATTAGGAATTGCCCTATGGTGGTGATGACATGCCCAAGCAAAGGATGCTCATTTGAGGTTGGTGTACGTTTACATCCATGGTTTATGATCCCTGCGAGTGAATTTGGTCTCAAGAGTAGAACCAAGCTTGACATTACCATTTATAACAACAGACAGGATTAAGCATTGACTGTGAGAAAAGCGAACAGACACACACACACACAAACAAACAAACAAACAAACAAACAAAAAAAAGAATTGTAAGGTTGTTTACGTGATCAATGTTGAAAAGTCGTGTTAAACGACCAAAATGTCGGATTTATACGACCCACCCCATGGGGACGGGACACCTGCAAATATCGTATTTCTAGAAAAGTATGCCGAGTGGTGCATGTGCTCGATATTTGTGTCTTTCTTTAAGTTCAACGCTTTGTTTATGTGACCTTTAGGGTTTGCAAAAAGAGGTGAAGGAGCATTATGTCACTCGTGCGGATCATATGTTTGACTTGGCCATAACTGTACGGCAACTGACGGAAGCCCAATCTACGACATTCCCCTCCACAAGCACTGAAGCGGCCGCAGGACCTCAGGAACAGCAGAGCGGTGACTTTGGTTTACAGCAGACAGTTCCTGAATTGACTCGAAACTACCAGACTGTCCAGCGTGAGACGAACGAGCTGAAGCGAATGACGAATGACCACAGCAATTTTGTGACAGTTCTGGAGCAAAGACAAACTCGCCACGAGCACGAGACAGACGCGAAGGTGAGGCGAATGGTGGACACCTTTGAAAGGTCCCTGCATCAAACACAAGTGGAGTCCAGGATCCGGCAAATTTGCCTCGAGACCAGATTGGACGAGTGCGAGGGAAGGATGTGCAATGGAACGTACACGTGGAGAGTCGAGAACTTCCGCCAGTGCCGACAAGACGCCATCAACGGCACCCAGACAGACATCTACAGCCCGCCGTTCTTTACAAAGATGTGCCACGGCCACAAGATGCGCATGAAGATCAACCTGAATGGAGTGGATTCCGGCGTGGGAAAGTACATCTCTCTATTCGTGCAGATGATGCAGGGTAAGTATGATGAAGTGGCAACGTGGCCCTTCACCGGCCTCATCACTCTCTCCATTCTGGATCAAAGCGAGGACGTCGAGCGCCGACGTCACTTTATGATAACGTTCTTTGCCAATCGAAACATGTTGCCATTGCAGAGGCAAAAAGCACAACGAAACGAGCAGTGGCACGGATATGAGGAGTTTGCTGCTATCGACACCTTGCTGAATGGACAGTATGTCAAGAAGAACGTGTTGCTTGTTGAAATTCAGATTCGTTAGTCTTGTCGCACCGGACTGTTAATAATAAACGCCGGGCTTGCTGAATGGACAGCATTTAAGAAGCCAACTACACCACGGAACTACAAAGGATACGGATATGTGGAATTTGCTGCCATTGATGCTTTGCTGGATGGACAGTATGTTAAAAATAACGTTCTGCTTGTTAGAATTCAGATTTTTCATTAGCTTTTCACTTTTTATTATTTTTATTCCAGAGTAGTTCCAAAAGTATGCACCCTAGATATGATTGGCCAAATATATTAGATTTGAAAACTAACGTCCATGACCCGGTTGCTCGAAAGGCGATAAAGCTAATTCAGGATTTAAAAGATTTTCTCGACCCCTCTGCCAATAAACTGCATATATGTTCGAAGATGGATTAAAAAGCTTGTTCCAGCTGAAAACGTATCGAAGAAGTCGTTGTGGACGAAACGCATTTTCAGGCTAACAAATGACAAGAAAGTCTAAATCTAATCCAGGATTAGCCTAATCTTGCTTTGCAAAACCAGGCCCATGTCGAGACATTCGGCATGCCTACAGTTGAAACTCTAGTAAGTGACCATCTCGGGAGTTTGAAAAAGTGATCGTATCTAGAGCTGGTCGCTTAACATTGTGCTCTCGCGAGTGACCACGCACCCAAACAATAGGGGAGAGCTTAGCAATCCATAAAGCTGTTCGGATGCTCCAGAATGAAAGCCATTCGATATCTTTATACTTTTAACTGATGTGTTGACTTGTACGAATCAGAGTCTTTTAGTTAGTAATTCCTAAAAGTTGTCGCGGTCGTTAATCACAGAGTTTGATTGACAATTCGAATGGGGTTTCAAAATGGTGGTCGTAACTGGAGCTGGGGCCAATTCAATAAACATTTACACGTGTATTTTACAAGTTGGACCATTATTCTAACACCACTAAAAACGGACTCCAATCGGACAAAAGTTTGCAAAACATTACAGATATAGGTCTCAATTGTGTAACTGGGACTGATTTGGTCATCATGGTATTGGATTAAACCGTGTTTTAACGTGTGAGAAAATTGGTCCGACTTGTAAAATACACTTTTAAATGTTTTATTGAATTGGCCCCTGGTCGCTTATGAGAGCAGTCGCAAGGAGAGCTTCGACTGTTGAATTTTTCAGTTTATTTCACCGTGCACTTTTATTTTGCCGTTTCTAGACGGGAAATATATTTATATTTGGCGGAACTAAACGAAGTGACAGTGGCAAAGAATATAAATACTTTCCCAATTATTGTGTAACATGGGGTATATAAACGGGATATAAAATTCATGTATTTATCTCAGCACACTAATTCAGAGGGCCAGAATCCGTAATGAAGCTCTGAACCAGGAGGTCGTGGGTTTGATCCCCACGGCCGGCAGTATAAGAAGGTTTTTCATCCGAGGAGGCAACTCCAACGGTTTTTCCCTTCCGAACCTGGGGCCAATTCAATAAACATTTACACGTGTATTTTACAAGTTGGATTATTATTAAAACACCATTAAACGAACTCTAATCCAGCAAAGTCTGTACAATATTACAGATACAGATACCCAGTGCACGACCACAACAATATTTGGCTATTGTATTGGATGAGAACTATTACGTCCAGTATACTTGCAATGCTAAATTTCTGGCTGCCTGGAGGCAAAGGGGCTCCGCAGGAGACTTCGGTGGGTATTTCAGTTGCTTTTCTTGGCTCGACAGTTTGTTTAGCCCAATCAGATCAAGAGATATCGTTTCTGTTTCGTGTCCATTCGCAGAGATGCACAGCGCTTCAGTTCCAGAGCAGTCATACTCCACGGTTTCGTTTTGTGTGTCCTCGGACTTCCCCCGGGTGTTTCGCCTTCTCCGCCTCCAGAACTTTCCTTCTTCAAACATTTCCCCGAAGGATTCATCTAATAGTCCAGTAACAAGCAGCTCCGGGGGTCTGTCTGTCACAAAGTGATACCGTCGGCGATTATAAAGAAATGTATGGATTTTGGTCGTTCGCCGAACGGCGGTCTTCGGGAACTATTAAACCTAAAAAGTGGCTAAATATGTTTAGTTGCATGTTATCTTAACTCTCTCCGAACGTCAGCTCACTGCGCGCGCTGGAACCGGTAAAAATTTCGCCCCGAAATGGGGACGGGAGGGGTAGGGGTGGTGTTCAAAAACGTTTATTCAATCAAAACGACCTAAGAAATTTTTTATTGACCTTTCAGTTAGTGTGTCATGTGAAGCGTCTCTAGCAACAGTAAAATATCACGGTGTTACCAGATTTTTCACTCTCAATCCGATAATTAGCTCGTTCTTGTTTTATAACAACCATTACCATAACCTTGCAATTTTGACGCTTTGCGGTGAACATCTTTACCAATCTCCTCCACTGCGGAAATCTCAATCTCTGGTTTTGGTTCTGTACGGCCATGCCGGGGAAGCAGCTCACACACAGCTTAACGGACGCGGAAAAATTGAGCAGGTCTGTGGTATTACACAAGTAAACAACATGGCGGTAAAGAGGTAAAACAGCCAACAACGCTTCGTTTTCTTGGTTTTACTGTAAATCAATCGGTTTAAGACGTTCTGCAAACTGTTTGCCATATAAAATTTGTCCAGGAGTCCTATTTGCAATGGTGAGCGGAATTTACCTGGTTATCCAGGAAGTGTCAGCTCACCGTACGTATTGTTTTTATGTGCAGTACGTACTATACGCCGAGCTCAGACCATGTACGGCTCATGCTAAAAATGAGCTGCACATCCGCAGCACGTAGTCACTCATGCAACGATCGAAGGCAGCGTGGCCGAGTGGTTAGGGCGCCGGACTTGAAATCCGAAGGTCCCAGGTTCAAGTCCCGCTCTGAGCACTAACTGAATTTGTAACACGGTAGCCCCGCGTTCAAATCCTCGGCCACGTTATGTGAATAGCCAACTTTAGCCTTCGACCAGCTGGGATTTTTAACAGATTTACGTTAACTTTAAAACACGACCCCACCAGCTCTGCTGAATTACTTACCGTGTATAAATAAAGACACTTTACTTTACTTTTTTACTTTTCGAATGCTTACCATATTCATAATTTCCGTTGAGGGGCTGGGGAACGGAGGAATGCTGCAAGACTTCTACGGGATCTGGTAAGGGTTACTGAATTATATATAGTTGCACGAAAGTTCCATATAAAGGAACAACATGAGTCGCATCTGGTGATCAACAGCACAGGATATGATCTACAAGGACTGCCAACCCCCCCCCCCCCCCCCACCCTTAACGTCCACTAAGCCTTTGTTGGCCCACGGTCGTAAAAACAGCTGTGCAACAGTGACGGGTGGATATTGTGAGACGTGCCTTTTACGGGCATTTTAATTGACTGAAACGTACATACCTTGGTTACTGTGTGCATTTCCTTGCCACTGTAGCGATTTCTGCTCTCTCCGCTCGCTTTTCCCCCAAATTCCCGCACTGACTTCCAAATTTTGGGCCATCCGGACTCCCCTTAAACATCCCATGGACCTTAAGCAGGAAATGATGAATGTCGACGGCCCCTCGCAGAGCCGAGTAACTTTAACCAACACGAAGAGCCGAAATGATGCGTTTTAGTGTTTCTTACAAGACTTTTCGTTGCATTCAATTTTTTAAGATTCGCCAAACTATGTTCTTGAAGGCAACTCTTTAGTACAGCTTCATTGATTGCTTGCAACTAACATAAGGGTTAATAGTGAACTAAAAACGGTTGCCGAAAAGTTGCATGCTCGGCCAAGGCAACTTTTCTCAAGTTTGTAAGTAAGTTTGACTTGAACTTTCAAGTCAAATTTACTGCATATATACTATGAACCTGAAAGTGGTTTTTTGGCCAAGTTCGCACGACAAGGACCTCTGCAGATGATCTGGGAGGTATAATTATTTATCATGTAGGGGGAAGGGAGGGAGGATCTGTGTTGTGGAAACTGATGTCCTCTCAATTAACTGTAAATTTTTATGCTGACAACAAGTACGCATAAATAACTGACAGTTGCATATTTTTGGTATACGTATTTCCTTGAGTTACTTGGACTTCACGGAAGCTCAGTCCAAGCGGAAGTCGTTCTTTGATCAGGCCTAGTGCGATAGAAAATACAGTACTTGAACGAAACCAACGGTAGCCAATCAGCTTCGACCAATGCACGTGGTGTCTGACTAAAGATGAGTTTTCTTGGAAGGGGAAAACGTCTCTCACTGTTCAGCTATATGCGCTGTGAAGTCTGAATGGCCCCTGAATGCACTCTTCCGTGTAAGTTGGAACGTGCTATGGATCATTTCCGTTTTAGTCCACGCTAGATAAAAAGCTAGTCACTACGCCGATAGCATGCAGGTTATTGTAACGTGTGCCACATTGAGATAATTGCGTAATCTTCCATTATGCAAACGAACCCAGGATACTGCTAATTATTAACCGAAACCATATAAAATCAGATGAATTGTTTAAATAAACCTCTCTTCTTGTCCCGGTTCACGTGTGCGCCGTTGGTCCGTTGTGTTAGCTCGGCTACGGTCGGGCCTTTAGGCTCAGCCAGGCCTGTGGGTCCGGCCTTAAAACGTTACATTATGTATCGATATATTTTTCGTCCTCGTTCCCTGGCTCTTTAAACAAAGTGAAGCTTTTTATGTGCTACTGTTTCGCAGAAATTACCGCTGCACCCCAAAAACTACATTTGGCTTTGTTATTTGCTTACACCCACGAAGGAAGTAGGAAGTGCTAGTTTAGGATTCTTATTTTCTGTACGCCGGGCGGATCTAAAAAAGCTCAACAACAGTTCAGTCCGGAGCTAGTTCAGTCCATGCTAGTTCACACGGTAAGCAAGTGTAAGATAATGAAAAAGTTTGTATTCTCTTACGCTTGCTTCACAAATTGGTCGCTTAAAATGCGCTTGCAGGGGCGGATCCAGGAAATTGAGAAAGGGGGGGGGGGGGGGGGGGGGGGAAATCCCCCGGAAAATTTAAAAATCTAAACCTCCTAAAACAGCGATTGCCTGCATTTTTAGACCATTAAGCTTTTGGAAGCTTATTAAGCTTTTGGAAGGAAATATATCTTTCAAGTACTGCCGGTAAGTTCGGCGCCGTATCGAACGCGTAATAAAACACTTTGCTGCCTAACGCACACCCCCAATTGGCCAAACGACAGATAAATCTGTTGCAGCGCGCTAATAGTATAGGAGCCAACAAACTAGGGTCACCCTATGGCAATCATCAATCCCATGCAGATGATATAAGTAAGAGTCACATCATGGGATCCGGCCCAGGCGTACTTGTGTATTGTGTTGCAAAATTAATCCGTCTGAAAAGAGCCCTAGAGCCAATGAGAGAAGAACGAGACATTCTCTCCTTGTTCACAAGGATATATCTTTGGATTACAGTGCAATTGTTGACGACTATGCCACGTGTAACCAGAGAAGGATGACATTCATCAATCTGCCACTGGGCTTGTGTTTGCGTTTAGTTTACTCATGTGATATTTCTCGTGAAGAATCTGCTGAGGCAGCAAATCGAGTTGTTTTTGAGAAGAGACTGGGCCGGGAAAACCCCAAGGTCGTGCTAAATAAAACACACGGTCTGTAAGAACGGTCCAGACATTGCTATTTTGTAGTGCATATGCATGTCATTGAAAACTATTTTTTTTTATCTTCAACGGAAATAGATTCCTTTCAGTTTCCTTTCAGATGTCGTTGTGAAAGCGAAAGGTCACGCGCGAAATCGAAACGCATGATGGGATACGGGAAAGTCCCTAAGGGAAGGAATTCGAAAGAAAGTTATTGCAAAGTCGTTTAATGTTTGAGCCGATTGACTGTGAGTACTATGAGTCGGTCGTTTGGTGGTTTTAGCCGAGGACCCAACTTGATTTCTTCAACTGAGAGACCTTATCATAGCATTTCGAAGAACGAAGCGAGTAACGAAGAACGAAGTGAGGGATATGACGAGTTCTTTGATCCACCGTTGGAAAGCAAATATGAATGTCCTATCTGTCTTCTGGGGCTCAGAGAGCCAGTCCAAACGTCTTGTGGGCACAGATTCTGTAAAGGCTGTATAAAGCGTTCTATCAGGTAAGCCACCCACGCTAAATGCCACACAACCTTTGGTCAACAAAATATAAATCGATGTGATTATGTGCTGCTGCAGCACGGGCCTCTGTTGTGTGAGCTTGGGAAAGTTTTCAACAGTTTTATTATTGATTTACTTCTATTCTCTTCCAATACTGCGCCGCAAATGACGCAAAGACTGCCAGCAGCGGTTTATCCTCGTGATTATAGTTGTAGCTGGCACTATCATATATCGGCAGTTTGGGCAAATGTAAGTTTAAAACTCCAAGAACTGTTGAACGATCTATAACATCTGTAATGTAGACGTGATGAGTCGAAGGAAAGCTACCTTGGATTCAATTGTTCCATATTTAACAGGTTTTCGTGGAACTTGACTTCCAAGTTCAGGCAATTTGGTGGGCCATTTCCCCTGCTGCCCCTGTTTTAAGACAAGGTTTAGTGCGAAATCTTTCTTATGAAACCAGTTTTTATTTTCATGCAAATCAAACTCATTTTTATAAAAAATATTTTGTACTTGGGGGCCAGCCTCAATTTGAAACATTGGCAACAGGCATCTCTGATTTGGCTTACAGAATGATACCACCACAATTAAAGTTCAGTTTCCAGTGTTGATCAGTTTCTGCATAGTTAATTTTTGCTGAGCAAACTCTGATGAAGCTAAACAAAGAACTAAAGCTGTCTTTTTTTGAATTAAGATTGGTGTGCTAACCGCTCATCCATTTGAACAACCCTTGCTTCAAAATCTAATATGGGGTTGGTGATACAAAAAGGGTGAACCCAAGAGATACGAAAGTGAATTTTTGTTTACATGTTGCTAATCTGTCATCTATATAAAAATATATATGTTGGCGCAGTGGGAGAGTGGGAAATTGCCCCAGGAAATAGACATGCCTACATGTGCAAAACACAATATTATCATCACTCATCAAGTTGAGCAAGTATTGAAGTCAGAAATAACTTATTTGGCTGAAAGCCTTGCACTCTAATCCACTAGGAAATATTGATCAACCTCCCCAAAACTAACCTATGCAAATGCTCAGTAATTTGGTAAAGTAAGATATTTGCTACATTTTGCAATAAAAAAAAGTAGTAAGAGGGTTCAAGCACTGAAAGAGGAGCATGTTTACTCAGTGAAGCTTAACATCTGGTCTCTGAACGTTGTATCGGACTTTCGTGACAGAAGGAAGTTGTTTGAACTCCTGGACTAATGGGTCGTGACTACAGGCAAGCTGCCAAGTTTTTGTCATTTTCCCTGCCTTGTGGGCCTGTGTTTCCGGTGTTCCCAACCTACATGTATTCGCCATGCATGGCTACCCACCGAAAGTGGCCTGAACCTATGGAGAGTTTAACTGCAGTTCCTGAGCTCAACTTCCTGAAGGGAAAACTGCACCAAAAAGAACAAATAATTGAGCTTATGTCTACCAAGACAAATACATGCAGACCAATCATACAGTTGCATTTGACAGTTTGGGAAGTGCAGGAAGTGTCATTGGAGAAAGATGTCTTTTAGTTAGCCCAGACTGGATTTCCTTGCATCTGTATTCACATCTGTCTCATTGTCATGAAAAAGAATTGCATTTCAGTACTGGGTACTGTAGAAGTGATGAATACAGTAGTTGTAGTCATTGGAGAAAACATAGGAAACACCTTCTCCTCAACTTGCTCAATACAAGTAGAAAGTGAAAGTTGCTGGTGGCAAAGAACAAGTGGAATCAGCATAAGACAGGATACCTCTCTTGGACCTTCTCAAAATGAGAATGTCTGGTGTGACTGATGTTTTGATGTTTCTACTCCTGAGTGGTACCACCCTCAAACAAGTGAAGAGTCCTCATCAGATGATGGTATTATATTAAAATAACTATTATGGTGTTTTTGCTGGCTGATTGGTTGGTTTGGTCATGATGTGATTGTCAAGACTGAAACATTGCAGTGGTTGGTCAGTTGTTGTCTGTTCATCAATTGTTTGTTGAAGTTTGTCAGTTTCATTTGTTTGTAAGGTACAGGTAGTTGTTGGCATCTGTTTTGAGGTTCTTATTCTAAGCTGATGTACCAGCTTTGTCAGTTGTTGTTGATAGTCTGCTCTAACTTTAGCAGAGTCTCTGTTAATGTCATGTTCAGTCAATTAAGATGGTGTTCAGCAATGTGATTCCTGATGTCACTGTTTCTGGTCACTTATTTGTGTTTAGTTAGTCTTGTGTTCAGGTTTCTACCAGTCTCTGATAAACTGCCTTACAGTCAGTGTTGTATCTCTTCTCTTACTTACATGCAGTTGTTCTTTCCCAATATTAGTAGTGATGACAAAGGACTGTTTGACATTACAACATTGCTGCCTAAAGTATTCTTACAGTAGATCTGATTTCACTTTGGGCAGCTTATTTGCAGTGACTGGAAACACCTTGGACAAAGGACAATCCCAAGATGAATTTACAACAATTTTCAACCACAGCTATTCTAAATGTACTGTATTCTCATTTAGTCCCAAAGAACACCTACCCCTTAGTAATAATGGTTCAATATGATGAATATGGAAAGATCACAATATTGCTACTAATGTTTATTTCAGTTTCAGTTTAGATTGGAGCAGTATTGGATTTACTTTCAAAAACTAAAACCAAAGAAGTGTCAGTAATTTGTAATAAATATTGTTACACTTCCAAACACAGCTGTAAGAAAACACTTCTAACAAACCAGAAGTGAGATTGATTTTACTTTGACAAAGATATCATTCTTGTCATATTTGCCACTTGCTTTTTTATCTGTAATATGATCACAATATTACTCTTATAAAAACAGTTCTATAATGAGAGTCACTCAAAGAGGGTGGGTGTGATACATGGACTTATTTTCTTTTTTAGGGATGCAGGTCCAAAGTGCCCTATTGACAATGAGCCCCTGTCAGTGAACCAGGTATGCAGTTGTGATTCTTTTTTACTGTTTTGTTAAAAGAAATGACCTAACCCTAATCCTATTGCTAATCTACAGGGCCTGGTTTTTCGAAAGCCGATTAACCTAATCCAGGATTAACGAAATTCTTTCTCTCTATCTCTCTGTAATTAAACAGCAAGGTTTTTTTAAAAGATGGATTAAAAAGATTGTTCCAGCTTTAAACATATCAAGGAAGTTGTTGCAGTACGAAACCTTTTACATTTTGAGGCTTATAAATGACAAAGTTTGGACCTAATCCAGAATTTAGGATTAGTGTTAGGATAGAGGTTATGGTTATGGTTCCATCAGTTCGGTGAATTAGACATGCCACAAGACCTAATGGGGGTGGGCAAGCCCAACACACTGTAAGTTGGCTAGGTTGGTACCCTACCCAGGAACTTCAGTCTAAAGTAATAATAATTAAAAGTAATCATGACTATGGTTTTGCAGCTTTACCCTGATAATTTTGCCAAGCGGGAAATGATGTTGTTCACAGTTGCATGTCGTAACAAGAAGTTGAAAGGCTGTGATTGGAAAGGACCCTTGGGTAACATACAGGTAAAAGTATTGTTTTGTAGTCGTCAAATTTTCTACAGGATTTATTAGTATCTCTGTACATGCACCTCAATTTGTAGAGCTAACTTGGAGGCTCTCGAAGCCCCAGTCTTGACACTCCACCAGTTGGTACTCTGGGGTATGTTCTGGTGAGTGTTGAGGATTGTGAGTGACACTAGCACAGTGACACTTGCAGCAGTGCTCTGCTTGAAGTTATTCAAAACTTTACATGCTTTGTGGTGGAGATGGTTGGTGATGGAGATCAAAATGCAGCACATCTGTGATACTGTTTGTAGTAGGTTGGCTGGTATATTGGCTCCAGAAAACACCAGATGTTTTCCTCACCTGGATCAGCAAGAACTCCTGCCATGCTCGAAGGGAGACAAAATGAAAGTAAATTTTTAAGAGCATGACCTTTTTTTCTTAAAGTACAGTGGGTCAACATCTTCATGCCAGCATTGGTCATGTGATGCATGTGGTAAGACTTTATGTATGCCATCATACAGTACATGTTGTTTGGTAAACAGTAGTTTTGTTTTAGCTGCTGATTGTGTGGATCTTTCAAGGAAGAGAGAGCCTTGGTTTTGCTATTTTCTGTTTTGTTTACATTGTTTAGAGTTTGCTTTCTTACAGACTTCCTATTCTTGTTCTTCTTTGACACTGTTGAGTGTTATAGACTGCACTAGGGTGTGGAAATGCAAAGTGGTTAAATAATATGTGAAGAGAAATGAATTCTTATGCTGGTGGAGTGTCAGATATGTTAATAAAAGGGGCAATGCCAAGGCTTAATACATTGGGCCTGAATTACAGTGAACCTCTGTTTTCATATAGACTGATAAAAATAACTGTTCACAAGACTTATGAGGAAGACAAGAGTGATTGACAATAAATTTTTTGTTTATGGTGCATTTAATGTCCCACAAATGCAATTCTTGGCATTGTGCCTCTAAGTAAAATACTAACTTGCACCTACTGTATGATTATGTAAACTGTTGATGCCTACCGGTAACTTGGCACTGCATGTTCTTCACTTGCACTTGAGTTTAATTTATGTGTTGTTTGTGTTGTATTACAGTAGAGCGGTTTTCGGATGACTGTTGAAAGTAATTGTGTGATTGCTTTGGTTTTGCGTTTGCTTCGCTTTCAGATTGGTCCACCTGAGTTTGTCAGCATGCTCAGCCAATCAAGAACAAAACCAAAACCAAAACCAAAACCAAACACTTCTCATGCAAGCGATGGCGTGTACTCACACTGCTGATTGGAAAGTAAAACCAAACGCAAGACCAAACACAAATTACTTTGGCTTCCAATTGGCTGAACTGTTTTCTCTCAGTCTCTGTGATTGGCCTGTGTGATTACTTTGGTTTTGGTTTTCGACAGTCATCCAAAAACGGCTCTATGCTAAATATCATCCCACAGAACTGACATGTCTCCTGCGATTCACAGTTTATGTAAATTCCAGAATGAAGTAACTCACTGTACTACAATGATGCAATTCCAAAATAATTGTGTTCATGTAATATTTATTGTAGATTTTACTGTACTTTTTCACTTTCTCTCCAGAGGTATATCTAAAATATAAAGTTAAAGAGAGTTGGAATTTGATGGTGAAAGTTCAATTTTCACTTGGTCTTTGTAAAATACTAGATGACCCACTGCAGTTATGCTTGTAAACATGTTACTGCAGTAGTGGCTTTTTGCCAAGGCTGTGTTTTTTTATTTCATAATTCATGATATCTGTCTCTTGAGTAAGCAAATTAACACATTTACAACATCTCAATGTAAGGTTGGAAGGAGTAAGTTATTGTGAAACAGAAAAATACAATTCATTCCTCATTGTCATTGGACACAAGAGATGGTGTCATGCCATACCGAACTGTAAGTTGCTACCGAAATTCGAAGAAGCCAGTGTCTTGCTCTAGAGCTCCCAAAATGTACAATTTTTATTATCAAATCTTGTGCAAATGACCACTTTAAAGTAATTCTCTGGTGAGAGAACGAAATGGCAGAATCTGCTCATTGTGTTTCATCTTCTTATTGTGTATGTTTTGTGTCGGTTGCCCTGTGTCATTAACTTATGTAAAACTCATCTGTTGCTCGGCTGTTTGTGCCATCTTTGTGTTTCTCAGGAGCATTTGGATGAGTGCCCTTATGTGGATATAGACTGCCCTAATGGGTGTGGTGAAACAATACAACGAAAGGATTTGGATCAGCACAATGCACAGCAGTGCCCAAAAAGGACAGTAATCTGTGAATACTGCCAAGGAAAGGTAGTACACACTGCGTACAAGGTGCGTTCTTGATGTTTATTAGCATAGGATAGTAATAGTAATAGTAGTAATAGTAATAAGTTTATTTGACTTGAGGTACAAGCTATTTACACAGATTAGGGCCAAGAGAGCCTAGTACTAGAGACATACTGACTGATAGCAATATTGGAAATACATGTAATAGATAGGTGAGGAAATATAATAAATATTACATAACTAAATTATAGAATGATTTACATAGTTTTTGAGAACGGGACATCACTAGTAGCATAAGCTAATCAAGAGGATGCCCCAGATATACATTTTGCATTTTTTCATTTTACATTTTGCATCCCCCCCCCCCGGATAAAATCCGCTAGCGGATTCAGTCCCCCACGGATTCTATCCCCCTCTCGCGGATTTATTCCCCCCTAACTCGTACTCGACAGCGAAGCGTTCAAAGGTCTTAGAAGCCGTGTCTTGAAATTTATCATGTAGTTGGATGCAAAGCACATTAGAGACTTGAAACAAAGATTGTTTTTTAACAATAGACGTAGCCGTACGCCATCGGTCGGTCGGGGTCGTGGCTGGTCGGCCACGGTCGACCACACACGCATCGATTTCGAAAGCTCTCACAGGTTTGAACCTTTTCACTTGTCACTTGACTCTGAAGATGACTTCCGCTCAGGTAGTCGAAACGTCAGTCACCAACAACAGTCTTCCTGGAGACGACTCTAACCCGGACGATCACAACCAACAAACAGAATAAAAAGTGTCACGTAAAAGACGCCTGGCTGTAACACCGATAGTTTATTTAAGCAGGTTATTATTAAGTAGCAATATACACTTAAGCTTAATTTAGACTATAAAAACACTGCCCTACAGTTGAACTGAAAACACCGTCCAGACTTAATATGAAAACACAGCCCTATAGCTTACTACTTGTAAAAACACGGCCCTGTAGCTTAAAAAAACTTGCTAGAGTTAATAGAAAGAGCTTGAAGTGCGTAACAGCTACCCAGTTTCTCGTTGAACCCTTTGACAGTCATCGCAGCGGTTTTGTTGAAACGATTAACGGAAAGCTTCGATCCATTCGAAGTGTAAACGCCTTTATAACAACAGGCGGTTTTAAAAAAAACTTCAATTCGATTCAATTCAATTCGTTATAGGGAAGCGTTGAAGACGTTTAATTAGTGGTTTGGATCCCGATTTGAAATCATAGTAAGCGGTTCGATCCGTCAATGACTCTGGCTAAAAGGGCAGTCTTCTATCACGTTTCGCATTTCCCGCGATCGAGAGCAATGACGGGGGTATAAAATCCGCGGGGATAAAATCCGCGAGAGGGGATAAAATCCGCTAGCGGATACTATCCGGGGGGATAAAATCCGCGAGAGGGGATAAAATCCGCTAGCGGATTCTATCCGGGGGGATAAAATCCGCGAGAGGGGATAAAATCCGCTAGCGGATACTATCCGGGGGGATAAAATTCGCTGGGGGATAAAATCCGCTGTGACACCGGTCTGTTTGTAAGTGGTTTGTAAGTAGTTTGCAAGTGGTTTGTAAGTGGTTGGTAAGTGGTCTGTACGTGGTTGATTTCCGTTCATGTAAAGACCGATAAAAAGTTCAGTTGTCTTACTGCGGTGTGATGAGGAAAGCAACCAATATCACGTGCTGACGAAATAAGCATTTAAAGCCACATGCGGTCAGACGATACGTGGTTTGCATGAAGGTGGTGGGTGCTGTAGGCAGTCGTTATGGTCTGTTTTTCTATGGCAGCTTTATCGACATTTGAAAGATTTTTAATGTAACCGAGCCCCTTGTTGGGCTAAACGAGTTTAACTTTTGCCTAATAGTGTTTGTTAAAATGGTTAATTTCTCAGAGCCATTTAAGTGAATGCCTCAAGGCACCAGCGGATTGTAATCTCTGCCAGACGTCGGTAGCAAAAGATGAGGTAAGTCGTTGTTTGACTCGTGTGTTGTAGTGAAGTTGGCCGGAGAACATACGATCACTAACCGTCTGAAATACGAAGGGGGCGACTATACACGGGCTATCTATGCAGTACACATTGTTGAATCTACTGTTGCGCGACCCTTGGACAAAGTTGTTGGCACATAGCACCCTCCTCCCATTCAATGTCGATAAAACGATTATTTAATCACGGTTTCCACTCTTCCGAACTCAAGATACAACAAATATTGAGGGGGGAGGGGGAGGGTCTTAATTTGGACAATTTTACATAGGATTTCATCTAGTAAATCTTGGTTGTCTTAATTTTGGATTAATAGTTTGAACAGTTTGTCGCAGCCATTGAAAAACGGGTGAAAGACAATGAAAATG
The DNA here is from genome assembly GCA_964036295.1 of Plumapathes pennacea. NCBI lineage: Eukaryota > Metazoa > Cnidaria > Anthozoa > Antipatharia > Myriopathidae > Plumapathes > Plumapathes pennacea. The sequence continues at coordinate 33,939,217 of OZ038463.1, read as the reverse complement.
AAACCATAACTATTTTTCAGATGGATGATCACAAGATTAGGAATTGCCCAATGGTGGTGATGACATGCCCAAGCAAAGGATGCTCATTCGAGGTTGGTGTACGTTTACATCCATGGTTTATGATCCCTATGAGTGAATTTGATCACGAGCAGAACCAAGCTCGACATCAGAAACTATAACAACAGTCAGATTAGGCTTGGCTGTGAGACAAGCGAACAGAGACACAAAAAGGCAAAAAAAGAAAAAAAGAATCAGAATCAAAATCAGAAGACACAGAAAGAAGAGAGAAACTTAGGTATTCGCCATGAGTCATGTAAATCTAAACTCAAAATTCTGCTGCTATCAAATTTCCTGACCAATGAGGAGTGATGGTTCCAACGCGAAAGCGTCCTGACCAATGAGGAGTGATGGTTCCAACGCGAAAGCGTAAGGATTTTTTGTTTACGTGGCGTGTAATTGAAATCTATGTTGTAAAAAGGACCGAAATGTTGGATTTATACGACCCACCCCATGGGCGGGGGGACATCATTCTGCAAATATTGTATTTTTGGCAAACTATGCCGAGTGGTGCGCGTGCTTCTTGTTTGTGTCTTTCTTTATGTTCAACGCTTTGTTTATGTGACCTTTAGGGTCTGCAAAAAGAGGTAAAGGAGCATTATGTCTCTCATTTCGCGGATCATATGTTTGACTTGGCCATAACGGTACGGCAACTGACGGAAGCCCAGTTTACGAAATATCCCCCCTCAAGCAAGAAAGCGGCCGCAGGACCTCAGGAACAGCAGAGCGGTGACTTTGGTTTACAGCAGACAGTTGCTGAATTGACTCGAAACTACCAGGCTGTCCAGCACGAGACGGACGAGCTGAGGCGAATGACGAATGACCACAGCAATTTTGTGACAGTTCTGGAGCGAAGACAAGAGGAAACCAGGATCCGCCACGACCGCCATCTACAAGAGATAACCCACAGGCAAACTCGCCACGAGACCAGATTAGTCGAGTACGAGGGAAGAGTGTGCAATGGAACGTACATCTGGAGAGTCGAGAACTTCCGCCAGTGCCGACAAGACGCCATTAACGGCACCCAGACAGCCATCCATAGCCCGCCGTTCTTTACAAGCATGTACGGCCACAAGATGTGCATGAGAATCAACCTGAATGGAGTGGATTCCGGAGTCGGAAAGCATATCTCCCTGTTCGTGCACATGATGCAGGGTGAGTGGGATGAAGTGATCGAGTGGCCCTTCACCGGACGCATCACCCTCTCGATTCTGGATCAAAGCGAGAACGTCGAGTACCGACGCCACATCATGGAGACACTCATTGCCAAGCCGAACCTGCTGGCATTTCAGAGGCCAACTGCACCACGGAACTACAAAGGATACGGATATGTGGAATTCGCTCCAATCGACGCCTTGCTGGACGGACAGTATGTTAAAAATAACGTTCTGCTTGTTAGAATTCAAATTTTTCATTAAATTTTCTCATTTGAGTGGATACGTCAGTTATCAAGGAAGTTTGTCTTTTCGGGGAGTCTGGATAATCTGGAATGAAATGATACCTCAGACTATTCAAGACTTGATCAAGATCAAGACCATTGACCGTTATGTTATTATAAGTGGTTCATGTTCTAACCGTAGCTATTGTTCCTATTTTGTTCTCTTGTGCCGTTACCCTTCTTGTCAAGAGTGTTCAAGCGTGATGGTTGACGTGCGACGGCTGCACGAAATCTATTCAGTTGCAGTGGTGACTTCAGTGTTTTTCCATCAGTCTTTTGTTGCAATTAATTTACGGACATCGTCAGCATTGTTGAAGAGTAAGAGAAGCATAGTTTGGGATTGTGCTGATTATCAAGCCAGGATCGTTTCAAAATTCAATCATCTTGGAGAACTCCGTCTTTGCAGGTGTGACGTAACGAATAGCTCCGCAACAACATCAAGAATCGACATTCACAAAAGACCTTTGCGGTATTTCTCGTGTCTCATTTCCTTGGAGTTAAAGCCATCGGAGAGAATCCCAGGAACTGAAAGGCAACAAGCTGTATTTTGTAGTAACCCACCGCGTAGAAGTAACGCACTGACACCTCCGGCGCTTGCTCTTTATCAGAGCAAACGGTGGAATGTTTCAAGAAGAACTGCAGAACCATGTTATGACTTAAAGGCAGAGGTTTCCTCTGTCTTTGGTCCGGGTGGTAGCTGTGGTGTCAGTGTGTTTTCTTTCAACCCTTTCACTTCCAAAGGCAAGTTCGGCTTGACGAAGCACTCCTGGACTGAAGCCTTAAGGTCTGACTCCCGCAACAGTAATCTAACAAAACTTCAAGGTGTTGTGGTATCAACGTGTCTTCTTTTAATAGTTTCACTGACAAAAAAAAACATATAATAAAAAAATAATAACAAAAAAAAAAATATATATATATATATATATATATATATATATATATAATAATAAAAAATAATATAAAAAATAATAATACGACACGAGCCTGCTCAACAACAAACTTTTTACTAACTGTTGTGATTCCCACGCCGAGTAAAAGTTAAAAATGTACAAAATATGAACCTCAACCAACAACAACGTGGACACTGCTGTTAAGAGCATTTGTTTGAGCAGTAACACCTTGAAGTTTCATTAGATTCTTGTTGGGATGGTTGCACCTTAGGTTTTAGTTTAGGAGTGCTTGGTTGAGTCAAACTTGCCTTTGGTAGTGAAAGAAGTAATTCCAGCTTTTTCTCCGACTTATGGCAAGCGGTTGACGTTTCAGGGCTTTACTTCTCACGGCTGGGCTACTATTTGATCAGCTTTGTTGTCTTTGTGTATCACTTGAAATTGCTGGCATGCTAAAATTACGCACACGTTACGTCTTCGGTGTCCGAGTCTGTCGCATGTGCATGTCCGAGTGTCAAATCACGTGAGAATCGATCAGAAGGAACATTTTTCACAACCGTCGTCCACGAAACTCAAAATTGGTTTGGTCCTTTTCAACAGTAGACCATTTCCGAGATGCCTGTTGCCTCTATTTGAAAACGAAGCCCCTGGCAAACTTTTCTTGCGAAAACGAGTTCGATTTGTAAAGAAAATGAACATGAGAGTAAAAGTCGGAAATGTCCTATTGATTTTCTTCTCCCAAGACAAGTTGCGACGTATTGGCATTCGGCTCTTCGTGTTTTGTTTCCTTTTCACGTACTACTCACGGTCGCTTCTAACCTGCGATCAGACCCTCTTTTCCCTCTCCGGTAGCGAAAAACACCAAATATATAATTGGCCGTGAAAGGAGGGCCTGATTGCAGGTTGGGTAGTTTCTTAAACGGTGAACTGGCCTTTATTCTAGGCTAGGTGTATTTTGAAGATACAATTTTTTTCTTCATTGTACTTCCTAGAATTTGTAGGGATAAGATAATTCTGTGTGAGAAGCTGCCACTGTAAACGATTTTAAAGACTTTGATTCATGGAATCAACAAAGAACATTGGCTGGTTAAATGCGCTTGAATTGCAAGAGAAGTTTATGGAACCTTAAGACCTGTTTGTCACTCAGCCAGTACGACTACGAAGTACAGTGGAATACATCTGAGCAGTGCATAACGTCTTGAGGTCAAGAGGCTTACGGAAATCTTGGTAAATATACATATCTCGGCTAGCGCGACCAGGTTGTGAAGTATCATAAAATGCAATCTGAAAGGTGCCTAGAATCTGTGGCAACATTCTTCTTTCAGTTGACAAATACGCCAAGGCTATGAAGGAGAAAGGTTCTCGGAGAAGCCTTGGTGATAAATATCGACCAGTACGGCTGTATAGTATCTGAGTATTTTAAACAATCTTGAGACAAGACAAGAGGAGAAATATGCCAAGGCTATGAAGTATCACAAACTGCATTTTGAAGATTTGAAAATAATTAATGAACAAGGTGGTTTTGGAAACCTTAGCAATCATAAACCTCTCGGCAAACTCGGCAAGGATGCAAGTATGGCAAAGGTGTTGAACCAACAGCTTGGGGGCAAGGCAAAGGTGCTTGGAGAAGTCTTGGTAATAAATATGTACCCCTCGACCAGTACGACAAGGCTGTAGAATATTCGAGTAATCTTGAGACAAGACAAGAGAAGGTGCTTGAAAAACATGGTAATAAAGAGTGATACCGACCCGTACAAGAAGGTTATAAAGCAGAGTCGAATGCAGCCGAGGATATCAAAACAGTTGGGAGGCAAGGCACGAGAAGGTTGTGCTTATAACATCTTTCATTGATAACAGTAAATACCTTTCGGCCAGCAGAACATGGTTGAAGAACTATAGATGCACCTGGAAATATTTTATAGATTGGGAACATGGTGGGAGAAGGATGTGCTTATGGTAACCTTGGTACTCATTATTTCCTGACCAGTACAAAGAGCCTGAACATCGATAAACAAATTGGAGACAAGGCTGGTGAAGGTCAGAAGAAGCATTGGAAACTGTTATCAGTGTCTCGGTCAGTACAACATGAACATTATGAAATGCACTTCAACATCGCAAAGCAAATTGGAGATAAAACTTGTGAAGGAAAAGCCAAAGGAATCCTTGGAAACTGTTATCAACGTCTGGGTCAGTACAGCAAGGCTTTAGAATATTGTGAAATGCATCTGAACATCGCGAAACAAATTGGAGACAAAGCTGGGGAAAGAAGTGCCATAGAAAACCTTGGAAATTGCTATCATTATCTCGGCCAGTACGACAAGGCAATGGAGCATTATGAATTGTGTCTGAACATCGCGAAACAAATTAGAGACAAGGCTGGTGAGGGAAGTGCCATAGGAAACCTCGGAAACTGCTATCGTTGTCTCGGTCAGTACGACAAGGCAATAGAATATCATGAAATGCATCTGAACATCGCGAAACAAATTGGAGACAAGGCTGGTGAAGGTCAGAAGAAGCACTGGAAACTGTTATCAGTGTCTCGGTCAGTACAACATGAACATTATGAGATGCACTTAATCATCGCAAAGCAAATTGGAGATAAAGCTTGTGAAGGAAAAGCCAAAGGAATCCTTGGAAACTGTTATCAACGTCTGGGTCAGTACAGCAAGGCTTTAGAACATTGTGAAATGCATCTGAACATCACGAAACAAACTGGTGACAAGGCTGGTGAAGGAACTACCATAGGAAACAAATTGGAGACGAGGTTGCTGAAGGATGTGCCAAACTAAACCCTGGGAGCTGTTGTCAGTCTCTCTGTCAGTACCACAAGGCAATAGAACATTTTGAAAAAAGCCTAAACATCGCAAAACAAATTAGAGACAAGGCTGCTGAAGGACGTGCCAAACTAAACCTTGGGAGCTGTTACAATTGCCTCGGTCAGTACCACAATGCAATGCAACATTTCGAGAAGAGTCTGAACGTCGCGAAACAAATTGGAAACAAGGCTGGTGAAGGAAGTGCCATAGGAAACACTGGAATCTGTCAGCTTATCGGTCAGTGCGAGCAGTCTTAGTTGAAGTATATGGAAGTGCACCTGAACTTTGGGAAAAAAATGGGAGACAATAATCGTGAAGCCGAAGCATACAGCAACCTTGGAGCAGAAGAATTCTAGAAGAATACGAGAAGTTGTTCAAGAATGTCCCACAGCCGGACCAGTTTAAAGTTTCTATTCTAGATACTTTTATCATATACAATCTATATACAGTTAGTCACACCTCTGCTTTGACAAGTTGGGTAGGGTCTTCATTTTACGCCTGAGGGATTTACTCGCTCATTAAAAAAGCAGCTACCAAACCCAAGTGGCACCGTCTAGTGTGAAGATTGCTTGCTGTCGTTTCTATACCCTGACGAGTCAAAACAAACCACAGGAAAGTGAGGGGCCGAATTGCCGTAAACTTCTTTCCAAATACCAAGACGCACTCTTAAAATTTACTCGTTTGTCAAGTAAAATCGCTACAATTGTCTAAAGATCCTCCTTGGAGAGAGTAAAAACTATTACTATACTCGCAGCCAAGAGATTGAAGAAACACAAGTGTCACCGATCTCTATTGAGCCCGAACATTGCAAACAGATTGTATACAAACCTGGCGAAGAAAAGGCTTATGTTAACCTGGATATCTGCTACCGAAATGCACCTGAACGTCCAAAACAAACTGGAGACAAACAGGCAAAGGAAGTGGTTATGGTAACATGAGAAGCTGTTGCTAGGCTCTCAGTCAGTACAACAAAGCTATATTTACGGATACTTTAAAACAGTTTGGAAACAAGGCTGGCGAAGCAAGACTAGTAGTATTCTCTTTGGGAGTACGACAAGGCTAAAGAACACCATAATGTACACCTGGCCGTTACAAAACAGGTTGGGGACTAGGTTGGCGAAGGAGAGGCGTATGGTAGTTTGAATAACTGTAACCAATCTCTCGGGCAGTACGACAAAACTAAAGAGTATCATGACATGAACCTGGACATTGCAAAACATTAGAGACATTTTATGGTAACCGCTTTGCGAATTGTTGCGGATTTCTCGGTTAGTACGACATGGCTGAAGAGCATCGCTATGAAACAGCTTATAGTAAAAACCAAAGGAGGGTTGTTACAGATCTCTTGGATCAGTACGACAAGAACACAAAACCTTCTGAACATTGCAAAACAAACTGATAAAGAAGCATGTGTTTCTTTTTTAATATTGCGTATGACGTCATCTAAAATGATCTTAGGCCCGTTTCAAACGTCGCGCCACTGCCGTGCCGAACTCGATGCATATGAGCAAAATCCATTGTTTGAGCTACTTTGTATTGAGTTCGGCACGGCAGTGGCGCGACGTTTGAAACGGGCCTTACAAGTTGTGCCTTCAGAGTGTCACGAGTGCAAAAGCTCGTTTGAATTCCGTGATGACACAGCTGTTTGTTCAGCTTTTGGCTGACTAAGGTCATAGTCACACTTGCACTAGAAGCGCGCTTGCTATTTCTTGACATAGGCCGGCTGCTAACCCGGGTCAAGTCACCGTCCCGGGTCAACCCTTCTTCAGTCAATCTTCTGTAAGCGTTTACATGAAAAGAAAAAAAAAAAAAAGCTTTCTTCGTGTAAACGCTTTGCGCATTGCCGCGTGCTGAGCTTGTTTGGGGCGCAATTGTGACGACGGCCAATAGTGGTGCTGGTGTGTTAATTTGAAGGTTGTTTTATTTTATATTATTCTTTCAAAATCGAAATACATATCTAAAGTAAGAAGTAAACTAAGGCATAATCAGTTTTATCTTGCGAACGATCGTTTAAAACAATGCCGGGTGTGAAAAGCTAAGTGAAACAAGGAAGAGCCGATTGCCATGTATACGATATGTTGTCAAATTTCGAGCCTACCAAAGAAAGTCCTCGAACAATGCACTGCACTGACAGAAGCCGAGGATCGTGTATCGTGTGTGACAACCACTCTGCGGTGAGTGCGGTGGATATGGAAGTCAGTCAGGATTACGCAGAGGAAGATGGATATTTCGAGGATATTTCACCGGGAGACAGTCGGAGTTCAACGCAAAAAGTTGGGAAAGAAGATATTTAAGGAGCATGCGTGGATGTTGATATTGGGATTGGAGCACGTGAGGCTGGCAAGAGTGATGGAAGGGGCAACAAGCTGGTCCAGGTGATTTTTATTGAAGTCTTAATTACGCACACTGATGTGTGTTTTGCAGCCTTTATCCATAAGTCACTTTCACAATTATGCATAGCAGCTGAGACGGTACCGCTCGCTTTTGTAAAAAATGGTCGCTGTGAACTAAGCCTTGGTACAGAGTTTGACTTTGTTTCCATGCATTTTTTAACTATGATATATGGAATAGATTCTCCGCTCTGGGCCCGGTCTTTCAAAGCACGATTAGGCTAATCCTGGATTAGGTCTAAACTTTCTTGTCTTTTTTTTAGCCTGAAAACGTGAAAGTTTCGTCCACAACGACTTTCTTGATAAAGTTTTAAGCTGGAACAAGCTTTCTAATCCATCTTCGAACAAAACCTTGCTGTTTATTGGGAGAGAGGTCGAGAGAAAGAATTTCGTTAATCCTGGATTAGCTTAATCGACTCTCGAAAAACCGGGCCCAGGCCGCCAACTTTAATCGCCGAGTTGTCCGCAGGGATACCTGCGCATGTGTGAAAGTGGCTTAGACTCAGTTGCTGTGACTAAGCGTGGGAAATAACGGTACAAGAAATTTAATTTAGTCGCATTTATGGCAGGGGTTGTTGTTCTCAACCAGTAAAAAAAATAAATACTAACAGTGAAATCCCGTTTTTCGAACCTTCAGTTTTTCGAACCTCCCGATTTGTCGAACAAAAATTTGTTCGCCTTGGCTTGGGCCTTTTAATACCGGCTGAGATTTTATTTTACCCCCGGTTTTTTCGAACTCCCGATAACTCGAACCAATTTTCGTTTCCTTGAAGGTTTATAAAATAGGGATTCCACTGTAAATCGATTCTTTGTCCAAACGAAACGAATCTGCATATTTCGGCCGCTGTGTAAGATATAAAGATAGTACTCTGCACGTTTATGCCATTTCTAAACAAGCAAATCAACGAGAATGTGGTCATCACAGGCGTAAACAATACGTTAACACAATACCTAAAAGGAGCAGACTCGCAGGCCCAGGTGTACAGAACCAATTGGCCATTTCCAAGATGCCTGTTGGCTCTGTTTCAAACCAAGGCTAAGCCCTTCCTAATAAGATTGATTTGCATGAAAATGAACCATGCAAGTGAATCTGTAAACATGGCGACTGCCGTCGTGGTGTTATATATATTAAAACTTAGTTGTTTTTGATAACCCAGGAAGCATATAAAACCCACTTTGATGTCAGATATAGTTTGCATTTGATAAAGTTTTCGTGATTTGGTCTTCCTCAAATGCAGGTGTAAATGCTTAAATGTTTGATCGACTTTATGCATTGGGATGAAGTCTGTTTTCTATTAGCGTAGTTTACCTCGACTTAAAATGTTCCCAAATGTAACCCCCCCCCTCCCCTTAAAAAAACAAAAAACAAAAAACAAAAAAAAAAAACACCACCACCACCACCACCACCATCAACAACAACAACAACAACAACAACAAAGCCCTAGTTTAAGCGCATTACGAGGTACTAACTAGGCCGGTGGAATTCCTGATGCATGTTTAAATGGTAATTATGTTTTAATTAAGATGAGGAGTTGTTTGTCAGATAAACAAAGGCGGAAACATATACAAAAGTAGAAAAACTTTAGAAAAAAAAAGCGACATAAGCACAAGCACCTAAGCCAGTAAGACTCATTTACGGATGGTCCAATAATCTGTGACTCGTTATACTATTAAGTCGGATCAAGTGAACTAACTGAGCAAAGCTAAAAATGGAAACAACGAGCAAGCAAGTGACTACGAGAGGCGTCGATTAAGTAAGGTATAAATATATAGATATGGGTAGAACTCACAGCCGATGAGAATACAAAAGGAAATGACGTCTAGAAGAAGTGTCTAGAAGAAGTAAAAGATGTACAAAGGCACACCAGGTCGAGGTTAAGCAGCCTTTAACCGGGCGGCTGGGATCTAAAACGATTGCCAGTGACGTCAGAGGTTTCTCTTCCAGCACCATAAAAATGTGCTTGGTATGTGTCGATGAAATGGATTTTGAAAGTTTTAAGTCTTGGATGGTTTTGGTGCAGCAGCGAGAGGAAAATGATTCTACCAAGCACATATCTTGTTAAACTCGGGGGAGCAAATAGGCCTTTTTGGTTGAAAGCCCGATTAAGCTAACCTTACCGACTAAATTCATTCTTTTGTGATTTTAGTGAAAAAAAGTTAGCGGAGTCTTGATAAAATGCTAGTTTATTCTAGCTCAAAACATAACACAGGAGTGATTCTTTTTAAGTAAAAGCTTCTCAGCTTTTAGACTTTTGCTTTATTTAACCCAGGATTAGTTTGATCGTGCTTTAATCAACCGGGCCTTTTATTATTTTATGATAAGGTAGTGTTACACTTGGTGTGTCTCATTTTATCTGTATTTATCCATTTTTATAGATTAATGTTATAGGGCATTTACTAGCCGCACAGGTTAATGTTGGGGTATAATTGTAACTTATGTGTAACACACGTGTATCGTTTTGTTATTTGGACTTTAATGACTCTGGAAAGCCATGTAGGATATGATCTGGGATTGTTAGTTAAATAAGTAGTCAGTGCAATGTTTAATTATTACCATATAGGAATCCTAGTATCATTACAGAGCTGTTTTTGGATGACAAAATCGAAACCAAAGTAACCACAGCCAATTCCCTCATAACGCACACCTGGTAGGAGCGACCCCTGCTGTTTCTTCAGTCATTCACTCTAACTGACCTCTATTTACACAAACACCAATCCTTAACGGACAGTTGGAACTGGTCGCGAGGGTGTCCGTCTTGGAGGGAGTTGACTGAACACCGAAATCACGAAGGCTGCAAAAAATCACTTTTAGCCAATCAGAAGCCAGAATAAGCTGCGTTTGATATTACTTTTAGCCAATCAGAAGCCAGAATAAGCTGCGTTTGATATTACTTTGAGGAAGAAACCAAGCCATAAGTGGTAGGAAACGTTATCGCCACTTGCGTGAGAAGATTGCAATCAGATTTAGCTTTTGTTCCTGACTGAACAAGAATGTTGTCAAACCTCTCTCCACCAATCCATATGCGTAGCAAACGCATATCCTAAGCAATCTCACAATTCCTTTCGATAGTCATCCAATAAACGCTCTGAACACCTTATATATCAGTATTACAGGGATTACTACTAACACTATATATTCACATTAAAAAAAGGTTTTAGTTTAAATTCAGATATATTTCATTTGTCTCTTGCTTGCTGTCACTGTGTTACCTGAACAACTTTTTAAAGTCATAATTCACATTCTCTAAAAGCACGTTACACATCCATATACCGTTATAATGTGGTCATGACAAAACTGGATACTAGACACAAAGTTAAGTTTCCACTTTAAAAGCAGGTACCTACCAAGTGCCAAATGATTTTTTCGAGAATTTGCGAGACTGTTTGACCACCCATTGCAAGTCCGTACGCAAGTTCTGATTTGTAAACTTGGGTGAACTTGTGAGTACGTTTCTGACCAAGGATTTAGACCTAACCACGGCCCCTTGGTTTTAGATGAATCTTCAGTATTGGATTAGGATTAGGGCGTGGTCAGTATATGCTCGCATCCACTTGGGTCATTTTAATTCGTTGCTTTCCGAGCAACAAAAGGGACGGACAGCAAAATGCTACTTGCACTGCCTTGCAACCTCTCCTTTCTATCGGTATGGTTAATTCATGCCTTAAAACTAACCAGTGTTACGTCGCATCATCCATCCTCGGAGACCCAGGCAAATAGTGACAAAACCCCCAGGGGGGGGGGGGGGGGTGGACTCATTCTAGTTTTGGGTGGGGGTGTGCTAATCTGATCGCAGCCGTTTTTGTGGCCCCTGCGATCAGACTAGGGGTGTGCCGCCCGGTCCTGAAAACCCTTACCCTATTTCAGACCAAAATACCTAATTTTCTATACCCTATTTCAGACCTGGCTCCAAAAATGTATACCCTATTTCAGACCTGACTCCAAATTTATACCCTATTTCAGACTTTTTTTTTTAGACATTTTTTGTTCTTTTGCAACGATTTCCGCCCTGTGTTTTCTTCCATTTTCCGTGCAATGTTCGCGGCGACGTAGTTCTGTTAAAATCATACCTATCCCAGACCAAAAAGACAGAATCGAAACCCTATTACAAAATGCATGAAAACGATACCCTTTGGGGCGGCACATACTTATATGGCTTATATGTGGGCGTACCCCCCCCCTCCCCCCCCCCCCCCCCCCCCGGGGGCAGCAAAAAGCCCGAGTCTTCGAGGATGGGCATCACTCAGCATTTGGTCTTGCCATTGCAATACTACAGGCTCATCTGGATTGGGCCCAGGGCTTTTGCGCGAGTCTCCTGTCGCATGCACAAATACTATACAAGCCATCAATTTTTCTCCCACTTATCTGACAAAGTAACTCTGGTTTGCAGGAACAGGGGTTTAGTTTAGTCGCCTACAATCACGTGACGGGTTCGTCCCAGATCCCTAAGTTTGCTGACCAGTAGTGACGGAAGTCACACGGATGCAGCGGCCACAACCTGCGATTCGTTTTGTTTCATTCGTTGCGTCTCATCCCGCTTGGCAGAGGATTGTTCCAGTTGACTTCGCATTGTTTATTGAGACGCGGTATTCACTGATGTTGGCCCTGTAAATCTTGACAGGTACAAGGCAACGAAATTTGCATACAGAAACGTTCGAGTGCGTCGATGACAGAACTTGCACGGTTCAGTGCCAGTCAGTCGGTCACGAGCGCAAAATCACACATTATCACCGGACTAAAGAGAGGCGAGGAGGCAACAAAGACAGCTCATAAATACAGCTCAAGTACTCTGTGTTTATAATTTTACACGAGCTTTCTCTGCAGTGATTTGGTCTGGAAGCGCCTAGCTGGATCGCAGCGCTGTTTAAAACATGAAGGTGAGTTTATAGAATTTGGTTTTTGAGTCGGGCAGTCGAGCAGAGAGGTTTTAACCTTGAAGCAGGAGCGAAACCTTGTAATAGAACTATACAAAGTGTGACTGAATTTGATCAATGATTGTGTCACGTCACTTATCAATTCGGAATGGCGATGATGTCGTGACTGATGACAGCGAGTTTTGCTTTGAAGGGCTTAGAACTTCACTGCCAAATGTTTCTTCGTACAAACTATTACTTCACGTAGTAATTAAAGTAACTCCTATGTTGAACGGTTCTCCTCGAGAGCTTTACTTTCATATTTAATTTCCGAGTCAATAACTTGAGAGTGACAGTTCAGAGTCCAGGCGTTGCAAGTTTTGGCACAATTCAGTCGACTAAATCAATATGCGAAATAAGTTTGTTGTTTATAGAGAAGATGGTAATTTGCGTGTACGACTGAACGACTGCATGTTTTTATTCCGTCGTTCCCCGGCAAAAAATATTGTTTCTTGTTTCTTTTTTAGTCGGCGGACTAAAAATAAAGAAACTGGTCGTGCAAGATCCATGCCTGCAGGCTAAAATGCGTCCAAAGTGCCCGCAGACCCTTCTGGTCAAAACTTAAACTTCTCGTGAAATATCTAGCGAGAAGATATTGCGCTTCTGTCTGGTTGTTCAAACAAAATGTCAAACCCCGGTCGTCTTCTGATTTCTCTTTTCGAACCTTGCATAAATTGTATTGTAAAATATATATTCGTGGCTGTCCCGGTGGGGTGTCTCGAGACCTCAGATAATATTGTTAAAAAAGGCATCAATATTTTTAATATGTAGCAACAGTCTCCTGGGAAACCACAACTATTGTTATTCGTGAAATTCGACCGTGCGGTCCTGTTATTTGTCGGTCAGCGGTAATTGCACAAAACTGTGGATTCAAATGCAGAACAGAAGTGATTATAGTCAAGAACGTAAAAGTTTAGGAAAAATTTCTGGCCGTTTCCCGATTTGATTTTTGCCATATGATGTATGTTTTGATATGTGTAGTTAAGCAATAACGATTTTAGGGTAATTTGAACATGTAGCGTTCTTTTGTTGCTCAGATTTTCGTGGTACTGGGTGGGTGGGTTGCGCGAAGGCGGGCACATAAATTACATTTGATCTTCCGTAGGAGCGACGCAAAACAAGAAAAACAGCGCGCGTGTTCTTCAGCTCACCGTTTGGTGGTCTGGAAGAAGAGAGGGAAGAGCTGACCAAACGTTACTGGCCTCATCTCTCGTACATGTGCTCCAAAGCCGGCTACGAGTTCATACCCGTGGATCTGCGCTGGGGAATTACGTCAGAGATGTCTTCCAGTGCGTCCACCATCGAGATCTGTCTCCGTGAAATGGATCGGTCCGACATGATCGTTGGATTCTTTGGTCAGGTAGGTTTAGCTTGAGTTTGGACTATGTTAAAGGAATACAGTTATAGAAGCCCGCGGGAATTTGAAAAAACACGAAAGAAGTGTGGACGCTTTATAAGATAAGGAAAACGATAACTTTGCAAAAAAGAACAAGACAAAACAAAAACAAAAACAAAAACAAAAAAAAAAAACCAAGGAAAAAAAACCGGGTTTGACGCAAGGTGACGTCAAATTGACGCGCGCGTGCTATGTTGAGTTATAAATGCACGCGGAATTTGTCAGCGTTCACCAATCAGATCGCGCGTACTATCCACCCCTCTTATAATGTGTAAAGGAAGTGGCGGAACGAGACGTATGTCTCAGCTTTAAAAAGAGTTCATTTTCAAACATTGGGGATGGCGACGATTCTTTGATCGTGTGAGATCTAGTCTGCGGATACAGCCGTTTCGCAGTTGGGTGCCTTGGAGGCGCCCCGATATCCGCAGGCTAGTGGGAAGTCTATAAATGCTTCAATCTATTACTCAAAGTAGCACAAGTGCTATATAGCAATATTGGCAACCAATGAACGGAAGCTCTCCTAGTTTTGTGTGTTAGCCTTGTGATCTTCTACTTTACTTGTCAGCGGTATGGTTGGCATGGCGACAATGAGCTTCTACAAAAAAGTTTCGATGTGGCTGCGGTGAAGTATCCGTGGTTAAATGAGAAGCGCGGGAAATCCGTCACAGAGCTGGAATACCTGCACGGACACTTGAACAAACCCGGGGAAAGAGCGGCTTGTTTCTTCTTCAGAGACAAGGTTCGTGTTTGATCTATATATTGGAGGTTGAAGTCAACTTATTCTATATTTAAATCTAGTTAATTGGGAGGAGTTTGATTATTTCTGAGTTTAGACTTGAGTCTGGAAAGCTTTCAACTCCGTAAATGAAACCTGAAGGTGTGGTCACTCAAACGAAAGCTAGCAACGAGTATATTCTAATGACAGCATTGAAGTGTCAAATGATATCTAAAGGTGTGGCGACTCAAGTGAAACTCTCAATAAGTTACATTCTAATAGCAGTGTTCATATTCAACTACTGAACTGTCAAATTGAACCTGAAGGTACATGTGACCACTCAAGTGCAAGTCCTTGATAAGTACATTAAAATAACAGTATGCAGTGCGGATCAAAAATGTCACTTTGATTATTTTTTGGACTCTTTCATTTAGTAATTATTATTACTATTTTCATGGTCAATTCTTTAATTAATTAATTAATTATTTATTTATTTATTCCTGACTCTAATATGTCAAGATGTGTAGCCTGCACTGACCTTACGCGCCCGAGGGCCTGGTTTGTTAGCATGCTGTCTCTTTAGCGTTCAAGAGGAACATTGAATTTAATGTGCAGCAGTTTTTCTTTTCTGAACAATAATTGCTAACAAAACATGACGTCACAAAAAGTGGGCCAAGCTTTAAGTGGGACATCGAGTGTATATAGCTATTCATTCTAACGCACGCTTTTCTGTGCCAGTCCTATGACGATATGAAGCTGAAAGAAGCCGAAATGACCGGAGAGGAAAGGCAGATGCGCAAATTCCGTTCGTCAACAGATGGACCGAAGGCCGGTGAGCTACTGGAAGACTTAAAAGTGCGAGTGTATAACTCTAGGGATCAGGTAAATTTCTTTGCGCGTGAGGTAGACCCCTTCACGGATTTCGATGTGTGATGGGTAATCCGCGCAAATAAACTGCATAGACATTCGGTTGTTGTTGTTGTTGTTTTAGATCGGATGACTTTGGGAGCACTCCAAATTGCCATTTGCAAGCTATCAGTGGTTCTAGACTTGAGCGATTTCACTATTAAACCGAGACTTCTCGCACGCGTCGCCGCCATGTTTCTTTGTTCTTGCCCTGATTACCCACCATACATCGAATTCCGTGAAGGGGTCTATTTCGCATTCGTTTGCCGGATTTGTTCGTAATACACTCAAGCTTTTGTTCTTTCCCCTTATAGTGCCTTGCAGTTCACCAAAACTACAAAACTCCTCAAGAAGGCGCCCGATTAATGTTCGAGACAATCGAGAAATATTTCCGAGAGGTGCTTTTGCTGCAGCAAGTTGAAGAGCTTTCTCCACTCGAGAAAGAGCGCGCACAACACGACACGTTTCGTGTCAGCAGTCTCGCTATGGGTGACGTGTATGAAGGCGGAGAAAGTTACCTGAAGGAGATTGATGATCACGTGGCGTCCCAGATTGACAGCAAGTCGGCCACGCCCCTTTTGGTGATTGGAGAAGCAGGTGCGCTTTATATTAGGGGCCTTTTAAGACAAATTAGGGAACTTAAGCAGACTAGAACGGCGACGGCAACGCGAGGAATAAGAAAAAAGCTCCTCGAAATTCCTTATGTCTTTGTAACTTCGCCTATTCTTTGGTTGTGCAATTTGTTCCGTTTTTTTTTTTTTTTTTTTTTTTTTTTGCGGAGGTTCTATCGCTTACATCGTCCCCTACCAAAAAGAACGACTGTGGTAATTTTCCGTCGTCCACGTCTCGACAACGACCTAAAAAAGGAAGCATTTGAGTCGTCCGCGAAAGAACGACGACCCCGAGATCAGGTCATTTTCACAAATTCACGAGCGCCTTTTATCGTCCGCAATTATTTTTATTGATTTGCCAAGGTTGCCGTCGTCTTCCAAAGCTTCTTGCTTAACCTCTCTATTAGCTGACAATAATGACGGTAACCTCGGCAGACAAAAACAAATTAAACAAATTCTACCATTTTGTTATCATCTGCCCGTAAGGAAAATTGTATGCTATCTATTAAAAACATTTTGTCCCGAACAGGTTCTGGGAAATCCTGCATGTTAAGCAACTGGACAATGCGTCACCAGGAACAATTCCCCGAAGAAATTGTTGTTTATCATTTTATAGGATGCACCGGCGATAGCTCTGGTAATTAAACAGTTTTTCGAAGAAATTACCAATCATGTCGCAGGGACAACATTTGTGTTGCGCTAGTTGAAACATATTAGTTCAGACGAGGGGACGGGTCGTCGCTATAGATTCTTGTATGTGTTTATGTTGTGATTTTGTCCCTGCTACATGTCGCCGCTACAGCTCGGGTCGTTTTTTGTTGCTGCTGTGTTGCTGTGATGCTTCTCTGCCACCTTATAGAAAAAATATGCGGTATGGACTTATTGAAAATTGCTTTTACAGACGCAATTTTGCAATTAATCAAGCGAGTAAGGACCCGGTCTCACTCATAACTTTAACGACTTTAATATCGACATTTGCATCATTTGAAGTGCAAAGAGCACTTGTCACCAGAAATATATCTCAGCAAAGTGCTACCAAACATCGAAGAAGCCGTCGTATTGCTCTCGATGCTGAGTTATTACTGATCTAATAAACTTTTTAGTGCAACCGGGCCCTAAGTGGAGTGACGTTGATAGAGCCTTTGCTTTTAGTTCCCAGAAAAATTCTCTGGCGTCTAAAAGAAGAGCTCGAGTCTGAACTCAATCGAGTAACGAAAAACGACGAACAGGATAGGAGCAAGACCACAGAGAGTAAAAAAGCACCCGAGAAACAAGAAATCCGAGACCTGGTGCGAGAGCTGACAGCGGTGATGGTGAAAATCTCCAAAGCTTCGCTTAGAGCATTTGTCGTTATTGATGCTTTAAACAAAGTGGCGGACTCGGGACAAACCATGAAGGTATGTTAAGCCTTCCATTCCCAAGTGTCTCTCACATGCAGCAATATGTCATACATTATGGAGAATTTGGCGTTTGATAGCCTGTTCAGATAAAAGCTGATCTCACTACATCACTGATACATTTTCCTCATGAATGGTTTCTACAGCTTTAAGAATTTAGGTTGGTGTTTTCTGGCATCGACTTCGTTTTGAAAGCGTTAAGTTTGTTATTTTGTGTTTTCTCTTATGTAAACAAATTTTCGTTTCTGTTCTATTTTCCAGGAATTGTTCTGGCTGCCAAAAGAACCACCTCCAGGGATTCATATTATCACCTCTGTCGGCTCTACTGATTCCAAGAAAATTCATGAACTGGTCACCGAACGCGGATACAAAAGTATTCAACTCAATCCTTTGAGCGAGCCCCAGAAAGTGTCGGCTGCGATGGTGAGAAAAAAACATACTTTGTTTCAGATTGGAGTATCTGACTGTAGGTGCCCTAAAGTGAAGGCGTGCCTTTTTCGCAACTCTAGTTCCGGCCGCATTTATCCACACATTTGTGCAGTATTTAAAAGTATGGCAATGTTGTTGAGAGAGGGAGGAGGGGGAGGGAAGAGAAACTGCGGGCCTAACTTCTAAAGGTTGTTGTCAATCCTTTTGTAGACGATGCTCAAGTTAAGAGGCAAAGCTTTGTCGTCCCAGCAGAAGGATAAAGTTACACAAAAGGCAGAAACGGGAAATCCTTTATTCCTCAAGATTCTCCTAAAGGTAAACTTTTTATTTTACTTGCCCTTTAGATCATTTATATTGTTGTTGTTGTTGTTGTTGTTGTTGTTTTGTTGTTGTTTTTTTATCTTGTCAGTCATACGTTTCTCGTGTGGATATAATGTTACTGTTGCGAAGGGGATTTTTGGGGCTATGCAAGTATCGGAACTAAGAGCAACTTGGAAAAGTTGCATTATCGTCGCCATTTTTTGGTTTTGAGATGTAAGGTTTGCTTTAATTTTCAGGAACTTTGTAGTTTTGGAGAATTTTTTGAGCTCGACAAATACCTGGACGGACTTCTTGACGCCAATAGGTAAGACTCTGATTATTATTGCCCTTGGCTTTCAGTAGATGACGTCACGATAATATTATTCTCCGCTGGCCTCGGATTGCGGGTGCCCAAACTAATGGCGGACATAATTTTTGCCCCGAGACTGGCATGAGTTTATCTTCGTATTTGCAAAACAACAACAACAAAACTAATCAAAAACAAGTTTTTCAGCCATAACAACACATCCTACCGCGTACCTTTCGGTCTTGAAAAAAGAACTAAGGAGACGATTTTTATCGTACTGCCATTTTAACAGTGAGTAATTTTTGCTTCCCGTATAAAACAAGTGGCTGAGAAGTTAAATGTCTACGTAATCTGGTCCGCTTTTGCAACTTCAATTTTCTCCTCAGTCTTTCACCAGATGTATATCATCATACAATATGGTGAATTTGCTACTTGTTAGTTCGCTCAAAAAGCTGATTCACTTATCAATTTTCGCTACATCATTCCAGCATCTAATTCTTTATTGAATGGTTGAGACAATTCGTATTCTGAGCTCAGGAGTGAAATGGTTAAAGTCTACATAATCAGACAAGTAGCGGGAACTAGACTTGTTTCTGTTTCTTTCAACAGCACAAAGGAGTTGTTTCAGAGGTTCCTACAGCGAGTAGAAAAAGACTACAACCCAAACGAGTACAGTGGAAATATGGTGAAGGATGTAAGTACACCGTCATAAGCTGTCGAGAGACGTTTAGTTTTGTACCCACGAGGTCTGTGACGTATTCCGTCCTCTCTTGAGTTCAGTGTGAAACCACCTAAAGTTTTTCATTCCATTCTTTAACCATATTTCTATTTGTTTATGTCAGTATGCAATGTCTGCAGTGTGTGTCCGTTTCAGTGTCTGTGTGTCCCGTGCCAGTGGGTGTCAGCATGTCTGTGTGAGTATATCTACCATGTCCGTGTCAATAGCAGTGTCTGTATCATGTTCGTTACCGTTTCATCGTTTTTGTCCCTGTTTGTTTCTGTCTATGTTTGTTGATGTATGCACGAGCGACATTTTTAAATGTTAAAAAGCTATTCCCGGTTCAATTTCGTGATTTCTAGATAGCCTGTTGCATCTTTACATCAAGACAAGGTTTGTCTGAGAGAGAAATCAAAGAAATCTTGCATGTGAGTGACCAGGCCTGGTCGTCAATCTATTTTGCTATGGACGACTTTCTCACAGAGAGCTCTGGAGTCTACAGGTACGTCACTACATCGAGTGATGTGCGTCACGAAAATACGGTGACTGTCGTGACCGTATGTGGCTCACAATGCTTCGTCTTGTTGTTTTATTGTAGCTTTTCCTACGATGAGCTCTCAGCAGCTGTGAAAGAGAGATATGAACTGGACAAGAAGGAAACGTTCAATCATTACACACTGCTATTGGCCGATTACTTTTCCGAGAAGTTAAAGGTAACCTGATGAACCATTAGCTTTTATTTGCATTTTTTTTTTCTGTTTGATTTGAACGTGGCAAACGGAAGAGAAGCATTTAACACTGCTCAAAAACAACAAAAGCACTACTTTTTATTAGAGTATACTCAATGGGAACTAAATTGGACATTTCAGGTGTTAAAACAAAGTGAAAGCTGTGTACTCAATCGGGTTGAGAGCTATCATTTGAGTGGTCATACCTTTAGGTTTCATTTGACAGTTCAGAAGTTGGAAGTGAACTGAATGCTGTCAGAATGTGATTGAAAGCTTTCACTTGAGTTGTCACACCGTTTTAGTGATACATGTAGCTCTGCAGTAATTGTCTGGCTTGACTTCAATTCGCAGCGCGTATGGTCACCGTTAAATTTAATTTAGTTTACTGATTTCGGAATTTTTTGTTTTCAGCAACGAAGCTTGATTTACGACGCAGTGATACCTGAACGTATTTCTACCGAGCTGCCTTGGCTGCTGATGCAATCCTCACAAACAGAGCGACTTGTTGACTGCATCACCTGGCCGTCCATTTTCGGGGCTCTCAGGAAGTACTGTCAATCACTTGTCTGTCTGTCATTTTGGTTTTCTGTCCTTTGTGTCGTAAAGTCCTGCCAAGGAGCCCCCACCCCACCCCCCTCCCTTCCACACACACACACACACACACACACACACACATATATCGAAACGAAAATCCCTCTTAGAACTCCTAGGTTTATATAAAGTTTAGTATTTATAAATACCAGTGGTCTGCACCGTATGAGCCAAACGGACGTTCTCGATTTAATCTTGACGTTTTAATCCCGAACCCGTCCCAAATTAATCAGCATTCAAATTTCTGTCAGGATTTTGTAATCCTTTAAGATAAAAAGCTGCAGCTGTTCTACTAGCGCTCCAGTAATAATCTCCCTCCCCCCTCCTGAAACTAAGCCCATGGATAGTCCCTTTGAATAGATACAAGCCAGGCTTTATTGATGGCATTTTATGTCTGTCTGTCTGTCTCAGAGGTGAAAGCCAGTACGACCTGATGGACTACTGGACATCAACCGGTCTGTCCGGGGAGGAAATTGTTGCCAAGATTCAAAGCGTCGCGTATGATCATCTTGCTTTGCTGTATAACGAAGCAGAAGAAAAAGGCGACCAGCAGTCTACTGCAGCGAGACGGGTGAGCAGAAGCCGACTAGCACGTGGCACTGGCACGAAAGTTACACGACAGACGACAGTGATACGACAGTACCACGACAGGATCTCGAGAGTGACACGACTCTCATTCGACTGACACGACAGCTACACGACAGCTACACGACAGTCACATGACAGATGCACGACAATGATGCGACAGTGGTACGACAGTGGTACGACAATGATGCGACAGTAGTACGACAATGATGCGACAGTGGTACGACAATGATGCAACAGTAGTACGACAGTGGTACGACAATGATGCGACATTAGTACGACAGTGGTACGACAATGATGCGACAGTAGTACGACAGTGGTACGACAATGATGCGACAGTAGTACGACAGTGGTACGACAATGATGCGACAGTGGTACGACAGTGGTACGACAATGATGCGACAGTGGTACGACAGTGGTACGACTGTGAAACGACAGTGACAGTGCATGGTACAACTTCGACGACCACAGTGGTAACGACCCTGATGTCACGTTTAATTTAGGTGTGTATCCGTTGATAAATCTTTCTTTTTATTTTTTGTTTGTTTGTTTGTTTTTTGTTGTTGCAGCACATGGTATTTTTATACGATGTGGCTCAGTTTGTAGAAGTTGCAGGCCACCCGGCCGCTTCCACACCACTGCTGTGCAAGGCTATTCAGATATACGTGAGTAATAGGAATCTCGGCATAACATCAACAGTAGGCACAACAACAACATCTCAATATCAACAGTAACCGCAACAACAATATCAACAACAGTAACTCCAGCAACAGCAACCGTACCATCAACATCAACATCAGCATTTCAACATCACATCTCAACAACATTTAACAACAGAAAAAAACAACAACAACAACAACAACCTCTCAATATCAGCAGTTCGTAGACTGGTGTAGTTGCAGTTGTTGTTGTTGTTGGCTGTATAAAAAACTTTAAATCGATACTTTCTTTGCAGAAATCGATTCACAGTGACGAAGAAATTCGTGGCAGCCCAGATGTTGCGTTTGATTATTGTCAGATGGCCAACACGCTGGCCTGTATATACGTGGACACCGAACAGTTTGAGAAAGGAGAACAACTACACAACGAAGTCCTGGAACTGAGGGAAAAGTGAGTTTTTAATACAATAATAACCCTTTTGTGGCTAGAGGTCACATGACCCAAATTTTAACATGTGACTAAAAATGAATAGTTTGTGCCTCACTCTATTTTAGGTTCGTTAACGATCATGCAGAGGGAAAATCTACTTTGGCAAACACAGTGAACGGTCTGGGAGTTTTGTGTTACAAACAGAAAAAGTACGAAGAGGTAAGCGAGGAGCGATCATGAAAAAAAAAAAAAAAAAAAAAAAAAACAGAATACCAACAGTTGTTATACCATCTGTTAGAGCGGTTAAATTATTTTTCTATTTTCTTGTGCCCATTCCTCCAGGCCGAACCATTTTACAAGCGTTGCTTGGCAATACACAAGGAGGTTCATCCCGCTGGTCACGTGCTCATCCCTGACACCCTGAATAACATCGGAGTAAACTACTGGTCAATGGGTCGCCTGGAAGATGCACGTCAAGCTCTTGAAGAGACTGTGGAGGTACAAACGTTAGAGTTATGGCGAATGTTGTGTGCTGTAACAATTCTTATTCTACATGGAATACGTCGATAAACTGTTGAACAACGGGTTTTTTCGTTTTACCACCTTATCTTATAATCCGTTACTTTATCTTAGAATCCGTTATAGTAATCGCTTTTTTTTTTTCTTCCCGTTTTCCTAATCCTTTTCTTTCATTGCTGCCAAACTTAAAGTCTTCTCCTGTTTTATTTCCAGCTGTACGAGGAGGCCTACTTTGGACGCCTGCCGCCGAATGTTGGTGGAACACTGGTGAACCTGGCTATGGTGTATCGCCGGCTCCAAGACATGAATGAAAAAGCCGAGCCTCTATACAAGAAGTATGTCAACTTCCGCGGGTTTCCAATGGAAAAGCGTCCTTGTAACTTTTGATATCGATCGTTGGTTGTCTGAAATAACATTTTCCCCTTTTTTCCGTTTTCTGCTTTATTTTTGTTGATAGAGCTCTGGAGATTCGTATTAATGCATACGGACCTGACCATCACGAAGTCGGTCAAACTCTGCTCAGCTACTCCGCCTTTCTTATGTCAAAGGAGTCTGATGAATCCATTGATGTAGCAAAGAGAGCGGCGGTTATCTTCGAGGTTTGTGAAGATAGCTGTGGAAGTTTGATGAGTTTATAATAGTCTCAGAGTTAAAGTAGATGATAGTTGTTTGTTTGTCTGTCTGCCCATTTACTTGTTTTTATTTCTTGCCTATTACATTTTATCGTATATCATGTTATTTTATTATATATTTTTCTGTCTTTCTGTCATAAAATTTTTCACCGTAATTGTTTATGGCTTTAACACTTTTTACTTGTTCAGACATCTCTTGGTTTGGATCATATCAACACGTTGAATGCGCTTGAAAATGTAGCCTTGGCTCTGATAATTGCGGGTAAACACGAGGAGGCACACCCATATTTCCAGAAATCCGGTACGTGGCTGGCGCGGTCGGGCTGGGCAACCTGGCCTTCTGTCTAACTTTGAAGCTTTGTCTAACTTTGTTAGTCTTCCTTCTGTCTAACTTTGAGCACGCAGGCATTAGTGGGCACACTTCCAGAAACTTCCTTATGAATAAAGCAACTTCCTCGTACTTCAGGAAATCAACGATTGCCCCAAAAATCAAAAAACAAAACAAAACAAAAACAAACAACAACAACAACAACAACAACAACAACGTAGTAACTTCTAACGCTCGCAGAGTCAGCTTGCCTGCTTTGAGAGTCGTCTAGTAGACTTCTGTAGGGTAGATATATTTTCATGGTAAGTCTTTCTTCGTTTATTTTAATGTAATTTGTGGTGTTGTAGGTATTGTTCGGCACGAACAGGGTCGCATGGATTCATCCCTACCCACGCTGAACGCAAGCATGGCAGACTTTTATCTGAACACAGGTCGGAATGAGGACGCGAGACAACTTTTCGAACGCCTGGTGAGTCAGTAACTTAACGCTACCTCTCCGTTGATAGGCCTACTGCGTCTAGACGTCACATGACCCACAATTCACTTCGTGACTGAACTTTAGTCTCCTTCGAATGAGTGGCAGATATAGAAAGAGCATTGAAAAATACGTGAGACATGCAAAGTTGTTAGGTCTGTAGCACTGGCAGCATTCTAAAGTTAAGGGAAATATTAGGAGTTACTGTATAGAAAGGTTGTCACGCTCTTTAACTTTCCCTTTCTTTATGTCTACAGTTTTAGATAATAATGCGTATTCGCATTCATCAAGCTTCTCCTGCCCGGTCGTGCTGTACGAAGAATAGCACAGTTTCTTTTTCAATACTTTCCTCGGCCTTTATCTGAAAACTGCTGGTTTCAATGTAGTTGCTGTTTCAAATTAACTTTTTAACTGTGAGACCACTAGCTTTTCTCGTAATATGACACATTTGTCTTGCAGAGGAGAGCGTTTTTTCTACATTAGCCTTGGAATGCGTTTGTTATTTAATTTTTCTAGGTTGGTACGAGCTTTGCAAGTGATAGAGATTTCGCTGCTCTGGATTATTTAGATGAAACACTGCTTGGAGACGGTAGACCTCAGAGACCATTTGAACAGACAGTGGACTATGCTCTGGAAAAGTAATTTTCCTTATAATATTTTCCTTTTATTATATAGACACGAGTGTTTTACTGGAAAATATACCGTGCGTAAAATCCATACGAAACTACATCCGGGACCCGAGTGGCGTATTTTCCATATATCCTCACTAGTGAGGATATCGTTTGCGTCATTTCCCGCTTTTTCACGGTTGTTTGTGCAATTTCTCGTAAAGCACTCGTGTCTAATATAATAAAAAGAAAATTACACGGCGGCTTGAAGATATGGATTTTATTTTCTCGTGGTAAAAACAATATTTTACCACTCGAAAATAAAATTCATATCTTCGCGCCGCCGTGTAATATCCTCTATGTATATACACTGTACAAAGGAATAGAGAAAGAATGGGTTTTATATATAATTAGCTTGATCTTGCTTTGAACAGCGAGGCCTTATACTATGTTGTGTTGTGCTGTGCTGTTGTGTTGCGTTGCGTTGTGCTGTGTCGTGCTGTTGTTGCGTTGCGTTGTGCTGTGTCGTGCTGTTGTTGTGTTGTGTTGTGTTGTGTTGTATAATGTGCAGTAAATTGTATGGTCGTCCTAAACTACACTGTTCCATTTCCACTGCGCAACCTGACCTACAGCGTTACTCTTGTCTGGACTAAATATCATAACCTCTTGTTCTTCAGGTTCCCCTCCAGCTCAATGCTGCTCGGCAGAAAGCAGGGAAAGTTGGCTGAGAAGGGAGATGCACAAAGCCTAATAAAGATTTTGGAAAAAGGCAGCTTTGGTGTAGAAGTATACAACGGTGCCTACCAAGCATTTGTGGAGAACAGGCACCGGAAGGAAGGAATGGCGATTTTGCTGGCCGCGGTGGAGAAATTTCCGGAAGACACTGTGAGTAAAGAAAACGACCAACTTGATAATGGAATAAGAACCAGAAGTTTCAGTTTCACGCTTGCATTCGACATAAATAATTTAATATTTCAAATTTCCGCGTGCTTGCTGCTGCCAACGAAGGAGGTTATTTGTGTCAAGTTTATTTGTTTTATCAGTCGGTACTTGGTAAAGATCGTAACATTGTGAATTGACATTCAAATTCGGTGGTGTTTTGCAGATCATTCTCCACAATCTGGGCAATTGTTATACGTTCTATAAAGACTTCTCCCCAGCGGCGCAGACGTTTAAGAAACTGTTGACCCTTGTTCCAGATGATGCTAGCGTAATGCAGGTGTACGGTCGGGTCCTGGCCTTGAGTGGACGCTTACCAGAAGCGAAGGAACAGTTTGAGCGCGCGCTGGAACTAGCACAAGGCAAACAGGATGCGGAGTTGTCTGAAAAGGTAATATTGTTTTTTCCTATCGCTCCATTGCTCAGTCAGTCATATTTTGCTATATTTGCCCTGGTTCAAGAGAATATCGCCAATCCAATAAACATTTACACGTGTATTTTACAAGTTGGACCATTATTCAAACATCACTAAACGGACTCCAATCGGACAAAAATTTGCAAAACATTACAGATAAAGAGGTTATTACACGGGAAGGAGTGCAATACGGCGGAGTATTTTTACGAGTCGGTTTTATTTTTTCGAGCCTGCTTCAGGCGAGAAAAAATAAAACTGACGAGTAAAAATACAGCCGTATTGCACGACTTTTCGTGTAATAAATTGTTTATTACACGACAAACGAAGCAGGGCAAACATTCTCGCCGCGCGCAAAATGGAACAAAAAAATGACGCGTTCGTAAACTTTGCTTGCGAAAACTGATCACGTAAGCTACTAAACCAGTTGATCTGGTTCCTGACGAGTGCAATACGCTCCCATATTTGCACTCGTTTTGGCCTGTATTTGCACTCGAAAATGTGAAGTCGTGTAATAAAAAGGTCTTAACTGTATAACTTGAACTGACTTGGTCATGGTATTGGATTAAAGTGTGTTTTAACGTGTGGGGAAATTGTCCCAACTTGTAAAATACACTTGTAAATGTTTTATTGAATTAGCCCCTGGTCTGCATCTGTTACTATAATCACCAAGTGTTAATGACTTAATGTCATTAGTACAGTAGAACATGAATAGTATACTAGTAGTATTACTTACATCACTACTTCAACGACTTAGAGTGATTTCAATAAACCCGTGAAACAGATACTAGACTAATAGAGACTATAGGAGACACGTACACACTCCAAGTAGATGTCAGACTATACGGCAATGGACTGTTTATTTGCCACCGAAAAGTCTTCTCAAAAACCCCTACACAAACCTCACAATAAACGACTCTTGCCCATCTAATGTTAGGAAACAACGTGGGCACTTGATTGGCGTGTTCAACTGTCCGAGAGGAGCCTAGAATTGCCATTTTTTGCGTAATTTGCAAAACTAATGAGCCTGCATGCACTACTGGCATTTGGTCGGTGAAAGGACAAGAAATTGCCTTGAGTTGACGTCGACTCGCATGTAGATATGCCTTCAATATATTTGTATCGACGCGGACATTAACACTTGCTAGCTGTCGGATCGCGGCCACTTCGGATATTCAATTTCCCAATATCGCGACATTTTGTTTCGAATCAAAGATATAGACAAATACTCTCTACTAGATACTAGTACACCCTCACTAATAAAAACTGTTTCACGGGTTTATTAAAATCACTCTATACTACAGAACTACTACTAACACTACAACTACTACTACGTACCACACTGCTGCTACTACTACTACTACTACTACTATATTCTAACCTAAACATTGTTGTCGTTTTGTTTCAGATTAAGTCCAACCTCAAACTTCTCAACGATATGTAACGAACACTGGAGCGACAACTACGACCTAAGAGGTTTCTATTTGAAAACACTCGTGAAGTAGTTAACACGTTATGGATAGTGGAACACTGAGTGGGGTGGGGTACGGGGACTGTACAACTTACACCACGCATGTATCCCTCGGGAGGCACGAATAATATATCATTTCTCTGGAAAATAGTAGGACACTAGTATATCTATATTTAGGTGAATTATATGATGAAACAGAGTTTCGGATTCATTAGACTGCACTCGGTCAGAAAATATTATGTCCAATTTTAGAACGGAATATAGTGGGTTTTAACTATATTGTGGACTAATTATATTTAGCAATCATGTTGTTCCGTAAACCTGGTTTGCATCTCGCACAACCTCAGGTATATCAGGAACTTCGTAAGCAAAGTCAGCTTTCCACACGGAAAATTATATGCAACTCCTGGTCAGTTGCTCAGCTGATGAATCTTCTTATTGAATGTGCAAGTTTTAACTTTTGTTGACATAGTGAAACTTTTTTTTTTTTTTTGAAAAGTGAGCATTTAATTATTTGGGTTATTCATTAATGGTATTGGGATTATAGTTCTAGGTTCTATTATTGAGCTTCATGCATAGCGGCTTAAATAAAATTGGGCGCAGTTTTGCCAATTTCAGCAATATGGATTTTATTATGCAAAGTTTGCTCCTTTTTTCGTTGACATTAGGAAAACTTAGCATTTGATTATTTGGGATATTTATCAATGGTAGTGGGATTATAATTATCGTCTCTTTCATTGAGCCTCAATAGCCGCGTTAGGTAAAATTATGCGCAGTTTTTGCCAATTTCAGCAATACGGGTTTTCATATTTTGCAAAGTTCATGTATATATATTTTTTGTATGCGTAATGCTGTTTTCTCTGTCCTTGATGCTGCAATCTGGCTTTGTTCGAATGGATTGCGTCACCTCGCGAAACTTCAGGCTTAAAAAAAATTCCTAAGCAAAGCCAGCTTTCCACACGGAAAATTCTTTGTCCGTGTCACTCCTAACTCCTGGTCCATTGCTCTGCTCTAAGAGTTACTCAATCTTATAGTAATTTCCAAACGGAATTTTAAGTGGTTATACGTAGTCGCCTGCACTGCTAAGTAGGACTATACCCTTGGCGCCGGGACGTAATTAACGTTATTTGTTTTAGGATTTTCCCACTGTATTGCATTATAGCAGCTGACTTGTCTTATATTTCTACCAAGTTCTTTGTTTGTCTGACATTATATTTTATTATCTTCCTGTGCCCAGCATAAACAAGGGAAAAGCAAAACAAAGCTTTTTGGTATTTGAAAGGTTCATACTGTAAGATTGGCTAGCCAATAATGGAATTTCATAAAAAGTTGTGTTGCCAAGTCAGTTGGGTGCGGGTTTTCTAGACTTGTTTCCTGTCCAAAGGCATAAAAGGGGACAAAGTTAAATAGAAGTATACAAAATGGTCACCATTTTGCCCCCAGAATGGTGTTTTAATCTGTAAGGCCAGAGTTCCCAGGCTCTTAGGGAAAAGAGCCTGGGAACGAGGATGGTTGGAAGCCTGGGCAAAGTTTCCCATATAATTTTTTCCAGTGCCCCTCCTCCTCCCCCCCCCCTCCCCCCCCCCCTGGGGAAACTCGTGAAATGAAGCGAAGGGAGGTGGGAGCAATCACTGCACTTACTCTCAATGCAATCCATTTCTTTATGCAAAGCCAAAGCAGTAGACACATGTACCCCTTAAGTACTTACTTTTGGCCAGTGCCAAGGAAACAATAATATTGTTTAATAATATCATCATCATCATCATCTACCGATCAGCATCGAGTTTATCATGTTATACATTTCATCTCACTTGCCATCAATAATTTATTGTGGTATGTTTAGTTGTAGTGTTATCAGTATCACATACTGTTATCTGGCTCACAGTGAGGTAGTCAACAATGCTTTTTATCAGTTTCAAAGTTTTCTTCAGATCTGCACCCTGACATGCAAACCTACAAAATTCAAGTTGATACAAACCATCTGCTGGCAATTCTGTCTCCTCCTCAACTGAGTTGTTGGGCGATGCTAGATGGTTATGCCGAAAAACCAAAAGATATAAATATTGTTTAAAAATAATGTATGTACGTAAGCCCCCTTGAAGAGTCTTGTGTTCTTGGAACAAACACTCTATGTCTAAATAAATAAATTATATCTGTATTGTCTGCAGGTCTTCTTAATTGCAGTCATCAGACTTGCACACTTTCATCTCGCAATGAAGGTCAGGGTTGCAATACCTCTCATCAATCTTGGAGGCGCATGCCTTCACATGTGTACCATCGTAATAGGTCATGTGGACACACGAGTCTTCCTTAGCTTCACATTGGGTCAGCTGGCATTGCTGTACATCCTTGACAAAGTGACATTTCTTGCAGCTTAGTCCAAATCCTGTTTAGTCAAGCAAAATGATGGTATAAGAGGCCGTAAATCATGTTTGCAGCTCAAATTCACTGGCATGACACATGCAGGTAAGCCAGGTTCTTTTTGTGATTAGATAGAACAATGTACAGAATTTCTTCAATCTAAAGTAAAATTGTTTTCCAAGAACAGATACTAACATTATACAGTATATGAATAATAAATTGTCAGCTATGACTAGAATTTTGTGTAACATAGATGATATTAAATTCATCTTCGGATATCATAGCAAGACTTAAATTATATTGTTTTTCTGAATAAGTCATGGTACAGGAATTGCATGTCACTTGGATCGTGAAGTGATTGTTTCATAGCTTTTGGCCCACAATATCAAAAACTTCTTTTCAGATGTTCAATTTTAGGTTCTGAGGGACTCAAATGTAAATACTGTATTACACTACCAAGTCAATATTTGCTTTGGCAAATCAGCTTCAAATTGTCAGACAGAGGTGTCTTTTTTTTGTCAAGTGTTAGTGTGCATCTGCAAATAGCCAGTAATTGTCTCGGATGATTCTTGTTCGCAGCATGGTTTAGTTCCAAACAAAACATCACCTGTCTTCTCTTGGTATTTAAGGCCCGGTTCAGACACCGATCCTGACATGCGCCGAACCTAATAGTAATAGATTCGACCCTGGTTCGACATAGGAGCAACTGTTGATTCAAACGGCGAACTTTTCCTGCCGTACCAAGTGCTTATGTTCAAGGGTACATGTTTTTAATTCAAAACAATTTAAAATAATTTATGCAATGGGTAAGGCACATGTGAAGAGCGGCATCTGAATCAACGTCGCTCCCATGTCGGATTATGCGACAGCGTCAGTCGAACCTAATACCGCTGCCGTACCTAATTCAAATATGGCCGAACCTAATTGATTCAGACGTCGCTCTTCTGCCGTACTTAATTCAAGCATTAGGTTCGGCGCATGTCAGGAGTGGCGTCTGAACCGGGCCTAAAATACTCTATGGGCATAATATAATATTTTACATGTACCTTGGCAAATCAACAATGAAAGGATGAGTACTACAGTGATGCCCTTCATGTTGAAGCTGCCGCACTATTGGTTCGGTTCTGATAGCTGAGTTCAGTTGAATCCCTGACTGAAATTAATAGAATAACATTTATCATATTTATCATAGGAATATAAAGAGAGCGAGCATGACATCAAGATAGTTAATCGTTAATTGCAATGAGTGCAGTTCAAAATCTTAATTGCACTGAGGGCAAGTTTAAGCTGGTGTTACACTGGTCGATTTGCAACGACAATTTGCAACGCCGATTTGCTTCAAATTCATGCAACGGTGTTGCAAGTTTTTGAATCGCTTTCAAAAACTTGCAACGCGTTGCAGCACTGCAAACATCGCGAAAATCGTTCGCAATGGGGTGTTACACCTGAACGATTTTTAGCGCAACATCGTATCGTTGCAAATCGTCGTTGCAAATCGACCAGTGTAACATCACCTTTAATCAACTTTCACCCGAGCAATAACTATATTTTTCATACCACGGTAATTTTACACAGGTTCCCAACACGCAGCAGTAATTGCTTAAGCTTCACGGTGTGATTTTGTAGCAGATTCAAATTGCTCCTGTGAATCTCAAAATGACCTAAAATCCCTCTCGACTCAAAGGAAAATCGACAGGAAATACTTTACATAGTATCAATTGTATTAAAGTGCACAAACCAAGTGCTAGCCGCAGCGCCGCTCAAATCCAGAGAAAGTTCGAGCGGCTTTTTGACCGTTGATTTAGTGAATGCAGTCAGACTTGTGAAGCACTGCCAGTTTGTCGGCGTTCGCAAGTTCCTTCACCTTCACCACAAACAGCTTCGGCTTGTCGTTTTGTTTCGGGTTCACGACTCACGCGGTAGACCCTGGGGACGAGATTGCACGTCCGCGGGATCCTGGCCTCAAGTAAAAAGAAGCAAGAAAAACACGGAAAATTTCAAACGCATCGGTCTACAAGAAGGTCCAAGTCCGTCTTCAAAAAATAGGCAAAGAGCAAGGCGTGACCGTGAGACAAGCGAACAGCGGCAAACGGGAACATTTCACTACTGATGAAAATTCCAAACTGAGACATTTCTCGGGATTGTTCGCAAGAAACCGAGTGTTTCCGAGTTTTTTTCGGGTGCGGTGGGTGGGTCACGTGAAACAGCGACGCGCGTCCAAGATGGCTGCAGCGGAACCCCTGACTCTTGCAAGAGGTGAATAAGTACCAGTTGTTTTATGCTCTCTAGAAGATAAGCGTGCTGTTTACTTTCATGAAGTAGAAGGGATTCTGTATAGCAAAACAAGAACCTTGCTGAATTGAGAGTTAGTTTATTCCGAACGCAAATTTTAGTCAATTTTCGCTGTTGGATCGATCGAAGACCGGGAAGGACATTCGCATGGGTTTGTCGTTGAGGAGGCGAAAGTTACCGGTCTACCCATTACTGAATTTGCTCTAGTTGTACAGCATCTGATTTTTAAACCAACCATTTTGTTTATGTGCTGATCGCGAGTGTTTATTGGTGCATTGTTCGGAAAATTATGTCGTGCAAGGGAAGCGTATATCCATCCTGTTGTTTTGATTTCTTTCTTTCGACTACACAGTTATTTTTTATTTTTTTGTCAACCGACCTTCGAATGGAGGAGTAAATAGCCTCAGCTATATGTATGACTTCTCGATGCATATACGTTTAGACGAAATGCCGTGATATGAAATGCCTTGCATATTTGTGTGACATTCGGATTCGATGATTTGTAAACTGTTAAAAAATGCAGTTAGATTTTATACCTTAATCTTTTATATTTTTCTTAACAAACAGAATGTCTGTTATTGTTTTTGTTGCTGTTGTTGGTGGCGGTGATGTTGGAATCTATTCATGCAACTTGCTGCAGCATAATCAACTGTTTTGATTTTGTTTTCTTGCAGATATTAACCGAGCAATTGAGCTCATTGACAAGTTGCGAAGCAGTAAGTTTACCAGATGAGGTCTTTTTCTATGCACATTTGAGTAGTAATGGCCCGAGAGGGGCTCTTTACAACAATATCCTTTGTTTCTGCATTCAGATATAGTGATGTGTCCTCACACAGTGTGTCAATTAGCATAGAAGCATAGATGTTACATCAAGCCTGCCAACTCTCCCAGATCTTTTTTTATTTGTTTGGATAAATAATCAGAACAAGGAATCAAAAAAATAATAATAATAATTTTATAATTCTCTCATTTCATCTCATCTCATCTCCTGGTCTGTCACATTTACAGTACAGTCACATCATGTCTCACACCAATTGTGCCAATCAGCTTTAAATAATATAACCTTTCTCCTAAATAATAAATTTGTATGACATTGGTGTCATTTCTTTTGGCAAAAATCAAAATCACCACCATCCCTCAAAACCACACCCTTGA
Organism: Plumapathes pennacea; assembly: GCA_964036295.1. NCBI lineage: Eukaryota > Metazoa > Cnidaria > Anthozoa > Antipatharia > Myriopathidae > Plumapathes > Plumapathes pennacea. The sequence goes on along the minus strand of OZ038463.1, from coordinate 33,905,754 downwards.
CTGGTTGGGGCTTTGGGCTGAAAACTTTTTGAGGTTGCCATCTTGAATACATTTTTTGTCTTGAAACCTTAACCACACTTGTGACCCTGCCCCTTTGACTAATTGCTACTTTTCACATTGCCTTGCCTTTGTTATGAGATACTAATGTCATATTTTATTTTGTATAAACAATCAGATGGCGAGATCCCAGACAAGAAACTGGAGGCACTGCAGACCGTCCTAAAGAGTGAATTCTGCAATGCTATACGCGAGGTAAGTCTGCTTCTTCCAATAAGAGTGGAGGGTAAAAAAATGTAACGGTGATACTCTTAGCTATGCCAGCAAGTCTTCAAGTATACCACTGACATGAGATAAGAATTAATTCTATTTTTCCATGCCGAGTTGCTACGTGGGGGGATTGAACTGGAAACATAGCAGCCGGTGTCGACGAGAACCAGGGGCATGCCAACTGCACCACCAGGACATCCCTAGGGTACTGTGGGTGCTTTCCATTTGGCCATTGGTCATTCCGGAATTTTCGAAAAAAGAGGACAACCTCTCAAGATTGTCCACAATTTCCAAAACTTTCTTACCAAAAACTTTTTCCCCGAATTTCCGGTGTTTTTGGTCAAATGGAAAGCGCCCTGTGTATCTTCAGGGTTCAAATTTAATGAACCAAACAACCGAACCAAATGATGTGCAGTGAAAAACTTTTCTAGTCTCATCCTAAATTAATTCTTCCAAGCTTCTCTATTGAAATGTATTCATGAGTAATAAGTGTGGAATATGCTAGTCCAGCAATATGAACCCAAGCAAGAGATCATGTGGGATTTTCCCCATACTGGTTACATGTATGTATTGAAAGAAGAAACTTGACTTACCATTGTGTATTTCCAGGTTTATGAGCATGTGTATGAAACAGTTGACATCAAGGAGAGCCCAGAGATCAGAGCACAAGCCACTGCCAAGGTACAAATCAAACCCAAAGTGGTTGAGACACTCATTAAAAAAGTTAACTTTTGCATTATTTTGTTTCCTTTGCTTAAATATAGTTACGTTCTGAAGTCTGATCAAATTCCCCTCCACCTATTCATTGTTGATCCAGCCTGTAATATTGTGTCACAGTGTGGGCTCAAACAACATTGCTGAGTTTTGGTGTTTATGTTTACAGGCCACCATTGCAGCTTTTGCTGCTAGTGAGGGACATGCTCATCCAAGGGTCGTCGAACTGCCGAAGGTGAAGGCCTTGAAATCAGTGATTATTCAATGTGTGCTGTAGCTAAGATGATCAACATGTTTGTACTTGTTTTGATTTGCTGTTTTTATGCAGAATGAAGAAGGTTTGGGATTTAATGTGATGGGTGGCAAAGAGCAGAACTCACCGATCTACATTTCCCGTATTATTCCTGATGGGGTGGCTGACAGGTACTGTGTATCCTTCTGTACTTGTATTTTTGTGACATGGTCCATTAACCCTGTTACTCCCAAGTTCAAAATGCAAATTCTTCCAGCGTTTTAAGAGGAAAATTGTATGAGTGATCTAGTGAGAATTGATAGTTTGATCAGCTATCATCTGAGCGAGGTACCAAAAGCAAAGTTCTCCTTACTCTTGGGAGTGAAAGGGTTGACACGTAGTCTTGTAGTTTTCTTCAGCTTGGTGTATTATATTTGTACACATACTGGTTTCTCCCAGTTCATGTTAGTTCATCACAATATTATTGACCACTGAGAGTGCACACAGCATTATAATTATATCCTTCAAAGCCTTTCACTCCCAAGTGTGATCAACTTCAAATTTCTCCTTCAGTTTCACACCAAAAATATGTCATGAAGTAACGAGAACTTGGCTTTGGATAGCTGACTCAGATGAAAGCTGATTAAGCTATCAATTCTCATTGCATCACTCATACATTTTCCTTCTGACTGGTTGAGAGAATCTGCATTAAGTGAAAGCACTTACTAATCTTTCTGATATTTTATAATTTGCCTTTCTCAGGCATGGTGGTTTAAAGCGTGGTGATCAGCTTCTCTCTGTCAATGGAATTGTAAGTTAAAATGCTTTTAGCTTTTATAGCTTTTAGTATTTTATTCCATAGTTTTATATCAGTATACATAGTCTGTACACTGTGTGTTCTGCATCTCTTCCTGGTGAGAGACTGAAGTTTGAATACTTTACAGCTAATTCTTTTCACACCTATTTTCTGTTTCAGAGTGTTGAAGGGGAAAATCATGAGAAAGCTGTGGATCTGCTGAAAGCAGCACATGGTATTAAAAATTGTTTTGCTCTTACAGTATGATGCCCCCTCTTTGGCATGGCTACAAATTCCCCATTCCCAGCAAGTAAAAACTGGCTGGAAATGTTTCACCCTTTCTATGTGTACACCGATCTTTCTGTGTTAAATATTTTTAGTTGTTGTGCAAAATTCCAACCCTGGGCAGTGTAATCATGCAGGTGAGATTACAGAAGGACTTACTGTAGACTTGCTGGTGACTACAGCATTGTTGCAATAGTTTGTTTGTTTTTTTTTTTTACTTTTGCAAACTCTTATTATTATTGTAATGATAGAACCTGGTACATTTGGTGTTGTGTTCAGTCGAAGTGATTTACTTCCATTAAATCTTATACATATACCTATTTTGTGTTCTCCAGGAAGCGTCCGTCTGGTTGTGAAGTTCACACCAAAGTGTAAGTAACTGTTAAAAATAATTAATTCATGTGCCCTTAGAAGGATCAGGCCATTATAAATTAATATGATTATTTTGATTATTTTTAGCTTTGTAAAATTATTAGTGTTATAATAATTATAACACTAATAATTTTACAAAGCTAAAAATAATCAAATTAATCATATTCATAATAAATAGAGGATATTACACGGCGGTGCGAAGATATGAATTTTATTTTCAAGTGGTAAAAGCAATATTTTACGAACGAGCGCTTCTTTTTATTATATTAGAGTTTTTTTTACGAGAAATTGCACAAACAACCGTGCAAAAGCAGGAAATGATGCCAACGATATCCTCACTAGTGAGGATATGGAAAATACGCCACTCGGGTCCCGGATGTAGTTTCGTATGGATTTTACGCATGTTATATTTTCCAGTAAAACATTCATGTCTATATAATAATAATTATTATTATTACCAACCTAATTATTTTCATATTGCATCTATTTTCATCACTATCATTCTCAATTATACCGTATAAGTCTTATTTTATTGTTATTGAGCACATTAGATTTATCAAAGATGCAGAGCATTCTTTATGTCCGTGTTGTGTACCTGCAGCCTGTAGCCATATTCAAATAAAGTTAATGTACTGTAGTGTTCTATATATTGTACTGTTCCTGGCTTTGAGTGTGTGTTCTTCTTGCCTGTCTGTAGTTTTCTGTGTTAAAATTTTTTCATTTTATTAACCCTTTCACTCCCAAGTTCAAAATGCAGATTCTCCTAATCATAAAATAAGAAAATGTATGAGTAATGAAAAGAGAATTTATGTTTTAATCAACTGTCGTTTGAGTAAGCAGTCAAATGCCAAGTTCTCTATACTTTATTATATACCTTTGGTGGAAGACTGAAAAGAGAAATTTGAAGTTGATCACTCTTGGGAGTGAAAGCGTTAATAAAGCTGTCTTTTTCTATAGTGTTGGATGAAATGGAAGCACGATTTGACAGGCAGCGTGGATCCCGCAAGAGAACTTAAACTACTGAGCCTGGTTAGTTTTCTCACTAAATACTCTCAGCAAAGAAACTCCAAGTACAGTGAAATCTCAATTTAGGAATGGGAAAATGTGTTTGTTATACTGTAACAGGGTTTTGTTATAGCAAGGTTCTGCTTCCATACATTTTACTGTAACTGGGCTGTAATAGGCTGTAGAATGTTTGTTATATTGGGGTTTTGATATACAGAGGTTCATTATATCGAGGTTTATCTGTAGCCATTAATTAAAGAAAAACTGTTACTGTGATTCCCTGTGCCTTAAGAAGGCTAAACAAATAGTATGAGAAATACGGAATGATGTAATACCCACACACAGCAACAACAACAACAGATACAGACCACACTTTGCAGCAGAGCAAATTAATTTGCTGTGTAAATTGTTGTGATTTTTTTGTTTTTTTTTGTGTGTGTTTTTGCAAGTCAGTAGTTGATACAGTATTCTTTGTCTGTTTTCCAGGTTTTCCAAAGAATTTCATGAATAGGATTTGCTTTTTTTCTATTATCAGACGTTTTAAAGGGTAGAATTGTGAACACCCTACCTTTCATTTTGCACTTTTAAATTCAACCATGCAACCATTTTGTTTCAAAACTAAATAATGCACTGACAGAACCAAACTATGATATCTACAATACTGTAATGTATGCCCCAGGTGAAGACAACAACAATGACAACACTGACCACAAATTCCATGTGGGTCGATACTAAATTGATGAGGGGTGGGCCCCTATTCCCCCTCCCCCTACTCCTACCGTCCTCCCACCCCCTTTTCGTTTTCACACCTTTGGCATGTGGAACTGAAAACAAGTCAATTGTATCTCATCAAGTTTTTCAGCCAATTCAGACCATTTTTGTTAGAATATCCAGTGTGCGCTACCTGTGCACTGACATATCTAACCAATACATCTGTATCATTGGTGCCATATAAATCTGTCACCTTGTTAGTTTAACTATGAAATAGAGACACTGAAAGCCAACAACTATCCAAAAGGAACCAGTATTTTTATTTCTAGCAGTGCCGAGCTTTTGTCTGTATTCTTTTTAATCTTTATAATAGTTATTTTATGTAATAATTTACGGTTCATAGGCTATGTAGTGGTGTCATCTGGGCCCGGTTTTTCAAAAGCCGATTAAGCTAATCCAGGATTAACGAAATTCTTTCTCTCAACCTCTCTCCCAATAAACTGCAGAGTTTTGTTCGAAGATGGATTAGTAAGCTTGTTCCAGCTTAAAACGTTATCAAGAGAGTCGTTGTGGACGAACCCTTCACGTTTTCAGGCTTACAAATGACAAGAAAGTTTAGACCTAATCCAGGATTAGCCTAATCATGCTTTGAAAAACTGGGCCCTGGACTACGGTCCCAGGAGTGACAGCCTGTGAAGTTGCTTTGTGAGGCCAAAAAATGCTGTCTGTGAAACCAAACCAAAAACAACTTGCATGACATCACAGGCTAACTCAACAGCAACCAATAAGAAATCGCAAAAGAATGGTCTTACCTTTGTCTTTTTAGTTACGATTGGACAAATCCTGTAAAGTCATAGACAGTATTTTTAGCCTTGCAAAGCAACAGGCAGTTTTCACAGGCAACAGGAGTTAGTGTTATTTTTAAAGTGTATTATCTCCCATTAAAGGTCTAATTACCATTAATACTTTTTCTGAGTCATTAGCCTTCAGTCTTTATTCCTGATCCAAAAATATTTAGGAAATTGGATTTTTTCACTTGAAGCAATTCACAAGAGCAGCACAACACTGTGCAGCATCTGAACCAAACAATGGTTTAGTTCCTGGTGTGTAGAAGAATGTGGCACAGACTACATCTGTATGCTTTTTGTTTTCTGTAAATTGACCTTTTGCAACAATAAATACACCAAGTGTCCGGTGAGATTCTTCCTCGCCTTGTGGCCCTCAATATTATTGGTCACCTGATCCATTCACCTTAATGAATGGAAATGAGATAATAATTTATTATAAAATAATATTGCTGGTGCTTGAAAAAATATAAGAAAATTATTGTATTCTCCAGGGTTTCGCTTACATTACTGATTTCTGTGAAATGCTTATATGGGTTGCTGGGTGGCAAGCCTTGATGCCCAGCTATACAAATTCTCTTAAATTTGGTATTGTGTGGTCCCTGCATTGAAAAAGGACTATTGCCTGGCACAGGCCAATATTACTCTTGTCTGTGAACTTTTTCCTTCCTTCAAAACAAAAATATTCTCCCCAGCCCCTCTCCCCCCAAAAATATATAATATTTATTGCACATTACATATTTTATGCAGGCTATTTTTTGTGGATCATTGGAAAACTGCAAAAGTGCTGGGAAAAAAAAAAACAAAAAAAAAAACCTGCCATAAAGTAGACTGATGTACAGTGGAGTGAAGTTTTCTCTTTAGTCTGGTGATCCAGTGTGGATGGAACTGTTCTTGAGTCCCAAGTTGGTCCATGTGTCTTCTCCTCATTTCTTCTTTCTCTGCTTCATTAGGGCCTGCCTTTGTTTTTTCAATTCTGCTTGCTCCTTGAGAAACTCAACCTCATCCTCGAGCTTGGCAATCTTTGCACTACATGAATGACAAAAACATTTATTCTTAAAGATCAGTTACTGACCATCTGAAAGCTCTCTGGCCAGCAAAAAGATAAAAACAAACAAAAAACAACAACAACAACAACAACAACAACAACAACAACAACAACAAAAGAACAAAAACCAGGTGGACAAACCTCCTGGCCTCCTCTCTTTGAATCTGAGAGAAGTTGCTCTCCATAAATGCACAATCTTCTTCAGTATCATTATATCTGGGGACAAGAAAAAAAATAAAAGGCCATAAAATAGTGTAATATGATACTGTTATACTGCCAAAGATTCTAACTGACAAAAACAGCAGCTCAAAAATGGAGCCTGTTGCTTATCAATACTTTGGCCAATGTAATTTGGAGGCTGCTGCACAGGTGTAGGCACCTGGACTCATACCTTACAGTCATGTATTTCTCATACATGTAACTCGAACATTGAGAAAAATAATTGGGAAAATTAACTTTTATTATGAGCTCATGCAGGATCGGGTTAGGGACAACACAAGTTCATGGGAGGGTGGGAGTTAGGGTATAAATTGGATTGGGGCTCGGCAAGGCATACTAGGAGAGCTGTTATAGGATTACACGATGTCTAGCATACTGTACCTTGACCGATCATAGCCAAAGATCTCCTGGATATACTTTGACACATCCGTGTCTTCCCCTTCATCATCAATAAAGTCATCCATTCCATCATCATACGCATCCATAGCTCTGCCCCTCTTGCGGTTCAAGCGTGGATCACGTCCCTGCATGCTCATCCAAGAAGGCCCTGCAGCTGCTTTATACCTGTCATAATTTGAAGCCTTCTGTAAATTCCTGGAGGGAGCATCAGCTGCAACTCTATGATTAGGAGTTCTTTGATTTATTTGTCCATCCCTTTTTGCTTGTTGCATCTTTGATTTTGATGCAGACTGCAAACTTGTAGGTAATTCCCTCTTCTTTGTAGATGTTCTTGCACCTTTATCAAGTCTTCTATCAGCTAATTTCCCATTCCTAGAGTCCCTCACTGAATTCTTCTTATCCTTTGCCGCAGCTTTAGATGGCCTAGTTGATTCCATTTCTGAATGTATTGCATGATCATTTTTGGCATTACTGGTAGTTCTCTTGTCAAATAACCCACTAGCAGCCCCTGGTGGACGATTCTTGTTCATTTCCGCCATTGCAAGCAACTCTCTAAAGTCTACAGGCGCTGCTGCTTTTGTTGAGGATTTTTTTGACTTTGTGGTGCTTCCTTGCTTTGAAACTTCAGTGGCTCGTTGACGAACAATACTAGGTCCTGGTTGCTTAGTTACCTCTTTGTTCCCTTTCCTGGTAGCTGCCGAGTTAAGGGTGTGGCGATCTTGACGTTCCAGTCTCTTGCTTGCTTCTTTTTTATGCAACCCACGACTATCAGGGGGTTCATTTGGTCTCCTATTTGCATGAGCATTGTTTGATATATTTTTCTTCTCTGTTTCTCTTGACACAGTGTCTGGTTGTTTCCTTCTTTCCCTTCCTATACTGTTATCATTTGCTGTACTGTCCTCGGTTGATTTTTTTCTTCCCTTCTTAGAATTTAATGATTGTTCCAGCCTTGCCTGCATCCTTAATTTACGAGCCTTTTCTTGCTCCGCTGCAACCCAAACAAACAAAAGTGCAAAATGTTTTACAGATTATGAACTAAAGTACTACTTTACCTATTTTGCTGTTGATTTATTAGGTTTTTTGTATTGGGAACCAAATTCAGCCCTCTGGATTTTTTATACAATTTCCAGATATGAGAATTAAACTGCCTGAGAGGGCCCCTTTAAGTCTGAGTGAGCACCGCCCATATATAATTATCTCAAGAACGCTATCTTGAACAGAATCCAATTTTCCTTAGAAATGAACTTGGCAGAAATTTCCCTTCACTGAACTCTGCTATCTCGAACAATTTCTGGCTTTCCTTGAGAGTTTGAGATAGCAGGATTCTATACTGTAGTTATGTGTAGTACCTTGTTGCTGTTTTTTCTCTTTTTCTTTTTTGAGAAGAAAAGCTTTCACAGCTGCACTTGACACTTCCTGTGCATCGGCTGTATGAGCCTGGTCCTGTCTTTTTTGTGCATACTGAAAGGCAGGTACACATATAAGTTCATGTTTCTCAGTTTTCAGTGTTCCACCACGATCCCAGCCATCACAGAGCCTTGTGGTGTGGCAGTTACCACTTCTACCTTTTGTGAAAAGGGGTCTCACCTCAATCCCTGGCATCCATACATGAAACTTTAAAAAAGAGGTGTGAAAACTTGGCTCTATTGTTCTGGCACTGATCACCTTGTGAATTGGCAAGCTCTGTCTCTGGATTATAATAACATCTAGATGTAAAAAAATCACAGACGATGCAAGCAAATATCTAGCAGTGACCCTTCACCCTCAATGCCAGCAACAAGGTCTGCTGGTTCTCACAGTTTCAAAAAAGCTGGTAGGGAATGAGACCTCTAGCCACAATGACTAAGCCATGTTATACTGTACTACCAAGTATTGCAGGAACCGGCCCACTGCCACTATTTTACTGTGTGAAGTCGATAAAATATAATCACCATTTTTTTCAGGTAAAAATCGAGTCTACACACACCTGTTTTGCCGCTCGCTGTTTGTTTTGAGCAGCCTGATTCATCAACTCTGTAAAGTTCATTATGATATGCACTGCTGGCAACAATAGGGACAAGAAAAAGAATGAGATTGATCAGAATTTAAAGTTTCTAATGTACCCTGAAGAGTAAAGAAATGACATACATGGGTTGCTATATAAGTACTCCCAAGACCACAGTAATCCACTTCAACCTTCTCTTTCAATTTCTCGTCAGAAATATATCAAACAGTAAAGAGCTTGCTCGGGTGAAAGATGACTAAACTATTTTCATACATTCAGGAGAAAGTTGTCAAAAATTAAATTAAAAAATTGCTTATGTGAGACCTGGTTTCTGAGTTATTAGTTACTAGATAATCTTCCTGTAAAATAACGGGACAAAAATATATGCTACGTCAAATTTACCTCTGAGGTTTCCTGACTTCAATTCTGAAACGAAACTAAATTCGTGCGCACAAAAATAGATATGTACACAGCAACGTAGCAAAAACTAGTGGCATAAAAACCAGTATCAAAACTCGTTATAAACGGAGAGTAACCTTTAAAGAGTGATTGAATGGTGGTTGTAAACTTCTAAGCTAATCCGATAATTTTGGCATCCGGGTTTGGCATCGACCGTATACCGATTACACTGCTGCATCGCGGGGTTTCTCCCTGTGCTTTAACATTGCTAGCGAATCACATTCTCTAAAGTACCGCGACAGACTGTGAACTTTGTGTTACAAAAGTAGCTAAGCTTACCTTTTCCTTCTAGAAACAAAATTCTTCTGATAAAAAAGATTCGTTGCTGAATCAGCTGGGAAATGGAAGCGTCCAGGCCTGCGCGGTTTTTGTGTGGCTCCCAAGCTACCCCGGCGCATGCCGCTGACCCAATTTGATATCATTTCCACATTTTCTCAGACTGGTTCCCGGGGCCTTCTTTTCCACTGTGTGTAGACGACAGTTTGAGGCGACGCATGGCTATTGTGGTGTGTATAATCCCCCCCCCCCCCCCCCCCCTTCCCCTCCCCCTTTGAAGAATGAAAGCGAACGAGACGGAGCTACTTAAAGGAAGCCGGGTGACTAAAAAGAAAAGAATAAGAAGATTGAAGGCGGAGGAAGGACTTTTTATTTTTCTATGGGAACAATGGCATACTCTTTGTCGACCAATATGACGTGTATTGAATTCAAAGTAATATGATTGGCTACTAAGAACATGATCGATGGTCCAATATGGCTGCCACTTTTGATATGGGCTTCTGTTTGATCAGTTTGGATGTGATCCTTGAGGGCACTTATGACAAAGGCTTTTAGAATTAAGCCATCTGCACGATTATAAGCAGCAGCTTTATAAATATTTATTTAACATCTACTGCCAATCTTTCTGATTTCAACAAAATGACTTACTTTTCAACCCGCGATGTATTCTCACCGCTGGATCTGTGTATCGCGGGCTTCTAACTAAAAATCATTCTATGAATACTGATGTATAATATAAATATTTGTTGTTTTTTTCAAAGCTTTTTTTACTAAGCCTTTATAACGTCGCATTTCGACTATGAAGATGAGTTTCTCTAACTTTCGGAAGGATGGCATTTGCATGGGTTGAGTACAATAGACTTCGGTGCATGCGCAGTATGTCGAAAACAAGCCTCAAATGATCAAACGCAATGAAACCGTTCTTTTGGCGTCAAATAGAAGAAAAGCGAACGTCTATAATATACTATAGGCAACTGAAACGCAAAACGAACTGTCCTGGCTAGGTAAACACTAATGCATGTTACTGACGAACGCGCCCTCCGACGGAACTGGGCGTGCTGCCAGTAGCGGTCAGTCACGTTTCCGTTAGAATCATAATCTACCCCAGAACAAAACAGACGAAATATACTACCCTATTTCAGGCCAAAATGGCAAAGGTGATACCCTATTTTAGACTAAAACGCTTGAACATGGTATCCATTTGGGGCGGCACATACCTGTATGGCTTATACATGGAGGTCAGGCTTTATGCCCACATTTATCATTCCCTCACCTAACAGAGAAAATACGAGGGACTTTATATTTAATTAACAGCATATTCACAAGCTGATAAACGATTTCTTTTTCTTTTAGTCAGCGGGAAAAACCATCATGCACCAACACGTTTACATAAGGCACTTTCTAAATAAACAAAACTGATTCTAAATTGCTCATCTGTTCTTACTAACGTGTTTGTTTAAAAAGATACTTCTACTAAAACTTGCGGGAATAACTGAATCAGCTGCCTGTGGCGCGGAGGAAAACATTGATATTTGTGGGTGTACACTAGAAAAGTGTAGAGGTACCACTTGTCACATAGTTCGTCAAGGATTGCTGGACTAAAGAAATAACTCACAAAAACGCATTATTTAAAGTGTGTATTTGTAAAACACGACACTGCCTCCGGCACATCTAATCTGCACATACGTGAGTGGGAACACGTCTTGTTTTCAATTTAATTGTGCTCTGCTATACAAGCGTATAACTAAGCTTAGCACTGCAAGGGTCCAGAAATATATAGCTTGACTGAACAGCTTATTTAGTATGCATAATTGCTAAGCTGAAGCCAGAACTCAAGCGAAGGGTTATCTTGTTTCGCCGGTCAGTTGATTTTCATGTGGTCGAATGATGCATGGTTTCCCTTGAGATTGACGCCACGTTAATACGTAACAAGCCCAATACTAGGACTCGGCACTCATGTGTGAGTTAGTTCAATGCGTTTTAAACAACAAGTCGTGCTCAAGAAAACCGGAGCTTACACGCGAGTTGACATTTTGCCTTGAGTAGCAGTGGTGACGCATGCTGACCAACGGAAGTGACGTCAATAAGGTATTTCGGCGGTGTCCTGAAACGCAAAATGAGCAGGTCCAAGCAAAAGGCAAGTTTTCCGACCTGTCGTGCACTCACTCACGTTCATCATTCACTCATGCATACGATCTTGACCAAGAAACAAAAAAAGGACTTACAGCAATTGCGTCACTACAAAAAGCGTTGGTCCAGCATTTAGAATCAAAGATTGATATTTACTTTCATTCTTTCACTTGCTTGAGAAGGGAGAACACGAAACGAGTCAGAGATTCAAGCGTGCGCTAACGTCAGAATGGAATACTACCGACCTCACGACACTGTTGAAACCGACTATTTCACTGACAACTTGGCCATTGGTGGAACTAGTGAGGAGTTTGAGCCATTTACTTTCACGACGGAGGGTAAGGGCGCAACGATGAAAAAAATTGAAGCGTGGAAGGACGACTCTTCTGTTCAAGGTGTAAAAGTTTGGATGACAAACGGCTCCTCGCACCTCGCTGGAAACGCAGAAGAATGGCTGAGCCATTCCGAGTTCGAGTTGGCAGCAGACGAGCTGATCACGAGATTAATTCTTCAACCAAGTGAGCTAAACTATCGGCGCTCCCAAGAATACGGCTTGGGAGCTATCTGGATGCAGACCAACAAGGATCGCAAATGGGAGATACGTTCAAATGGGTCAGAAGGCACAGACTGGTATGAGGTTGACGTTGGCTCGGGGCTCTGCTGTGGAATATTTGGATATACATTTCACGGTCATAATTTGGTTGGGTTTGGCATGGCCATGTTGCGTGAAGTGAGAAGCGTCAGGTTGGACAATGTCGAGTACCCATACCTAAAGCAGAAAATGGTCTTTGGGCGGTTTCCAGACTTCTATATCGAAGAAGACTTCGACAACACCGATGGATCCGAGAAGAAGACGTTCACCCTTAAAGAGACAAAACATTTTCAAGCAAAGAAATCATGGTCAACCAAATCTACCCTGGGCGTCAGTGACAGTGTACGGGTTAAAGCTGGGATTCCGTTCGTGGATAAGGTTGATGGAGACTTGAAGTGGTCCGTCGGCGACGAATCGAACCATTCGATGCGTGAAGAGAGAACAAGGGCTATACAGTATCAGTGGCCAGTCGAAGTCTCAGCCGGCACCAAGGTGAACGCACGAGGAGAGGTTTACGCAGACGAGGTGGAGACTGAATTCACTGGTACAATGAATCTGTTGTTGGATAGTGGTGCAGAGTGCTGCTATTTTGTGAGCGGCGAATACTGTAACGCCAACTACACTCGTTTTGATCTTACTGTCACCAAATATGAATAACGTTTTAGCCTTCTCTTGGTCATGGGCTCCGTTTGGGACCAGGGAAAAGTTGTGTTTTTATGTTAAAAAAACAAAATGTAAACACTATGTTTAACGTTGTTATACTCTTAGCTGCACTCGGCTAGTTTTTAGGTATACCACAGAAAGGAAATAAGAACTCAATTTCTTTTTCCATGCTTGATTGTTACGTTGGTAATACTAAAATTATCATGCACCCTCTTATCTTTAGCACGTCGTACTTTCCATACTATTAGAATTGGTTTTTGTACGTCATGTGTCGAATTACAGTCAAACCTATATTAGCGGACACCCTTAGTGGCGAATTGCGAAGTGTCCGCCTAATACAGGGTGTCCGTTGACTGACAGGTCGGCTAAAACTTAACTTTGGGTGTAGTCGAACTAGCGAACTCCTGATCGCCACCTGAAACTGAAAATTGCCGGAGCAATTTTTAGGATGCCATGCCTCTATAATAGATTTAAGAACTGAATCGGAAAGCGTGGTCGTGTTTACGTATCACGCTGTTAGTTACATTGCATTATCACTAACAAAGAATCATAGTCCGCCCCCAAATATACTACTGTTCTCAATTACTAATTTACTATAGATTGAAACATACCATAACTATTAAGTTATCTCCTTTCCCATTACATGCTGTTTTCCGACCCTTTAGCTTTCCGCATACCCATTACGTATAACTCTGCAATTATAATCAATACGCAACTTGCAGTTTAGGTTGGCTGGTGCAATTTTTGCTGACGATTGTCGCCTGCGACCCCTTGCTTACGACACGGCTACGACACAAATCGTGCCGTGTAAAATTAACCCTACGACGCCGGCACTACTCGTGTCGTAAGAGGATCGCATACGACAATCGGAAATTTATCAAGCTAAGGCCGTGTAAGGTGGTCGTTAAATTATACTGTTTAAATTTTGATGTTCTCAAACGTGTATTCAATAGAAAATACATAATAAAATGTTTGCGGTTGTACAAGGTGCATTTCTGAGCCCATTGCGTGCTGTACGCCATCGTTCTAGCCAACTGAGCTGCCGGCAAAATTCCTATGTATTATCTGAAGTCACCTGACCGTAGTAAATCACCATGAATACATACACAACATTCAGAACAGTGAACGCATCATTTGCTCTTTCGTGACTTTTAAACAAAGAGACTCAAAAGTAATGATGCATTTTGCTGTGGTAAAGTGATAACGTCACAAAAGTAATGATGCATTTTGCTCAAGTCTGAGAAGCGTTCACACATACAAAAATGGCTCTTAAAGCCCTGGCCAAACGAGGTGCAAGTCGACGCAAGCTTTCAAACTTGCGCGGACTTGCGTTTCGTTTGGCCACCAACTTGCACGGACTTGCATGTTCAAATTTTCATGCAAGTCGACGCAAGTTTTCACCTAAAAAAACAAAGTCAAAACCGAAAAAATCAAAAGCAAAAACCTACTCATTAAGTTCCAGCTCAACCAAGACATCTGACTCGGTTTCTGACTCAGAACCGTAAAAAAAAAAAAATAATAAAATAAATAAATAAATAAATAAATAAATAAGTAAATAAATAAATAAATAAAAAAGTTTTTACAAAACTTGCATGAGCTTGCATAGTCGACTTGCGTCTCGTTTGGCCACCCTTTTACAAGTTGATGCAGTTTACTGTCATGTCAAACTTGCATCGACTTTCACACCTCGTTTGGCCATGGCTTTAGTGTATTAATCAGCTGAGATATGGGCTCTCAAGGTTCAAATTGCTCTATGCTAAACTCTCTTATATTTAGTGGCCGTTCCTTCACTTGGAACTAAAGCAAAATAAGAGAGTTTAGTATGGGACTGTCTGGAACTTTAAACGTATCTATCTTCACTGTCAGTAGAGCTGGCGACTTGAAATTCTGCACACGTTCTTGCAGCAGCTGTGTATGTTGCATGATGTGGTCTAAAGCTTCAAACGCAAATGTTTGCAAACGATGACGTCACACCGTACCACTATTGTTTCTGCAACTTGAAACCACATCTTCCGAATTTTATTTGCACTCAGACATGCTTCGAATTGTGCAGCGGGTCAAATTTGCGACTCTGTTTATCTTCGAATATAATTTATCTAGTATCTTGATATATCTTGACATATATACTCGCCACTTGCAAATTTTATATGGACTGATATACTAAGAACGTCATTTCCGGTTTCCAGATGACCACACGATTAGAAAGTTGCATTAACCGTCTAAAGCGGTGTCATTAACCCCCCCCCCCCCCTCTAATAAGCCCTTCCTCCTTTCTGCAAGGTACATTTTAGAAATAGGCCCACTCCCCTCTCTAATTAAGCTCCTTCCACTTCCACCCCCCCCCCCCCCCCCCCATTAGGGAGCTTAAGCAAACTAGGACGGCGACGGCAACGCGAGGAACCAGGAAAAGAGTGTCTCTGTAATCCTTATGTCTTTGTAACTTTACCTATTCTTAGTTTGCTCAAATGTTTTCCGTTTTTGCCGAAGTTTTCTTGCTTTCATCGTCTCCTACTAAGAAGAACGACTGTCGTAATTTCTCAAAATGTCGTCCATGTCCTGACAACAGCCTAAAATAGAAGCATTTGGAGTCGCACACGAGAGCACGACGACCCCGAAATCATGTCAATTTCACGTATTCACGTGCGCCTTTTGTCTTCTGCAATGAGTTTTATTGTTTCACCGACGTTGCCGTCGTCCTCTCCCGTCCTGGTGCTTAAGCTCTCTATTTTTATCCTGGCTACTGTGAGTACCAAAAATTGGTAGAGAAACAACAAATGACGCTTGATCAGATGCTTGCTAATGCACCACGCATATCTCACATGATCGGCTTCTCCAGTCGGCCCACTCGTGTAAGTTAGAATGCATATTTTGTAATGTCAGTGCAACATCTGATTTGTTTGGACGCTTATAGAGCCGTTTTCGGATGACTGTCGAAAACCAAAACCAAAGTAATCACACAGGCCAATCACAGAGACTGAGAGAAAACAGTTCAGCCAATTGTAAGCAAAAGTAATTCGCGTTTGGTCTTGCGTTTGGTTTCACTTTCCAATTAGCAGTGCGAGTACACGCCATCGCTTGCGTGAGAAGTGTTTGGTTTTGGTTTTGGTTTTGTCTCTGATTGGCTGAGCATGCTGACAAACTCGTGTGGACCAATCCGAAAGCGAAGCAAACGCAAAACCAAAGCAATCACACGATTACTTTCGACAGTCATCCGAAAACCGCTCTAATTCGTCCTTCAGCTTTCAAGTCCCCCTGTGACCTTTCTACTGTACGTCAAACTGATAAGTGTCTTTTAATGATACAAAACAATCACTATTGGAAGAAGAAGGTCAACAGCTTGCACGTGCAACAGTCGTTAGGACATACGTAAATTCTTCAGGAAGGTTCTTAACATCCATTGAGGTGTGTATATATGAATTTCGGTTTTATAGGCTATAAAACCGAATTTCAGTCTTGCATTCGTCACCAGTCCTTTTTCGTCAAGATCAAAATTATCATACTTTCAATAAGGCAAATCAGGGCTTTTTTCCGCATTGTACAAGAGAAGAAACTCCTCGTCATCTAGACGTCCTGCATCATGAGCATAAAGAAGACTAACCCGGTTATCTCTAAACTTCGACATTCTCTGAGAAATTCTAGCATTGAAGTACGCGCTAAAATGCCGCGCCCCGTCACCCGTTGCAATCGATTCGTAAAGTAATTTGTTGGCTCATCGCCAGCACGACGCGACATAAATTTTAGTCGGCGACGTGCGTTGAAAATTTTGTTTTGTAAATTCACTAATTACGGTATGCGTGTTAGTGGCGAGACGAACTCTAATTAATGATATCGTAATTCTTTACACATCGCCGAACCTAACGAGGTTTTTCGTTATAATGCACATCTGCCAATCTAGTAATGAGGGACTTCTACTGAGAAGCAGGCTGTTTACATATTGCGAATAGTACAAAGCCACTTTTCATTAATGGATATCTTTATTGTGAGTAAAAACCATAAGGATGCAAACTGTTCAAGTTACTCCTAAATATAAAAAAGCCAAAGAAACGGAGAAGAAATGTAGAAAAGAGAAAATCTATAGCTAAATGTTTCTAAAAATAAAACCACTTTATTCTTTTTTAGTTCAGCTCTAGTTCCACGTGTTGCGGAAAATTTCCGATTTAACTATTGAATGCATTTTTCATAAAAAAAAATCCTTGGCAGATGTTGTGGAGAAGTGAGTATATTTGCATTTCATGTAGTTATTGGGGGGGCGGTCGAAGCTGTTTTGCGGTCAACTCGAAACGAAAGAAACCGTGTCAGGCACAGCAACGGCTTATTATTGAGTTACGGGGTTTATTGTTATCTGCACTAGAGACTTGACAAAACAGAAAGCATCAAAGAGAAAAAGCGTTAAACAGTGGCAGAGACAGAGACATCTAGAAAGACACACAGCCACAGAGGGCAAAAAAAACAAAACAAAACAAAAAAAAAAAAAAATCGAGCAAACAAAAAGACAAAAACAAAAACAAGGACCGTCGGACAGGGACAGAAACAGACTGAGACCGCTAGAGAGAGTGACGTCAAGGGAGAAGAGCCGAGTCAGATTTTGAAAGACAGATTGAACAAACAATTAGAGACGCTCGACGGGATTTTTTTTTCCCAAGAAAACCATGCTGTTAATATTTACATAAAAAGGAGCTCAAATTTATCTTTAACTCAGTATGACTTATACCTAGTATAAACTTTGTGTAAAAAAACACACTGCATTAAACTCCTATTTTATTGTTTTCATGAACAAGCCTTGGGACTGGAGTCTTGTGTTGCTTAGAAGAGACTTCATAGCTTTGCGGTGTGCGGATATAAAAATCTTCTTTTCGAACTTTTAGTTTTGGGTTTTTGGTAATGAGTTCCCCGTTTTTAAGGGTTGTGTTTTGGCAGCTTCAATTTGTCATAAAGATAAAGAGGTGTGTTTTTTTTTTTTTTTTTTTTTTTTTTTTTTCTAGACTGTTTTGTGTATCATGGAACGCTGTATAATGTAGACAAACTGGAGAACTAGAGAAAAATTCCCAGAAATTTGTACAAGACGCAGCCAGCAGACGTTATTCGACAGTAAATACTCAATAATGATTGAAACGCAGGCTGGCCATGCAGTCAGAGTACAAATATATTATGCTAAAATGGCTGCATGTCCAGTATCTCTGGAAGACACCAGGCAATCTAACAGCTTATATATTGTTATTCATGTTTAGAACTAACTTGTCAGTTTCATGCAGAACCGAAAACTACCTGCAAAGCATCAAAAACTTTGCATCAAATGATGAGGTTGTCACATTAAGTTACAGCCATTAATCAAAATTAGTTTATAATAGACTTCACATCGTATTAGAATTTTATCCCCATTAGGGGAATGCTTCTTTGCCCCATCACAGTTGAATTTAATGCAATGTTTACGTTATGACTGTGTGTTGTGCACCTGCGCGCATTTGTAGATAAAGGGAGAAGGCCGCTTGTTTAACTTTATAGATTACGGGTAAAGATTATAAAATATAATACCCGCATGATATCTGTAAAATATGACCACCAGTCAATAGTTGTGTGTATGTGTGTGTGTGTGTGCAATTAAACCCTTTATTTCCATGTTTATACAGTCCAAATCAAACTTGAAAATGCAATGATTAAAACAACCCGTAAAAACTCAACACATCATCGGTACTCATCGAGAGTAGGGAATGTCCTCGATAGGGATAACCTCGATATTTCCTTTTTATGAAATGTTTATTTTCCTTTTCATTTCATAAATAAACTTTGTATGTATGTATGTATTCATCAGTGAATGGCTGACACCTTTCGTTTGACAGTTCAGGAGTTGGAAGCCACTAAATATTGCTGCTAAAAGATATACTCATCAAGAGCTTTCATTGAGTGGTCACACCTTTTAGTTTCATTTTAAAGTTCAGGAGTTGCAAGTGAACTTAAAGCTGGTGTTACACTGGTCGATTTGCAACGACGATTTGCAACGCCGATTTGCTCCAAATTCGCGCAACGGTGTTGCAAGTTTATGAATCGCTTTCAAAAACTTGCAACGCGTTGCAGCACTGCAAACATCGCGAAAAATCGTTCGCAATGGGGTGTTACACCTGAACAATTCTTAGCGCAACATCGTATCGTTGCAAATCGTCGTTGCAAATCGACCAGTGTAACACCACCTTAAGAGCTTTCGCGTCAGTTCACAGCTCATTTGACGGTTCATGAGTTGGACACTTGAATTACCTGAGATTATTCGTACGTAATTCGTGGCCTTTGTCTGTGACAAATTGAAAAAATATGCTCTTTTGAAGGATTTGAAAATCATTATCATTGTCGTTATCATGAGTTTCCTACGTTTGTTGTGACAATATTCAAAGTTGAGTGAGACGCAGGCAAAGAACAGGGCCGCAGCGAGCATTTTTCGTGATGACGCACAAAGGAATTTTGTCTTGCGAGCGCCGAAGGCTGGAAATGTTTTAATTTAGGGTTCGGAAAATGCCATTTCCTGCGTTTTCCTGGGACATTTTCCATGAATCAACACGTATTTAAACGCGAAATTCCGCTCTTTTTTCTTCTGACTTTTATATTGATGTTATTTCCTTTGTGCGTGTGTTTCTGATCATGAAAATTGACTATTGATCTGATCATGAAAATAGATCACACAGGCAAAACATGGATCACATAAGTAAAACTCAGGATTTTGAAGACACTGAAGAAAATCACCACAGGGGGGCCGTTTTTAGCGGAAGGTATTTAATTATTTATACCCTTTATCATAGAAAGAATTAAAATCAAAGTAAAAAAAAAAAAAAAAAAAATGGTCGAATTTCACAAGACCAGAACTAAAGAGTCTAAAACTCTGTCTTGTATTTCAATGTCTTTGCGAAAAAAATTCAATCGTAAAAATCCTAATTCTTTCTAGTATAGTTTTATTCACCGGGCTTTGAAAGTGGAAATAACCTTATGCTTTCGTGCTGAAAATAAGAGAATAAAATGCAGAACCAATTCAATCATCAAAAAGTAAAATGCTAAAGATTACGTTAATTTTGCTAAAAAAAAATTACTAATGATAATTTGTATAATTGACTCGTATCAAAGGTTTCTGGGGCCTTTGAGGAAGATATATCTAAAAGCTCCATTTGTTTTCAATATTCTATGCTCCTTCATTAAACACAATGCGCAAGGCAACCCCTTTTAGTTAAGTGCTTTTCGAAACCAGTTGGAACCAAAAAACAAATGCTAGCCTTAAGTGGAGGCGTGCTGATTGAGCTTTGCCGATCAAGTTCATTCATGCAGTGCCCTCAGCTTGAAACGGCAAAGCGAAGTGAATATATAACGAGCGGCGACGAACAGCAATTTATATTCAGTAGTGCAGATCGAAGGAACATTTTCACACAAAGGCTAAAATTAGACAGTTCACCACTAATGGCCGTGTATTTAACTTTGATCAAGTTCATTCATGTCCTCAGTTTGAAACGGATAAAGCAAAGTCAATGAAGTAACGAAGGATGAATAGCACTTTATAACTTGACCATGCAGTTGCAGATTGCAATATACTGAAGGAACAGTTTTACACTAAATATAAATCAAAATAAAACGATTGTGAGATTGAAGAAACACTGAATACACCACCTTTAATGTGAATATCATAAACTAATAGAATACTGACCATAGTGAAACAAAACTGTGGATTGGGATTGCATACAGGGTACATAAAAACCAGTGCAGATTTTCGTCCCTCCAGAAAATTGTTGTTTGAAAATCAGCTGAGCAGCGTTCTTTAAAGTCCACATAGAAGTAAGTTACAAACACGAATCTGAAAACAAATTGCCCTAAAACTGTTTTGAAAACTAAAGGAAAAAGGAAAAAAACTGTTTTCAGTTCTAACGAGGGTTATCGCCTCTAGCTATCGATTCCTCGAGGTATAATTTGGCGTTTTGTTTTAAACTAAAATTTGCATCAGAATGAAGACTTATCAATATATAATCTAACTATAGTTATGACCTCATCCTTTCTCCTTTTCTCAGTAACACATTTCAAATGTTTATATTATCGAGCACGTACCGCATTTTGACGACTTTCAAAGATTTTGCAAATAAGGTCAATGCTTGTTTTGCGTCAAATTTAGTATCTGCAATCTATTGGGGATTTTTTGTTTCAATTTTACATAACTAAATGACTGATATTTGTGAGTAATTTATCGCGCATGGAACAGTAGTCATCGTTTGCACAAGATAAAGCTCTATTTAATACCGACAGTTGATTCGCATTAACGATGGTTTTATGAACTGAGCTTAATTAAGACTCGATATACATTAGACGAGAATAGATATGCCAGTGATAAGTGTCGGCCCACTATGATATGCAAATCATTGACAAGAGACGATACAGAAAATCTAAACAGAAAAAATAAGGGGTTGAAAGCCTCGAGACAGCTGTTCCTCAAAGGCGTTTGTATAAAACCGGGAACGGAACCGAGCCACTCGAACATTTGAACAAAACAATCACCAGAAATCACACAGAAACCAACGGATAGCTCTATATGACTTAGGACCCCGACCTATGATGGAAGATACTTTTTCACGCAAAAACATCATGAAAGGAAATAAGATTTTCCCGCGCTGTTGGAAACCGAGAAAGTTTACTGACGCGGGAACTCGGCATTGCAGTGCGACGGTGCGAGGTGAGCAGTGATGTGTTAAATTCTGGATGCCTCTCTCGACGTCTTCTTAAATAGACCCTTACGACCAGTCTATCGCTTTAAATAGCGTATGAATATCAGGTTCATATTGTAAACTATACGCTATCGAGCTTCTGCCAACAGGATGCCTGTTAATTAGATTCGTTATGAGAATATTTTATGTATTAAACACAAGAAGATTGAACTTTGATAGTGTTGTGGGCTAGACAGGGAGTTTTCCTAGAACGGAGGGGAAACTCAGAGAAGTAGAACCACAGTAAATATCAGGAACATAATTTTTCTGGATTTGGAATCTTTGTAAACGTAGTCTTAGGACTCAGGTTCCATGTAATAGACCATAGCACGAGTTCAATTTTCAACGTGGGTAGTAGTTTTAGTTTTGTTTCTTGTTTTGCTGGCTGAAGTAGTTTAACAGTAAAAAAGTGACGAAAAGGCACTTCAGTGAATGAAGCTATACTCTGCACCTTTAGGGATCTCCGTAAATTTAGTGCCCCTCCTTGGTAGTTATTTTTTTCCCGCCGCCACGACATTTTAAGTGGAATTAGACCAAAAACTTAACTTCGCAACTGGCAACCTATAAGTCAAACACAGCCACCATGATTCAACTGTAGTAATCGTACTAAAAAAACAGCCTACAGTTGTTGCGTATTGTGCCGAGGAAGTGTTTTAGGCGTAATAACACAGAAAACAGCTGCATCTGTATACAAGAAGGGAGGCTGTAACTATAATGGCTTCCCTGGATACGTTTTGTAATGAGTCGTGCACGAAAAAGAGCTTGTAATTCGTAAGGAACCAGCCGTTTGCTCTTTGTGAAAACAAGTCATCTTGAATTGTTGTTCATTGATTGATGGGACTTTTTCGCCAGACTACGTGCCAAACTTTCACGGACTAAAATCTCCTTTGCGTGAATTTTTAGCCCGCGGAAGTTTAGCAAACAGGTCAATCAAAGGCGAAACCACGTGTTAAGCTGCTATCAGTAGAATGTGCTCAATGAGAGTGGAGTGGTTATACGTAAACCTTGTTGACGAGTTGGAACTGAATGGACACTGCTGTTAGAATGTATACTGATTGGACAATGAGTCACTCACTTGAGTGGTCACATCTAATAGGTTTCATTTGACAGTTCAGGAGTAATGGAAGTGAACACTGTAGTTATTAGAATGTACTCCTTGAGAGCTTTTCACTGATTTGAGTGGTCACGGCAACTTTGGTTTCATTTCACAGTTCAAGAGTTAAAAGTGACATTGCTGTAGTGTACTCGACATGCTGCTGATAGGACTGTGATTTACGCATTTAGAGCTTTCGTTTGAGTGTTCACACCTTTGGATTTAATTTGACATCTCAGGAGTTGGAACTGTGAAGAATTGGAACTGATATGTACCTCGAGAGCTTTCAATTCAGTTTTTATTTGGGTGAACACACAAGTAAGTCAATAAGTTTACCGTTCCCAAGCTTTTCAGTCTCATTTGTCCTAAAGTGACAGTAACCCATGCGCATACTACACTAAGAGAACCTGAAATTTAGCGCACATTAAACTAATCAGTTAGGCAATGACAGGGCCGATCTATCAATGTGTGGTCGTTGCTAAACAATTAATTACTGATCCACTAGACGTCTCCAGTCGAAGGGATAACAATAGACGTCAAAGTCGCGCAAGTCTTGAAAGCGGAGGTCACGTGGTCTGTCGGCTGTGTCCACTGTGATTGGACGCAGCGGTGCCATATATGTAAGTAGATCCCAATCCTCTTCGTTTCGCACGTCCACCAATTCATCCACGATGGCGTCGTTGACGTATTCCCGGATGTAAATTCGCTTTGGGAACTGCAGC
Organism: Plumapathes pennacea; assembly: GCA_964036295.1. Classification (NCBI taxonomy): domain Eukaryota; kingdom Metazoa; phylum Cnidaria; class Anthozoa; order Antipatharia; family Myriopathidae; genus Plumapathes; species Plumapathes pennacea. The sequence continues at coordinate 33,882,222 of OZ038463.1, read as the reverse complement.
AGTGGCACAAAAGAGGTACGAACAAACAAACAAACAAACAAGCAAGCAAACAAACAAAAACAGGTTAGTAATTGCGAAATTCAGAATCAAAATTATTTGAAAATTCATGATTTCAAAGTTATTTTGGCCAACGTTGTTTTCCTGAATATGCCCAAGACAATTACTTAAGTTCTGATCGGTTATGTGACTGATTTTGATGAAATAATCTTTACGAGCTAGATGCCCAAAGAGATAATGAACACAGCTAAAAAATTGGTATTTTATCGCCTCGTCCGTCTAAGTTACCTGTGTCCCCTTCAGGTCAAAACCGCGAGTAAAGTCAAGCGGGACAACATTATCGACGATGAGAGGGCAGTCCGTCTGTGGAGGCAGTGGCCGCTCTTTCCGACTGAGTCCTCCTAAACGTTCAGGTGAAGTCCCTTCCTTTCTCACACCAGATTTTCCGCTTTGGTTGACACAGCGAGACTCGCGCTTGCTTTCACTTTTGTTGGGGTCGACTTTGGCCGAACTGCAACAAAACAACGCCGTGTTTCTTCAATTAGTTCTCAGGTTGTACTGAAAGGCTTAAGCAAATTCCTTGTCCTTCAATCTCTGTTTCAGCTCAAAAGAGGTTTGTCAGAAACTAATACTTCGTCCGAGAGAAATATCTTAGTATCCACCTAATTACGCAAGCAAGCGGGTGAATCATACAGTTCAGCTGGGCATTGGGCACCAGATGTTATCTCGCACCAGGCTTTTTATCCCTTGACGTCAACCAAAAGGGGAAAAGCCTGGGAACGAGACTGCGTTTTCCGTTCGTGATTTTTGTGTCCATATGTTTCTGTCCAAACATAATGTATAAAACATGGACTCCGTTTAATAATCAAAGTGAACACAGCTTTACTAAATGTATTCATCGAGAGCTTTCATTTGAGTGTTTAGTTACTTGACAATCCAGGAGCTGAATTTGTCTTTCATTGATCAATATTTCTGGGCAGCGAAAAAAGGTCTGAATAAACAATAAAGGCTTACTTTGTGAAAAATAAAATAAAATGAAATGACCACGTGCCTTTTTAACATGCTTCTGTAAAGTGCGTATCGTCGAACAGTACTTTGGCTCCAATGTGATCCACGCGGTGGACTCGATTCGGTTTTGTCTCCTCCCAACTTCTTCCCTTCAACAGCCGCACACTTTCCTTCTTGTTTGCCAATCAACCTGACCAAACAGCGGTTTTGTTCACCGTTCCTCTCATTTAAACGTCTCTTTTCCGTTCCCGCTTGTTCACTTGATTGTTCACTTGGTTTCTTGGGACTGTAAGATCGAGATTTTTCATTGCTTCCACTTTTTATTGAAAGGTCTCTCTTGCTTGCCTCGATGCATACTCGTTCACCAGCGTTTGATTTAGAACAATCCATTGGAGCGTTAGTGCACCTGGAAGGCCACGTACACTTCATGTAAGGATCATCCTGCGCAGCCGCTGGACGGGAGTGGAGATTTTCTTTTTTCTTACACGTGTGTGCACAAATCTTCGGTGACCTCTTCATACTTAGATCAATTTATCAGGGTCAGTTTAATGGTATTCGCCAGGTAAGTCCAGTGGTTTTGAAAAGATTCACTCTTGCGCAGTCATTTTTCTCAGTGGAGTCGTCGTGGCGTTTCCTTCTCTTCGTCACGTCTAAAAAAGTTGCAGTTCTCAGAAATGGCGCTTGAACGTCTCGACGCTGCGGAAATGAAACAAGGCGCTAAATCATGAACGGAATCAGATCTAACACAGTGTTGTTGAAACGTTCTGACAACCCGGCGAGGAGTTCTCAAACGCTAACTGCCGTTTCAGCTGCTTATTGAACCTGATCTGTCGTTTACTTAAGCGAGGGACCCTTGTTTGTTTTTCGGCATCTTTTGTTTCTTTACCTTTAGTTGGTCTGTCCTTGAGGCCGCTAATTTGATTGGCCTTTCAGTTTTTTTTGTCGTTCTTTCCTATCACTTTGCCGTTGCCACTGGTTATCTGTCACAAAGGAGATGAAAGCCGTTACTGGGAAATCATTCACGTCCTTTGCGTCACCAAGCTGTCGACATTCGCATGAGCGCACGCGCAAGTTGAGGTTTCTACGGTAATTCGGCATGGCTAATTACTTTCATTAAATTTACAATACTGAAATGAAAGGAAACAGGCTAAGAAAGAAATCGAGAAGCCAGGAAGGAAATAAATAAACTAAAAAAATTGACAATAGAAAAGGAAAGAGAACGAACAATATAAAACGAGATAAGTAGTAAAGTTGCTTCTATGATATTCTGGGTTTTGTTTTTCCTCTCATTTTGAATATTCACTACGTTTGCAAACTTTTTTTTGTCATAAAAGACATACAGCCGGATTAATCGTCATGGTGGAAATGCTGATTTTTGACCCTACAATCACTTCTAATTCCGAGTCAGCGGTCAGCTTGGAGGTTGGCTTGAACGTCAGAAGAATCTGCACCCCCTTAGGAGTGAAAAGCTAAACTTGACGCTTTGTTCCTCAGCTCGATGAGTGTATCGCCCACTGTACTGCCCGAATGTGCTTCCCGCGAACTTCTGTCTGCACGGCCGTCCGCAACTCAACGCAAGGCGCGAAAGTGCATGCGGAGCTGCGCTGTGCACTTTGGCCACCACAGAGAAAATTGAAGTGGGCCACTTTTAGTTTGGAAACACCGTTCATATGCGCGCCCAGCAACATTCCAACTATCGATTATTTTCGTTTTCAGCTCTTTTTCGCACGAGCAATGGCATACAGCAAAGACCATATCGTTGGCGACGAAAAAGTGGCAACTTCCCCGGTTGATATCATAAACACTGGCACGCAAAGCATGACGGTGAGAGTGCCTCTATGCGGTGAATCATTTGAATGCTGTCAAGGCATGACAGCTTTCAACTCCGGTCGGCGCGGGTCAAATGAAACCCGACTATGGGTGTGTCTATTGAATAGCACGAATCTGTACAGGACTTCTCTTTTATAAACTCCTGAACCTGTCAAATGAAACCTGCAAGTGTGATCACTTGAATGGGAGATTTTGATGCCATGTGTTCTATTCCCCGTTGTATTAAATGTTTAATAAAATGGCCATGTCACTATGCAGCTTCTAACTCTAGTATTCACATGGACTTCTGAGTTATTCGCCAAAGAACGTGTATGAGAATGGACTCGTCAATATCAGTGTTTATTGATCATTTTATCAGTCCGGAAGGTTATCAGCGGTTATCTAAAGGGAATAAACAGTTAAAATGACCGAGTTCACCCTGACCTGTCGAGAACAAAGCACTTCTATTTTCTATTTTGACTGCCGAAGGCATCATACCATTAGTTTGCGTAAGTGAAAGCCGGACGAACCTGTCCATTAACTGTTTTAATTAATTCAGCCCCAGGCATTGAAAACGAATTGAATTGTACGAACCACACATACGGCAATTCCCTTGATACAAAATATATTTGCCATTAGAAACACTTGATAAACATAATCTTGGATCATCTCGAATTTCACTAGGGTCCGTTCTGGAAAATACACAGTACAATGGCATCGAAACAACAGGAAAACGTTAAAACACTCGGTTTCACAACACCAGATTCCACGAAGAAAAAAGAGGAAAATTTCAAAAAACGCGTAACAACGAGACAGGAAGCACAAAATGTAGTTGTGGACAGCGGTGAGCCTTGCGCACGCGCACTGACTGCAAGATTTGCATTTCCGATTTTTCTGTCAATAGGTTTTGTCGGCTGAAAGAAAAGAAGTGAAGAGATAACAAGAGATCGGACCTTTATACTTGCCAGTGCTTAGTAGAGTACACGTACAAGGTTCCAGCGGGACTAAACAGTTGTTTTCTTCGAATATTTGACGAGAGAGAGAAAGATACAGGTAAGAGAGCTAAACATTTTCTGCTTTCGCTGGACTATTAGCGCCGAGAAACGGCACAACTTTGGGAGCGAAGGGCGGTCGTAACATGGTCTTTATATCGTCTTTCTTTCACAGTTTAGGTAGTCAAATAATGTTGAATTCGCACAGAAGGTTGGGGCGGTGCATTGCCGAGAAGCGCAGCGAGTTTTCCTTCACTGTTCTTCTTTCATGACGCAAGTAGTTTAGCATGCATTCAAATGAAATCATTAAGGCCTCCGTACTTCTGTGAATGCCATTACCTATAGATGAAATTAAATGGGGTGAAGGCGGCTTTCTTTTAGCCAGATAGACTCTGGGCAAGCACAGAATAAAGATAGTTTAGTCCAGGGCGCCTGTGGGCAAATGGCGAGGCTGTTGCACAGGGTGGCAACGACAGCCTTTCAGTCACACAATTGTTTTAATATTCACTTCTAAAAGCTTTTGAAACCACCCTTTGTTGCACAGTCTTAGATTAAGAGTGTTTTTGAGCCTTTCTAGTAGAAAAAACGGCTAAATTTCAAAAATTCCAGCTTAATTCTTTAGTCTCGAAGTGTCGTTTGGTCGATCAGTGTTCGTGGATATTTTCTGGCTGTTTTTTGCCTGAACGGAGCTGTTTAAAAAGCGTAGAATTCTTTGTATTGGCTCAGGGTACACGGTATTTTACCAGGGTCGTATTTTTAGCCTATTTCGCTGTCGTGGTTAGTAGCGTGTTTTTCGCTGCGCGAAGAGGGAAATATTTATGTCGACGTTTATTCTTATATCAAGGCGATGTATAGCCACGATAACTTGGTGAATTTGTGATGTATCCGCGCTCTGAGTGAACCGAACGATTTCTGTTTGTCGTGGAAGAAAAAAACGAATATTCAACAGAAGGCGATAGAACTAAACAGAACAAAACAAAAGAGGCTGCATTGTAATTGGATGCATGCTTTTGTTTACATATTTGTCATGCTGTATTTGCACTGACCAGAGAGACATAAAGCAAACTATTTTGCTTGGCTTGAAGCCTGAGGTATATGTATGTGACTCTTGGGACATTTACAATTCATTAACAGTGCAGAAAAAAAAAAAAAAAAAAAAAAAAGTCCCAGCTGATAATATAATGTTCAAGGATATCACAAAGAAAAGCTGTCTAAGAGGAATTGAAGATATGAAATAGAAACATTCATGGCTGCTGTGCACGAAAAGTTTAACCTCCTTGGACCCAAAATTTAGGACACAAAAACGTATGATTGGTGATAAGGTCGAACCCAAAAAGTCAGATCTCCTGTCACATTGACCGGCATATGTACAGTACACATGCATACTATGAATTGAAACAGAAAAGGGGAAAGTTAGAAATTTATTAGTTAGAAATTTAACTTGATAGCAACAGCTGGACGTCTACTCATTGTTTGTACTTACCCCCTAGTTCTTGTCTTCACCAGTGTGACAGTAAAATGCATTACTTGTTGAGATAAGCAGTGTTTAACATCAAAGTTTTAGGTTGGTTACCCTTGGGACTGTAGATTTACTTCAAGCAATAGAAAGTTTCATAATTTCTGGTTGCCTGGCCCTGAATTTACCTGCCAGACGAAAATTTTTGGTTGCCCTGGGTATAGCAGGCAACCATTAACCCTTTCAACTGCAGTTTCTCCCAACTCTTGTAATATTATTGTATGAGTGGTAGTGAGAACTGATAGTTCAATCAGCTATTATCTGAGCAAGGCCTCAAAAGCCAAATTCTCCATACTGTGTGATATATATCTGATGAGAAACTGAAGGAGAAAATTGAAGTTGATCACTATTAATGTCGAGTACTAAATCAGGTTGGTGTGGATATGCTGGGTGCTGTAAGGAATGAAAGATCTCTTTGTTCTGCCGGAGAACTGATGGCTGACTAAAGATATTGTATTGAAAAGAAAGTGTTTAGTCTTTTCACTTTGCTTTGAAAGTTAACTGGATAGCAATGGAGATCTTGCTACTGTAACTCTGCATCTTTGTGGCAGTAAAACATATAATGTATAGAACAAAATTAAAGGGATCCTTCAAGCCAATTCAATGTTTTTGTAAATACAAATCCAATAGGAAGAATCCTAATAAATCAATAGCAAAACAGTGGAGGTACGTGTAGCATGATATTATTTTTCTCTGTACTGATTTTGATACTCGCAGTCACCAAGATGAGTTGGAGGAGATGCTTAGTAGAGTTGTTGTGTGTGTGTGTGTGGGGGGGGGGAGGGGGGGGGGAGGGAGGAGTGATAGAGTGTTGTAAATGCATAACATACATCTTTAATGTAGAGTTGATCAATGTGTATATGCCATCTGAGGTCTGAAAAAAGGCTAACGCTTGAAATGTCAGCTAACCCAATTACAAGTATATTATCTACAATCAATACTCATGATAATGTTGTATGGTAACCTTCTTGTTGGGTTCTTTCAGTTACTTGCAAGACATGGGCCAGAGTGACACGGAAAGCACGTCATCATCCATGAGGGGCAACCCAGGCTCCCCACGAGACATTTCTGTTCTGTTTGATGACACAAGAGAAGAAATTGCAGCAATTTTAAACAATGCCTTTGTAACCCCAGAAGGCCCAAGCAGCAGTGCAGAGACAGGTTTGCCAGTAGAGGCCATGGGAACACCCAAGAGAACCTCCACTGATGTTCCTCAGATCCCCGTGATTGACCTGACGTCTCCAGAAGGGGCAGAGCCATCACCATCATTGTCACAAGCAAGAAATGTCTCCAGTGTGCCAGAGTAAGTATCCAATATTACAGTGAACAGTAAACTACAATCCTGGCCAAAAGCTGTGGGACACTTAGCCTTTTACGTAAAAATTATGACACTTTCCCTCTTCCCGCCCCCCTCCCCCCTGACAATGTTGACTGAGTGTGCTCAAAGTGCACTCCCTTTATGCAACATTGTTAGGGGGGGGGGAGGGGGGAGGGTTACCTTTCGGAAAAAGAGCCGCTTTCGTTATTTAAAAGAGAGTAATGTTGAAAAATAGCATTTTTTCAGAGTGTCCCACATACTTTTGGCCAGGATTGTAGATCAACACGTCAACACCCAAACGCATTTGTAATACCTTGTTCTTCCGCCCATGATTTCATGCTTCCTAAAACAAACTGCTTATTGGTGCTGAACTTCTACTGATATTGCACATGTTTTTGTCACAATATGCTTGTGTTTGCCAATTCTATGTTTGATTTTACAGTTAAGGAGTTGGAAGTGAACACTGTTGTTCGCATGTACTCATTGAGAGTTTCAATTGAATGGTCACACCTTACAGTAGGTTTCATTTGACAGTTAAAAGCTGAACATTGCTATTAGACATGTATTCCTTAAGTTAGGAGCTACATGAGTGGTCACACTCTCTACAATAATACTATATGTATTACTGTATGTATTAGTTCTGAATAAACAATTTTTAATGCTTCTCCAACTTTCATCTTGCAGAGATTTTATTAGGAATTATGGACAAGTGGCAGCTCGATTGCACCAGAGGCTTCATTTTCCGAGATTAAACAGACTGCGATTTGAACGAGCTCGGATAAATCTTGGCAGTCGGCTGAGAAGACGCAATAGACACAGAGCTACCCCTATATTGCCGCAGCCCATTGCCGCTCGACAGGAACCTGCGGTAGAGGAGGAGGGGGCAGTGGGAGGAGCACCCTGCCCTCCTGTTGTCGATGTGTCGAGTGGAGACTCTCCGATCGTGATAGATTTGATGGATGAGGTGTGTACGTGTACATCATGACATGACATTCGTGACAAATCATGCATTTTTTTTTGGGGGGGGGGGGGGGGTCTATCCTTGCAACTGCTTAAGTTGCTTCATAACAGCAAGCCAGGGTCACTTTCACTATGGTGTGTAGAGTGTGTCATGTGTGCACCCTTTTATCAGTGCCACAGACTTGTTTTGCAGGGTAATGTGTACATGTAGACCACAGTGACACTCGTGTCTTGAGCTTTGTGATTGCATCTTGTGACCAAAGGATCTGTGTCTTTAAGGTCTGCACTCACTTGACAATGACAATATCATTTTGTTGTTTACAAAGGACGAAGCAGCGCAGGCCTCGACACCAAACCCAAGGCAAGGTCCAGAGAGATTCAATGATTTGTTTCAAAGAATTCGTCCAACAAACTCCAGGCAGACTTTCATGGAAGTTAACAGGGCGCGAAGGATGCGTGAAAGTCGATATGCTAGACATGGTCGACACTGCTTGGATCATGATGAACTGTATGCTCGACAGCTTCAGGTACATTGTGCTTAGTTGCAAGAATATATGGTCCAACCTCTACACAATGGCAACTGTGGGAATAAAATTTTGTGTCCATTGTGTAGAGGCTTGACTGTATTTCATTAATTTATAATTTCAGAGCTAATAACATGCATACAATAATTTCTGCATTCTGATTGGCTGAGCACATGTCAATTTATCCCAAACAGTGCAAAAATGTGAAATTAACAGTGCAGAAATGTGAAATTAACAGTGCAGAAATTTGAAATTAAACACTGCTGACAGCTGGCACACGTATTTGGGAAGCCAAACAAAACAAAAGGGTGTGTTTTCATTCCTCAGAACAATTCTGATTCTGTTTGTGAGAAAACAAAGGTCTTGAGAGACACAGTTTGTGAATTGTAACGAAATTGAAAAAATTGCACGACGTAAATTATTGTATTCATGTTATTAACAAGTAATCACATGATTTCTTGTGCAATTTTGTGGTCTTTGAAAAATTTACTCATGCTAATTTATTTCAAATTGCACTCGAAATCATGCGATTACCTATACAAATCAAATATTTTCTATGTACTGGTGTATCCACAGTTAATTTTTTTAATGGAAACTTGGACCACTAACCAAGTTTAGTGCATCTAACTGTCTAAAAATTGAACTCCCCCAAGGGAAAAAATATGAAAAATAATATGGAATTTCAACATGGTATATTATTTTTTTGTTAGCTGAGTAGCTGTTGTGAAGGTTGTTTTAAGTGCATTTTTGAGTTTGGGGAAATAGTAGTGCTGGCCATTGCCATTCTGTAGAGCTGGCCATTGTGGGAAGATTTTAATAACAGCAAATGCACGGACTAGTTGATGGCCACGACAAAATTATTTGGCCATTGTGTAGAGATAGGCATTGTGGGGAGGTGGCCATTAGTGAAAGCTTGGCAGTAGATTAGTTTCCAAGTAAGGTTTTACTGTATCTTACAGTACATATTTGGTTGCTCTTTTTAGGATGAATTTGATCAAGAACTTGATGTAGGACCATCACACTCTTTACCCATGCATCACACTCCTCCAGACTTGGGTGCTGCTGGACCAATGGTAAGGAAATATATGTGTGTACAGTCAACTCTCTTCACCCTTTCACTCCCAAGTTCAAAATGCAGATTCTCCCAACTTTTCAGGAGGAAATTGTACTAGTGATGTAGTGAGAGTTGATAGTTTAATCAGCTTTCATATGAGCAAGGTATCAAAAGCCAAGTTCTCCTTACTCTATGATATATATCTGGTGAGAAACTGAAAGAGAAAATTGAAGGGTGTTTTGGTCCCAGCTGGCCAAATTTCACTTATCTGTCCGTATCTAAACCCTCCATAAGCGTCTATGAGATGGACACCTTGACCAGGTCCCAAGGGTGTCTGTCTGGGAGAGAGTTCACTGTACTGTACTGTTCATAACGTGAAAGGACATTAATTATGCATGTATATAAGATTAAGGTGTTGGACGGGAAAAACATAAAGCAATTTTGTTGATGCTCTTTGGTAGAAAGCAGACAGGTTTGAAGAGAAAAAATGTTTGGTAACAGCACGGAATAGCCCCATGTCATGGTACAGGAAACAGAAAATATTACCATTGTCAAGTGACTTAATCAACCTCTGCTCCATGCCAGATTGCTTGGCCTGACTCAATCAGTATAAACAATTTATTATTTTTCTTGGTATGGTTGTACAGCTGTACATGTCCAGTACATTTTTTTTTTCAGCACTATTACTATTATTTTCAGTACTTCCACTCTTTTTGTTTCTTTTATTGTTACTGATTTCTTCCTCTTCCTTTGACAGCCTTCTTCTTACGCCTATCGGCGCAGAGCTATCAACATGAACAGTATGCACCCAGACCTCCTCCTACCTTTTGTGTAAGTGTAGTTTTCATGTCATATTTCATAAATGACTTTGATTGTACTGTAACTGTTTGATGAAGGGTTGAAACACTGAGAACAAATTAAGCACAAAGCCGCTTTAGCTGAGTGCTTTATTGTTTCAAGTTGTTTGGAGTCCCTCATGAAAGATGAAGTACAAGTTTTAAATAACTTCTCAAAGGAATGTATGGAAATTGTTTCAAAACCCCTTCATCTGACCAAGTGTGATGCATTGGTTGGCTAATAAAATTATTAACCTTTTCACTCCCAAGCTCAAAATACAAATTCTCCTAACCATAAAATACGAAAATGTATGAGTGATGAAATGAGAATTGATGTTTTAATCAGCTGTCACCTGTGCAAGGTATCATATGCCAAATTCACCATGATGTATGATATATCTCTGGTGGGAGACTGAAGAAAGCAAATTGAACTTGATCACTCTTGGGAGTGAAAGGGTTAATTGAGAAGCTACTGTATCTAGCAGTCTTCTGATTCCACTAGTAACTTGCATTTTGTTTTTACTTTGAAGAAGAAACCAATCAGCAGTGATTGAATGCCAACACTATGTGCTTGCTTGCTGTTTTACAAGCTGTCCAGTGTTTCAGTGAGCCAAAATAACACATCAGAAAATATTGTTTCTTAGGTTGCATTATTATTTACCTCAATAGCATGTCTTACATACAGTGTGAGTCATTCTTTATTTATTGTTTTTAACAGATCGGTCGTGTCAGTTCCTCCGCCACTGCATCATTATGGCATGACCTCCAGGCTGGAACACATGGGGGAAGCAGAGGACTATGAGGTACTAGATATTCAGATGCAATAACCTGTGATGCACCACATCCAGAGACATCTATTTCTGAGAGGCAGCCAGTTATACTGTGCCTCACTCACAAACACTTGCATTCACTTGCTCACTTTCACTCAGTTACTCGTTCATTCCCTCATTTCATTGCTCTCCCCCCCCCCCCCCCCCCCCCCAACGGTCAATGGATCAGCTCCTGTTGTGCCGTGGTCTTATATGTACTCACTTCTCAAACTGAAAGTAGTTTTCATTTCTGTTTCATAACAGGCTCTTTGGAACCTCAGTGAACGACTTGGACCAGCGAAAGCAAGAGGTCTAAGCAAAGAAGGTGGGGACTGAATACTTCGTGCTATTGTTATGCAGCAAGCATAGTTGCACTGAAAACCTGTGTGCCATGTTCCTCAAATGTACAGAGTTAACCTTCTGTAAACGACTGCACAGAGAGATAGCTGGTTGTTTGGGAGAGGTTTCGCATAAGGTGGTTGAACTTAGTCTTGTACACAATAATAATGGTTGGTATTTATGAATCTGCTACAAACAGGCACCTACAGTAGGGTCATGTGACATGTCTTTAACCCTTTCACTCTCGAGCTTAAAATACAGATTCTCCCAACCTTTTCAGAAGGAACTGTATGAGGGATGTAGTGAGAATTGATAGTTTAATCAACTTTCATTTAAGCAATGTATCAAAAGCCAAGTTCTCCTTACTATATGATATATATCTAGTGAGAAACTGAAGGAGAAAATTGAAGTTGATCACTCTTGGGAGTGAAAGGGTTAACCGACTTTTTCCCTTTTTTAGTGATTGATCGCATACCATCGTTCCGCTTTGGTGCCCAGTCGAAGGACTCCTCAAATGGCAAGTGTGTTGTGTGCATGATGGATTACTCCAACCGAGAAAAACTGCGCCGTCTGCCATGCAGTCATGACTTCCACTCCAAGTGTGTAGACCGATGGCTCAGGGTAGGTTTGTTTTGTATGTCAGAAACGTATATTGCAAGAGTTATGGTAGAAAAGACCAGGGGCGCTTTCCATTTGACCATCGGTCATTCCGGAATTTTCGAAAAAAGAGGACAACCTCGAGAGGTTGTCCACAATTTCCGAAACTTTCTTACCGAAAACTTGCGGTTCCATTTGATTTTTCCCGGAATTTCCGGTTTTTTTTTTTGGTCAAATGGAAAGCGCCCCAGCTGTATGTGAAGTTTATTCAGTTTAAAACTCGTAATTTATTTACTTGGGAAAGCAAAGTGTGTCCAGGGAAAAGAACCGTATTGCTTTCATTAAATTGGTCATGATCTTGGTTTCAACAATATTGACAGTTCATTCAGAATTTTTCAAATTTGATTCAAAGGGTAAGCAATATTACTTTTTTTTTATCCAGGGAGGAGGGGGAGGGAGGGGGAGGCGTGCGTGCCTCTTAAAACCCTGACCCACACCAAAATTTCAGTTTTTATTTGCCATCTTATATCAAAATCACACCCTATCCCAAAAAGACAAGTTCTATACCCTAACCTAGACAAAAAAACAAAACAATCTTTACTCTATTGGAGACTAAAAAGATCCTCTATTCCAGAATTCTCAAGACAATACCTTTTGGGGCAGCACGTACTGTACTTGATGTACATGGCCTATTCTGTATTTCTGTATATGGGAGTAGGGGAAGTTATAGCTTCATAACTCACTGACGTTGCTTTGCTTCACAGAGCAACCGAACGTGCCCCGTGTGCCGTGAACACATCGGTTCCTGACATGTAGATGAAGAAAGCACCTGCTTTATGTAGAGCATATATAGTACCCTGAAATAGATTGTATATATAACACGTACGGGATGCAATGTAAGTCAAGCATGTTAAGAAAGCAACATCCCTCTATACCTATAGTGCATCAGATTGTACCCGAGAGATTGTAGATACGGACATTTATGGGACTCAGTACAATTAGCTGCCCTTGAGAAATACAGTAAGCGTGCTTCAGCTGTTGTCGCTTTTGTTTGTTTTGCTTTTTGCTGCTTTGGGAAATTAAGTATTGTACTACGGATATCAACAGGAGTATAGCGTGGTTTCTAAAATATAGAAGTGCTGGCATTTCGGCGTCAATCTTCCTTTTTTTTTTGTGAGAAGAATTATTATTGGGATATTGATATAAACTCAACAAAGGTCTGCCGTTGCTTTTGTTATCTGTACCCTGGACAAGTTATTGGTTCCGGCTGAAAATTGCACTCCGAGCACTGTAGCAATATTTGTAAGTTTGCATAGAGCAACGTCATTAGGTTCTGCAGGAGTATTGTCAACTAAAATGAAACTTGAAGACTGACGGTTAACTATTGTACTACTAGTTAGGTACGAGCGTGCTGGATACTTTCATATATTAATACGAGTCCAGTGAAGATGGAGTGAGCGAACATATTTAATGTAGCGCCCATCAGTATAACTACGCATCATCATCATCAACCAAGGATTAATCTCTACTCACTGCATCAAAATCTTTGGTGAGAAAATATAAGGACAAAATAAGGAATTGATTACTTGGGAGCGAAGGAGTTACTGTAAGTGTGCTCTACAGATTACTGATGTTTGGAGTGTCGTTTTCACGTTCGAGCCCTGATCATTTATATTAACAAGAAATAGGACAGAATTATAAATTGGCACTTTAATCGTTTTAATATTTCATATCGCAAGTATCTGTGCGTTGAGTGATACAATAAAGTTTATCTAAAGATTGCTAAGTTGTGCACCATTTTGCCCGAACACTAACTACTCTGATCACCCACCCACCCCGTCCCCTATTGCTTGTTTTCCATTCCCCGTCTTTGTCTATCTCGAAGAGCTTCTTTCGAATAGCCTGAAATGTTAATCTTTCAGCGAGAATAACGCCTGCGCGTTTTTCCGCCAAAGTTTGCTGACATAACACAATCACGCTATATTTTTGTATCTTTCCAATTAAACCACCATATTTAATGCAGTTTCACCTATGCGGAAGGCTGATTGTGAAAATAAGCTTGCGCTTGCTGCAATTTCCCTTTGAACTTGGAATATTCTGGCCAAAGTTTACGCATTACTGAAAGGGCATTACTGAATTTGCGGCATACAACACAGCCACAGCATTTGCCACGGCTGATCGTGTGAGCCATAAATTCAATCACAAAATGTATACATCGAATTTGACTCTGGGGACTTACGGAGATATTGCATGAGATGCTTAACTCTTCGTTAATAACATCTCGGTTGCATATTTTTTTCCCGAACTCGACGTTTGTCTATAAAATGCAACTTACCGAGTGCTACTGGCCACTTTTTTAGACTTTTCTTCGAATAAATTTTCCACTGTTGTGAAAAGTAAGCTTTGCTCTTCGACAGGCCGGTTGCACATTTTTACAAACACACTTCGATAGGAGAAAACCACAATTTATTATCTGGTCCCAACATTTCTTTATAAATTATTGACGCGCAGCGCGGCTTGGTCGTTTGCGTCAGCTTACATAGAGTATAAATCGGATGTCTGGCGATGGAACGAGGAAAAAGGCAAAAAGTCTCATTGACATTAAAATAAGGTGCGGGGTATTCTGTAATTTAGTGAATCCCCGTTTGGACGAGATTCAGCCGGTATATTGCCTCCTTGAACTGAATATAATAATATTATTAATGCCCTCATAAATCTTCGAACCACGCCGTAATACAGCACCGTCATGTTCAACATGACGAGGCTATATTACGGCGTGGTTCGAAGATTTAGGAAGTGTGCCATCGTTTTGTTTAGTGGAGTCGATCCTCATCCCACAAAAACCACCTGATCAAAGACACAAATTTGTGCGACCTCAAAACACTTGGTGGACACAGCGCACGGAGCTCGAAGTAGTCCTCTGAGACCCGCTGACAGCGGGCTTCCTTATTGGTTTCTTAACGTAATCAGGCGCACTTCCTTATATAAACTCGGTCCAGGTGTAAAATCTGCTAAACTACTTTGAATTCGTCCTCCAGGTACAGTTGAATAACATTCTCCAAACAAGTGGTTCACTTTGATCCAAGAGCAAGCAAGTTATTTACGGTAAACTTTCACGACTGAATTTTTTAGGTATATCATTATTCTAGTATGCGGTTGATCCACTATGATCGAATTAGTTAAAGTAAATCTCTTTATCTCGTTTGCGATAATGTGAATTAAGGTGGATATCGGTTTTGATACTCTACCTTAAAACTGGTCTTAGCTAGCTTTCTCGAATTTCAGCTGTCAACTAAAACTGATTTTGATAAAACTATGGAAATCCTTTTAATTTGCAGTCCTCTAACTCTGTTCCCAACTATTCTTTTTGCTTTTTCCAAACTTCATTTTTACGTATTTCATTCCATGCAGGTATCATCATGAAGAGTGTGCTTTTTGTCGTCGCGGTTATGGCTGTCTTGGCCACTGCTATTGAGGCCCAGGTTCCGACCATTGCTGCCAAGATACGCCCACTACCCACAGTCACAGTCAACATACCTATCACAATCTCTGGCTATGTACCAAGTCGACTCTGCACTTGCTTTAAGAGAATTTGCTCAGGTGATTTCTTCTGTTCCTTTTGTCGGCTCTGTGACTGTGCGGTTTAGGCGGTAAAAGTCAGTCAGCTGTTTATTCTTTCTATTCAGCTTCGCCATTTCATATGGCGCGATATCCGCAACAGCAGTTTTTCACTGCCAGATATTTGGTTGCGTCCTCAGCAGTTCTTTTACGTCCCCGTAGTTCTTTATTAGCGGGACCAATATTTTACGTGGTCATCCGAACCAGGAGTAGAGAGCCTGGTTTTTACACCTCTATTTTTTTACCACACGCGTCCTCGGCGTGAAAGGCTATTGTGCTAACCGCTGGACCACCGCACCTCTCTCTCTGTTTATCCTCCACAGTATCGGCTGTTTATAGTCTTTCTCTGTTTTTACCTGTCTTTCTCTGCACGGTGCACGGTTTGTCTTATACTTTTCACTGAGTCTTGTTAACTTTTCATGTCTTTTTTCCAACAGTTCCCAGCATGCCAAATCGTTTCATCCGCGTCTACAACAATCCCTCCACCATCGGATATCTGTCTCAAAACGGCGCGCTGTACCAAGTGTACAAGTGTCATTAGATGCTGCATTTCTGCTGGTCACACTGAGGAAACGAAGCCGGCCATTTTTGTCATTGATAAGCGAGCGATCTGTAATGTGTAATGGTTGCCTATAATTAATTAGTTATCATTTTACTATAATAAAACTGCATTTTCTAAAATTTTGCCTTGCTGTTGGTGTGCCTTTATTTAATTAAACCCTGAACTAAATCACATGAGAACATGTTGCCATCGGTGATCGCGGGCGCGGGAAATAGGAGTTTTCCCCAGTCTCTTCGAGTATACAAAATGGCGGACGGACAGAACATCTGGTAATTTCGGGTAATTTGGAGGAAAAGTGCGATTTCCTGATGTGCGTTCAGTATATTGGCGTTGGTAGGGAATTAGGAAATAAGCGTGATACAATCGGCAGCTGATTTAAGGTTTATTTGGTGTTACTGTGGATACAGGCATGAGTGACAGTATGTTTTGGTTCGTTCCTGTTAATAACAATCGTCTCCGAACTTGCAGTCGATCAAATCACTTGCTTAACGCTTGTAGAGCACGCGAGATTTGCGTAGCGGAATTAGACCCTGTGTCGTACAAATCGTGCGACATCTTGAGCGACAAACATGTACGGTATTTTGCTGGAAAACATCCAGGCGTTGATCGTCGAGCGATACGGCGAGGAGATGTGGAGAAAAATAAGCGAAAAGGCACACACATCACTCATTGAGTTTGCGACCAAGCAAAGCTACCCCGAAGACCTTTTGTTCCGCATTGTCAAGGAAGCAGAGCACATCACGGGCGAATCCAGAGAGAAACTCATGGAAGAGGCTGGCTTGACATTCATAACGTTCATCCAACGCTACGGATACGATCGCGTCTTGAAAGTGCTGGGACGTCACATGAGGGATTTCTTGAACGGTTTGGACAATCTACACGAGTTTGTCCGTTTCTCATTCCCGAAACTGAGGGCACCATCGTTCTTCTGTGACGAGGAGACAGAGAGCGGTTTGAAACTGCACTATCGCTCGTCGAGGAAGGGTTTCTTGCATTACGTATCCGGCCAAATTAAGGCTGTCGGGCGGTTGTTTTACAACGTCGATGTGGAAATTGAAGTTATAAACTACACCGAGAACAAGGAGGGAAGCTATGCCCTTCTCCAGCTGAACTTCGACAACAAAGCGTACATCGCAACACTCCAAAAACCAAAGCGCCATTCGGTTATCTCTATTGGAAGTGATCAAAATGACGATAATATGCAGATAGACATGGGTGTCCTGCATGATACCGTTCCGTTTCACGTTGTCTTTGACTCCGACATGAAGATATCAAGTGTTGGTAAAAGTATCAACAACGCCCTTCAAAATTTGGCAGGCAAAAAAATCCACTCAGTTTTTACTCTGGTCAGACCTTACATGGAGTTCTCCTGGCAAAACGTAAGTAGAATATTGTACTCGGGTGCTGTAGAGGAATAATGAAGTGTTTATTATTATTCCATTAATCCTCCTCAAAAATTTGTATTAGTTCCATTATTCCAGTCCAGAAAATCTAATTATTTCTGGTCAAAAAAAAAAAAAAAAAAAAGGTTATTCCATTTATTCTAGGGAATGTATTGCTGATGAAAGGGAAATTTATTATTGGCAAAAAACCAAGACCACTATCCTATTATTCCACTGCAAAATTTTTCATAATCCTTACTTCATTACTCCTCTTCAGCCCCCAAATGTATGTTAGAAGCAGTAGAGCAGTTAAAACAGTAGCAGTTAGTTTTAGTAATAGGTACTGTAGCAGTAGTTAGTAGGAGTAGCTCTGTAGTAGTAGATAGGAACAGATTAGTAGTAACAATCTGTGTAACAAATACTTGTTACTAGCAGTATATAACAGCAAAAACAGCAGCAGTTAGTGATAAAAAAAATGCAGTATAATGGAAAAGTGTGGTAGGGATATGGAGTAGAATCAACATTTGAACTTTCATCACCATTGAACATTTATTATTGTTGTCAATAGTATCCATGACAACATGAGTTAGTTTCATGAACTGATTTGTTAGGATGTACAGTATCTCAAACACTGCACTGCAGTAACCGTGTACAGTATTTGCATAGGTATATCCTTGAGCTAGAGTCTGGTATTCATGAGTAATTTTGGGTATTGACATGTTTTGAGCTTGTGAAGGTGGCTCAAAACTCATCAGAGACAGATGAAACAGATGATTTATGAGACAGATAATCTGTTGTGTGCAATATTGTTGGTATAGCTCACAAACCCCTGCAAATATGGTACAATTTGGAAATTGATGCCAAGCTCCCAGTTTTAAGAATTGCCCCAAGATATTAAAAAAGAGTTAAGCTGAGTTTTTTTACATGAATTGTTGCACTAAAAGTGTATTTTTTCTAAATCCGAGGAACACTATTGTTTCACTGAAGGGCCTGTTTTGGAAATATATTACACTTTCATTGGCTCATGCATTTTATAGCAATTTGAAAGAAACTTGGAATCCAAAAATGCTATGGCAGCAAGGCAATATTCCTTATGCTATAATAGTATCCTGAAAATCATGGAAAGTTGAAATTATTGTAAGTTTAGCTTTAGCAACCACTTTTTTTGCAAGAGAAGCACCTGTTTAAAGGCTGAGGTTTTAATGGAAAAGTATTTTCAACTGTAACATAAATCATGGAAAGTTTATTTTATTATCAAAAAATTGTGTCAATGAAACAGATATCTGCAGATGGGAAAACTTTTGTGTGGCTATACCTAAATTTAGAATACAGTATGCTAAATATAGAATTGAAAACAATAAAGCACTGATTTGAGTTTTTGCTCAAAGGATATATAATTTGTGAGAACCTGACATATTGGAAGTTGTACATTACTCCTTTGTCAACTTTATTGATAAGATTCATGTTTTATTGTTAGCTGATCATCCAATCCAAAAATAAGATTGAACAAGGAATACTATTAGTGTGTGCATATAAAATTATCATTAACACTCCCCCTTCGACTCAAAACAGATTCCCAAATCAGTGAATAAGTATTATTTAATAATTTTATGAAATTCTAAAATTGTGGATGCAATATGGCTTGGAAATTGTATTTTTAAATGTTTGACTAGCAACAGGGATTTTGACTGGCAATTATGCTGTGCAGACGAATGGAATATAAATCTACGCTTGTGTATTCTATCACTTTTTCCATGCACACAGCACACAAAAGCTTTGCTGTGACTTACATTATTGTATTATAAACAACATGTCTCCAAGTCATGCAATATTGTATTCCCTGTGTTTCTAGAAATAATTATTTATTAATTCAGGATTATATAAAGAACTCAGAATTGATTTCCACATTGTTTCTGTTAGACATTGCAAACTAAGATGCATAACAGTACTGTCTGAACATTCTTACATAATGGTCAACAAAAGAATGGGTCAACCCTTTCACTCCCAAGAGTGATTAACTTTGATTTTCTCCTTCAGTTTCTCACCAGAAATATATTATATAGTAAGGAGAACTTGGCTTTTGATACCTTGCTCAGATGATGGCTGATTAAACTATCAATTCCCACTACATCACTCATACATTTTCCTCTTAAAAGGGTGGGAGTATCTGCAGAACCATCAACAGCTGCTGCACCCTATGCTGGCAGTTGTTGTGAATGGCTGAATAATATTCAATATTGCACACACAAAGTCATTGTATTTTTGGTTTAGAGCTACAACAATAAGGGTGGGAGTTATATTGTCACCAAAACTAATAATATTATTGTTGCTCCTATTGAAGGTTTTTGTTCCCGAAATAGACCTGAAAATTGCTTCAAGATTAGAAACAAAAAGATGAAAATAGCTCCCACATTTATTTTAAGACAATAATTGGAGATGCGTGCATGGCACCATTAATAATAAAGTGAGTAAACTTTTATTGTCCCAAATGAGGCAGCAATTCTCTTTTCCAGAAAATACTGTGTTAGCATAATATTTCATGGTTTGTAAAGCAT
This sequence comes from Plumapathes pennacea, assembly GCA_964036295.1. Lineage (NCBI taxonomy): Eukaryota > Metazoa > Cnidaria > Anthozoa > Antipatharia > Myriopathidae > Plumapathes > Plumapathes pennacea. The sequence continues at coordinate 33,862,346 of OZ038463.1, read as the reverse complement.
CACAAATTTAACCCCAAAACCAAATAGAAATAATTTGGCAATTTAGGATCCACTACTATTTTCAGTGATTTTAAAGATATGTTCTTTAGAAGAAATTCAACCTTGCTTTAATATTATTAATTGACTCACAGCTGATCAGAAGAGTTACTTTAATTAACTGTCTTAGCTCAGTGTGGTGATACTGTATTGTAACAACAGGACATTTATTTACATTTTATTTTGTTACCAATAACCAAGGTTACAGCTACGAGTTCAAGGTTAACAATAACATTGATTGGTCAGTGTTTGATTTCAGTACGGATCCAATAGTTACTGCTTTTTTGTTTTGTTTTGTTTTGTTTTTGTGTGACTTTTTTGAGAAGATTTGAAATTTTTGAGCTCTTTCATTGTACTTTCTGCCACGAAAGTCACAGCAATGTCAGGTTTCTATTTCAGGCTTTAATAATTTGGCGTGATTTGGAAAACGATTTTTTTAATCATCAAAGCAAAGATGCTGTAACGTAGTTTGCAACTTATAGCAATAGAAATCAAAACAGAAAGGATTCTTTCTCGATGGTTCCTATAAAAATTATTTTGATTTCTTTATTTTATGCATAGATGCCGTGTTAACGGGGGGGGGGGGGGGGGGGGGTGGGGGGGATGTCAACTCTCACAAACGCTGATTGAGCACTACCATATTGTAGTGATGAAGGTCGTCCCGATAACCCTAAAGTTAAAGGTTCATAGTACTCTGTTAAACGCTCTGGACATTTATGAAACGTATTCACTCATTAACGGCTGGAGCGGATCGAGAATTTAGTTAGAGGTGGTTTCATTTGAGCGCCGAAGGCGCCATAAACTAGGGAGATAAATTTTGAAATCTAGATTCCCTGAAACACCATTTCGTGAATGTTTAAACCAATTCTTTCAAAACCGCACTTTTTGCCGGCGTAGTGGTACAATTAACGTAATGATTTAGTCATTCTCGAGAACTAGGTCATAGAGTATCATCCTCCGAAGGGTGCCGCTCAGTGAAAGCCTGGCTTCCAGGAAGTTTACGCTGCATGATTGTTTTATCAACCACATTAAAAAATGTGTTAGATGTCCCGATATTATTTTTAGTATCCCGGTACATTTTTCGTGTCTCCCGATTCCCTACAAAATCCTCAATTCCCTGCAAAATTCGGTTTGACTGTGTAGTTACTTTGGTTTAATCGCAGGTCTGTCTGCACACCAATGTGGCGTTCGAGCTCCAGACAGTTGAGCCAGTCCAACATCAAGAGATGGCCAAGTATCTCCATAGCGGCGTCATGCCATTTGCGAACGGGCTGCCCGGCACAAGTGCCCCAACGGTACAGAAATCCTACATTCACCTCAAAGGGCAGATGGTGTACGTACCAGAGTGGCAAGCTATGATGTTCCTGGCAACTCCAATGTAAGTCATTTTTATTACAGTATTTGCCGCAACAGGCCTACATGATTGTACAGGTATAGGCTGCTGCTCCAAAGAGTATGGTTTTCAAGGTTTTAGGTAACTAGATTTTGTCTACACCATTTCATAACTATATCACGACCCCCCCCCCCCCCCCCCCCCCCCCCCCCCCCCACTCCCTTTATTTCAGGCCTGTATATCAAAATATGGAAGTACCCAACCCCTCCCCCCGGAGAAGTTAACCAAAATCAACGCACGTGAGAGGCCAAACAATACACAAGTTGAATTCATGTGCATTTACTTTGCGAGCCCGTTTGGCCAGGGATGTGAAATGCCAGGGCCAACTAATAATTTTGAATTTACAGTACTACAGTAGAACTCGGTTTTCTCGAACTCCCTGCTACCTCGAACAGAATCCGATTTCCCTCGGAAATGAACTTGGTAGAAACTTCCCTTGGTAGAACCCCGCTATCTCGATCCCCCAATATCTCGAACTTTCCTTCGAATTCGAATAGAGGGGTTCTACTGTATTAAAACTGATTCTTTCAGCTCATATTGATATTGTTGTTGTTATTATTGTTGTTGTTTATATAGCTCTTATCCTTGCTTTCTCTCCGATTTCTGAAGTGGCTTGTTTTCGCAGGATTGAGAGTCTGGAAGTCCTGTGTTCTCTGGGCCTGTTTTTCAACGACCTCAGTTTACACGACACGTGCCGTGACGTCATTGTGGCGGGAACACAGCAGTCGGCGGAGCTCAAACTGGCACTGGACCAGGTAACAATAACAACAACAACAACAACAACAACAACAATAACAACAACAATAATAACAATAGCAATAAGCAATGGCAATGACAATACTAGTGCAACAACACTAACACTCAAAGATGACACCAGTTTGTGGCTTATCCATTCACAGGAACTTCAGAAAAGCCTTAAACTGGAGGAAAGCATGAAGGAGCTTAACAAAGAGAAGCAGCGTACAGACTCGCTGCTTTATCAGATGATCCCCAAGTCTGTAGCTGACCGACTGCGCCACGGGGATCCAATCGATACTTGTGAGGTGAGCCCGCGTTCACAGGTAAACAGAGTGGTTTTCGGATGACTGTCGAAAACGTAATTACAGCACCAATTACATAGGCTGCAATAAAATAACTTTCAACCAATCAGAAGTCAAAGGTAATTTGCCGCTTGCTTGCTTGAGCAGTTCACAACCGGGTTTTGCTTTTGTTTCTGATTGGCTGAGAATGCTGCCAAACGTGTTTTGAACGCGACAACTTCAAAACCAAAGCAATCTGTACGTGATTGCTTTTGACAGTTGCGAAAATTCTTTGATCATCTGGATACGGTTTTTCAAAGCTCGATTCAAGCTAACCCAAACGATTTTCATCTCAACCATGTGTCCAACAGGTTTTGATCAAAGGCTTAATATATCTTCAAGAAAATGTGTATTAAGCAAATACAAATGAAGACCATAGGTCCAGTAATGTTGTTAACGAAGCCGTTTTGTGAACGAAACCTTCGGCTCATTTTCAGGCTTAAGTTTTGACCTTATCCAGGACTAGCGTGATTGTTTTTTGAATAACTGGGCCCCAATAAATAGAATGTTGTTGTTGTTGTTGTTGTTGTTGTTGTTGATGTTGTTGTTGATGGTGTTGTTGTTGTTGTGGTTGTTGATGTTGTTGTTGTTGTTGTTGTTGTTGTTGTTGTTGTTGTTGTTGTTGTTGCTGTTGATGGTGTTGATGCTACTGTTGTTGTTGTTGTTGACTGTGGCTTATCATCATGTGCGCTCTTCTTCAGGCGTTTCAGGAGGTGACGATTCTGTTCAGTGACGTGGTGGGGTTTACGAAAATCTGTTCCACGATCCAGCCGATGGAAGTGGTCACGATGTTGAACAACATGTACACTGCATTTGACGCGATCAGTGAACAGCACAACGTTTACAAGGTGAGAAGCGCTTATTGCGATACGCTATCGGCACTCACGAGTTACTTCATAGAGCTACTTCGTCGGTTTTGGATTGCTGCGTGTCTAAAATAGTTGTGTGATTTCTTTGTTTTTGCGTTTTCCACGCTTTCCGATTTCTCCAAACATGTTTAGAAGCATTTTTTAGCCAATCAAGAGCATAAAAATAAATATATCTAGTGGCGATGTAATATAACAAGTGGCGGTGGCGTACTCGCGCACTGCTGATTGTTTTTTTCTTCAAAGCAAAACCAAATGCGGATTACTATTGAAATCGGAAGTGTTTCTTAAAGTGCACATAAGCCCAAAAATTATATCTTTACAATTGAATCTACATGAAGGAAACATGCCGATTATTGGAATAAGTCTGCGTTTTAACGCTGTGCCTTTGAGTTATAAAGGTTTATATTTTGAATATGGTAATGACGTGACGTCAAAGAAGGAACAATTTATTATACAAAATCTTGTTGGTGGACATAAATGACATTTTACCAACGTCCATCTTATATTTGAATTTTGTATAAATGATTCTACCAAATATTTTGTATGAATCTGAAAACAGTTTCAATTACGAAGAGAAAGAAATAACATGGAATTACTCCTTTGACGTCACGTCATTACCATATTCGATATATAAACCTCTATAACTCATAGGCGCAATGTTGAAACACAGAAATACTCAAACAGTCAACTATTTACTTTATGTAGAATCGATTGCAGAGATATCATTTTTGGGCTTATGTGCACTTTAAGCCTCTGTGAACTGGCGGTGTACTTGCTTCTACTGATCGGCTTACCGCATGTCTCCTTACAACAGGTGGAAACAATCGGTGATGCGTACATGGTGGTCAGCGGCGTCCCTGAGCGAAGCGTGTACCACGCTGAGCACGTGGCTGAACTGGCTCTCAACTTGCTAGAAGCCATGCCACAGTTACCAAACCCCTCGCTTGTCAACGAACATCTAAAGATCAGGATAGGTACATACGTGCATCTATTGTAGTTATCCAGGGCCTGCGTCTATCCGATAGATAAATGTTTTAAATCTTTAACCCTATTTTATCAACTGGATATAGATTTATCCGGTGGATAGCGCTATCCACTCTTTGAACAACTTGGGCCGGGTGTGTGCGAGTGGTTAGCATGCCGGTCTTTCAGCAATGCGGGCTTCGGGCCGATTTCGGGTTCGCGCTGAGTTCGGGCTCGGGCCGAGTTCGGGTGCGAGCCGAGTTCTGGTTTGGGCCGAGTTCGGGTCCGGGCCCGGCGAGTTCGATTCCCGGAACTGATCTCGGCGCCTCTTATTCAAGGAAATTGCAATACAGTCATCCTTCTAGTAATAACGGCCACACTTTTCTACTCGGCCCTCGCTCCATATGTTTACTCTTAATGAAACCTTCCAACAACGGCTACCTCTCGACAACGGCTCGGCCAGCGAAACGGGTCCCCAGTCCCAAAAATAACCTTTTCACAACAGCTAAAGAATAAGCAATAGGTTTGTGATGCGAAAACGTGTTTTAGCTCCTGTGGATAAGTCTACAGGTCCTCATCTTCTACGTTCGCTATTGTAATAGCGATTTCTGGATTGTAGTAGGGAAAAAGAGACAGCGAGCAAAAACTACGGAGCTGTTGTTGCATGTTAACATTTTGTTTACGCTCTCCCATTTACGGTACTCAATGTCCGAGGTGATTAATTTCAGTCACGTGGTGAATTTTTGGTCATGTGACTTCTGGCTGCAAAAGGGCGCGCAAAATGAAGACGTCGGTCCTACTGATCAATGAACCCCGTTACTCCTTACAGGGGTACACTCGGGAACGGTTGTGGCCGGTGTTGTTGGACTGAAGATGCCTCGCTACTGCTTGTTTGGTGACGCGGTCAACACGGCTTCGATCATGGAGTCCACTGGCACGGTCAGTAGTTGACACAAACATTTCCTGACACCGCAGAAGATACGTTCTTGATGTAACTTTCGTCGCTATCCATTCAACTCAAAATTAAAGAAGAGACTCAACAGCAACATTATAACTGCTATTTTAATGTATTCATTGAGTGTTTTTATTTGAGTGGTAGCATATTTAGGTTTAACTTGACAGTTCAGGAGTTGGAAGTGAACACTGCTATTAGAATGTACTCATTGAGAGCTTTCATTTGAGTGGTCAAACCGTTTGTTTTCACTTGACAGTTCAGGAGTTGGAAGTGAACACTGCTATTAGAATGTACTCATTGAGAGCTTTCATTTGAGTGGTCAAACCGTTTGTTTTCACTTGACAGTTCAGGAGTTGGAAGTGAACACTGCTATTAGAATGTACTCAATGAGAGCTTTGATATGAGTGGTCATACGTTCAGATTTCACGGCGTGTATTTTTTTTATATTGCCTGGTTGTCTAAAGTATTTTCTAACGGCCTCTGTGATTGGCTCTTTTTTTGTCTGGTTGGTCAAAAGTGTTTTCTTACGGCCCCTTTGACTGGCGTTGTAGTTACTTAAGTCTTTGTAACAATCAAAACTTGCCCTGAACGTTTGTAAGTGGGCTATTTTTGTGCGTAAAGTAATCAAAATTCCACGTGTATCTGATTCAGGTGATGGCAATTCACGTCAGCGAAGCCACTGCGCTGCAACTGGAAAACGCTAACTATGTTCTTAAACAAAGAGGCACTATGGATGTGAGGGTATGTTCTTGTTGTTTTTATTGTCACTGTTAATGTTGTATTGTTTTGATTTTTTGTGACTGTTGCTGCTGCTGTTGTAGTGTGGCCGTTTGTTTGTTTGTTTATTTGTTGTATCATGTAATGTGATGTAATGTGATGTATGATGACAGGGCAAAGGTGAGATGAAGACCTACTGGCTGATGGGTCGTAAGACCATCAAAGCTGACTACGTCATGAAATCCATGTCATCGTTCAAGACGGGAGACAGTAATGGCAGCTCCCCTATGACGAATCGATCTAACTGGGGGCACTCAGAGAATGGCTCGCCACGGCTACAAACGCGAAGTCCCCCCGCATCTCATGGTCCTCGCGCTGCTCGGTCAACGGGAGAAATTCGCGAGAGCCTGCACCAACCGGGCAGCGGTCCGCAGAGGAAAAGTACGGGATCTATAGCCACTTCGTTTTGTAATGTGTTGTAATATAAGCCGAATGCAGCTCGGGCAGCGCCTAACACAAGCACCACTACTTTATAAACTATAACAAGTTTTCTGACTGGATGTAGTAAGTGACAGACATCCGGTAAAATGGTCTCACCTGAAATTTTAAAACCGTTGTTGTTGCTTCAAGTATCTAACGAGATCTGTATTTCTATCAGTTAATAGCTCAATAGTAAACAGGTGATAGTCTGGAAAGTCTTCCACTACCAAATATCTGCCCAAATTAAACTTAACACTGCACAAATTGTGAACTAGTACACTCAACAATAAGACGCACTACATACTCACTCGCATACTCACTGAGAGCTTTCCTTTGAGTGGTCACACCTTTAGGTTTCATTTGACAGTTCAGGAGTTGGAAGTGAACACTGCTATTAGAATGTACTCATTGAGAGCTTTCATTTGAGTGGTCACACCTTTAGGTTTCATTTGACAGTTCAGGAGTTGGAAGTGAACACTGCTATTAGAATGTACTCACTGAGAGCTTTCATTTGAATGGTCACACCTTTAGATTTCAGTTAAGTTCAAGAGCTTGGCGTTGTTTGTTAGATCAAGTTAGATTTGTCTTTGACAATGAAAGGGTGGTATCTAAGTAAGTGTTGTGATATGCACAAGCAATGTTGGCGCTTGGGGACCAGTCGCTCGATATACAATATATAGAGGATATTACACGGCGGCGCGAAGATATGAATTTTATTTTCGAGTGCATGGTAAAAACAATATTTTACGAACGAGCGCTTCGCGAATGAGTAAAAATATTGTTTTTACCACTCGAAAATAAAATCCATATCTTCAAGCCTCCGTGTAATTTTCTTTTTATTATATTAGACACGAGTGTTTTACGAGAAATTGCACAAACAACCGTGCAAAAGCGGGAAATGATGCCAACGATATCCTCACTAGTGAGGATATGTTGCATTCTTGATATAAGATTAGAACAGGTCTCGGTTTGGGTCTTTTTCTCGCTTTTTGATGCACGCGTTACTCTGTTAAATAAAACTCTAAGCTTCAGCACCGTGATGTATAAGGCTCCGGTCGCACTCGTAACTCATTAAGCGAATTTAATCTCGGTATTTGCATCATTTGAAGTGCAAACAGCGCTTGTCACCAGAAATAAATGTCAGCAAGTTGCTACCGAACATTGAAAAAGCCGTCGTATTGCTCTCGATGCTGAATTATTATCAATTAAACTTCCTAGTGCGACCGGGACCTAATGTACAAAACAAATGACTGGCCAGCTTTACGGCTTCAATGTTCATTTGGACAAATATATCTTTGTGACAACGCCATTTGAAGATCAGCCAATCAGAACCAGTGTAGCAAACTACCCGGCTTGTAGATTACATAACCTCGCTCCTGATTGGTAGATGTGACAACCGATACAGCCGCACGTCCGGCAGTCGATTTAAAACCGCTTATTTGGGAAATCTAGTTGTGTTGTAGTGTCACAATGCGTCATTTTGTCCGAATGAGCTTTACCATGCATGTGAGTGACCAGAATATCTTTGTTAGCGAGTAATCAACCCTGTCACTGACCGAATATGTATGGGCGGAAATGACGTGATGTGGACCGACGCGATGTCTTTGCTTTCCCAATCACAAACTTATAACCATATATTCTGTAAGTACATTTTATTCCAAAGCACATAAAACAAATAAAGCATGTTCCGGCTCCTTCTTTCTTGACTTCTATTATAGGGACCTATGCAAACAGTCGAGGACGAAAAAAAACAAAACAAGTACTCGAGTTCATGTACTGCTGAGTATTCTCACTGCTGTCGCCACGCACGAACACCTGAATACCTCACACGCTGGAATCCCCGTGCGCTTATACTCTTGGGAGAGCATATTATGCAATCTCCAGGCCTCAGAAGCATAAATTAGGACATAACGCTCTTAATATTTGTCGTTTCGTTAAACGGCCGCCAGAAGGATTTTTCAGTGGCGCGTATCATGATCAGTTCCAAGTCATCGCTGCGCGTCGCAGACAAGCCTAGTTCCCAGTTGGTTTACGGCCTTTATGGCTCATGGGATAGAGCATTGTCGCAGCAGCCCCAAAACTTTACAACAACAGCTCAGGTAATGTTAGAAATGCATAGACAATACGGTAGTTGTTACCCTGGTTCCAGAGGTTCCTCGCTTGCCAATAAAGAGCGTTAAGGCTCGGCAGAGAGCGGCAAAGGCGAACGGTGGCGAGGGAACATCTGGGCGACTCCTTCCTCGCGAAACTCTCCCTCACCCCTACCCCCTCATACATACATTTCTTTATACAGTAAATCAAAACGAGCTCATTACGTAAACCATGGCTACCGTCGCTGGGCAAGGAACACCTTATGTAAACAGACAGCTTCAACTTATAAAGAAACCGGATATGAATTGTTGGTGAAGCCAGGGTGCTTCATGGAGGAAGGTGACTCTGGTCTCCCCTTGGACAACGTTTCTCCGCATAAACAGGGCCTTACGTCATAAACTAAAATGAGGTGTTCGCACGGCCTTATCGTGTGTATATGGCCTCGCTATGGCGCTCATTTAAATCGCGTTCATTCTTGGGGAGAAAAGGAGGGACTAATAGTTACGTCACAAAACGGAGGAAGTATGACATCATATAGCTATTTATAGTAATACTCTTTATTGTACTTGACGCAATAGTTAAATTAGAGTGGCCGATTTTATGACTAAACATCTACTGCAGATTTTAATTTCCTTTACATCCATATGTGTTATTTCTATTTAGCATTTGTATGCTCGATAAAGGACTCCATTGTGCACGAGATATCCCTTGGCTGGGGGACCGGGTAGTCCAGGGGGGCCATACGAAGGGCGACTATTGTAAATTCGGTGATAACCGTTTGACATACTAGGAACTAGGAAGAAATAAACACAAAAACAAATGTTAACACAGTGAAAAGCTTTGGAAATGTTGAAGATCTGGTTTAACACAGTGAAAAGCTTTGGAAATGTTGAAGGTCTGGTTGCACTGGTCATTACACTACTAGTGAGACAACTGTGAACACAAATTGAAAGACGAACAAAACGTAAACAACAAAATGTAAAAAAATAGTCCACATTTGTTTGTGCTGCTGTGACACTTCAACTAATTTTTAGCATTTCTGCTCCAAGGCTCTTCCCATGGGGTCGCAAAAAGAGCCTGGAAACAAAGGATGTCAGTGAGTATAAATGATATATAAACAATAAACTACTTTTGGCGGGGAAATATTATCTGTTCCGAGAAGCGAACAAGCTCATTCATGAATTCGCCCCTTAGCTTGGTTTCCACATGACCCGCAGTGAACTTGCCACACGGTCGTGTGTGCGTGTGTGGGTGAGGGTAGGGAGTGTGTGTGTGTGTGTGTGGGGGGGGGGGGGATGTTTAATAATCAACTTAGTGATTATAGCAGACATCACCTTGGACGGATGTATGCCGACACGTAAAGTTCTCACACACCCAGAGAAGTCATGACTTCAGAGCGTAGATATGGGACAACAACAAACATTTACTGTACGTATAATTGAATTGTTTGCAGGATTGAAATTATCAGATGTTTCCCAGTCATTTATCTGATTAACAGCTCACATCGCGGCTAGTCACTGAGTGTCGGGCGGGTGGGTTCAAATTCCGCTGACGGAAGCGTAAAGGCACGTTAGCGATAACAGAACGACTGACTGGAACTTTCAAGAGCAGGATGTAACACGAATAACAATATTGGTCATCGAATCTCGGAAAGAAGGGGGATGGTGGCGTGCTTCTATAATAAGCCATAGATATATGCGCCTCACTAAAGGTGTCGTTCCTAACGGTCTGCTAGAGTATAGATTTTGTCTTTTTAGTTATGATAGTGATAATATATTGCCACAACAGGTTAAAACAAAAACAGACAAAAAAAGAACCGCGGTGAAATAACAGTTTAAATGGAATATGACAATAGAGGATTGGGAGTGTCAACGCAATATGTGTCAACCCCAAGCCGTTATAGTTTGTTACGTCTCATATGTTTTCAAGAGACTGGAGCATTTTTGTGCAACCCTAGTAATCTCAACTGGATGTGGGTTCCATAGAGTCGATAGGATACCTGTCACGTGCTTTCGACTAGACGCGAAGAATCGAGCTTTTGGGTGGATGGATAGCCTGCATAGCTGGGGAGGGGGAGGGGTAGGAATGAACGAGCGAACGCAAACGGAGGCGGGGAATGGGGAGAGCCAGGGGGAATATTCGCCGCTTGAATGCCTTTAGAGCTGGCGGTGAATTTCTGATTCTTCTCTGCAGGACATACCCACTATCCACTTCACTATTAGCCTGCGAAACAGGCCCTAGGGTTTGTTTTTCACGAGCAGTTAGAACGTTGAATCGTTTTATGGCCGCGTCGGAGTCTGGGGCGAGACTCCGACGCGTCCATAAAACAATTCAACGTTCTAACTGCTCGTGAAAAACAAACCCTGGGGCCTGTTTCGCAGGCTACTTCACTATCTGATTCCTGTGCTAAAACTGCAACATCCTCTTCATCGAGCGACATTCTCGAACGCTTTGCATTGCATTGGACGCCCTTTAAGGGGAGATTCTTGTTCCTTTTTGTGCCTCTCCCCCATTCTCTCACTAGTTGTCTGTTTTAATTCACATTTGCCATGGTGATAAACTCTGACCAACAGGAGTGACGTCAGTCCGCGCATGTCTGAAGTGTCTGACAATGCTTCCGGCTTCCCGTCGAACCGTCTTAAGATAAACTGATCGGAAACTGTTCGTTTTAATAATTACCTGTAGTGTGTGTTTTCTGAGAGGCACCAACGTCATTAATATACAAACAATATCATTTACACGAAAAGGCATTAGTCTCGATTCTGCACTTAGCAGTCTTCTCTGATCAAGTTTACCTCATTTTCGCGCTGACGGTAAGTTTAGCAATTTATGTAGCTTTTCTTATTACCAAGGCGCTATTAGAAATTCATTACGCGCATCTTTTGTACCTTTCCGTTGTTAGAATATAGTTAGAGTTTGTTTTCCTCTCAGTCTGCTCCCTTTCTCTGTGGTGTTCCGCTAGAGCTACAGTGCCGCCTAAATGTAAGTTCCCCTATCGAGCGCGTATCAGGCGAGCGAGTCTCGAGTATCGGGCATCGAGTATCGGGCATCGAGTATCGAGTAACGGGCGAGCGAGCATCGGGTAACGAGCGACAAAAGTCACGGATCGAGTGATTATCGCAACAAAGAAAAACAAAAGCTTTTTGTTTGATTGCCAGAGTCCAATATCGAACTTTCAAATGTTCTTTGTTGCATTGAAAGCGAAATTTCAACGCGTTGTATAAAGCAGTCACGATGGTGCATGTGGCGGAATAAAATTCACGTGAAGGCAGTTCGTAAAGCCCGTTTTTTTCAGCGATCGTAGCGATCATATGGAAACTGGGCTTAAGAGTGTGAATCGTAAAAGGTTAGTTCAATCAGAGCTTCGAGTCGTGCTCACAAAGAAACGTCGCGCATGTGGCGGAATAAAATTCACGTGAAGGCAGTTCGTAAAGCCCGTTTTTTTCAGCGATCGTAGCGATCATATGGAAACCGGGCTTAAGAGTGTGAATCGTAAAAAGTTAGTTCAATCAGAGCTTCGAGTCGTGCTCACAAAGAAACGCCGCGCAGTTTAGAAAACGTAAACAAGCCGTGTCTCAAATTTCACAGTTCGCAGTTTTTAAAAAGTTGTTGTTCGTTTTCCAGACGAAAAAATACATGCAACAGCTACAGTATTTACTGTAATTCAACTTTTATTTCGTGTTTGGCTACAATTAAACGTCTCACAGAGGACTAATAGTCTTCTCTTGTACGAACGATGTTCTCATGCGGCGCCTCAGGTATTCGTCGATGGCAATGACGCATTTACCAGCCCAAACGTGACCTTGTTCGGCTGGGGAAAAAGTAAAATAGCGAAAGCAGTACCGCTTGATTACAGCCATACGCTCGGGCTTTAAAGCCTGCTTGCCCTTCACGCACGTAGTAATTATCTCTGTGTGAGGAAGTAATCATACGTTCACCTTCTTAAAATTGTGGACCAGATGTTGCCTTGATAGAGATTTACAGGAAACATTTTTCCACGAAATGTGCAACTAAATGTGTAGCATAACTGAACCAAGATCCGATAGTAAATAAAGAAACAAATTGAGTTTAACAGATCTTTTTTACAAAAATGTTCGGCATATGTGATAAATAATAATTATTGTAGTTAAGTTTTGTCTTGCTATTCCTTATTGCAACCGGATCTTTATTTATTAGCAAAACTATTACCAGAATCTGTTTTCTATTCTTTCTTTGTAAACAATCTATTGGGGTGATATGGTAATGAACGTGCTTAATGATACTGTGGAATTCTAGGAACCCGGCTTTTACTATTTCCAAGAAAAGTTTAACTAGAAATACGATAATTCGCAGAATTGTGTTCGGCTAAATCTTTCCTTGTTGTTGTTGTTTTTATTTTCCGGAGTGCATATAAATTTGAAGAGCATCTGGGAAGCAGTTACAATGTGCCAACTTCAACATATATTTCAAAAAATAAAAAGTGTTCCATCCCGTGCTTCCATTTTCGTCACCTTTAGGAACTTCAATAGCTCGTTTTTGCTGGTCTTTTAACTACCCTCTCGCTAAGATTTGCTCCGCCACTTTGTTTTAAGAGCGAATTTTCCTAAACACCGGGTGAAATGAGAAAAATGTGGCACATCAGTCAAAAATCGGGGTTCTTCATATTTTGTCCAGAGATAGCCTATGGTGTGCCAATTACTCTCGTATATTTATTTTGTTCAAACAATTTTAGAATTTCAAGAAAAAAGTTAAAACCGCTACGCCTCAAAATGACTAAAATGAAAGGAATTAATAGGACCACAAAAGCCTTCGCACGCGACCGCGCAACGAAATTCTGTTCTTAAATGTCTTCATCTATTGATTAAGAAGACATCCACGAGCAATTTGAGCCTATAAATATTTATAGGCTCAAATTGCTCGTGGATGTCTTCTTAATCAATAGATGAAGACATTTATGTGTAGAGTTTCGTTGCGCGGTCGCGTGCAAAGGTTTTTGTGGTCCTCCAAATCCTTTCATTTTAGCCATTTCGAGGGGTATGGCGATTTTTCAAAAACTTCACGAAATGAAAAAGTTTCCGGACAAACTAAATATACCAGAGTAATTGGCAAACCATAGGTTATCTATTGACAAAATAAAAATAACCCCGAATTTTGACTGATGTGCCACTCCTCACCCGGTCAGAAAAAAAAGTCGCTCTTAAGATAAACTGATCGGTCGTTCCTTCAGAGAAAATCTGCTCCGCCTGACGTAGACGCCACATATTGTCGCAACTTCAGGTAGACATGTGTGAAAGTTACCCGTCACGAAATACGGTATTCGCAAAAAATCCCCTAACTAAATAGGTTGTCCGAGGGAATTTCCTTTAATAAGTATACTAGAAATACGATAATCGCAGATATCCCCTCGCTCTGTGGGTGGATTTTCGGGATGTGGGATTCTTCTCTATTTTCCGTTTGGTGATTATCAATCGTTTACAAACCATGGTTGTGTATCGCAACGTCACCAGTCGGTCGGCCGCTAAAAAATACGTTTGTCGCACGGAGTTTGGTATAGTTCAGACTACGTGTAACGCAGAGTGATGCGTTTTGAAGTTTTCGTGGAAGCTAAACTCCAAAATTCGCGGAGACAACTTTCCAGACGAACTACAGTACGCTAAGGAAAGCGCAATTAGAATCGTGATTCAGATGCCGTGTTTACACGAGAGACATTTACCGCAGTTAAAAAAATTACCGCGGTAAATTTGTAATCTGCAAGGTGGTTTATTTGCATTTATTACAGTACATTTCTTCATGAACTACATTTAGCAAGGTTTTATAAATTGTCTACACGCGTGGTACGTTTACTGCAGTAAAGTAAATGCTTTCACCGAGGTAAATGTGTCGGGTGTAAATACGGCATGTCAATCAGTTTTCTCGGTCAGCGAAGTCGATCTTCGATTTCTTTTTTTTTTTCTTTTAACAGAAGCCGCGATTGCTCCAACCAACGCTGCATCCTAACCAAATACGTGTATGCTTTTTTATTTTATAAAGTACGTTTCTTCAAGTGCGAAAAACATTTAAAACTGGAAGCGAGAGCTGCTTGTTTGTCTCGGAATACGTTAATTATGCGAATATATTAGTTATATTGTCTGGTTCACACACGATTCAAAATAACGGCAAAGGTTACCTTGCACGAAGGCACTCTGAAATAGCTTCGAAAATTAGCGAAAAGGTCACAACTCGCCTTCATCACAGTCCCGGGGCATCAAACCACAAAATATACTGCGACTGTTGAAATGTACACGAAAGACGTTTGCAAGTGCAGTCAAGTGTATTTATTAAAAACTCACCGGTTCCTAAAAAGTCGTAGTGTTTCTTTTCCAGCAAATGAAGCAAAACCCCAAACATTATCGTCTACATTATCCTTCAGTGATTCGAAATACTGAGCAGCCCTCATACAATTCGAAAATTCCAATCCATTGCATTGAGCGCCCGCGGCGATCTTGTCAAAACTTGGATAATCCTGTGAACGGTCAAACGGTGAAATTTGCCACGGTGATTGTTCGATTTCCACTGACTGACCTTTGTTGCTTGTCCTTTCTGAATAAGTATCTGAGTTTAACACAAAACGGCGTCGCGATCGTACTTTGTTGTGCGATGTGTCTTTTCTTCGGTTCGATTCTGCTCTTGCATATATCCTGGGTATATAGCTCCCGATTTGCTTTCAAGCGCTGTTCTCTTTGCGGAGTATTTTCTTCGGCTCGCTTTTGCTTCTGAAGCTCCCAATTTCCTCTCAAGCGCTGTTCTTTTTGCGGAGTCGTTTCTTCGGCACGCTTCTGTTCATGATGCTGTCGGTCATAACATGATTGTCGTCTTTTCTCTAGACGTATTTGGCGCTGTTCGACCGTTTCACGATTTTGCCTTGCTCGTGACTGTTCCCTTCTTATTTGAAGACGAGCTTCGCGAGACTGTTGTGTTTCAAGTTTCCAGTTTTTAAGTTTTCCATTTTCGTGAACGCAGCTACGATATATTGTTGCTTCGTTCAAATCTAATTGCTTCGCTCAAATCTAATTTCTGTTATTCCGAGTAAAACTATACAGTGCACACGTGATCGATCCGGCCTTTGTTATTGGTTATGCAGGGTAACCGCGCCTAAAGTCGTACGCCAGACTGACTGACTGACTGACAGACGAACGTTAAATTTCGAGATGGCGACACGCTTGGAGTCCCCAAGTTAGGCGATAAATAATGCATTAGCGCCGTGATTATTACCCTCACTTCGCTTCGCTTCGCTCGGGGATAACACTGCTACTGTTTTAGGTGCTATCGTGATTTGTTCAGCCGCATACTTTGGGGCGAACCTTTCCGGGTTGGATCGGGTCTCAGTGGAACTATGTGCTTAAGAAAATAATGGATTGTCTGGAGTACTTTACGACTTGAGTCGAACGTTTTTCATTTTTTCATTTGCATGCTGTCAAGCAGTTCACACATCTAGCTACCGAAATTATTCTTTGTGTTTGAATGGGATGAGATTAAGGATATTTGATGCCTTTTAAATACTTTCAGTGTAGCTCAGAATGGGACTTGCATCAAATCAACAACGGCGAAAACAAGCCCCCCCAGGGGGGGGGGGGGGGGGTATTCCCATATATGAGCCATATAGGTATGTGCCGCCCCAAAGGTAGGCTTTTGTCGATTGTGCTCGGAAAAATGGCATATTATGCTTCTAGCAGTGCTCAGAATTTTTGGAAATTATGCCGAAATTATATTAGTTTCTCTAAATTATGCTTCCTACCATCAAAATTATGCTACTTGGTTTTTAAGCAAAATAAAGACAGAACAGGGCGAATAAAGACAAAACAAGGAACAAACCCTTATTTAGTGGCTACAGGTTAGTTTTTAATAAATATCCATCAATGTGTCGTTACATGTCTTACATATCATCTGCAGCTATTCTTCAGAATCAGCAAAATGCCCATCTTTTTTTTACCTATAACATCAATCAAGATTGTCAAATAGTCAAACTAAAAGGATGAGCCTATTAATAATCTTATCATCTCTTATTATATTGAAGCATTACACTAGCCTGTAAATAGTCCACGAGAACATGGTCCGGCAAATCGTTGAAAGATGAGTTGAGTATTGAAAATACTCTTAAAAAATACTCTACCGAGCCGTACGCGCGGGACCTGAGACCAAGAAACATCACACCGACCACAGGCAGCCCGGAGCCAACAGTTAACAAAAGTTTTAGAAACATAATAAGTAAAAAGTATTTTCAACACAAAATTACGTTACTTTTTCATTTCGTGAAAGTCAAAAAAGCCAGATTATGCTAGCAGTGCTAAATTTAGATAAAAGCTAAAAATTATGCTCGGTTTGCTAAATTATGCCAAAATTATGCTAGCACAATCGACAAAAGCCTACCCAAAGGGTATCATTTTCAGCATTTTAGTCTAAAATGGGGTATCGATTTTAACCTTTGGTCTGGAATAGGGTCGAAGATTTTGATATTTAGTCTAAAATAGGGTCGAAAATCGCAAATTTTGGTCTGAAATAGGGTAAGGGTTTTCTGTCCCGGGCGGCACACTCCCACCCAAAATTTTAAGGAGTACCCCCCCCCCCCGGGAAACAAGCCTTGTTTGAAAAGTCACAAGCCTGAATTCATTCGGGTTATAAAACCGGCCAGGCAATCGCTGAATGCTCCAAGGAAAAAAAAAATACCACAGGGTTGCTATATAGAAAGAATAAAGAATCAAGACGAATGCGAACCAACGATTGTTTTCAGTCAAGGAGTCCTTCGTCAAGTCCGTTGACTCGAACCGTTTCGAGCTAAATTAGAGTAATAGTTGAATGTAAAAGGAAACACTTAAAACACAACTAGCGAGGTTAAATTCTAAATTTCAACATTTAGAGCGTACAGCAACAACATAAACGAAATAGTCCCTGTTTGCATCACGCGCACGCGTGACCTGATTATCCAGCATGCTCCGCTTTCGTAAAGGGCTTTTAAAATATTAGTTGGCTCTATATTAGATTGAAGCGCAGATATCAACTTATATACTACTGAATCGCCAAAAGAGCACGGCAGCTGCCGTGTCAACTTTATATGACTTCATCTACAAGAAAAATGAAAACGGGAGTAGGTCAAAGGGAACCCCATGCGTACTCCTGGCAGGAACCGTAATTCCCAAAGCGTAATAATAACAATTTAGTCAGTTTACATGATGGAATAAGATATTTATTCTCTAGGAATTTCAAGATTCATCAAGATCATAATCATTTCTGTATAGTAGGAGTATACTTGTTTTATGTTTTTTTTTCGTAGAACACTCCCCAAAAAATGAGAAATGCAATCCTTGCAATGGGTGCAATTTGCGTTCTGTCGGCGCTGTACATGTTGATTGATCCGGTAAGAGCATTATTACTAAGGTACAAATAGTAGCTATACCCTTCATGTGTGATGGTAAGATCTTGTTTGCTGTCTAGATATTATAGACAGAAAATTTGTGGGAACGTATTGAATTACACGTCTATTCTAATTGTTATACTGATTATTCTTCGGACACATAATGCCTTTTTACAGTTTTATGCTCTTGCTTGTGTCCAGCTGTCAACGAAGTGTCAATTATTTTATCCTGGCTCTCAAGACAAATAAAACTCAGGGAAATCAAAAGTATAATCTCCTAAAACAAGTTGCCCTTCCCTCCTCCTTGAATGTAGGAGGGTAATGATGCTTCATCCAAAGAAACGTCAGCTTTAGTTTAAGCATATAAAAGGCCAATAATATAAATTCCCATTTACGCAAAATGTTGAGCTCTGATTTTCAGCTAAGAACTAATACCATAAAACCTAGGGTCAGTCAAATGTTTACCTTACTTACTTACGTATTTACTTTATTGCCGCCAGGTATTATCTATCAACCCCGCAGTTTCATTTATCCTGGGTTTACTTGGAGTTTCACTTATAGTGTTGGCTCTGATAAGGTAACTATACCCCTCCGGGGCGGGCTTTTCAAACAAGGCTTGTTTCCCGCGGGGGCGGGTACTCCTCATAATTTTGGGTGGGAGTGTGCGCCCGGGAATGAAAACCCTTACCCGATTTCAAACCAAAATTTGCGATTTTCGACCTTCTTTTAAACCTAAATTTGCGATTTTCGACCCTTCTTAACACCAAAATGTGCAATTTTCGACTCATTTCAGACCACATATCAAAATCTTCGACCTATTCCAGACTAAAAGCTAAAATCAATACCCTCTTTCAGGCTAAAATGCTAAAAATGATACCCTTTTGGGCGGCACATACCTATATGGCTCATATATAGGAGTACCCCCCCCCAGCGGAAGAAACAATATTTAGAGCAAGTTCCTTTTTGTTGTTTTGGGTGAAAATGAAAAGCGTTGAAATGTTGCTTGAGATACTATGACGCTAGCGCTGTAGAAGACAGTCAGGTAGGGCCATGCACCCTGCACTTATAGTACAAATTCATACTGATTTGATTCCGTACTAGGGAGCCTTCAAAGGTCGATATCACTGTGGGCCACTCTTCAGGATGGAAGGCAACAATAAATGCTGAAGGTTACGCCGCTAACTATCTTGTCCAGGACGGATCAATCCCTGCTATTGGCGCAGAATCAAGGAAGAGGAATCTGGGCATCACGTACTAACGCGTGAAAACCGCAACAGTACTATACTGTCTAAATGAGCGTCTAAAATTATTTTGCACCGTAGGAAATGCCACCTGTCTGGCCTAGAAAGGAAGTAGAGGATACTACATGGCCGCGCAGAGATACGAATTTTATCTCCGAGTGTTGATAATGTCTCTCACGAATGAGCGCGCACAATGAACGAGTGAGAGATTTATCAACACGAGAAGTTAAAATTCGTATCTCCAAACGGCGATGTAATGTTCTGTTTATTTAGATATCAATAAAATATCCAGTGCAAAGACATATCTCACAGTCATAACTTGCTGTCTTCAAAAATCCCGCGCACAGTAAACATATCATTTTATCATATCAGATTATCTAGTAGGCTGATCAGAATTTGTTTTTTTAAAAGTGACTGATCAAGTATTTAGAAAGGTCAGGGCCCGGTCATAAAATACGCGAATACAGTACTATTTGATACACTCTTATATAAACCGCTCCATGCCATCCGACTGTCACTTCTCAGGATCAAGAGACGAAGCGCGCTACCAGAGAAATTCACAATCTACCATCCCCCCCCCCCCCCCCCAGCCATAATCAGGCTACTTCCCTCCCCGAGATATCTGTGTTCGGTGAAAAACAAGCGACACCCCAGTGTCGTTCTTTGACTACAATGGAGTGTCTCCCCAATACCTTAAACCAACAACAATGACGGCAGTAATAATATAGTACACGTAAAACACAGACATGTATCAAATGTATAACTTTAATTTTTTATAAAATCTTGCTATGCTCTCAATACACAAAAATAAACAAATAAAAATAGAAAAATCTCTTTCATGGTCCAAAAATACCCTCTTCTCAGATGCCCTGCAAATTTCTCAGATGGCTCTCAAACTGAAGAACGTATGCAAATGTATGGCCGAATGCAAAATTTCGAGATCTGACCTACGAAAGAAACCTTTCAAATTGAAGAAATTCCCAATTCCCCAATGCTGTCCGTTGTGAACCATAAATAAATTTATCTACATCACCCAATACATACATATAGATAAGTTATTGCCAAAAGGGCGTTTTTGTCAAACTAAGTACTTTGTTGATTCAGACCAAGATGCATTGCGCCGCTCGTGAACCGTCACACTTCTCCGAAATTCTGATGTCCTGTAGCCGAGGCGTGCTGCATCGCGGCCTCTTGCCCGACCAGCGGTGTTTGGCATACCATGCATCGGAGAGAGAACCTTGTCAGGTTGGTGAACTGACGTTTCTGTGGACAGGAAAATGTATTGAAACTAATTGGTCTCGAGAGAACTGAGCAGAGGAAATGATCCCGGTTGGAGTAAGGGGAAGTGATTGAAAGAGTACAGTACAGGTAAAGAATAAAATGAGATTACAGAGAAGATGACGACCGATGAAGACGAAGGGTAGAAGCAAAGGCTCCTTTGATAGAAGTCTGACGTCAAGATGGAAAAAATATGACACTAAAGAGAAAGAAGGAGGAGAGAGAGAGAGAGAGAGAGAGAGAGAGAGAGAGAGAGAGAGAGAGAGAGAGAGAGAGAGAGAGAGAGAGGAGCGAGGAGGAGAAAAGGGAGAAAGAGAATTAAAGGGGTCACCTCAACGACAGTGTTTCGCACGCCAAAATCTCTGATTTGTAGTGATGCCATATTTAGGGCTCCCGAAAGTGGAAAGATGAAAATTAACAAATCCAATTTCAGAAGAAGATTGGTTACACTTGGCCTAAGATTGCTACAGTACACCTTGAGTTTTATGTAATCAAGTTAGTCCTTGCTCAGAAAATCGCTCTTTGGGAGCACTGGGTGGTCGCTTACCGGAGGTAAAAAAAAAAAAAAAAAAAAATAGAAAAACTCAAACGGTGAGCCTCAAAGGTGTGGTCGCGGTCGCTTACGAGAGATTTCACTAATACAGTGAACTCTCTCTAAGGCGGACACCTTCGGGACTAGATTTAGTGTCCGCCTTAGAGAGGTGTCCGCCTTAGAGAGAGTTCAGTTACAGAGAAACAAGTGAAAATCGGCAAAGGACCAAATCTGCATGCTGTCCACCTTAGAGAGGTGTCCCCTTTGAGAGAGTTGACTGTATAGTAATTTGACTGAGAAACCAATATTGGTACTTTGGTGACTTGTCGCTCACGAGTCGTGTTGCCCAGGGAGGTTACACTGTACTATGAGGAAGAGGAGAAGGAGGTGGAAAGGTGTAGATCGCTCATGCTCCATTTTGCCGAGAAACCCTTTCGCTAACTTCTCCTTTCAAATCATTTGTGCTAACCTTTTGGGCCTCAAATGCAATCTCTACTGCCTCGTTTAATCTCTTGTCATCGTTCACGGGAAATACGCTTTGCAGAGGCGGGCTGGAGTTGTCTGAGCTGAGTATTGCCAACGGGTCGTAGTGCACTCCATTGTAAATAAGATATACACAATTTTTGTAGCCGGCATCTTCACCTGTTGGAAACAGAAGGCAAGCAAAGATACTGAAAACCAAGACAAAGACAAAGCTTGGCAATGAAGGCTGGTTCACACGAGTAAAGCAAAGAGCAAGAAACCAGTTCACATGGTCAAGTTTGTGAAGCAAGCGCATGAGTATATGGTAACTTTTCCATTCAAAAAAATGGTTGATTACCAAAGGAACATGTAAAAAGAACCAAACCAAACTAACCAACCAAAAACGTTTGATCCCAATAGAACACCCCAAGTCTCTTGTTGTGTTTCATCCCAAAGATAACCCCAGAGTATACGCTCCTTATAGTGTACAGTCATGTACATATAAGTTTAATAATTAAATAGTTTATAATATTAACCATGGTGTACAGTAGCAGCGACTAATCTCTCACCAAATCTATCCACCCGTGATGTTTCTGTGTCTACAGCAGCAATCTCTGTTTGGTAATGTCTGCTGAGTATTGACAGCTCTATTCCTCCTGTTCAACCATAAGACAACAACATAACAACAACAACAACAACAAAGTAACATACATTTGTCAAACAAAGCAAAGAAGTCTGGTATAAAATTGTATCATTTGAATATACTGAACATCATAAAGTATGACTTGGCTGACATTTTAACTCTTTGTCAGAGCAATGGAGTTTCTCTTTACACTTGTTGGTTGCTCAAAAGGATCCACATTCCAAAGTTCATGATGCCTACATTGGACTAATTTGGTATTTTCATAACATGTGCTCCACTCTTCAGATATACCATGTAATGCACATCAAATCCTCAGGCCTGACATGATTAATAGGGAACAAAAACTTCCCTAAAAAAACTTACTTTCTGATAGAACAAACAGGGACAATACTGGAACTGTAATGTGAGAATTCAACAGGATTTACAAATGTAACATTTTATATATAAAACCCCTTAATTTTGGTTAAAACCTTACTTTTGAAAGGGGATTGACCCCTTGAGGCTTACGCCAGGGGCCCTACAGAGAAGAGCATGTAAAACTACAGTGAACCCTCTCTAAGAATAGAGTTCAGTTACAGAGAAACAAGAGAAAAATCGGCAAGGACCAAATCTGCATGCTGTCCACTCTGCAGAGGTGTCTGCTTAGAGAGAGTTGACTGTACAGTCTTTTCTACCTCATTCCGAATCCCCTTACCTCCCCAGGAGCCTTTGCTCTGGATCCAGGTACAGTACTCCTTGTTTTCTTTTCCTAAAAATCCTGCATTGTATGTCTGAGGATCACTTGATACACACTGTGCAATCAACTGCCTCAACTCTGATGCAAAACTAGTATCACCCAGCATCACATAACTAAAGAGAAAAGAGTGAACAAAAGTCACCTAACATCATAATAACTAAAGAGTGAAGATGGTTTATAAATATATTCTATGTTTAATCAACTCTTTCACTCCCAAAAATGATCAACTTCAATTTTCTCCTTCAGTTCTTTATCAGAAATATACTGTCATACAGTATGGAGAGTTGGCTTTTGAGACTTTGCTTAGATGAAAGTATCAACTCTCACTACATCACTAATACCTTTTCTTCTTGAAAGGTTGGGAGAATCTACAATTTGAGCTTGGGAGTGAAAGGGTCACTACAAAATACAGCTGCTCTCTTAAGCATAACTGCATGAGATTCTCATTTTATTGCAGTTGTCATCTCTTTATATTATCCTGGAACTTACCTTACACTTGCAAACAGACATGAATTATCAGCAGGAACAACTCTACAAGAAAAACAGGTATACAGACATGTCATATTTCTAAAGAGAAAATGCTATGGGCCTTGATCAGGAGGTGCTTTTCAGTGGTTCTGAAAATGCTGTGTAGTTTCTACTGTACAATGTAGTAATTAGATGCTTCTGTCTTTAAACAGAGAGAACCTCCTATAGTGACAACTTTTAATTATTCATTTGATAAAGGTGAAGCACCTTCTGGATTGGATCCACAGCTTTTTGACAATGTTATGATGCGAGTTCATCACCAGTACAGTAAGAGGACAAACACATAAAAAAATAAATTAAAAAAATAAATATCATATATTTAAAGTCGAAGCATTAGGGAGTGGTTGCCCATTCTCCCGAGCCAGAGGCTCGTGTTTCAAATGTCCGACCGGTGGAATACCTGTAGAAAGAAGACAGGTTCAGAAGGGAAAAACCGTTGGAGTTGCCTCCTCGGATGAAAAACCTTACTACTGACGGCCATGGGAATTGAACATAAAAAACTGATGTCAATTTGTTAAAATTGCAATCAGGCTATTCTTTGTTCCTGATTGGCAGAGAATGCAGCTAAACTTGTTTGGGCTGATTCAAAAGTGTACTGTACTGAATGCAAAATTAAAGCAATGCACACAATATTATATTTAACACAGGTAAGTGTAACTTACTTCCTCATCAACTTTCCTGTTGCCTTGTTGTTATCTCTCTGTGCTTTCTTGTCCTCCTCCACAATCAAAGTGTCGCCTGATCTGATATTCAGAGAACTCAGTGCACACTCTTTATCTGTACAAAGGACTTCCTTTGGTGGGAACCCTGAGAGAACTGAAATAATTATAAAGAAAAAAAAAAGTGAAAACAAAACATGTCTATAAATAAGGAGCATCATACCATGGCAATCATATTCTACAAGTACTCCCACCCCCCTCCCCCTAGCAAAAAACAAACGGATCAACAAACAAACAAACAAAACAAGAAGCAAACAATTACCACTCACTTCGCTGAGCACTGGGAGGGACTTCTGTCAGAAGAAAGATCTTTTCCTGCAGCTGCTCAACAGTGGAATTTCCTGATAAACCTTCTAACACTTTCCTCTGCCCACCTTTATACTGGCAGCGCAGTACCTATTGCATGAAAACATAAAAATTTAAACAAAGCTTGTGATTAAATACAGTTAGAAGTATGGGCAGCTTAACAAATATTCTGTTCAGTGGATCGACTGCTATAATATTTCTGCATGGTGGACATGTAATGATTTACCACGCATTTCGCTTTCAAACTGTTCCTGCATTTCTGAGTCATACTGTACTCCGGAAGTCATACACGACGGACCAAATCGATCTCGACACCAGGCCAAGCAGTGTACCCACAGTTTCTGAAATCTCTGGTAAGAACCTTGTGGTGTATTCTCTTGGATATCTTTGGTTCTACCTGTTAACACTTTCTAACGTTCAAACAAATTCGCGCAAACACTCACCAGAGCTGCCATTTTGGATTTTCCCGGATTACCGCTGTTTAAGAAAATCGTTGTGTTCTCGCGCGCCGTGAAATGAAAAAGTCTGGGTACGAGTTGTTGTCCACTTCATTGCACGCGGCGCGGGGATCAAATTCCACACGCTAGAACTGTCTTCTTGATTGGTTCGGGCGCTGTGGCGTTACGCGGCAGATGTTCAAGACTTCCCCAATATTCAGCCAGGATGCCACAGCAAGCGTTGATTTCAGCAGAGAGAAAGGCTTGCTTGAACGGCCAGCTTCGTGAGCCGAGCTCCACGTGGGAGAAGACAACGAAAGCACCAGCTATGATTCATGTGAAAGCAGAGCTCAGCGCAGCAGCACGAGTTGACGCAGAGATTGAAGAGCCGCCAACACGGTCATCTGGGAGGACATTGAAATGCTCAAAATATTACGAAATAGACGCCTGCTGGTAAGGGCTTTGCTCCATATATAATCTGGCTCAATTACATTTTTTGAGAATACTTTCGCGCGTTAAAGTAAGTAAGGAATGTAGGAGTTTGAACGCTGTGAATATACGCGTGTATTTTGATATGGTAACTTTATTTTTGAGTTATCAATCATTACACAAAACCTTTTTTACAGATTTTGAAGTTCATTGTATAAACGCTCGTGAAATCTAAAAAGAAAACTCTAACTATAAATTAGTTGAAATAATTTTGAACACTTGACTGTACTATTTAACATAACACTTTACATTAGTTTTTTTGACTTCGTAACACTTAACAGTAAAAAATTCAGACCAATAACACTTAACAGTAAACCCTATCTAGGCCCTTTTGTCTTGTTTTATTTAATATCTGGTCTTGTAACACTTGACTGTACTATTTAACATAACACTTTACATTAGTTTTTTTGGCTTCGTAACACTTAACAGTAAAAAATTCAGGCCCATAACACTTAACAGTAAACCCTATCTAGGCCCTTTTGTCTTGTTTTATTTAATATCTGGTCTTGTAACACTTGACTGTACTATTTAACATAACACTTTACATTAGTTTTTTTGGCTTCGTAACACTTAACAGTAAAAAATTTAGGCCCATAACACTTAACAGTAAACCCTATCTAGGCCCTCTTGTCTCGTTTTATTTAATGTCTGGTCTTGTAACACTTAACTGTACTATTTTACATAACACTTAACATTAGTTTCTTTTTTGCTTCATAACACTTAACAGTGAAAAATTCAGGCTTATTACATTTAACAGTAAACCCCATCTTGGCCTTCAATTTTGTATAACATAAGTCATGCACAAATAGAACAATTTAACAAATAAAACAATGTAAGAAATGGGGCAAATAAACTAATATTATGATTAAACTGTTTACAATAGTGCGGCTTGCCACACCATGTGAAATTGTTGCGATGTATTTTTGAAGACGGATAACGGCGAACGCTGATCAACGGAGCCCGCATGCGTTGTCTGATAAATGTTGGCTTTCCTTGTCAAGCTTCTTTTGAACTAGAACTTGCCTTTTACTATAAAACGTGACTCTGTAATATCATAATAATTATGGTTTGGTTTAGATATCTGATACATAAACTTTATGAATCGGTCATTTCCGAGACACCCGTTTCCTCTGTTTCAAAACGAGGTCTCTGCAAATTAAACTCATTTTCATAAGGCTTCGCACTAGGCCTCGTTTTAAAACAAAGGCCACGGGTATCTTGGAAATTTTAATTGCTTACTAATTGTATACGCAGCTATATAGTTGATTGTATAAACAAACCACCCGGGGCTCTTTTCTTATTATTCAACATTTTTAACAAAACACTTTTTTAACAAACTGTAACAACTGGATGAAAGCTTCAATTAAAATAAACTGCAACTCGTCCTTTACCATGTAGTCCGCACTGGTATTGATAAACTGAAAGTCATTCAATATGGGGGATGAAAGGGGGGAGGCTTGTTGGGTGCAGGCCGCTTATATAAAAATCTTAAACTGGGGCTCTCATTGGAATCATTACGGTATGTGCACGTATCAACGGCTGTCCAAACCGGACAGTTTACAAAATTCTTTTAACCATTCAAGAAGAAAATGTATGAGCAATGTAGTGAGAATTGAGAGGCCAATCAGCTTTACACGGGTGTAACTTTGGAAGAGAGACTGTTGACTGCTGGACCGTCTGGCTGGTAGGCTGAAATTGTCGTTGGACATTCTGTGAATAAAATATGGTATTTGCTCTGAGATCTTCTCGGAAGTGGTCAGCACACTTAATTCACGTAAATTCAACTGTGGACTCTTCACATTCCGCGTATTACGCAGACTAATGAAATACCTGACGTCCAACTATGAGTTGAATTCACTCCGTTGGCAAACATTTCTGTAGACTGAGCTGCAAGAACGCTATTTACTAAATACCTTTGCTGAGCAGTTGGGCAGCTAAATCCTTCTCCCCAATCTCGCGTAGGGCGCGAGCCAAGCTGCCCACAGTGGCGTCTGATGTCTTCGTTTTTTTCCATGTCAACAGACCCTGGTAGCACCTCTCAAGGACTTGGTTGTTTTCTTCCTCAATTGCCTTGATGACAGGTTCTTTTACTCCTAAACATCGCACCAGCCATTTCCAGTTTACGCCTACGTCCTCGCAGACGCTGTTGCAGTCCTCATCTGTAGCTATCCTACTCGCAGCTACTGATGTCTCAAGTTCGTTCTTGAAGACCACAAAGCATTGTGGTGTGCCACCAGCTGTAAAAAGGGAAAAAATAAGATTCAGCTGTTGTGATCCAGGATTTTTGATCAACTATCAACTAACATATTGATGTTCTACAACACTGAAGAACTCAGGTGAGCACAACCTTGAAGTAAAAAAAAAACAACAACAACAACAAACAAACAAATAAATAAATAAATAAATAAATATGGGTAAGTCCTAACCCAGGATTAACCGCATCATGCTTTGAACAACTGGACCCACGGGTCAATTCACTCGTTTAAAGAGACTCTCTCATAGTAGATGCTTTGCGCGCCCAGTGACTGACGGCGGTCATTTTCGTATCATACGAAAATGGCGGATTGTCATGCTTTTCTACGTTTTATTGCGAAGAAAATCGGCACAAACTCGGTCAGCACAAAAGTGGTTTACCTTGCGGTGCTCCTGCCTGATTTGCGGTGGTTTCTTCAGAACTTCCTTCAAGTATGCACTCACACGTAAGATCACGTGATTCCTCGCTGTTTTCGTCAGATGTTCCGTCCTTGTTTTTGAGTGAAAGGTTGTTGTTTTGCTGCAGAAAATCCATTCATAATATCAGTTATTACTAATATGTTGATAAAAATGTTAGAATTGGTTTCGGAATTTGAGGTCGTTTGAGATGACTGTCGTTACCTATTTTTTTTTTTTAATCATACTTTATCGTTTGCTTGGAAACTGAAAACCAGAATAGGACTTGGCTAATCACTTCTACCTCAAAATTCCTGATTGTCCCACTTGCAGGTCAGTGAGTTTATTAACACCAAATATACCCATACCAGAGGTTTACTTTGTCTTCTAGTGTCCTCGCCAACAAGGCTGGAAACCATTCCGTTTTGTTTGTCGGCACGATTGCAGGTTGCAACAGGGTATGGGATAAAATGGTTATGTTTAACTTATTCTCGTGGGACACTAGTTTACTGAGATAACTGTACTGAGAAAACACCTCTACCTCAGTGTCGATAAATACAGTCAACCCTCTCTAAGCGGACACCTCTGTAAAGCGAACACCTCTATAAAGCGGACAACCCCCTCTAATACGGACACTTAATGCTATTCCCAAGGGTGTCTGGTAGTTATTGTTTTAATTTATAATGACTGGCACTTCTAAATCACCTGTGTGTGTCCTGTTAGCATCATTCCTGGATCAACATAAATTGATTGCTCGGTGTGATCGTCTTGCTGGAACTTGAGCAAACAGCAGAATGGCTTTACGTCTGACCTTGTGGGTTTCACAACAAAATCACAGGAATCCTTTGCACGGAATCCGTTGTGATATCCAGATTCGTAACTCAACATCTAGACAAAAATAGAAAATGATATTCACTGAGCTCCTTTTTTACTGTTACAGTTACTGTTGGACATTTTTTCAGGCCTGCATGCCTTGATGCCGAATTAATGCCGCTGTATCTAGAACGTTATTTCTTGACGAATTATTATGGCAACTGGTTTGAACTTAGTCTGAAATGTCAGCCATCTCCTTCCAACTTAGGAGTTTGAACAATATGTTCACCCGGGTGAGTACAGTCTTCAAGAAGACTGTTGTTGACTCAAGATCGAAAGTCAGTTTCCGAGTCAAGTTAGAACTAGTTTCTTCAGACCCGTCTCAAGTAGTCGGAAAGTTAATCAACAGCTATAGTCTTCCTAAAGACTACTCTGACTCGGACGATCAAACCACTGGGGACAATTAGTCTCGCATTCCATTCATAGAAAGCTTTCTTCTCAAAAATGGCCACTGTTTTGACAAAAAAAAATACCACCTGGTAACAAGGATTACTCTGCAAACATTCATCAGTTTGGCTCGAAAATTACTGTGTATATTAAGTTCTCTGCAATGAATTATGGATTCGATTATGAGATTATGATTTGTGGAGATGTAGCAAGAAACTACGCTTCACTGAACCTTTGCTGCGACTCCTCATGCTACTGTACAAAATTATTAACCTGACGGACCTGTGTGTTTGGTGTCTTGTCCAGTAACCAGCCGTCCTCAAAGTCTGTCAGAGACACAGTCAGGTCCTTGCTGTCGTTGTACATCTTGAACGGTTTTTCCTTCGTACAGGGTACGGAGCCTGGAAAACGTTCTTGTTCTTGAGCCTCGATTCTCTGCATGAAAAACAGCAGGAAGCCAAACCGTTACTATTGAAATAGGTTCTCTAACATTCAAAGATCCTCATTTAATATTACAGACAGCTCTTTGTCTCTGTCTTTTCTCTTGATTGTCTGTCTTTCTGTGTCTTTGTCTGTCTGTCCATTTTACTGTCTCCTTCAACATCGTCTTCTCTGTCAACCTCTGTCCGCAGTCGGTCAGTTTCGGCGCCCGCGATCCTCCTCAATGCGGGCGCCAAAGCACAGACGTCTGGGGACTGAGGCTAACCGTTGTCTTGATATGTCGCTGTTGGCATTCTCGTCTCTGTTAATCTTTGTTCAGCTACCAATTCTCATTCTGTTCCTGTATTTCTATGTATCACTATCATATCCATCTATCTCTCCCTCAATCTGCCTTCCGTTCTCTGTATCAACTAATGTGAGCATTGTTGGCGTCTTTTATACAAACTTTTTAAAATTGGGTTCTAAGACCGATTCGCCCACTTACTCTTTTGGAATCGTCGTTGTCACTGTATACATAAAACCGCAAGTAGATCTTGTCGCTGTCCGGGCTTGGTTTACTCGCAAATACAGCTGCCCGCCTGTTCTTTGGTCCAGCACCACAAGCGAAAATACACCAGAAAGAGAAGGTTTTAGTTTTGATGTTCACGGTATCTTTCTTCACAGTAAACCAAGCTTTGGAATGATGCTTTTTCTCAGAAGCTGGGGGAACCTTTTCCCAAACAGGACCTTAGAAGAAGAAGAAGGGGAGAGAAGAAGGGGAGAGAAGAAGGGTATAATCAGTTTGTATATACGTAGCAAAATATAGTTAAGTATGCGTTACGTTTCTGACCGGTGGATGTATGGATGAAACTGACAAGGCAAACTGTAAACACTTTTTCTTTCTCATATCAAACATAGTCACCCTTTCGTACCCGATTCACTTTGAAACACGTCGCAGCGGAACACTGTGATGACAACCTGCTTGCTTTCATCCAAGCACAGACAATGCGGTACGACAATCTCCACTGGTTTTTCCAGTGTTGCATCGCTTGGACCGCACTCGAACACAGGAGAAATGAGCGTCGTGTTGGGACCTTCTGGAAATTCCTGGAGAAGCGGCTTTGCATCGTAGATCAATCGGTAAAACAAGGTCTGCCTGACGTTGTCTGGTATGGTTCCGTGGTCAACTTTTATTACGATGTCTGAGTTTTTGCTGCATAACTTTCCGCCCTTGCTGTCAAATGTATGCTCCTTTATTTCGCCGGTTAAAACGAGGCTTGGGCAAGAATTGACCGCCTCCTGGACAAAAAAAAAAAAAAAGAAAGAAAAAAAAAAAAAAGAAAAGAAAAGCATGAACCAATTACACAAAGACATTGCTAAACCTCAATACAACACTAACAAAGCTGAATATGAAATACATCATAAAAATTATATAGGATATATAAAGTAATAATAATTATAATAATAATAATAAGAAGAAGAAGAAGAAGAAGAAAGAAAGAAAGAAAGAAAAGTACAATAAAGAAAAAAAACAGAAAAAGAAAAAAAGAAGAAATAGATTCAATACATTGCTTATTGTGGTAGTATAGGCGTACTAATGGGAACAGCTCACTAGTAGTAGTGCCAGTAGTGTAGTACTTAGTAGTAATAGCAGCAGTAGCAGTAGTAGAAATAGCAGTCACCCAAATATTTACCTGCGCTGCTGTATGTACATCTGCAGCTACAACAAGGCTGTTCACATCCGAGGCAAAATGTGACTTGCTGTGAGCTTCATGACTTACATCATCAAAAGCACGTGGAGAATGGTGACACTGAATGTGGAAAACAGAGCGAGCACACCTTTTAACCCTTTCACTCCCAAACTCAAAATGCAGATTCTCCCAACCTCTTAAGAAGAAACTGTATGAGTGATGTAGCGAGAGTTGATATTTCAATCAGCTTTAATCGGAGCAAGTTATCAAAAGTCAAGTTCTCCTTACTACATGATATATTTCTGGTGAGAAACTGAAGGAGAAAATTGAAGTTGATCACCCTTGGGAGTACGGACGCTGAACTTATTCTCAGTAAGCATCGGTGGCCTGATAGGTCTACTGACGATACAAATAATTTGAGGTGAGTGCAATTTTGATAAAATCAGTTATAACCAGAAATGATAAATGCACGGTCATGGAGGAAGGCTTAATATTGCGATTACGAATTATTTTTACTTGGATGGTCAAAATAGTTTTTTAATTTTATTTTCATGGGTTTTGGAATACTTTGTGATGGAAGTTTACCCTATTTATATTCAAACCAATTTGTCAACTGCGCAAAAAAAATAAATAAATAAATAAATAAATAAATAAATAAATAAATAAATAAATAAATAAATAAATAACTAAATTACCTCTTCTCCATAACTCGCCCCCGAGATATCGTCACAGCATTCAGAAGGCGCCACACAATGCACAGGGGCGTGGTCACATATATTTGACCCTGCCAAGGGCAAGACAACTAAATACCACTGAACACGTTTTTCACTACACTATCATTCCTGAAGTGTCATTACTAGACAACCCCGTGTTTATGTGTCATAACACTAGGAAATTGTAGTATACTGTATGCCACAAATTGCTAGTCATCTGTATAGTTGTCAACGCTGAAGCCCAAAAAAACTGTTGATCCAGTTACTGCGCTGAAAAATATGGACTGTATGAAACATTCCACTCGTCTATACTTTTCTTATACTCCTCTTACAAGCTTTGGAACCGAAACTTTGTTAGATACCTACCGCTTCTTTTACGGGACGTGTACAGCTTGGTCAAAACAAGGAGAACTATAACCAAAACGACCATACAAGCAGCTGCTGTAACTCCTATGTGGATGGAACTGTTACTATCACTTGTTTCCTTCTCTGAATCATCCACTGAGTTAACTAGATAAAATATAAATCATAACCAAAATTGATGTAGTCATATAAATATTAAAAAGTCTTTACGACGAATTACCACGACTTTTCTAAGTTTTAAAAAAGAACGAAACATGGTATAACATACTAAATATCACGCACAACCGAAAAAAAAGAAAAAAAGAAAAAAAGAAAAAAGAAAAGAAAGAAAGAAAAATATTTGCATTAACGTGTGGAAAATTCCCCAGACGGTTTGGATGATTCCTTTTCTCAGTTACGGTGTTTAAGTGGCCCTTGATCTCAGCCAATTTAATGCTTTTGGTAACATCGAGTCTATAGCAAACCGATGTGTAAACTGAAATTTTTGGCTGAATTTGGTTGCCAACAAAAGCAATCAATAACAAAATAAATAGGAAATAGAAAATATTCATCTCAAGAAGTTGGATAGAAATTAATTCTTAAATTTTGCTTTCGAATTTCAAGGGCCCTAAAACCGGCCGGGATCAAGAATTTGGCGCAAAAAGCAATTCTGTGGCTGTGAGGGTCCTTTAACATAATACTAAACTACAGTTATATAATACCACAGTTTACCTTTGTTATCTTTCTCCCTATTTCCCGCCGTCGTGGGTCGTATAAATGTTGCCCGCTTTGGATTGTTGTCATCTACAAAGATATTACGCACAGCCGAGGTGCTGTTCTCAAGAGAGGTGGAAGCGGTTGTTGGAACTGAATCTTTACCACTGTTTGTCCTTTTATCGAGTTTGTGAGTTTTTCCTGCTTTTTTTGTATCTTCAGTTGGCTCATTCTTTGTTGGTGCAGTAGACTGGAAAACAGGATCTGGGAAGTCATTGGGAAGAGGTTTCTTCTTGCGCCGTCTGTATTTTCTTGGTTTTGTGGGATTGTGCGTTTGCGAGCTCCAATCAGGCTGTCCCTGTTTTCCCTTGTTTTCATCTCGACTTCCTTCAGGTGTAGTATACGGTGGGTTACCTCTCTTCTTCTCGGCTGTCACCGTGCCTGGTTTGGTCCTCAAATCCCCGGCGTCTACTGAATCGTTTCCCGGGCGATTCTCGCCTACTTCAGATATTTCTAAACGGCCACCAAGGCTTGTATTGCTTTCCTTAGATGTGTCAGTTTCTATGTGGACAACTAAAGGTCCCTTAAAGCTCTTCAGAGGACAACATCTTATGACCACATGTGGTGACTGTGGCCCACTTTTACGTGCGGGTTTTGGTGCAAGAGCTTTCGAATTTTGCATGTAATGTGATTCATTGTCAGGCTTTTTAGATTTATCCGGTCCGACCCGATCGATAACAAGATCCTCAATGTCCCCTGACACTTGGGACTTTTCTCTGTAATCAATACCACGTTTTGACCGTTCTGAAAAACAACAATATACTCATGAATCTCTCAACAAACAACGATGTCAAAATAATTATTATATAATTATGCTCTGAAGATAAATGATTGGCCTCGCGAATGACGTCTTACTGGTCCGTGTGGCGGCCGTTCTTTGTATAACTAACTATTTGGAATTATGTATAGTAAAGTGTTTAACTTTAACTACAACTTTTTTATTTGTATATGGAAAAATACATTAAATATAGTATGGCTTAGAGTTACAGGAAAAATGAGCAGGATGCTATAAATAACTAGTACGTTAATCGTGTCAAACAACCATTCAACTGACTAACATGCAGAACCTCCAGTTTCACTATTGGCTAATTCACACTGTTCACATTGGCGGCTGCGGGGAGAGCAATGGGAGGGAGGGGGAGGGGGAGGGGGGTTAAATTGACATTGGAGGTGTGGGACTTGGAGCAGGGATGAAGTTAATTTACACGTTTGGTAGGGAAAAGGAACATTTCTTTCTCTGTTCGTCTGGTCTTGTCACTGGCTCTTTCTCACTGAGTGAGTCAATCTGTATTTTTAGTTTTGTTTTTGGTTTTAGTTCTTGTTTTCTATTTTTCCTTCCTATTGTCTGTTCTTTGTTCTCTTTCTAAGTTTGTTTACTGATTTCTCTGTTGCTGACTCTTATTGGTAGAAACTTCGTCAGAGCCTTTTGTTTTAGCAACTTAATCCTCCACAACTCTCACCTGAAACTGAAGACGGTTCCCTTCCCCCAAACAGTTCCTGGCGAACATTTGCCCCACATTTACTACAAGGCTGACAATGGTCGAGGTAATATCCTTCTTTATCAGACTCTGGACATAAGCCACAAACGGTATCAGAATTTCTCCCGCAAGGTTTAACCACACCAAAGCCAAGTTTGCAAATTGAGCATTTCTTGCAAACCACGTCCGATGTCGAACTGCATCTTTCCTTTTCATACTCGTTGTCATGGCAACTTGAGCATGGCTGGCAGGGGTCGCGCGACGAGTTGTTTGAGAAATATCCCGACCTGCATTGTGTGCACTCGGTTTCTCCGTCACGTGTGCAAGGAGTGACTGACCCGTATCCGGGGGGACACGATGAACAATTCGCAGGTAATACTGGATGGTCCAAAATATTATTGTTTGTCAACTCAATGAAAACCTGGCAATAGAGCAACAGACAAAGAAATGAGAAGAAGAAGACAAGGAGAAGAATAAAATAATGAAGTGAACAGAAACTGGGAAAAATTAGGGGACATAACTATGTCGTCACAAAGTGCGTAAAGTGAAATTTCAACAATTAATGACGTGCTGACCGACTTGAATAATCGTTGTGACGTGACATGATGACATGGCATAGAATGCCTTGTCTTCCTTTATGTAGCTGCACAGATACAAAGCATAGTGACCTATTGACAAAATATGCCGCTTATCTGTTCAGTTGCAGCCAAATTCAGTTGCTTTCAGTAGGTATATATGGCGGCGGGCAATCGTCAAAGCAATATTGCCATGGAAATTAAAACGTCCGCACGTCCGCACAGATCTCGCTCGATGTGTGATGTATTGTCCCGCTTGAGTTATCAAGTTTAATATCACTTGGAAACAGATACCAGCGATCCACACACGATCGTGTGCGATTACTGTCATAACCAGGCTTTTAACTGACAAGCCCGCTGATCTGTCAAGTGTGTAATACATACAAATGGTCATGTGATTTTCCAAAGATCTGAGTTTCATATATTATACACTTATACGCCATTGTACCACTGTTTGCTGTTTTGAGGTGTTAGTCAAGCAAGGTTGTTTTACCCGGCCATGAGTTGTAAAAACGTGCCTGCAATATTATCTATGATCCCTTTGTGGTTTTCGCCGTATAACTCAAGGAAGGAAATAGCAGCTGTCCGGGCAAAACAGAACAGCTGTCCGGCAAGGATACCAGAGGGACAATCAGAGGAAAATTCGCGATCATAGTAACTCAAAACAACTGTTTTAGATTGTAGTTCGAAAGGAAGGAAACGTCGCGTGACCCACAAAGCTGCATGAATATAAATATAAATTAATATCGTGATTTGCCAAAATCGCGTCTGTATCTTCGGTTCCCTAACGGTAGCTTGGGTATTATTGGCGCTTTATTAGTGAAAGTTATTAGTATCACATGGTGTGAATACGAGCATGTACAATATTTAGCTTTCCTTTCTGTGGAGCGGCTCGTATGTTTCATTGTCTCGAAGCCGTCCGTCCACTGATCGCCTTGATAATGCAAAATTCTTTTTCACGGAATATGACGTGAAGCTATCTCTGGTATTTGGTGGGAGTTTGCCAATGCAATACAAAGCATTACTAGCCGTCTTAGGGGGAATCCAAGAGGTATATATTGTACTGAAGGCTTCGGCTGCGGCTTCGGCATCACATCAAACTCACACGAGCGAAGCGGTGAGCGACTAATCTGCATCAGTGAGATTAAAAACAGACACGATTACTTACGATTGCTTCGATACGAACAGCTTGAACAGATGCGATTACAAAAAGAAACCAGAACTTGGCAATCATCATTTGACCCCGCCGTCTTTACATCGCGGAACTAACGGAACAGATGGTTTGGCTTTGTGGGGGCATCACGGGGAATCCCCGAAAGTGACGTCATACACAGTCGCACAAAGGGTTCTCTGTTCAAAATTCAAATCTAACATCTTTAAGCCTTCTCCAAAGTTTGAAATAGAGATTCTGTAGTTACATTTTAAGAAGAAACTGTATGATGTTGTAAGAATTATATAGTTTCTAATCTGGTTTTATTTGAGCAAAGGAATTAAAAAGTCAAGTTCTTGATTAATTTTTTTTTTGTCACACATTTACAAGTGTGTGCCAATAAGGGGATTTGTCAAAAAAAAAAAAAATAAATAAATAAATAAATAAATAAATAAAAAATTCGGGAGACTATAAATTCCCCGCCCCCAGGCCACCAGAAATTACAAACGTTTATTCGAAACAGGCGTTCAATTGTGACGAGACTTATTTTTGAGGGCCTGGATGGGTTTACTGTCAAGTGTTATGGGCCTGATTTGCACGGCGGAAGTGATACTGGCGACGGAAGTGGTATTGAAAGACCCATAATGCTTTGTTTGGGGCACAACACCACTTTCACGGTGTAATTAGCGTGCACTGTGGAGTTTAGTGTGATCATAGATTAAATTTTGCTCGCACTGCGGGAAAGGTGAGTTCTGTACTTTTCGTTTTGTTACTAGCCTGAGAAACAGGCCCTTGTGTAGCGTCCGTTGGCCGCGCTCAGTTGCGCGTGGTCGGCAAGAGGGGGTTGTGTAGCGTCCGAAGAGGGGAATACAAGGGTCTGCAATCAGCTCTTATGCAAATGAATTCAGCCCCCGAATTAATTTTGACAACCTGTCACAAAACCGACCAATCAGAAACACACCGGAAATGTTCCCACGGTTGATCGAGCTGTCAAAACAAATTCTCTCGTGCGCACGTGTGCAGACTTGTCAACGTGAAAACATGTTTGCCGGTTCTCTGCAGTCAACTCCGAAGAAAGAATATTCAAGAGAAGGTAGAAAACACAGTGCCGAGATCTTTTGTTGATATCGCCTTTGCAACGGCGAAGACTTGAAAAATCATGCTTTTCCCATAACCTGTCGGTAAAACGGCCAAAACATCTCTCCCAGATAAAAGACTCTTCACTGCACGTTTCTGTTCTGTTTTC
Organism: Plumapathes pennacea; assembly: GCA_964036295.1. Taxonomy (NCBI): domain Eukaryota; kingdom Metazoa; phylum Cnidaria; class Anthozoa; order Antipatharia; family Myriopathidae; genus Plumapathes; species Plumapathes pennacea. The sequence goes on along the minus strand of OZ038463.1, from coordinate 33,824,727 downwards.
AAGGTCACAGTACGAAGAGAAAGTTCAGAAAATCGAGCTATTGCTTCGCTCAACAAGCTGTTGTTACAGGCCGCCATGTTTGTTTCACCGTTGTACTTCATCTGGTATTCATCAAACATTTTGACACATTCCAAGCACATTCCAAGCCGAGTATTGACCAATCAGTATTTTTCGTTCATAATCTAAACGGTGAATTCATTTACATAAGAGCTGATTGCAGGCCCTTCTAGCCCCCTCGTGCCAGGCCACGCGCGGCCAACGGACGCTACACAAGGGCCTGTTCCGCAGGCTATTTTGTTACTTGTAGTATTTTGTTACTTTGATCCGGTCGGCGAGGTTTAAATTTGAGGTGCGTTAACTATACTGACGAGTGCACAGGACAAGTCGGATTTTATATTCGAATCCTCTGCAAAAATAATAATTTATCAAACCTTCTTTGTCTTCCTCGTATGTTCAACATTATTCCTCGTCCGCTGTCTGCGCCATGCTGTGCCCCAAGCAAAGCATTATGGGTCTTTTAATATCACTTCCGCCTGGCCAGTATCACTTCCGCCGTGGCAATTTTGTGGGTGTGCCTTGACATTTGTGGTAGTGCCGTGGCAATTTGTGGTTGTGCCGTGGCATCTGTGGTTGTGCCGTGGCAATTTGTGCTCGTGCCGTGGCAATTTGTGGTCGTACCGTAGCAATTTGTGGTTGCCGTAAAGTTTTTGTTTGTGCCGTGACACTTGTTGGCCACCGTAGGGAGAAAGCTCCAAGAACTGAGTACAACGAAAGGATAAGCAAGGCAATTCAGTGATAGAGAGAAGGTAAGCGTCGCGTTTCACTCCAATGTGTACGAATTTATCCCTAGGGAGCCTCTGCGGAGGAGAGAGACCTCGCTTAGGACTTAGCTGTCTTTCGCATTGATACTTCGGTGGGGTTGTACTTTCGGGTGACTAGAAATTAGTGTACCGGACGACAATGTCAAAACGCACAATCATTTAAAAGTTATTTGACAGTATTAAGTGTTGTTTTCGTTTGAGTTACAGTAGAGTTACATGGAGTACTTCAAAACACGAATCTTTTAAATTTTGAACTAACTCCTCTCCACTCCTCTACCATAATTCCTCCTTTTATCGCAACTTCAAATATCACAATTCACGCGGATAACACATCATTGTGATACCCTTATAGACAACATTTTCTTTAACTCCCTTTTGAGCATAATGTAATCAATGGTACTCGTGTTATTTGATATAAATACTGATCACCTGCCAAATTTTCTCATCATAAATAAATAAATAAATAGACTTTCTGCACTTGCACATGATAAATATGATACAATTATTGTTAATAAAATATTTGACAGTTTCTTAGCTAAAGGTAATTTCATTTTTAATAAATATATTCCCTTAAAAAAGTTATCTAACAAGCCTGTAGTTGCCAGTAAGCTTGTGGCGTGAGAGAGGGTTGAGACCAGAATAAACTGAAATGGAAAGTAGGGACAAGAGAGACTCTCAAGAGAGTCAGTTTCAGTTTCTCACCAGAAAAATATCATACGGTATATATAAAATGGGTTTTGACACCTTGCTCAAATGAAACCTGATTAAACTATAAATTATCATTACAATATTCATACACTTCCTTCTTGACGGTTGAGAGAATCTGCATTTTAAGCTTAGGGGTGAAAGGGTCAGCCAGCTAAAAAAAGAGTATACTTATCTTTTCATGCATTTGATTTTGACAGTTTGATTTTAAATATCAAATGGTAAATAAATTCTATTTCTAATCGGAGGCCATGACTAATCCAGCCTGCACTTATTAATACTTATCTGGTTTTTTTTCACTAAATGCGTTTCCTTTATCAGGCTTTCGTGATCGCGCTCTGTAACAACTATAAAATTGAAGGTGACGAATGCAACACGAGTCTTGTTTACAATATTATTGCGGTTTTGTGCACAGCATGTTCAGTCTATTTGTGATGAACAAACTTTTTTTCTGGTGTTCATTGTGTACTTGACAAGAACATGCTCTTTTCTGTCATCAACATAACAGGAAAAGTAATGGTAACGAATAAACACAACTTTTGGCTGAGTTTCAAGTATGTAACATGAGATTTTTGTTAACAAGCAGTCGTGCCTATGTTGCGGTTTTGTTTAATTACATTCACTTTCGCATCTTCTCCCAGTTGTGTACATAGAGATTACTTCATGGAAAGTGCGCGCGTACGGTTTTTATTCACGAGTTGTGAAGTATCATAAAACGAACGAGCGAGGCTTTGCGAGCGAGTGAGTTTTATGATACGAAACAACGAGTGAATAAAAACTGTACAAAGCACTTTCCATGATGTTTTCTGTTTATTATATACATACTGAGACATTTATGATGGGACCGGGAAACCCTTTAAAAGTAGTGAAAAATCGTCGTTCGCAGCTTGTGATTGGACGAACGATTTTTTTCACGTGTGAAAAGCGTCGTTCGCGGCCTCTCATTGGCTAGAACTCATTTGCGTACGAAATTTTACGATATGGCTTTTTCGTGAGTATGTCTCAGTATGTATATAATAAAGTATTTTTATTGCTGGTGAAAACTAAGCGAAGAAAAGCAAACTTAATCAAATGATAGAATCATAATGACAAGCTGAAGTTGCTCCCGGGCTGTCACAGGGTTTTTCAACTAACATACCCCTGTCAAACAATCAGTACGAAGTCATGAATTAGTACCAAAACCTCCGTAATAAATAGCTTTGAAATACAACAAGCCGACTGGAAATTCAAAAAGTCTGATAGAAGAAATGCATTTTAGAAGAAGAACAATAGAAAAGAAATAAAGCGCAGACTGGATTAATCATGGCCTGTGATTAAATGTTCAAGCTCAAAATCCTCTCAACCTTTTGAAGCAAGTGTGTGAGTGTTGATAATACAGTCGAACCTCCATTAACGGACACCTCCCGTAACCTGTCCCGTAAGCGGACACCAGTCTGAGGTCCCAGCCATTTCTTTAAGAAAACGCTATATCGACAACCTCCCACAAACAGACATCTCCCATAAGCGGACTCGGACACCTATTCTGAGGTCCAAGTAGAAAAAAAAACCTCTCGTAAGCGGACACTCAAGGGAAAATGCACATAAAGGCAATCAGGAAATGGCTTTAATTATCCTTTTCTCAGCATGCGATGGATATATTATTGACATGTAAAGCACAGTAATCTCTTGACGGGAGGCCAGTTAAAATGCTCAATACAATACAATACAATACTTTATTTACCTTTGTTACACTTAGGAGCTTCAATGAAACTCGTTCAAACGTGAACGTTAATAATAATCAAAGTTCTGATTGTCCAAAAACACAAATCTGTCTCTTATTTACTATAGTCTGCTATGTTGAACTGTTCTTCTTGGAACTTCTTTATTAGACATTCGCAAAAAGATTTCTCTCCTTTGAACCGATACTGACAGAGCAACAATGCGCACTTTTCAAGGTCTAGGACATTTTTTGCGACATGCAGCGTACGGGGCCAAGGAAACAGCCTCGATAGCGAAGAGATACTTGACCCATGCGTTTCGTAAAATACGACGATGATTGAAGTAACTGTGCACCTGTAAAAACTTACAGGCTGGGGAAATGGATACTTATCGTTTAGGTTTTTTCCGGATTTTACTGCATTTTAGATCCGTTTCCAGTCATCAAACAAGGCCATATGGCTGTGTAAACCCTGTTGGGATCGTGATAAAATAATGAGATGATCCACATATAGAAGCGAGTTTAATTTGACTCCATTAGGCAAGACTAGTGGATCAGATGATTTAGTATTATCTAGCAAAAAAGGAAGATCGTTTAAATAAAGATTGAACAAAAGAGGGCTTGAGATACAGCCCTGCCTGACACCTCTTAGGTATTTGAAAGATTCCGTTTTATGCTAGCCTAGTTTGATACTGCAGTTTGATTTGGAGTATAGGTCTTTAATTAGATTGTAAAAAGTGCCATTGATATCAGAGGAAAGTAATTTGTAGAGTAATCCCTGGTGCCAGATTGGATCAAAAGCTTTTTAAAGTCAACAAAACAGGCGTAACTTGGTTCTTTTCGGTGATTTACGTGTTTATCAATCAGGGTCCTCAAGGTTAGGACGTGGTCTGCAGGGCGGTGACCAGGTAAAAACCTAATCTATGAGAGAGAGAGAGAGAGAGAGAGAGACAGAGAGAGAGAGACAGAGAGAGAGAAAATGAATGAATGAATGACGTTCACTTAAACTCGGAATTCCATCAATAAAAATATATTGCTTTTCATGGAAGCCGAAATATAGCTAACTGATTATACAATATTAAAAACTATCTAAATACATTGTACTACTTAACTTACTAAATAGAATAAGTAACATTATACTGCGAGAGAGAGAGAGAGAGAGAGAGAGAGGGGGGGGGGGGGGTGTTGTGACACTACACTTGTACTCACTGGATGTACAGTAGGATTGATAGAAATAACTAATAATGATACAAAGTGTACAAGTGGACCAGTGCAGTACACAGAGTCAGTGTCGGGAGGAAAGTGACAGTAATAAAAACTGCAGGGTTGGTGATAAAACGTCGGTTTCAATGGACTATAAAACACGCAAGAACAAAATGTAAGATTTGTTGTACTAAAAGGCAAATTCTTTCAAAGAAGCAGAATTCATTTTTCTAAAACTGAGAAAAAGTACCTGAAGGATATGAACGGCTTCTTTGAGAAACACTTCCTTCTTGAAACATCGCAAAAAATAAATAAACAAATAACTAACTAAATAACTAACTAAATATATAAATATATAACGAACGAACGAATGAATGAATAAATATAAATACATTCCACAATAATTTAACAAATTGTGGAAAAAATTGACTGGTATAGTAGGTGAAAACGAATAAATAGAGATGAGGTGAATGCACTTATGGTGTCTTTACTTGACCAGTTTTGTGAGTTAAAGAGTGTTATTTTTTTTCATTGCTTAGATTAAAGTCACTGCGACACTGAAATAATTTGTATTGGTCACATCTGAAATGAGTATGTATGAAACTACAGCTATGAATCCCTTTATTCGCATTTCCAGCTATTTCCGAGCTATTTATATTATGTCCTATTTGGATTCTCAGGAATTCCCAGGTATTCCATTGCTTCACTTTGCTAAGATCGGTTTGTATGACTGGAAACCTTTGGGAATTCCTAAGACTTCCAAGCTTCCACAACAATTATGATTTGTATAGTTGAGAAGAGTTGGGAATTCCCAGGAATTCCCAAGACTTCCAAGCCTGCTCTGCAAACATCAATTTGCATAGTTAGGAAGAGTTGAGAATTCCTAGGAATTTCCAAAAAGCTGGGAATCAGTTTCGCAAGGGTAAGATGTATGAAAACGTTGTTTGTGCGCGTTTCTTCCAACAGGAAATTTTTGTGTGTGCGTGCGCTACACAATAGAAAAAGTCAATTTCTCCGGAGTTTTCTACCAACAGGAAATTTCTCTTTCCTGTACATTTTCAGGTCTTTGCTCCTCCTACGCATAATGAAATTTGCGTGCGCAATATACGAATTAAAGACTTAAAAAAACCCAAAAATGGACAAGGACCTAGAGATTCACGAATTTGTCCTGTACATCGCAAAAAAACTTAGAGACAAGGCAGGAGAAGAAAGGGCTTATGGTAACCTTGGAATCTGCTATCAGTCTATCGGGGAATACTGCAAGGCTCTCGAGCATCATAAAATGTACCTGGACATCGCGAAACAACTTGGACACAAGGCAGGAGAAGGATGGGCTTATGGTAACCTTGGCAACTGCTATCAGTCTATCGGGGAATACGGCAAGGCTCTCGAGTACCATAAAATGCACCTGGACATCGCAAAACAACTTGGAGACAAGGCAGGAGAAGAAGGGGCCTATGGCAACCTTGGAGTCTGCTATCGGTCTATCGGGGAATACGGCAAGGCTCTCGAGCATCATAAAATTCACCTGGGGATCGCAAAACAACTTGGAGACAAGGCAGGAGAAGGAAGGGCTTATGGTAACCTTGGTAACTGCTATCAGTGTATCGGGGAATACGGCAAGGCTCTCGAGCATCATAAAATGGACCTGAACATCGCAAAATACTTTGGAGACAAGGCAGGAGAAGGAATTACTTATGGTAACCTTGGCATCTGCTATCAGTCTATCGGGGAATACGACAAGGCTTTCGAGCAGCATAAAATGCACCTGGACATCGCAAAACAATTTGGAGACAAGGCAGGAGAAGGAAGGGCTTATGGTAATCTTGGCAACTGCTATAAGTCTATCGGGGAATACGGCATGGCTCTCGAGCATCATAACATGGACTTGAACATCGCAAAACAACTTGGAGACAAGGCAGGAGAAGGAGAGGCTTATGGCAACCTTGGAGTCTGCTATCGGTCTATCGGGGAATACGGCAAGGCTCTCGAGCATCATAAAAAGGACCTGGACATCGCAAAACAACTTGGAGACAAGGCAGAAGAAGGAAGGGCTTATGCTAACCTTGGCAACTGCTATCAGTCTGTCGGAGAATACGGCAAGGCTCTCGAGCATCATAAAATGGACCTGGAGATCGCAAAACAACTTGGAGACAAGGCAGGAGAAGGAATTACTTATGGTAACCTTGGCAACTGCTATCAGTTTATCGGAGAATACGGCAAGGCTTTCGAGCATCATAAAATGGACCTGGAGATCGCAAAACAACTTGGAGACAAGGCAGGAGAAGAAGGGGCCTATGGCAACCTTGGAGTCTGCTATTATTCTATCGGGGAATACGGCAAGGCTTTCGAGCACCATAAAATGCACCTGGACATCGCAAAACAACTTGGAGACAAAGCAGGAGAAGGAGGGTCTTATGGTAGCCTTGGCAACTGCTATCAGTCTATCGGGGAATACGCCAAGGCTCTCGAGCACCATAAAATGCACCTGGACATCGCAAAACAGCTTGGAGACAAAGCAGGAGAAGGAGGGTCTTATGGTAACCTTGGCAACTGCTATCAGTCTATCGGGGAATACGGCAAGGCTCTCGAGCATCATAAAATGCACCTGGAGATCGCAACACAACTTGGAGACAAGGCAGGAGAAGGAATGGCTTATGGTAATCTTGGCAACTGCTATCAGTCTATCGGGGAATACGGCAAAGCTTTCGAGCATCATAAAATGAACCTGGAGATCGCAACACAACTTGGAGACAAGGCAGGAGAAGGAATGGCTTATGGCAACCTTGGCAACTGTTATCAGTTTATCGGGAAATACGGCAAGGCTTTCGAGCAGCATAAAATGCACCTGGACATCGCAAAGCAACTTGGAGACAAGGCAAGAGAAGGAATGGCTTATTGTAACCTTGGCAACTGCTATCAGTCTATCGGGGAATACGGCAAGGCTTTCGAGCAGCATAAAATGCACCTGGACATCGCAAAGCAACTTGGAGACAAGGCAGGAGAAGGAAGGGCTTATGGTAGCCTTGGCAACTGCTATCAGTTTATCGGGGAATACGGCAAGGCTCTCGAGCATTATAAAATGTATCTGGACATTGCAAAACAACTTGGAGACAAGGCAGGAGAAGGAAAGGCTTATGGCAACCTTGGCAACTGCTATCAGTTTATCGGGAAATACGGCAAGGCTTTCGAGCAGCATAAAATGCACCTGGACATCGCAAAGCAACTTGGAGACAAGGCAGGAGAAGGAATGGCTTATGGTAACCTTGGCAACTGCTATCAGTCTATCGGGGAAGACGGCAAGGCTTTCGAGCAGCATAAAATGCACCTGGACATCGCAAAACAACTTGGAGACAAGGCAGGAGAAGGAATGGCTTATGGTCGCCTTGGCAACTGCTATCAGTTTATCGGGGAATACGGCAAGGCTCTCGAGCACCATAAAATGCATCTGGACATCGCAAAACAACTTGGAGACAAGGCAGGAGTAGGAATTAATCATCAAAACATGGGCAACTGCTATCTTTCTATCTCGGAGCACAAAAATGCAGAGGACTGTTTGGAAAAAGGCCATCAATGTTTCGAGGAACTCTTTGTTCATGCACCAGAGGAGGATAAGTTTAAAATATCCTTTCGTGAGACCTATGTGAAGACACATAAGATGTTAATTCGAAGTCTCCTCGCTCAAGGAAAAACGGATAAAGCTCTTGTCATTGCTGAAAGGGGGCGTGCGAGAGCTTTAGCGTACTTCATGTGCAAGAGTTACCCTTACCATTTTTATTATCCTAATTCGTCAATGGCTTCGAACTTCAGTGAGATCCGTGAAATAGTGAGGGGGTTGAACAACACGGTACTGTTTTTCATGTTAAGTGAAGCAATATTGCTTATCTGGGTCATACCGCCAACCGGAGATGTTACGTTCAAGGAAACCACTTTGCCTGATTTAGCACAAGCGAAGGAGTCTGATGTGAAAAACCCTTTCCTTTCGTATTTGGAGACGAAGATTAGGAATGCCAGGGAACTGCTCACGTCAGGTTGTATTGAAACGTGTGAAGACAGGTCATTGTCGTGTCTTTGCCAGGAAGAAATGTCAGAGCAGATCGACGACAAGCGCCACCCTGTACTGGCTTGCAGGTCGACTTCTTCAAACGTCATTCATCCTGAACCGGAGGTGGTTCGTGAAGGTGCCGGGCATTTTCGTGATTCGCCACTACAAACTGAAATGATGTCATTAACCTTGAACGCAAGAAAGCTACCTAAAGGAGAGCTCAAGCGACTTAAGCAGCTGTACGAGACTATTCTTGGGCCTGTGAGACAGTGTGTGGAAGGTTCTCGAGTTGTTATTGTACCCGATGGGCCTCTCCCCCTTGTTCCATTTGCTGCTTTAGTGGATGAAGATGGGCACTACATTGCAGAATCCTTGCAAATCAGTTTAATGCCATCACTAACAATAGCCAAGATGATTTTAGCCCGCCCCCAAGAACTAGAAGGTGAAACTACATTTCCTTTGGTTGTAGGAGACCCAGATGTGCCAGAGTTTGAAAACGGAGACTACATAATAAAAGTTCCACCACTACCTGGCGCAAATAAGGAGGCCCTAAAGATTGGTAAAATGCTTAATGTCGAGCCGCTCATTGCAGGAAAAGCTACGAAAGATACTTTCCTTCAAAGCATTGAGAGTGCGAATTTGATTCACATCGCCGCCCATGGAGACATGGAGAGAGGGGAGATCTTACTTGCTCCAAACCCATCCATTCCGAAGGAGAATATCAAGAAGGAAGACGTCATGCTGACCATTTCGGAGCTTGAACACAAACGCTTAAGAGCAAAGCTGGTTGTGCTGAGTTGTTGTCACAGTGGCCGAGGTGAAGTTAAAGCTGAAGGCGTTATCGGCATCGCTCGTGCGTTTCTTGGAGCTGGTGCTCGAGCTGTTCTCGTTTCGCTCTGGGCGCTTATGGATGGACCCACAGCGTACTTCATGACACAGTTTTACGACCATCTTCTTGTTGGACAGCGGGTGAATGAGGCAGTAAGCAACACCATGAAAACCATGCGAGGCCACGAGTCCTACTGGCATCCGTACAACTGGGCACCATTTGTTCTGATAGGTGATGATGTGACTCCTTTCCCCAGGGAAAAGGTACGTACGCTGAACACTCCTCTAATAAACAACTTTCTTACATCACTCTATTATAAACGCGGTTTTGTGAATTTGGCCCTGAGCATGTAAGTACAACTACTGGTATAATTTTGATTGGATACTTGATAGAAATAGCCGTAGAGCCAACAATATAGAAGGTAAAACAGAGACATTTCTTGAAGAGATATTTTTGATTAGTGTGCATAGTATAGATCCTTATATTGTCAAATGGTTTTTTTTTTTTCAGAGTGTCTCGGAAGGCTTAAATAGCTTAAGTCTTACATAGTTTACTCAAGTTTCTTAAAACTCAAATGTTGCTAAATTTTGCGCATTGCTTATCTGTTTATGATTGTAATTATGTCTTGTTGCTTGTTTATTGCCGTCATTGCTATAGTGCGCATGTGTTCATTTCATATTTTAATCCACCTTTACTCTTCTGCGGCTTTCATTTTTGGCAATTCCTATTTCGATCTTCTTGTGTTTGTTTCATGCATCGCTCTCTGTTAATTGCTGCCGACGAAGGAGACAGCAACATTCATCCTGCTTTGTGATGACGTTGCGTGCGCATGTGTATATCTGCGTTTATTCGGCTATCAGTTGTCACGTGACGTGATCAAGTCGTTTCATTCCAACCTGGGTCAAAGTCATTTTGCCCTCAACCTGGGTCGATTCACCCCCAAGTCAATTCTTTGGAATCGCGTCTCAAACTAATACTAAACCAATAAGTCAATTTGTTCCGCCTTTGAAAAAGAAAAAGAATGCGCTTCGAGCAAACGCTTCGGAACGCTTCGGCCGCGATCATTTCAAATGTCGAACCCGAAGAAACGAGCAAACGCTTCGGATGACTTGCTTTGTTGCACTTGTGATGGGGAAGATTCGTGTTGCTGCCTCCCTCGTCGGCAGTAATTATTAAGATTCACATTTCACGGTTCAAGATTGCTCATTTCTCATTTAACGAAAACGGTGTCGATTCACGTCTCAAGACTATACCCTTTACCACCCTCTGTATTATTTTAATTGTGTCACGGTAGGTGAGCAGCGAAGACATGGGAGAAGCAACCTCAACATGATAACAGCGAGAGTCTACCAGAAGAAACATGCAAGAGCGTGTTTATGGATTCCAAGCCAGATAGTGCAGTACTTCTTTAGCGGTTTTTTGAGGTAAACGTATTTAGGACAATCCATTTCGATTTAGGTTTGTCTGGTATTGTGCCACTGTATGTAGCGGATTGAGCCTTCGACAATCTTTTTGGAGAACAAGGGAACTCGCTTGGGGTTGCAGACTAGACGGAAAACCTTGAAATGGGATCGAGATTTCTCCTGCGAATTCAAATGATATTTTACTATTGTTGTTACAATCTTTAATTTTTACAATCAGGAAAAAACGGTATAGTTATTTGCGTTTGAGTGTTACATGTGGAGATTAAGGAAGCCATGTTCCGGCTGAATTTCTCAAAATATTAATTACTTAGACCATGTCAGACGAAAAAGGTATTTGAATAATTCTTCTATTTCTATTTTTTATTTCAACAATTTTTCGCGTTTGTTCAAGAATGGTCCACTTCGTCAGGTTAGTTTTTACCCTAGTAGTAGAAAGGACCGTTTTAGCCCTTTCACTATCTATTCTATCAAATTGTAGATCCTCTATACTGTTTCATATATTTCTGGTAGAATACTGAAGGAGAAAATTGAACTCGATCACTCTGGAATAAATTAGAGTTAGTCTTCCCTCTGTCTCCATGTAAACAAGTCTTTCTTCTTGACTATGCTGTTGGAGACCATAAGCTAGTAGATCGAGTTTCCTCTTACATTTATATAAAAAGTTGTGTTGTGATATACCTTGTGGCATGACATTTTGGCGGGATCTAAATTTCGCGATTTTCGCGCACGTGAAATACCGGACAGAAACTCCATGCCCAAGATCCGCGAAAATTTGTTCCAAGTTGTAATGAGCAAAAATTCATCAATCCGCGAAATGTTATTTCAAAGAGTCCCGCGAAAATTTCATGCGACACGGCCAGGTGATCACCTGGGGTAGATCAATGGAGAAGGCTTGTTCGTTAACTTGTTTTGGTCTGTTGGTATTGCTAGAATTTCCCAAACTATTTTTGGTATATTAGACAGTATGGTTTGAATTTCATTTCCCAAACTATTGGATAATAGAGTCATTTACCATTTATCACTTACAGTAATTACATTGGGTGAATTTGCGCCTAAGGCACAGTGGTGCGTTCACACTCGTGAATTTTAAAGGGGTACTTTGACCAAAATCGGACCACTTTGAAATACTATTTTAACCACTTTAAATGAAAGTGTATGCTATGAATAGCAAAATGTCCCAAAAACTTTTTTTTCAGATGTAAGACTCCCGAGATATATTAATTCAAAGGAGGCTAAAACGCCTGTCCGCCATGTTGGCCGTGAATAAATATTTCGGGCCAGCGGTTTACCACTCTGACGTCATCTTACCAACGAGACAAGGACTTCACACACATTTCTTTGCAAATGTCTTCGAGTGAGAGCGAACTTTCATTGATAATTTCTTCAAATTCTTCTATTTTATGGACTCTCAAGTCATTATTAGATGTTTGACATGTACATTCAAGTGTTGAAGGCAGTACGTTTGCGTACGACGACAGTCTTTGAAGCAGCTGCCACGGAAGAAGAACTAGCGGTGTGCGTCGAGCAAGTCACAGTCGAAGAAGAACAAGAAGCCGAATTCAAGAAAAGATTCAGCCAAGAAGTAAATTTTGGAACGTGGTAAGACCATTATTAATGTCGCTTGAGAACTCGGAAATTTACGAAGACGGTAGCGCTCAAAGTACTGCAAAATCAACATGAACTTTTCGATTCTGTCAAAACATTTCAAATCTATTAAAACATCGAAGAACTAGCGGCGTACGTCGAGCAAGTCACGGTCGAAGAAGAAGCCGAATTCAAGAAAAGATTCAGCCGAGAAGTAAATTTTGGAACTTGGTAAGATCATTATTAATTTTAACACACTTCAGAACTCGGAAATTTACGAAGTCAGTAGCACACAAACTACTGCAAAATCAACATGAACTTTTTGATTCTATCAAATTATTGAAGGATCTAGTAAATGCATGGGTTTTAATGTAAAGTGAAATTCATAGATCGTATACAATGCCACTATTTTGAATAAATACAATTACGTTGATTTGACATGCCGACTGTTGTGTGATTCCGCCCGGCGTTGTGTCTATATGAAAAGCCGCCGTCTAGTTAACTTGACCGTTTTATTAAGCTACAACAATCACACTGAAACACCGCCTTTTTGTATTCACTAACGCTTGTAATAGTATGGTTTTTAGTTGCATCAGTCCGAAAAATGCTCCAAATTTACTCGAATGGACTCATAACAAGTTGTCACGCCGCCACAGCGTGCGATGTGCGATGAAAACGAAAGTCCAATTCTTGCAATTTCTGCTAAACGAAACATCTAAGAAAGCAGTTTGATGACAGTTTGCAAATTTTGGGACTCTTAGACTGCTCAAACTTCGAAAAAATTCCCTCGTCAAGACTTACGACGATCTCTTGCACTTTCGCCTCGATCTTTAGTTGCTCTCCAAATTGTGGGGACTGATCCTGGAATCAGTCTGCTGGAGAAAACCTTCTTGGTGGAGCCTTGAAAAACAGCTCTCTTCGAAATGCTTCGAGCAGACAGAGAAGCGATCACCAGGATTGAAGTTCTTGCGATAAAGTAGCACAAACCGTTCTTCCACATCGCGCACAGCGCTTTATTGTTGAGCGAAATGTAAAGGGAAATGCCCTCTTTCGGGTTGGACTTGCTGTCGCAGCCCTGCACTACACACCTACCTGGCATGTTGTGCAGTTTTGTTTGAAAATTCCAAATTCTACTTCGATTTCGATCAAGAATTACACGCGCTCTTCTGCAAAACTTCATACTTCCCTTATAGTTGTGATACTTTGCGTTGGTAAGATGACGTCACGCCGGTCTCTCCAATCCCCACTCGGAATTATCGATTTATTCACGGCTCAAGAAAAACAGAGGTCAAAAAGTGGCACTTCCAAAAATAATTTCGGCAAACGGTTTGGTAGGATTGTTAGTGGTGTGCTAAAGATTGTTTTTGACTGTTTTTATTTGAATTTAAGTGATGGTCCGATTTTGGTCAAAGTACCCCTTTAACGGAAATAATGTCATCCTTAGTTTAGGGGAATCCCCGAAAGTGACGTCATACAGGTTACAGTCGCACAAAGAGCTCTCTGTTCAAAATTCAAGGCTAATATCTTCAAGAAATTTTAAGCCTTAAGTTTAAAATAGAGATTCTCCAGTTACATTTTAAGGAGAAACTGTACGAGTGATGCTGTAAGAATGATATAGTTTAATCCGCTTTTATCTGAAATAAGGTATCAAAAGCCAAGGTTTCGCTTTTTTTTTTTTTTTTTTTTTTGTCGCATATTTACGATTGTATGCAAGCTATAATCTATCATTGTATATCTTGTAGTAGCAGGAGATCTCTGCAAGCTCGCTTAAACGTTTCTAGGGAGATCTCCTTGTATTACTGTATGAATCCTGGTTCCCTGAAATAATGGAGTAATGTAATTTTGTACGGCGAAATAATGAGATTTTCTGGACTGTGAATGGAATGGAATAATCATGGAATAATGAAGACTCAATTATTCCTCTTCAGCCCCCGAATTTCTAGTGGGAAACTCTACTTGTGATACACAGACAGTGCTGTGATTAAAGCCGTTTTCAATTGTGTGGTTGCTTTAAGTTTTGCGTTTAATTGCCACGCTTTCCAGCGGTTTGAGCATTCTTGGCTAATCCGGACACTGCAAAGGGCGATTCCGATGTTCTCACGCAAACAAGCAAGTAGCGATCATGGCGTTATTTCGCAGTACTGATTGTCGAGTTTCTTTTTCAAACGAAAACCAATCACGAAAAATCGTTTACTATGTGCATCAATCTAATACATGGTACAACGTGACGTGAAGTGTCAAGGGCTTCTCAACCTACCCGTAACTCTGTGAATTGAACACGAAGTTACACAGTCGAATTGTGCCGTAAGTACTCGTTGCTAGCCAAGCCGTTATTAGAGTTTTTCAATCACTTCCTTGCAAGTTGTCTCGGTAATTCATTGTGAACCTGACAAGAACATACTCTTTTCTGTCGCCAACATAACAGGAAATGTAACGGATGAGGAAGAAACACAACTGCATGTGCATTTTCGCAATTTAAAGCAATCTTAGCATTTGTTTTCTGCTGTGGTTTTACATCCAACACAGGCACATTCTTCGACGTGCCAGGAGAGGTGACAGGGACTCGTGAAAACGAGGTAGGCCTGGTTACCAAGTTAATGCTCGTTGTCAGCCGGAAGCAAGTGAGTGAAGAGAGAAAGCTTCAAGAGTTGAATACAACGAAGAGACATAGCAAAGCAATTCAGTGATAAAGAGAAGGTAAGCGTAACGTTTCGCTCCAATGTGTACGAATTTATCCCTTAGGGAGCCTCTGCGGAGGAGAGAGACCTCGCTACATTCGGATTTAGCTGTCTTCCGCATTTGCTACTTCGGTGGAGTTGTACTTTCGGGTAGCTAGAAATTAGTGTACCGGACGACAATGTCAAAACGCACAATCATTTAAAAGCTATTTGTCAGTATTAAGTGTTGTTTTCGTTTGAGTTACATTTTGAGTTACATAGGAGACTTTAGAACACGAATCTTTTAAATTTCGAAACTAACTCCTCTACCATAATTGCTCCTTTTATCGCAACTTCAAATCTTATAATTCACGCGGATAACACATTATTCTGTAACCCTTATAGACAACATTTACTTTAACTCCCTTTTGAGCATAATGTAATCAATGGTACTCTTTTTATTTGATATAAAAACTGATCACCTGCCAATTTTTCTCGTCATAAATATATAGACTTTCTGCACTTGCACGTGATAAATGTGATACATCATATTTATCATGTTTATTTATTTTCTTTGCCACATAGAATGATAATAATTTATATACATATATACATAGATATACATTAACAAATTACATAAAGAAATTACATTTGCTAAGTAGTGGTGACTGTGAGGAAGCCTCAAGAAACCATGGGGCTTATAGTGAAGAGGCCTCCTCAAGTTAGTTAAAGGTAGTTATTATTGTTAATGAGATATATGACAGTTTCTTAGTTAAAGGCAATTATATTTTTAATAAATAATGTCTTCTTAAAAAAGTTATCTAACAAGGCTGTAGTTGTGAGTGAGCTTGTGGTGTGAGAGAGGGTTGAGACCAGAATAAACTGAAATGGAAAGTAGGGACAAGAGCGAGACTCTCAAGAGAGACTTTCAGTTTCTCACCAGAAAAATATCATACAGTATATATAACTTGGCTTTTGACACCTTGCTCAAATGAAACCTGATTAAACTATAATTTATCATACTGCAACACTCATACATTTGCTTCTTGAAGGTTGAGGGAATCTTCATTTTAAGCTTAGGGGTGAAAGGGTGAGCCAACTAGAAAACAGTAGATTGTGATTGTGTACTTATCTTTTCATGCATTTGATTTTGACAGTTTGATTTCAAACATCAAATGGTAAATAAATTCTGTTTCTAATCAGAGACCATGATTAATCCAGCCTGCACTTATTAAAAAATACTTATCTGTTGTTTTTTTTTTCACTGAGTGTGTTTCTTTTATCAGGCTTTTGTGATCGTTCTCTGTAACAACTATAAAATTGAAGATGAGGAATGTAACATGAGACTTGTTTACAATATTATTGTGGTTTTGTGCACAGCATGTTCATTCTATTTGTGATGAACAAACTTATTTTTCTGGTGTTCATTGTGTATTTGACGAGAACATGCTCTTTTCTGTCACCAACATAACAGGAAATGCAATATGGTAACAAATAAACACAACTGCGCGTGCATTTTCCACAACTTAATTTGTTTTTTTTGCTGGGCATATTAATTGTTTTCACCCAAATGCCAAAGTGTAGGTATCATAGCAATAATTGAATCATTACCAATTATTGGTAAAAGGAACCCACACTCTTGTATATGGAGTTTGATTGATGAATTTGATTGGGTATTGTTCGAAGCGGTTTGGAATCCATTATTTTTGGCTGAGTTTCAAGTATGTAACTTGAGATTTTTGTTGACATACAGTCGTGCCTATGTTGCGGTTTTTGTTTAATTACATTCATTTTTGCATCTTCCAGTTGTGTACAATATTTTTATTGCTGGTGAAAACTAAGCAAAGCAAAGCAAAGCAAACATAATCAAACTATAGAAACATTTTGACAAGCTGAAGTTGCTTCTGGGCTGTCACAGGGTTTTTCACTAACATATGCCTGTCAAACAACAATCACGAATCAGTACCAAAACCTTCATAATAAAAAGCTCTGAAATACGACAGGCTGACTGGAAATTCATAGAGCCTGATAGAAGAAATGCATTTTAGAAGAAGAACAATAAAAAAGAAATTATTAGTGCAGGCTGGATTATAATATTGTGGCCTGTGATTAAATGTTCAAGCTCAAAATTCTCTCAACCTTTTGAAGCAAGTGTATGAGTGTTGTAATAATAGTACAAATTGTATATCTATAGGTTTCAAATCAGGTTTCATTTGAGCAAGGTGTCAAAGGCCAAGTTCCCCATACTGTATAATATTTTTCTGGTGAAAAACTGAAAGAGAAATTTGAATTTGAGTACTCTTGGGTGTCTCACTCTGATCATGAGGTTGCTCATTAAAGAATTCTAATGATGAGTGCGGCTATTGCCACACCAAACTTGAATCCCAGCATGTGTTGCATTTTCACACAACAAAACTTGTTGCATTTGTTTTCTGCTATAATGACAGCTGTTGTACACCCAAAACATGTGTCAGGGGAGGGGATGGGAGCTTGTGGGAACAAGGTAGGCCTGGTTACTAAGTTAGTGGCTCAGTGCCAGCTGGAAGCAAGTGCCACTAAGTGAGTAAATGGAAAGCTTTAAGAGTGTGTGTGTGTGAGTGAGTGACACTTTATTTATACATGGTATTTGGTATTCTATCAATATTGTATAATTGCTTTTCATGAAAGCCCTGTAACCAAATTAGGTTTTATCAATGTGGTAAGTACAATATCTAAATACGTTATCTAAAATACAAACAAAAAATAGTTGAAGTTTAAACAGTACCATGTCTAATTACTTTTGTGGCTGTCATGAGGGGAAAATCTAAAGAAATTTAGTCAGATTTCCCTTGAAGGCAGAGACTGGTCTGATGACCTTAAAGTGATAGGTAGAGCATTCCATGAAGCAAAACCCATTAAAAAAACTCTTCTTCATGTATTCAGTATTTGGGAGTGGAAGCTGAACGTCACGTTCATTATTTTGTTCTTTTGCAGGTTGTATAGATTGCTTTCCTTTACCTTAGTAAATCTGTGTGTGATGCATTTCGGGGCATTCGTTTTTACCACTTTATGCATTAGTAGAGCCTTAAGTGTGCTTTGTTCTTCTTAGCTCGTCCCATTTAAGGGTCTTCAAGATTGTTTCAGACCTCATTTCATAGTTAGCTCTGGTAATAACTCACCCTGCCCTATCTTGTAGTCTTTGAAACTGTGTGTGTGTGTGTGCGTGCATGGAGAGAGAGAGAGAGAGAGAGAGAGAGGGGAGGGTGTTGGAGTAACAAATTGATCAGGCATATACAACTAAGTGACTGTCAGTAACCACTGTGTACAGTAGCTTATGTACAGTAGCTTATGAATATCATGACCATCCCACACTTGAGTCCTAAAAAGTATTTCTATATATATATATATATATATATATATATATATATATATATATATATATATATATATATATATATATATATATATATATATAGAAATATATATATATATATATACAGCCGTTTGCAGAAATTTTGAGCCCCCAATATATATCAGTATATACAAATATCGAGTGCATTGTGGGAAGGATGATGGTTCTAAAATGCACACAAAACCGCACAAATCAAAATTTTGTCAACAAAATAATACATAAGTTTAAACTGTGATGAACCTTTTATGTCTCCCCACTTAATTTGGCTCGGAAAGCAAGTTTTTAAACGAAACTCTTCCCACAATGCATTTGATATTTGTATATACTGATGTATATTGAGGGCTCAAAATTTCTGCAAACGGCTGTATATATATATATATATATATATATATATATATATTTTTTTTTTCAGTCTTGTTTGATTATGTATTACAACTGCAGTTCGTACGTCCGCGCGGTTAAACAACTTACCA
Organism: Plumapathes pennacea; assembly: GCA_964036295.1. Lineage (NCBI taxonomy): Eukaryota > Metazoa > Cnidaria > Anthozoa > Antipatharia > Myriopathidae > Plumapathes > Plumapathes pennacea. The sequence continues at coordinate 33,805,899 of OZ038463.1, read as the reverse complement.
CTAATTTTTTCGATATCTCAACATCAAGGCAATTCAACCAGAAGCATTAACTAAGAGGAACTTCTTAGATAATACATCCCATAATAACAGATAACTTTATGATTTTGTCTGCTTTTTCCGATCTTGGAACACAATCACATATCTGTCGTCCAGTGACCTTGTGAATCCTCTCGCAGTACAATCAGACAGATGGTAAAAAGGACAATTGAATTGAAGTGTAGGACTTGTAATAAAGTAATGTAATCATACAAAAATATCTACTTGAATCACGTCCGATTCTTAAATGTCAGTGAAACAGTCATGCTTATGGTTATATTACAGAAAGTATATAACAGCAGGGTTTTCAAAACATTTTTGAATAGGAGGTAATTGCATAGTAAGGGTTTGATATCTGGGATAGAATACTGAAGTCATAAAACACTAGGGGTACCGCGCGTAGCATCATAGTTATTTTATAAATAACATTATAATTTTCCAAGTACATCACTAATAGCTGACTTAAAGAATCCTTTAAAGCCATCAGCCAGTTCGATTATTTAAAAATGTTGTATGTGCGCGGTTCTTCCAACAGGAAATTGTTGTTTGTACGCGTTACACAATAGAACAAGTCAATTTCTGCGAAATTTCTACCGACAAGAAATTTCTCTATCCTATTCATTTTCAGGTGTTTGCTTCTCCTACGCATCATGAAATTTGCGTGCGCAATATACGAATGAAAGACTTAGAAGGAGAAAGAAAATACCAAAACATGGACAAGGATATAGAGATTCACAAATTGGTCCTGTACATTGCAAAACAACTTGGAGACAAGACGGGAGAAGGAGGGGCTTATGGCAACCTTGGTAACTGCTATCGGTCTATCGGAGAATACGGCAAGGCTCTCGAGCATCATAAAATGCACCTGGACATCGCAAAACAACTTGGAGACAAGACAGGAGAAGGATGGGCTTATGGCAACCTTGGCATCTGCTATCGGTCTATCGGAGAATACGGCAAGGCTCTCGAGCATCATAAAATGCACCTGGACATCGCAAAACAACTTGGAGACAAGGCAGGAGAAGGAAGGGCTTATGGCAACCTTGGCATCTGCTATATCTCTATCGGGGAATACGGCAAGGCTCTCGAGCATCATAAAATGCACCTGGACATCGCACAACAACTTGGAGACAAGGCAGGAGAAGGAAGGGCTTATGGTAGCCTTGGCAATTACTATCTGTCTGTCGGGGAATACGGGAAGGCTCTCGAGCATCATAAAATGCACCTGGAGATCGCAAAACAACTTGGAGACAAGGCAGGAGAAGGAATAGCTTATGGTAGCCTTGGCAACTGCTATAAGTCTATCGGGGAATACGGCAAGGCTCTCGAGCATCATAAAATGCACCTGGAGATCGCAAAACAACTTGGAGACAAGGCAGGAGAAGGAAAGGCTTATGGTAGCCTTGGCAACTGCTATCAGTCTGTCGGGGAATACGGGAAGGCTCTCGAGCATCATAAAATGCACCTAGAGATCGCAAAACAACTTGGAGACAAGGCAGGAGAAGGAATAGCTTATGGTAGCCTTGGCATCTACTATAAGTCAATCGGGGAATACGGCAAGGCTCTCGAGCATCATAAAATGCACCTGGAGATCGCAAAGCAACTTGGAGATAAGGCAGGAGAAGGATGGGCTTATGGTAACCTTGGTAACTGCTATCAGTCTATCGGAGAATACGGCAAGGCTCTCGAGCATCAAAAATTGTGCCTGGAGATCGCAAAACAACTTGGAGACAAGGCAGGACAAGGAATAGCTTATGGTAACCTTGGCATCTGCTATGACTCTATCGGGGAATACGGCAAGGCTCTCGAGCATCATAAAATGCACCTGGACATCGCAAAACAACTTGGAGACAAGGCAGGAGAAGGAAGGGCTTATGGTAACCTTGGCATCTGCTATATCTCTATCGGGGAATACGGCAAGGCTCTCGAGCATCATAAAATGCACCTGGACATCGCAAAACAACTTAGAGACAAGGCAGATGAAGGAGGGGTTTATGGTAACCTTGGCAACTACTATCAGTCTATCGGGGAATACGGCAAGGCTCTCGAGCATCATAAAATGCACCTGGACATCGCACAACAACTTGGAGACAAGGCAGGAGAAGGAGGGGCTTATGGTAGCCTTGGCAATTACTATCTGTCTGTCGGGGAATACGGGAAGGCTCTCGAGCATCATAAAATGCACCTGGAGATCGCAAAACAACTTGGAGACAAGGCAGGAGAAGGAATAGCTTATGGTAGCCTTGGCAACTGCTATAAGTCTATCGGGGAATACGGCAAGGCTCTCGAGCATCATAAAATGCACCTGGAGATCGCAAAACAACTTGGAGACAAGGCAGGAGAAGGAAAGGCTTATGGTAACCTTGGCAACTGCTATCAGTCTGTCGGGGAATACGGAAAGGCTCTCGAGCATCATAAAATGCACCTGGAGATCGCAAAACAACTTGGAGACAAGGCAGGAGAAGGAATAGCTTATGGTAGCCTTGGCATCTACTATAAGTCAATCGGGGAATACGGCAAGGCTCTCGAGCATCATAAAATGCACCTGGAGATCGCAAAACAACTTGGAGATAAGGCAGGAGAAGGAAAGGCTTATGGTAACCTTGGCAACTGCTATGAGTCGATTGGGGAATACGGCAAGGCTCTCGAGCATCATAAAATGCGCCTGGACATCGCAAAACAACTTGGAGACAAGGCAGGGGAAGGAAGGGCTTATGGTAACCTTGGCAACTGCTATGAGTCTATCGGGGAATACGGCAAGGCTCTCGAGCATCATAAGATGCACCTGGACATCGCAAAACAACTTGGAGACAAGGCAGAAGAAGGAATGGCTTATGGTAACCTTGGCAACTTCTATGAGTCTATCGGGGAATACGGCGAGGCTTTCGAGCATCATAAAATTCACCTGGAGATCGCAAAACAACTTGGAGACAAGGCAGAAGAAGGAAGAGCTTATGGCAACCTTGGCACCTGCTATCAGTCAATCGGGGAATACGGCAAGGCTCTCGAGCATCATAAAATGCAGCTGGACATTGCAAAACAACTTGGAGACAAGGCAGGAGTAGGAAGGGTTTATGGCAGTCTTGGCATCTGCTATCGGTCTATTGGGGAGTACGGCAAGGCTCTCGAACATCAAAAATTGCACCTCGATATTTCAAAACAACTTGGAGACAAGGCAGGAGAAGGAAGGGCTTATGGTAACCTTGGCAACTGCTATTGGGTTATGGGGGACTACGGCAAGGCTGTCGAGCATTATAAAATGCACCTGAACATCGCAAAACAACTTGGAGACAAGTCAGGAGAAGGAAGGGCTTATGGTAATCTTGGCAACTTCTATCTGCGTATCTCGGAGCACAAAAATGCACAATACTGTTTGAAAAAAAGTCATGAATGTTTCGAGGAACTGTTTGCTTGTGCACCAGAGGAGGATAAGTTTAAAATATCCTTTCGTGAGATCTTTGTGATGACACATAAGTTGTTAATACGAAGTCTCCTCGCTCAAGGAAAAACGGATAAAGCTCTTGTCATTGCTGAAAAGGGGCGTGCAAGAGCTTTAACATACTTTATGTGCAAGAGTTACCCTTACCAATTTGCTTATCCTAGATCATCAGTGGCTTCGAACTTCAGTGATATCCGTGAAATAGTGAGGGCATTGAACACCACGGTACTGTTTTTCACGTTAAGTGAAGCAAAAATGCGTATTTGGGTCATACCGCCAACTAATGCTGTTACGTTCAAGGAAACCACTTTGCCAGATTTAGCACAAGCGAAGGAGTCTGATGTGGAAAACCTTTTTCTTTCGTATTTGGAGACGAAGATCAGGAATGCCAGGGAACTGCTCGCGTCAGGTTGTATTGAAACGTGTGAAGACAGGTCGTTGTCGTGTCTTTACCAAGAAGAATTGTCAGAGCAGATCCAGAACAAGCGTGACCCTGTACTGGTTCGCAGGCCGACTTCAAACGTCACTCATCTTGAACCGGAACTGGTTTGTCAAGGTGCTGGGCATTTTCGTGATTCGCCACTACAAACCGAAATGATGTCATTAACCCTGAACGCAGGAAAGCTACCTAAAGGAGAGCGCAAACGGCTTAAACAGCTGTACGAGACTATTCTTGGGCCTGTGAGACAGTGTGTGGAAGGTGCTAGAGTTGTTATTGTACCCGATGGGCCTCTCCCCCTCGTTCCATTTGCTGCTTTAGTGGATGAAGATGGGCACTACGTTGCAGAATCCTTGCAAATCAGTCTAATGCCATCACTAACAATAGCCAAGATTATTTCAGCTCGCCCCGAAGAACTGGAAGATCAAACCACAATTCCCCTGGTTATAGGAGACCCAGATGTGCAAGAATTCGAGAACGGAAATCTCATAATAGAAGTACCAAGACTACCAGGCGCAAATGCGGAGGCCCTAAGGATTGGTGAGATGCTTAATGTCGAGCCGCTCATTGCAGGAAAAGCGACCAAAGGTACTTTCTTTCAAAGGATTGAGAGCGCCACTTTGATTCACATTGCTGCCCATGGTGATATGGAAAGAGGGGAGATCTTGCTTGCTCCAAACCCATCCATTCCGAAGGAGAATATCAGGAAGGAAGACGTCATGCTGACCATTTCGGAGCTTGAACAAAAGCGCTTAAGAGCAAAGCTGGTTGTGCTGAGTTGCTGTCACAGTGGCCGAGGTGAAGTTAAAGCTGAAGGCGTTATCGGCATCGCTCGTGCATTCCTTGGAGCCGGTGCTCGAGCTGTTGTCGTTTCGCTCTGGGCGCTTATGGATGGCTCCACAGCGTACTTCATGGCACAGTTTTACGACCATCTTCTTGCTGGAGAGCGGGTGAATGAGGCACTAAGCAAGACTATGAAAACGATGCGAGGCCACGAGTCCTACTGGCATCCGTACAACTGGGCACCATTTGTTCTGATAGGTGATGATGTGACTCCTTTCCCAAAGGAAAAGGTACGTACGCTGAACACTCTTCTAATAGACAATTTTCTAGCATCACTCTATTATGAACGCGGTTTTGTGAATGTGGCCCTAAGCATGTAAAGGTTCAAAATAGGTACAACTGCTGGTATAATTTTGATTGGATACTTGATAGAAATAGCCGTAGAGCCAACAATATAGAAGGTAAAACAGACATTCCTTGAAGGGATAGATATTTTTTATTAGTGTGCATGGTATAGATCCTTATATTGTCAAATGATTTTTTTTTCTGAGTGTCTCGGAAGGCTTATATAGCTAGTCTTAAATAGTTTACTCAAGTTTTTTAAAACGCAAATGTTGCTCAAGTTTGCGTATTACTTATCTGTTTATGGTTGTAATTATTTCCTGTCGTATTGCTTATCTGTTTATGGTTGTAATTATGTCTTGTTGCGTGTTTATTGCTGTCATTGTTATAGTGCTCATGTGTTCATTTCAAGTTTGATCAAGCTTTACTCTTCTGCGGTTTTCATTTTTGGCGATTCCTATTGTGATCTTTTTGTTTTTGTTTCATGCGTCGCTCATTGTTAATTGCTGCCGACGAAGAAGACCAACACTAATCCTGCTCTGTGCTTCGGAACGCTTCGACGCTGTAACGAGCGAACGCTTCGGCCGCGATCATTTCAAATGTCGAACCCGAAGAAATGAGGATGACTTGCTTTTGTTGCACTGGTCATGGGGAAGATTCGTGTTGCTGTCTCCCTCGTCGGCAGTAATTATTAGGAATCACATTTCACGGTTCAAGATTGCTCATTTCTCATTTCACGAAAAAGTGTCGATTCACGTCTCAAGACCATACCCTTAACCACCCTCTGTATTATTTTAATTGTGTCACGGTAGGTGAGCAGCGAAGACATGGGAGAACCAACCTCAACATGATAACAGTGAGAGTCTACCAGAAGAAACATGCAAGAGCGTGTTTATGGATTCCAAGCCAGATAGTGCATTACTTCTTTAGCGGTTTTTTGAGGTAAACGTATTTAGCACAATCCATTTCGAGTTAGGTTTGTCTGGTATTGTGCCACTGTATGTAGCAGATTGAGCCTTCGACAACCTTTTTGGAGATCAAGGGAACTCGCTTAGGGTTGCAGACTAGACGGAAAACCTTGAAATGGGATCCAGATTTCTCCTGCGAATTCAAGTGACTTTTTACTATTCATTTTACAATCTTTAATTTTTTCAATCAAAAAAAAAAAAAAAAAAAAAAAAAAAAAAAAAAAAAAAAAGACCGTATAATTATTTGTGTTTGAGTGTTACAAGTGGAGACTAAGGAAGCCATTTCCGGCTGAATTTCTAAAAATATTAATTACTTAGAGCATGTCAGACGGAAAAGCTCTCTAAGTTCTCTATACTGTTTCATATATTTTTGGTAAAATACTGAAGGAAAAAATTGAAGTTGATCACTCAGAAATGAATGTGTTAAGAGTCAATCTTCCCTCTGTCTCCATGTAAACAGGTCCTTCTTGACTATGCTTTTGGAGACCATAAGCTAGTAGATAGAGTTTCTTCTTACATTTATATAAATAGTTGTGTTGTGATATACTGTGTGGCATGACATTTTGGCGGGATCTAATTTTGTAACTTTGCGCACGTGAAATACCGGGCAGGAACTTGCCCGAGATCCACGAAAATTTGCTCCAAGTTGTAATGAGTAAAAATTCGTCAATCCGCGAAATGTTATTTTCAAAGAGTCCCGCAAAAATTTCATGCGACATGGTAGATCAATTGAGAACGCTTGTTTGTTAACTTTTTTTGGTCTGTTGGTATTGCTAGAATTTCCCAAACTATTTTTGGTATATTAGACCGTATAGCTTGAATTTCATTTCCCAAACTAATGGATAATAGAGTCATTTACCATTTAACACTTAATGACATCGGGTGAATTTGCGCCTAAGGCACAGTGGTGCGTTCACACTTGTGAAATTTAACGGAAATAATGTCAACCTTAGTTTAGGGGAATCCCCGAAAGTGACGTCATACAGGTTACAGTCACACAAAGGGCTCTCTGTTCAAAATTCAAGGCTAATATCTTCAAGAACTTTTAAGCCTTAAGTTTAAAATAGAGATTCTCCAGTTATATTTTAAGAATAAACTGTACGAGTGATGTTGTAAGAATTGATATAGTTTAATCCGCTTTTATCTTAAATAAAGTATCAAAAGCTAAGGTTTTGCTTTAATATCTTTTTTTTTGTCACATATTTACGATTGTATGCAAGCTATAATCTATCATTGTATATCTTGTAGTAGCAGGAGATCTCTGCAAGCTCGCTTAAACGTTTCTAGGGAGATCTCCTTGTATTACTGTATGAATCCTGGTTCCCTGAAATAATGGAGTAATGTAATTTTGTACGGCGAAATAATGAGATTTTCTGGACTGTGAATGGAATGGAATAATCATGGAATAATGAAGACTCAATTATTCCTCTTCAGCCCCCGAATTTCTAGTGGGAAACTCCACTTGTGATACACAGACAGTGCTGTGATTAAAGCCGTTTTCAACTGTGTGGTTGCTTTAAGTTTTGCGTTTAATTGCCACGCTTTCCAGCGGTTTGAGCATTCTTGGCTAATCCGGACACTGCAAAAGGCGATTGCGATGTTCTCACGCAAACAAACAAGTAGCAATGATGACGTTATTTCGCAGTGCTGATTGTCGAGTTTCTTTTTCAAACGAAAACCAATCACGAAAAATCGTTTACCATGTGCATCAATCTAATACATGGTACAACGTGACGTGACGTGTCAAGGGCTTCTCAACCTACTCGTAACTCTGTGAATTGAACACGAAGTTACATAGTCGAATTGTGCCGTAAGCACTTGTTCCTAGCCAAGCCGTTGTTAAAGTTTTTCAATCACTTCCTTGCAAGTTGGGAGTCTCGGTAATTCATTGTGAACCTGACAAGAACATGCTCTTTTCTGTCGCCAACATAACAGCAAATGTAACGGATGAGGAATAAACACAACTGCGTGTGCATTTTCACACTTCAAAGCAATCTTAGCATTTGTTTTCTGCTGTGGTGACAGCTGTTTTACATCTAAAACGGGCACATTCTTCGACGTGTCAGGGGAGAGGACAGGGACTCGTGAAAACGAGGTTCGCCTGGTTACCAAGTTAATGGTCAATCCCATGCGCTGCCCAGTGGGGCCCATCCCAGTGCCAGCCGGAAGCAAGTGGAGAGAGAAAGCTTCAAGAGTTGAGTACAACGAAAAGATATAGCAAGGCAATTCAGTGATAGAGAGAAGGTAAGCGTCACGTTCCGCTCCATTGTGTACGAATTTATCCCTGGGGATCCTCTGCGAAGGACAGAGACCTCGCTACATTCGGGTTTAGCTGTCTTTCGCATTGCTACTTCGGTGGGGTTGTACTTTCGGGTAGCTAGAAGTTAGTGTACCGGATGACAATGTCAAAACGCACAATCATTTAAAAGCTATTTGTCGGTATTAAGTGTTGTTTTCGTTTGAGTTACATTTTGAGTTACATAGGAGACTTTAAAACACAAATCTTTTAAATTTCGAAACTTGTAACTCTACCATAATTCCCTCCTTTTATTGCAACTTCAAATCTTACAATTCACGCGGAAAACACATCATTGTGATACCCTTATAGACAACGTTTTCCGCTTTAACTCGCTTTTGAGCATAATGTAATCAATGGTACTCGTGTTATTTGATATTTAATACTGATCACCTGCCAAATTTTCTCGTCATAATTAAATAGACTTTCTCCACTTCTGCATGATAAATATGATACAATTATTGTTAATGAGATATTTGACAGTTTCTTAGCTAAAGTTATTTAAATTTTTAACAAATATGTCCCCTTAAAAAAGTTATCTAACAAGACTGTAGTTGCCAGTGAGCTCTTGGCATGAGAGTGGGGAAAGACCAGAATAAACTAAAATGGAAAGTAGGGACAAAAGCGAGACTCCCAAGAGAGAATTTCAGTTTCTCACTAGAAAAACATCATACAGTATAGATAACTTGGCTGTGTGTTGTATATACATCATAGTGATGTATTTTGATTACACAAACAAAATAAAAAACAGTAGATTCACTGACGACAACAGGTGGCATTTTAGGTGGGGTGGGCTTGGTATAAATCTAAAAAAGATCACCAAGACAAAGACAATATTCTTGAAGGGACTGTCAAGGAGTAGGCATGTAAATGCGTGTGTGTATTTGTAGAATGTAATGAAAGTTGTATGGTGCAAGTAGGGGTGTGTGAAACATGTAGTAAATAAAAAGTAAATAATATTGTATAAAAATGGATGGAAAGAGAGGGAAAAAATTTAAAATAGTTTCTCACCAGAAAAATATCGCAGTCTTCATGTCCAGGGTTGTCATCAACAAGTTTGTAAAGGAGAAATACCCACAAATTTCCTGTGTTCACATTTTTGTGAAGGATATATTAACTGTTTCATTTTGAAATTATACATTCTATATAAGTATTTAGACCTTACAGTTAAAATCAAGACTTTCAAACTTTGAAGTTTCATTAAAGTCTTCTTACTTCAATTTATTGATCTTTTTTCTATTTTTTGTGGGAACTTGATTATGTAATGTCCGTAACACTCGATCTTTACCCTTATTTTACTCAATAACAGAATACTTGGAAGCAAAACAATCAACACTGAAATTGAGCCTTAAGTAAACTACAACGAAAGGATATAGCAAGACAATTCAGTGCAATAGAGAGAAGGTAAGCGTCACGTTCCGCTCCATTGTGTATGAATTTATCCCTAGGGATTGTGCGAAGGACAGAGACCTCGCTACATTCGGGTTTAGCTGTCTTTCGCATTGTTACTTTGGTGGGGTTGTACTTTCGGGTGAAATTAGTGTACCGGACGACAATGTCAAAACGCAAAATCATAGCACAAGGCTATTTGTCGGTATTAAGTGTTGTTTTCGTTTGAGTTACATTTTGAGTTACATAGGAGACACGAATCTTTTAAATTTCGAAACTAACTCCTCTACCATTCCTCCTTTTATCGCAACTTCAAATCTTACAATTCACGTGGAAAACACATCATTGTGATACCCTTATAGACAACATTTTCTTTAACTCGCTTTTGAGTATAATGTAATCAATGGTACTCGTGTTTTTTGATATAAAAACTGATAACTTGCCAATTTTTTTCGTCATAATTAAATAGACTTTCTCCACTTCCACATGATAAATATGATACAATTATTGTTATGAAATATTTGACAGTTTCTTAGCTAAAGTTGTTTAAAATTCTAATAAATATGTCCCCTTAAAAAAGTTATCTAACAAGACTGTAGTTGCCAGTGAGCTCGTGGCATGAGAGTGGGGAAAGACCAGAATAAACTAAAATGGAAAGTAGGGACAAAAGCGAGACTCCCAAGAGAGACTTTCAGTTTCTCACTAGAAAAACATCATACAGTATAGATAACTTGGCTGTGTGTTGTAGATACATCATAGTGATGTATTTTGATTACACAAACAAAACAAAAAACAGTAGATTCACTGACGACAACAGGTGGCATTTTAGGTGGGGTGGGCTTGGTATAAATATAAAAAAAATCACCAAAGACAAAGACAGTATTCTTGAAGGGACTGTCAAGGAGTAGGCATGTAAATGCGTGTGTGTATTTGTAGAATGTAATGAAAGTTGTATGGTGCAAGTAGGGGTGTGTGAAACATGTAGTAAATAAAAAGTAAATAATATTGTATAAAAATGGATGGAAAGAGAGGGAAAAAATTTAAAATAGTTTCTCACTAGAAAAATATCGCAGTCTTCATGTCCAGGGTTGTCATCACCAAGTTTGTAAAGGAGAAATACCCACAAGTTTCCTGTGTTCACATTTTTGTGAAGGATATATTAACTGTTTCATTTTGAAATTATACATTCTATATAAGTATTTAGACCTTACAGTTAAAATCAAGACTTTTAAACTTTGAAGTTTCATTAAAAATTTTTTCTAAACTTTTCTTCATGCTGCTTCACTAATTGCACATGATTTGCACATGGCTTCACTATTTGCTCTAATAGCCCACTGCAGTTTCTGTAACACATGAATCTTTGAAGTAGGGGACGACACGCAGTCTTTTTATTTCAGGATTCGTCATTTCCATGTCTTTGTACTTATTTATAAAATGGTTTTTTAACCAATCAGAGCGCGCGTAGTATCATAGTTACTTTATAAAAGTATTTAGACCTTACAGTTAAAATCAAGACTTTCAAACTTTGAAGTTTCCTTAAAGTCTTCTTGCTTCAATTTATTGATTTTTTTTTTCTATTTTTTTGTGGGAACTTGATTATGTAATGTCCGTAACACTCTTTACCCTTATTTTACTCAATAACAGAATACTTGGAAGCAATACAATCAACACTGAAATTGAGCCTTAAGTAAACTACAACGAAAGGATATAGCAAGACAATTCAGTGCAATAGACAGAAGGTAAGCGTCACGTTCCGCTCCATTGTGTACGAATTTATCCCTAGGGATCCTCTGCGAAGGACAGAGACCTCGCTACATTCGGGTTTAGCTGTCTTTCGCATTGTTACTTCGGTGGGGTTGTACTTTCGGGTAGCTAGAAATTAGTATACCGGATGACAAAATGTCAAGCGCACAATCATTTAAAAGCTATTTGTCGGTATTAAGTGTTGTTTTCATTTGAGTTACATTTTGAGTTACATACTTTACCCACTCCCGCAATTCCTTGTACAACGCTTACAACGGATTCAGTTTGCCGCAGCAAGTTTTGTCAGGGGTAAATATGTTAATGATATTAGCATCATTCTCAAACTAATGTGGCTACCAGTTAAGGAAAGAAGGGACTGGCACCTTCTTAAACTAGCTTTTAAGGCAATGTATAACCCACTATGGGCCACTTATCTGCCAATTAATATCGTAAAGAACGCTCGAAATTTCCGCTCTAACGCAGCACCAAGACTGACCATACCACTAGTTCAGGGCACCTTCCAGGACTCAGCCTCCAGATTATTTAACTCCCTACCAAGTAACATAAGAGCATGTAGTAATTTTAAACAATTTTGTAATTTATCTAAAGAATTTCTCTTAAACCGAGCCTGTACAGAGGAAAGCCCTACTCACTGTCAAACGACAAAGCAATTTGATCGGCAAGCGGCAAAGCGAAATCTGTCATTGTGTCACTGTCATTGCCATTGTGTCGTTTGACCAATGGGAAGCATGCTTTTAGAACAGCAGTTGGGCTTTTACGAAAAGTTGTCCAGCCGTTCGGGTCAAGCATCAGAGCACGCGAAATAGTGGCAGTTTGAAGGAACATGTCGTTTGATTTGAGAGTTTGCGGGTAGCGCGAATCTTTCGAAACAGGGATATGCTGAGGGAAATTTACCGAGGAATGGCGCGGTGGAGAAATTTTTGGCGTCGGAAAATTTTTGGCCGCATTTATTGGCGCTCGAGTGAAGACCTCTCGCCAACGGAGTTTCCAGCCTTCTCTCTCTTTTGGGGGAGGAAACATCGGCGGAAATTTCTACCACTAATACTGGCCGCAGCGGCTCTGAATTAATACAAGGGACACAGGAGACAACTACTAACGGGTAGTGAACGTTTAGTTTGAGTTTCATTATCAAATTCTATGATTTTCCGTGGATCGGTAAAATCCCCATACATTTCCTTATAATCTTGAGTTGCGCAACATTTCGTCACCGAGCTTGGGCCGCCTGTGGTTTGTGCTGTGAATTCTTCAGTGAAATTGCATTTTGTCTAAAATAGTTGGTTTGAAAATTCATTAATTTTGCACTTCTCATGTGGAATGACCCTCATACATTATTTTGCTTCTGGAGGTTAAAGGGAATCTGCATTTTAAGCTTAGGGTTGAAAGGGTCAGCCAGTAAGAAAAAAGTAAATTGTGTACTTATCTTTTCATGCATTTGATTGATTGATTGATTAATGTTTGATTTCAAACATTAAATGGTAAATAAATTCTATTTCTAATCGGAGGCCACGATTAATCCAGCCTGCACTTATTAATACTCATCTGTTTTTTTTTTCACTGAATGCGTTTCTTTTATCAGGCTTTCGTGATCACTCTCTACAGCAACTATAAAATTGAAAGTGAGGAATGTAACACGAGACTTGTTTACAATATTATTGCAGTTTTGTTCACCCCTCAGTCCAATATTGTGACGAACAAACTTATTTTTCGGATGTTCACTGCGTACTTGACAAGAACATGCTCTTTTCTGTCACCAACATAACAGGAAATATAATGATAAATAAATAAACACAACTGCATGTGCATTTTCACAACTTGATTTGTTTTAATTGTTTTCACCCGAACGCCAAAGCGTAGGTATTATAGGTATCATAGTAATATTGGTAAAAGGAACCCACCCTCTAGCATTTTGGAGTTTGATGACGTGCAAGCAAAAAGGCTGTAATTTGATTGTTCCAAGCAGTTTGGAAGCTTTTCTTTTGTTGGCTGAGTTTCAAGTATGTAACATGAGATTTTTGTTGACAAGCAGTCGTGCCTGTGTTGTGGTTTTGTTTAATTACATTCACTTTCGCATCTTCTTCCAGTTGTTATGGTATTTTTATTGCTGGTGAAAACTAAGCGAAGCAAAACAAACTTAATCAAATGACAGAAACATTTCAACGAGCTGAAGTTGCTCCTGGGCTGTCACAGGGTTTTTCAACTAACATGCGCCTGTCAAACAACCGTCACGAATTAGTACCAGAACCTCCGTAATAAATAGCTCTGAAATACAACAGGCTGACTGGAAATTCATAAAGCCTGATAGAAGAAATGCATTTTAGAAGAAGAACAATAGAAAAGAAATAAAGCGCAGGCTGGATTAATCATGGCCTGTGATTAAATGTTCAAGCTCAAAATTCTCTCAACCTTTTGAAGCAAGTGTGTGAGTGTTGATAATACAGTCGAACCTCCATTAACGGAGACCTCCCGTAACCTGTCCCGTAAGCGGACACCAGTCTGAGGTCCCAGCCATTTCTTTAAGAAAACACTATATCGACAACCTCCCATAAGCGGACACCTCCTATAAGCAGACTCGGACACCTATTCTGAGGTCCAAGTAGAAAAAAAAAAACCTCTCGTAAGCGGACACTCAAGGGAAGATGCACATAAAGGCAATCAGGAAATGGCTTTAATTATCCCTTTCTCAGCATGCGATGGATATATTATTGACATGCAAAGCATAGTAATCTCTTGACGGGAGGCCAGTTAAAATGCTCAATAATCAAAGTCCTGTTTGTCCAAAAACACAAATCTGTCTCTTATTTACTATAGTCTGCTATGTTGAACTTTTCTTCTTGGAACTTCTTTATTAGACATCCGCAAAAAGATTTCTCTCCTTTGAACCGATACTGACAGAGCAGCAATGCGCACTTTTCAAGGTCTTGGACATTTTGTGCGACATGCAGCATACGGAGCCAAGGAAACAGCCTCGATAGCGAGATACTTGACCCATGCATTTTGTGAAATACGACGATGATTGAAGTAACTGTGCACCTGTAAAAACTTACAGGCTGGGGAAATGGATATTTATCGTTTACGTTTTTTCCGGATTTTGCTGCATTTTAGATCCGTTTCCAGTCATCAAGCAAGGCTATATGGCTGTGATAACTACGTTGTGGTTAAACACCGGAACTGCCAGTTCGTGCCCATTGTTTGCATGTTGACATGCAACCTCCCGTAAGCGGACACTTCGACAAGGTCCCGAGGGTGTCCGCTTACGAGAGGTTCGACTGTAGTACAAATTGTATTATTCTATAGATTTCAAATCAGGTTTCATTTGGGTAAGGTGTCAAAGGCCAAGTTCCCCATACTGTATGATATTTTTCTGGTGAAAAACTGAAAGGGAAATTTGAATTTGATCACTCTTGGGTGTCTCACTCTGGTCAAGAGGTTGCTCATTAAAGAATTATAATGATGCGTGTGGCTATAGTTGCCACACCAAACTTGAATCCCAGTGCCTCGTGGTGAAAAAGACGTCATACGTACCCATAACCCCGCGCGCGCTATAACTTGTACCCAGACCCGACCGAGTGGATCCGGACAAACAGAAAGAAGCACACCAAGGCTCAATGCAAACAGCAAATAGGTGTCACTGCCTCCGTTTCGCTTCGGCAGCAATTAATTTTTATCAATGTGGAATCGCAATATCTAAATATGTTATCTAAAATACAAATTAATGTCAACTTCGTTATTTCGTTCCTTCGTAGGTTGTATGGATTGCTTTCCTTTACCTTAGTAAATCTGTGTGAGGCATTTCAGGCATCCCTTTTTACCACTTTATGCATTAGTAGCGCCTTAATATTGTGCTTTGTTCTTCTTAGAGATAGTTTGTCCCATTTAAGGGTCTTCAAGATTGTTTCAGACCTCATTTCATAGTTAGCTCTGGTAATAACTCCCCCTGCCCTTATTTGTAGTCTTTCAAAGTGAGTGTGTGTGTATGTGAGAGAGAGAGAGAGAGAGAGAGAGAGAGAGAGAGAGAGAGAGAGAGAGAGAGAGAGAGAGAGGGGGGGGGGGGGGGGGGGGGGGTGTTGGAGTAACAAATTGATCAGGCACATACAACTAAGTGACTGTCAGTATAACTATACACGGTAGCTTATGAATGAATATTATGACCATCACACACTTGAGTCCTAAAAAGTAATTCATCCAACATTCTTTTGAACAGGTTGGTGAATATACGCTTGAACGAGTTTTGCCATCAAACAGACACCACACTTGTACTCGGTAAGGTTGACTCTATCTACGGTTAATACAGTGTATTGCTAAATCACTTGATGTACAGTAAGATTGATAGGAATAACTAGTATAATGATACAAAGTGTACAAGAGAACCTTCAGTACACAGAGTCAGTGTCGGGAGGAAAGTGACAGTAATAACAACTGCAGGATCTGTGATAAAACGTCGGTCTGGAGTGGACAATAAAGCACGCAAGAACAAAATGTAAGATTTGTTGTAGTAAAAGGCAAAATTCAAAAGAAGCAGAATTCATTTTTCTAAAACTGAGAAAAAGTAACTGAAGAATATGAGCGACTTCTTTGAGAAACACTCCCTTCTTGAAACATCGCAAAATAAATAAATATATATGAACGAACGGACGAACGAACGAACGAATAAATAAACATAAATAAATAAATAAATAAACAAACAAATAAATATTAAATAAATAAATTAATTAATTAATTAATTAAACATCCCGACAAAAGCTTTCTTTAACAATTACCTTCAAGGGGATTTCCCTTCTTGATTCAGACGCTGCGTTGAGCTTGGTTTCCTGTGCCACAAAGACAAACAAGAACAGGATATTCTTTTTTTCTCCGTCTTTTTTGATTATGTATTACAACTGCAGTCCATACGTCCGCGCGATTAAACAACTTACCACCAGATTTCTCGATATCTCAACATCAAGGCAATTTAACCAGAAGCATTAACTAAGAGGAACTTCGTAGATATTACATCCCACAATAACAGATAACTTTATGAATTTGTCCGCTTTTTCCAATCTCGGAACACAATCAGATACCTGTCATCCAGTGACTTTGTGAGTCCTCTCGCAGCACAATCAGACAGATAAAAAAATCCCAATTTAATTGAAGTGTAGGACTTGTAATAAATTAATTTATTACACGACTTCACACTTTCGAGTGCAAATAAGGGCCAAAACGAGTGCAAAGATGGGAGCGTATTGCACTCGTCAGGAACCAGATCAACTGGTTTATTAGCTTACGTGATCAATTTTCGCAAGCAAAGTTTACGAACGCGTCATTTTTTGTTCCATTTTGCGCGCGGCGAGAACGTTTGCCCTGCTTCGTGTAATAAACAATTTATTACACGAAAAGTCGTGCAATACGGCTGTATTTTTATTCGTCAGTTTTATTTTTTCTCGCCTGAAGCAGGCTCAAAAAAATAAAACCGACTCGTAAAAATACTCCGCCGTATTGCACTCCTTCCCGTGTAATAACCTCTTTATAATCATACAAAAAGATCCATTTGAATCACGTCCGATTCTAAAATGTCAATGAAACAGTACCTACTGTATGGTTATATTACAGAAAGCACGCAGAACTAACTGGCAGGGTTTTAAAAACTTGTTTTGAATAGGAGGTACAATGATTGCATAGTAAGGGTTTGATATCTTTGTTACGGAAGAGATTTTGATTAAACATGAGTTGATTAATATTCGCAATTTAGTATGATTAATATTCATAATTTTAAGGACGTGGTTTAATATTCTACTTCTAAATTGATTCTTTTAGTGTTGGAAAGCATTATTTGTAAGTTAATTAATTTCCACTATGTGAAGTCCAGGCTGAAAACGGTCTAGGTCACTCTCAGTCCAAATCATGTCCGCCACAAGTCTAATTTGGATTAAGTGTCACACTTGGTGCCAAGTTAGTACAATTTTGTACGGCACTTTCGGATATTTCACTATCAGCTGTTTGGCCTAGAAGTTGGTTCCCACGGTCGGAACAATGCCTTAGCATTACGGGCATATCTATAAATCTGATCGGCCAAATCTTACCTGGCCTGACTAATTGAGTTTTGACCTGATCGACCAATGCAAGCCTGGACCGAATTTAATTAAGTGTACTGGCCTTTGTTGTAGTGTACAATTCTTTTGTTATTAATCGTCCGCTTATGCAACTAAGTATTGTTCAAAGGTCTCATTGTTCAAACAAAGTGCGCTGTCTTTAATCCCCTTAATTAAGTTGTTTACGATAAAGTTGTACTCTCACTTTGAGGGTGGAGTTTAGTTTAAAGCTCCAAAACCCTTACGTAATGTTATCTGGTCAATTTTGTTGACTACGCAACTTTAGTTGTCAAGGACTTTTTATATCTCTTACAACTTAAGACTTTAGTATTTTTATATCAAGTGGTACTGCGCTCGTCAGACTTTAAGTAGGGTACTCTGTTAGTTTAGCAAGTGAACTCTGCCTATTCGTAAACTATGAAAGTTTGAGTTAGTTGACGGAGCGCGTCTCTTTACATTTACTTTTCAGTCGCTATGTAGTGACGTACCACTTATCTCCTCATTGGTTTTTAATTTTGATGGACAGCTAATTAGAGTTAGAGTTAGCGTCCGTACTTAAAGGCGCGCACACCTAGTTTTGCCAGAGAGAACCAAACCCAGACCTGTAACATTAAGTGTGAAGACTTGTAATAAAGTCTAGAAAAGTGGGACGAGCTTGACTGGTCAGATCCTGCGTGTACCTCCGTTGTCACAGCGAGAAAACCCCTCGTATCAACTGGTGGAGAAGTGCGGCGGCCATCAAGTGAATATCCGCAACTCGTCGGTGATCTGCTCCTCAATGCCTGAGTCGACCCCGCCGGCCAAATCAAAGAGCACAAGGCGACGCCGTCGACGGCAACACACAAAGCAGACTAACGATCCACGACCGGTCCCTTGGAGTCAGTTGCGCCCACCGTCCCACCAAGTGAAGACGCACAGCACAGGCATCCCTGCCGGTTACGAAGACGAATATTGGGCCGTGGCAGATTTGAAAGCTGACGGGTATCCCATTACTGAGGCAAACATTCGCTGGTACATCCAGCTGGAAGAAGAAATCAAGGAGGCCGAAGAAATCACAAGGGCGGCGCAGAGGAGTCAAAAGCCCTACGACCCGTTCCGGCCTATCTATTGAGACGCCCAGACCCCGGACTTGAGAAACCGGACCCGAAGCCCCCACAAAAAGACCAAGACCAAGAACAAAGCATCGAGACAGAAGACTACGAGTCGATAAGTACAATCTTTAGTTCTAGCTGTTAATGTTTTTCTTGTCTAGGGGTTGGGGACCCTCGGTTATGTCCTGTTTCTAAGTTCTTTCGATTGGGTGGCATTTTATGCGCAAGTTTGGTTGCGGCGGCAAAAGTGTTACAGATAAATGGGAGGGGCCATTTTCCAGAACTAGGAGTAAAACTAAGGCAAATTTGACCGAATATTGTGATTGCTCGGAGGCCCCGCAAATAGTTGTTCCTACCACAAGTACCGTTTCGAGTGGTAGCAAGGAAATTGAGACGGCAGACGGCATGTCGTCGAACGTAGAAGACCAATTGGCCCAGTTACGCGATTTGTTCGATAAACGTTACAGTCAGATGGGTGAAACACTTGAGAGTGTCCAGGCGTCGTTGAAGGAACCCTCTGATAGTCCCGTTAAGGCCAAACTAGAACCTTTTAGTGGTTACGAAAACCAGGATGTAAACCGCTGGTTGTTAAAATTCTCAAACCGAATAGCCCTCAGACATAAGAAGACGGACTCTAAGGCGGCAGCGGCGGATCTTTCTTTCCATTTAGCCGGCTCGGCCGAGACGTGGTACTATGCTCTGACCCCAGCTGTCCGCGAAGATTTTGACGCCCTGAAGGCGGCGCTACTAAAACGGTTTTCAAATCCCGATCTCGAATGGCGACTTCGCCAGCAATTAAGCTCTCGGAAACAAGGCGAGACGGAGCCTTTAGATACATATGTCGATTTTCTTAGTGCTACATGCCAGCGCCTCGGCATTACCGACCAGGATAAGATGCATTATTTCGTACAAGGATTACGCGAAAATATCAAACGCGATGTTATCATGCACAAGCCAAAAACGTTCGAAGAAGCCGAAAGCGTCGCTAGGCTTAAGATCTCGGTGGAGCAAACTTTACAGGACGACCGTTCGTCTGTTTCAAATCCCGATCCAGAAAAGGCGGTTCTCTATCAAATGCTCAAAAATCTGACGGAGGCGAAAGACGAACCCAAAGCGAAACTTGCGGCCTTCGTGCCTCACACCGAAAATGATTTGGCCGCCGAACTTAAGCAATTGCGCGCGGACCTCAGTCGCGAGATTCGTGATGAACTGAGGGCAGTAAAAGATTCATTGCATCGCAATGAACAGGGCTTCAGGAATGGACGTTTTCCACACCCTCCCAACAATACTAGGGAATACCCACGAGACCACCCTAATCATAGACAAAACATCCAGGGGGGTGGTGACCGTAGTTCCCCAGGGGGAGGTAGTTATAATAGTAACTTCCAAAGAGGAACTAGAAGGGTAGATGGCCGACCAGTTTGTTTCCAATGTAATAAAACGG
The DNA here is from genome assembly GCA_964036295.1 of Plumapathes pennacea. Classification (NCBI taxonomy): domain Eukaryota; kingdom Metazoa; phylum Cnidaria; class Anthozoa; order Antipatharia; family Myriopathidae; genus Plumapathes; species Plumapathes pennacea. Next base: position 33,785,843 of record OZ038463.1, on the reverse strand, counting down.
GACACGTGGCGCGCAACTGTCAGGTACGTTTGCCACCGACGGACAACTATCGCCAATCTGGTCCCTATCAGAAACCACGCATCGCGGTCATGGATAACTACTCGTGCCACACGTACGAACACGCCGATGACACGCGCCAGCCACGCGACGATCACATTCCCTTAGGACCACCACCGAGGGCGGACTCACACGCCCACTCACCACCGGTCATCACGTCCAGTGCCCCCAGGGACAACACCTCGCTTCCAAACGACAACCCAGCGACGTCACTACCTGTGACCGGCGTTTCCTGCGTTTCTCAATCTAGTGCGCATACTTTCGCAATTCCTAAGGATTTGTCTGTAAAGGGTGAGACCCTAGGTTCAGTTGTAGATTGTCTTGTAGATACCGGAGCGGCAATTTCAGTAATTAGCTCGGAGTTTCTTAACAAGAGTCTCGAAGGCCGCAAACTAAAGATCCAGGACAGCCAAATTAAGACCGTCAACACTGTTAGTGGCGAGCAGTTAGTTGTACTCGGGCAAATCACACTCCCAATAAAGATCCAGTCTACACTATACGAGTGTGCGGCCCATGTTATTAGCGACCTCGGTTACGACGTTGTTCTAGGACGAGATTTCTTGCGGAAAACAAAGGCAGTTATTAATTTAGGCGACAATACGCTGCACTTGAACTCCACTCATGACTCCGCCCCGGAACCCGACAAAAGTTACAGCATCCGATCCGTAGCAACCTTTGTCATTCCACCACGATCAGAAGCAGTCATTCCTGGCAAGGTGGAAGGTGACGTAACCTGTACCCTTGGGTTGGTGGAAGCCTCTCCGCGCCTGGTGGACAGGTACCAGTTACACGGAGCAGCAGTATTGGCCCGTACCTCGGTCCACAACACGGTTCCCGTGCGACTTCTAAACCCTACTTCAAAACCAACAACTATCTACCGTGAAACGACCTTGGGCACATTCCAGCAATGCGGCGATAACATCGCGGTCCTCGATCTGGACCCCGACGACACGCCACCCGCATGCCCGTCCCATGCGCAAACTTGTTCCGAAGAACAAACACCAGTAGAATCTTTCGTTGATTTGACTAAGACTAATTTGACTGAAACTCAAAAATCGCAACTCTCGAATTTGATGCATGAGTTTCGCGACGTATTTGCGCTCACGCCAGAAGAATTGGGTCGAACTTCGATAGTCCAACATGACATCGACACTGGAGACTCCCCGCCTATTCGCCTTAGGCCGTATCGCACCGCTCAAGCGCAACGCGAACGAATTACCGACAACATTAATGATATGCTAGCACGCGATATTATCCAACCGTCGATAAGTCCCTGGGCCGCGCCAGTCGTTTTAGTCAAAAAGAAGGACGGTAGCGATCGCTTTTGTGTCGATTATCGGAAACTAAACGAGGTAACGAAGAAGGATAGCTATCCCCTACCGCGCATTGATGACACCCTAGATGCTCTACACGGCACTCAGTATTTTTCGACCATGGACCTCATGTCCGGTTACTGGCAAGTCGAACTCAGTCCGGAAGCACGTGAGAAAACCGCTTTCACTACTTATAACGGATTGTTTGAGTTTTTGGTCCTTCCCTTCGGACTTACTAACGCCCCAGCTACATTTCAACGATTAATGGAATGTGTGTTACGAGGATTAACTTGGCGAGTGTGTTTGATTTACCTGGACGACGTGATCGTCTTTTCCAAAACTTTCAACGAGCACCTTGCTAATTTGCGCATAGTTTTTACGCGGTTCAGAGCAGCCGGAATCAAGCTCAAGCCATCTAAGTGTCATTTTGGCCGCACCGAAGTACCTTATCTAGGACACATTGTCTCGAAAGATGGAGTCCGACCGGACCCGGACAAAATTCGCGCAGTCCAAGAATTTCCAGTGCCTCGCAATGTACACGAAGTCCGTAGTTTTCTGGGTCTAGCCAATTACTACCGGAAATTTGTTAAGGATTTTTGCCAACTAGCGGCCCCACTACATCAGCTGACAAGCAAAAAGGTTCAATTCAAATGGACCGAGGAGTGTAACGCGGCATTTCAAACTCTGAAAGAAGCTTTGGTATCCGCGCCAATTCTGGCTTACCCTGATTTTACTCAAGAGTTTCAGCTATATGTAGATGCTAGCGATACTGCTATTGGTATGGTACTTGGTCAAATTCAGAATGACAAAGAGGTTGTCATTGCGTACGCCGGCCGCGGCTTCAATCCAGCTGAGCGAAATTATAGCGCGACTGAACGAGAGGCACTAGCGGTAGTAGAAGGTATCAAGCATTTTCAAACCTACCTATACGGACGCCATTTCACAGTCGTCACCGACCATAATGCACTCCGCTGGCTTATGAACATCAAAGAAGCAACTGGTCGTCTTGCGCGATGGTCATTGCGCTTACAGATGTACGATTTTGATATCAAACATCGCGCGGGCACATCCAACGGCAACGCAGACGCATTATCCCGTCGACCCTACTCGTTAATTGCTGCTTTCGACATCCCAGGACCACAGATACAACGGATCCATGACCTGCAACGCCGTGATCCAGAACTCACAGACATCATCACTTATTTAGAGTCTGAAATCCTTCCCGAACGCGAATCATCGGCTCGCAAATTGTTCCACACCATTGATGATTGTTACTTGGATGACAATGGTAATTTGTGTCATTTGTGGACCCCCACAGGACGTCGTCGCACAACACCACGATCCCAATAATATTATTGTTCGTTCCGGCCGCCCTAAAACATGAAGTTCTTTTGGCTGGCCACGACGACGCGACCGCCGGCCATTTGGGTACTTTCAAGACGTACGAAAAATTGCGCACACGCTATTATTGGCGAGGCATGTTCCAGGACGTCCAACATTGGTGTCGCTCGTGCGTTCACTGCGCCATGAAGAAAGGACCTCGTTCCCGGCACAAGGCACCCCTTCTTCCGATTCCAGTCGAAGGTGCTTTTGACCGCGTCGCCGTAGATTGTGTTGGTCCTCTTCCCCCATCGAAATCCGGTAACCGCTATCTCGTGGTATTTTCGGATTACCTTACGCGCTGGCCAGAAGCGTTCGCTGTGCCTAGTATTGAAGCCCCAGTAATCGCGAAGCTCTTTGTTAACGAAATTGTTGGACGACACGGTGCACCGCGCACTTTGTTGTCAGATCGCGGCCAAAACTTTCTCTCTAATCTAATTCGCGAAGTGTGTCGAATTGTGAACACCGAGAAGGTCAACACGACTGCCTATCACCCTCAAACGGACGGGTTGGTTGAGCGGTTAAATGGCACCTTGGTCCAAAGCATCTCCATGTACGTCAGTAGCGACCAGCGCGATTGGGACGAACACTTGCAAGCAGTGCTCCTCGCCTACCGGGTTTCCCCTAGTGAAACTACAGGCGAGAGTCCTTTTTACCTCCTATATGGACGCGAAGCGAGACTTCCCCTAGATGTCAGTCTTCTTGCGCCAGCGCCAGCTGACCTCTCGCCATCGATTGCCGAGCACCGCGCACGCATTGTGCGCCACATCGAAGAAGCCCAGGAACTTGCAAAAGCCAACATCCAACTAGCGCAACAAAAGATGAAACTCCAGTACGACAAGACAGCAAAAGTCACCGAGTTTGAACTTGGTCAGAAGGTATGGGTTTTCACTCCTAAAACCAAGAAGGGATTGTCTCGAAAATTGCTCCATAATTGGCATGGGCCTTTTCGCATCGTACACAAACTGTCACCTGTCCATTATCTCGTGCGAACCGCTAGTAATAACCGCGTCACCACGACTGTCCATGTCAACCGCATGAAGCCATACGTTGACCCGAACGAGCGCCCGATAGAAGGACCCACAGAAGACGAGATGCAATTACCCTATTTTGCAGAACGCGATCTCCCAGAGGACAGTTTTGAGACAGAACCCGACCCGGTGCAAAACGACAACCCGGCTGCACAGCCACCCCGTGCAGAGGTTCCACAGGAACCACCCAATGACCCTAATTTGGACCACGATCCTCTCGCGGACCCCAATGTCTACCTGGTAGAAGACATTTTGAAAACGCGCAGAAGAAATGGCCAACGCGAGTACTTGATCAAATGGCAGGGATTTTCGGCACAACACAACACCTGGGAACCGGAAGAAAACATTCTCAACCCCCAGCTCTTAGCCGATTTTCACCAGCGAAACGGAACATCAGCAGCGATATTGACCCCAAACCCACTTTTCCTTGCCTCATTAGCACCGTCAACATCTCGACCATGCACCGGTAAGTCAAAACGGAACACACCCCCAGTACACCCCCACGGGTTGCCAACTCACCGCCTTTCCATCCTTGCCCTAATCATGTTCCTGTTTGCTATAGTTGTATTCCCAACTCACACCTCAGGTTATGGGTATAATTCAGCTCATCAGCGCGTTGTGTACTTCCCGGGGTCCCTTATGATCTCGCATCACTCAAAAGCAATGGTTTTCCATTCAGAAACAACGCTTGTGAACATACAAGCTGACCTAAGCACCGCAACTTATGACTCGGACCTAACGCTCAAAACTAATTGCTCAGCGTCGCATGAACGTTTCTTCAACGCAATTGTCGCCTCCACCCGCGCTATTCGACGCGTTGTAGATCGCCTAGTCTCTATGCAAGGTACGACCAACCTCCTGGAATGCGATTCGTACTTGCGGCGTTTTTATCGGTACGCAACCGGTTTGACGCCAACTATGATTTGCCCGCGCGTTTACCTCGGTTCGCTTAAGGAATGCAAAGCTTGGGCGCTAAATCACTGTTCTGAGATTTCACACCACCAGCGAGATTGGCTCAAAGGACGTTCAAAGCGCTCTTGGTTTTGCCACGCTGGATTTTTTGGGCTCTTTCGTACTATTTACGAATCCACCGGTCACAATTGTGAGGACAATCATGTTTCACATCTAAAAGGGTCCTTGTGGGACACACTTTCCGCCATTTCCGAGGCACAACATATGATTCAAACCGTCAATGGCAAAACAATCATTCTTGCAAAGGTAACTGACGAGTTACACACCAAAGTTAATTCGCTTCTGTCTTCGCTCAAACAAGTGGATTCAGATCTCAAACAGTGGAAAACCTCTTTGAATGAACAATTTGGTAAACACGAATGTTACTTTCACACTTATTTGGAGTTCTTTTCAAAATATTCTGCCGAATTGAATAGAGCTTTCGCATCCATACTACGCCTGATCGAGATCGAAGCCATTGTGAAGCAAGCATCTGTTTTACCCACTAAGGATCTCGTCGGTTACAAGCATCTTCCGAATTTTATGGCAAGTGAAATATCCATGCGGCTGCAATCTTTGCCAGCTATGACCTTCACTAACAAAGCGCTCGCTGACGGACTTCCGTTGTTGATTCAACCTATGGTAGATTATGCATATAATTACCGCAATCAACTTCAGATTAGTATTCTCTTGACGATTCCGGAGATTACCAGCGCCAATGACTTTTGTGTTCTTGAATGGCTTACGCCCTTGAAGTATAACATATCAAATGTATGTTATACGGGTCCAATCATTCGAACCGACCTCGCGTTATTGTCCTGCCCCAACCGACGTTTCTTGTTACCTGTGGGCGTATTAAGTGCTTGTTTCCAAGATGATACTACGATTGTTTGTCCACATTCGGTACTAAACAAAATGTTCGATCCCGAATGGCTTGGACTACCCTGGACTCCGTCGACCAAACTGTCTTTTCCACGCCTTCATTCCGTCGCCTTGGATTGCTCGGACTTACACCCCCTGTTTCATTTAGGCGGTAGGCATTATTTATCAACAACTACAACCACCTTAGCGGTAAACGGTCTGGCCAATACATCCACTATTAGCTTATCTCCCCTGATGGTTTACCATTTTCCCTGCGAAGTAACCTTTCCCGAACAACAGACCGGTTTTGGTTCCTGCCCTTCTAGGTTAGAGATAACAGTTCCTGTTTTCACACCAACCCATATCAATTACGTTCCATGGCATACAGCCATGGATGGTTCCACGCTAAAATTACATTATCAATCCCTGCATCTCCCCCCACCCTCCACCTTCAACCGGTCCACCCTAGATTCCCTTGACCAAACATTTCAGTATCTTGACGGTCATCTATCTCAAACATTAGCCAAGGTTAAGGAGGATATTCAACAGATCCAGGAAACTTCGAGTACCACCCTGAATGACATGTTGACGTACGTTGCATTTGCCCTAGCGTTTTTCAATACCATTTGTTTTTGCGTTCTCTTCTGTCGCCTCAATCGAGCTCGCCGCGCAAATGCCACCCACTCTCCTATTAAAACTCTGGTTGCGACAAGCCAGGAATTCGTTCCGCCACGGTGCGAACGCTGTTACAAACCCCGCCGCCAACTCTCGGCACATTTGTAACCACGTTTTGGGTAGCAGGTATCCTTGTTGTATAGTGTATTATTATTTTTGTTCGCAAGTTAGAAGGTCCGTTACAGAGCCGGATACTTCGACCCACTGTAATTTAACGCGGATTTCCCTGCGGAGTTTCGACTCTTCAACTCTGCAGATGTGTCAGTGACTTTGCTTTAGTGGTAAGAAGACCGGGGTACGTTTCTGTAGACCTTCGACTTGTTGTGTCTCAGTGTCGTTATTTTGCAAAGTTCAGTCTGCCTGCTACCCCCTTCGGTACGTCGCAACCTGCGAGTTTTCGTTTCTCCGTCATATTTTTTTTTCCTGTCACACCACTGTTTCAGCACCTAAGGATGAGCAATACGCACCCGTATGTTTCACTGTCCGCATTTCTCTTTTTTTTTTCCTCGTTACGGTCTTTCTCTCTCAGGAAATGCGCAACATCTGAAACATACTTCTGGTCGCGTAAGTTGTTTATAATAGTTGTAACATCGGGTGGCCACAACGAAAATTTGTCCTCGTTGTAAAGCTCGTTTTTTACATACTTTTGCATAATCACGTCCTGCGTGTCAACAAACAAACTATTGTTCGCTTGTGTTTTTATTGATAATATCCGTCCACCATTGTTTGTCAGAAGGAACCCCTACTTTGGGTAGTTATTACGTCCTGGTTCCGGACGCGTGTTAGCCACGCCGTGCTTATGTTAGTGTTAACTCCTGTACATTTCACTTTCTCTGTCAAATGAGGACATTTGAACTAAGGAGGGAGGAGTTGTTACGGAAGAGATTTTGATTAAACATGAGTTGATTAATATTCGCAATTTAGTATGATTAATATTCATAATTTTAAGGACGTGGTTTAATATTCTACTTTTAAATTGATTCTTTTAGTGTTGGAAAGCATTATTTGTAAGTTAATTAATTTCCACTATGTGAAGTCCAGGCTGAAAACGGTCTAGGTCACTCTCAGTCCAAATCATGTCCGCCACAAGTCTAATTTGGATTAAGTGTCACACTTGGTGCCAAGTTAGTACAATTTTGTACGGCACTTTCGGATATTTCACTATCAGCTGTTTGGCCTAGAAGTTGGTTCCCACGGTCGGAACAATGCCTTAGCATTACGGGCATATCTATAAATCTGATCGGCCAAATCTTACCTGGCCTGACTAATTGAGTTTTGACCTGATCGACCAATGCAAGCCTGGACCGAATTTAATTAAGTGTACTGGCCTTTGTTGTAGTGTACAATTCTTTTGTTATTAATCGTCCGCTTATGCAACTAAGTATTGTTCAAAGGTCTCATTGTTCAAACAAAGTGCGCTGTCTTTAATCCCCTTAATTAAGTTGTTTACGATAAAGTTGTACTCTCACTTTGAGGGTGGAGTTTAGTTTAAAGCTCCAAAACCCTTACGTAATGTTATCTGGTCAATTTTGTTGACTACGCAACTTTAGTTGTCAAGGACTTTTTATATCTCTTACAACTTAAGACTTTAGTATTTTTATATCAAGTGGTACTGCGCTCGTCAGACTTTAAGTAGGGCACTCTGTTAGTTTAGCAAGTGAACTCTGCCTATTCGTAAACTATGAAAGTTTGAGTTAGTTGACGGAGCGCGTCTCTTTACATTTACTTTTCAGTCGCTATGTAGTGACGTACCACTTGTCTCCTCATTGGTTTTTAATTTTGATGGACAGCTAATTAGAGTTAGAGTTAGCGTCCGTACTTAAAGGCGCGCACACCTAGTTTTGCCAGAGAGAACCAAACCCAGACCTGTAACATTAAGTGTGAAGACTTGTAATAAAGTCTAGAAAAGTGGGACGAGCTTGACTGGTCAGATCCTGCGTGTACCTCCGTTGTCACAGCGAGAAAACCCCTCGTATCATCTTGGATTGAATACCGAAGGCATAAATTACTAGGGGGTACCGCGCGTAGTGTCGTAGTTAATTTATAAATAACATTGTAATTTTCCTCATATATGTTATATTCTCTCTTTACGGAGTGTTTACTCCTCTTTGCTAAGTACATCACTCGTAGCTAACTAAAAGAATCCTTTAAAGCCATCAGACAGTTCGATCAATTAAGACGTATAAAAACGTTGTATGTGCGCGTTTCTTCCAATAGGAAATTGTTGTGTGTGCGCGTTACACAAGAGAAGTCGATTTCTCCGAAGTTTCTACAAACAGGAAATTTCTCTTTCCTATAAATTTTCAGGTGTTTGCTCCTCCTACGCATCATGAAATTTGCGTGCGCAATATACAAATGAAAAACTTCAAAATACCCAAAAATGGACAAGGACATAGAGATTTACAAAATGGTCCTGTACATCGCAGAACACCTTGGAGACAAGGCAGAAGAAGGAATGGCTTATGGTAATCTTGGAATCTGCTATCGGTCTATTGGGGAATACGGCAAGGCTGTCGAGTATTATAAAATGTACCTGGACATCGCAAAACAACTTGGAGACAAGGCAGGAGAAGGAGGGGCTTATGGTAACCTTGGAATCTGCTATATGTCTATCGGGGAATACGGCAAGGCTCTCGAGCATTATAAAATGTACCTGGACATCGCAAAACAACTTGGAGACAAGGCAGGAGAAGGAAGGGCTTATGGCCACCTTGGAATCTGCTATTGGTCTATCGGGGAATACGGCAAGGCTCTCGAGCACCATAAAATGTACCTGAACATCGCAAAACAACTGGGAGACAAGGCAGGAGAAGGAATGGCTTATGGTAACCTTGGCATGTGCTATCAGTCTATCGGAGAATACGTCAAGGCTTTCCAGCATCATAAAATGCACCTGGACATCGCAAAACAACTTGGAGACAAGGTAGGCGAAGGAATGGCTTATCGTAACCTTGGCAACTGCTATCAGTCTATTGGGGAATACGGCAAGGCTGTCGAGCATTATAAAATGAACCTGGATATTGCAAAACAACTTGGACACAAGGCACGAGAAGGAGGGGCTTATAGTAACCTTGGAATCTGCTATCAGTCTATTGGGGAATACAGCAAGGCTGTCAAGCATCATAAAATGCACCTGGACATCGCAAAACAACTTGGACACAAGGTAGGAGAAGGAATGGCTTATGGTAACCTTGGCATCTGCTATGAGTCCATTGGGGAATACGGCAAGGCTGTCGAGCATCATAAAATGTACCTGGATATTGTAAAACAACTTGGAGACAAGGCAAGAGAAGGAGGGGTTTATGGTAACCTTGGCATCTGCTATCAGTCTATTGGGGAATACGGCAAGGCTGTCGAGCATTATAAAATGTACCTGGATATTGTAAAACAACTTGGAGACAAGGCAAGAGAAGGAGGGGCTTATGGTAACCTTGGCATCTGCTATCAGTCTATTGGGGAATACGGCAAGGCTGTCGAGCATCATAAAATGCACGTGGACATCGCAAAACAACTTGGAGACAAGGTAGGAGAAGGAGGGGCTTATGGCAACCTTGGAATCTGCTATCGGTCTATCGGGGAATACAGCAAGGCTGTCGAGCATCATAAAGTGCACCTGGACATCGCAAAACAACTTGGACACAAAGCAAGAGAAGGAATGGCTTATGGTAACCTTGGCAACTGCTATCAGTCTATCGGGGAATACAGCAAGGCTGTCGAGCATCATAAAATGGACCTGAACATCGCAAAACAACTTGGAGACAAGGCAGGAGAAGGAATTACTTATGGTAACCTTGGCATTTGCTATCAGTTTATCGGGGAATACGGCAAGGCTGTCGAGCATCATAAAATGCACCTAGAGATCGCAAAACAATTTGGAGACAAGGCAGGAGAAGGAAGGGCTTATGGTAACCTTGGCAACTGCTATAAGTCTATCGGGGAATGCGGCATGGCTCTCGAGTATCATGAAAAGGACCTGGACATCGCAATACAACTTGGAGACAAGGCAGGAGAAGGAATGACTTATGGTAACCTTGGCACCTGCTATCTGTCCAACGGGAAATACGGCAAGGCTCTCGAGCATCATAAAAAGAACCTGGACATCGCAAAACAACTTGGAGACAAGTCAGAAGAAGGAAAGGCTTATGGTAACCTTGGCAACTGCTATCAGTCTATCGGGGAATACGGCATGGCTCTCGAGTATCATAAAATGGACCTGAATATCGCAAAACAACTTGGAAACAAAGCAGGAGAAGGAATTACTTATGGTAACCTTGGTAGCTGCTATCAGTCTATCGGGGAATACGGCAAGGCTCTAGAGCATTATAAAGTCGGCCTGAACATCGCAAAACAACTTGGAGACAAGGCGGGAGAAGGAAGGGCTTATGGTAACCTTGGCAACTGCTATCAGTCTATGTCGGAGCACAAAAATGCAGAAGACTGTTTGGAGAAAAGTCATCAATGTTTCGAGGAACTATTTGTTCGTGCACCAGAAGAGGATAAGTTTAAAGTATCCTTTCGTGAGACCTTTGTGACGAAACATAAGTTGTTAATACGAAGTCTCCTCGCTCAAGGAAAAACGGATAAAGCTCTTGTCATTGCCGAAAAGGGGCGTGCAAGAGCTTTAACATACTTTATGTGCAAGAGTTACCCTTACCAATTTGCTTATCCTAATTCATCAGTGGCTTCGACCTTCAGTGAGATCCGTGAAATAGTGAGGGCGTTGAACACCACGGTATTGTTTTTCACGTTAAGTGAAGCAATATTGCGTATCTGGGTCATACCGCCAAGTAAACCTGTTACGTTTAAGGAAACCACTTTGCCAGATTTAGCACAAGCGAAGGAGTCTGATGTGGAAAACCTTTTCCTTTCGTATTTGGAGACGAAGATTAGAAATGCCAGTGAACTGCTCACGTCAGGTTGTAGTGAAACGTGTGAAGACAGGTCGTTGTCGTGTCTTTACCAAGAAGAATTGTCAGAGCCAATCCAGAACAAGCGTGACCCTGTACTGGCTCGCAGCCCGACTTCTTCAAACGTCACTCATCCTGAAGTGGAGCTGGTTCGTCAAGGTGCCGGGCATTTTCGTGATTCGCCACTACAAACTGAAATGATGTCATTAACCTTGAACGCAAGAAAGCTGCCTAAAGGAGAGCGCAAACGGCTTAAGCAGCTGTACGAGACAATTCTTGGGCCTGTGAGACAGTATGTGGAAGGTTCTCGAGTTGTTATTGTACCCGATGGGCCTCTCCCCCTTGTTCCATTTGCTGCTTTAGTGGATGAAGATGGGCACTACGTTGCAGAATCCTTGCAAATCAGTCTAATGCCATCACTAACAATAGCCAAGATGATTTCAACTCGCCCCCAAGAACTGAAAGATGAATCCACAGTTGCCCTGGTTGTGGGAGACCCAGATGTGCCAGAGTTTGAGGACGGAGACCGCATAATAGAAGTACCAAGACTACCAGGCGCAAATACGGAGGCCTTAAGGATTGGTGAGGTGCTTAACGTCGAGCCGCTCATTGCAGGAAAAGCGACCAAAGATACTTTCCTGCAAAGCATTGAGAGTGCGAATTTGATTCACATCGCCGCCCATGGAGACATGGAGAGAGGGGAGATCTTACTTGCTCCAAACCCATCCATTCCAAAGGAGAATATCAGGAAGGAAGACGTCATGCTGACCATTACGGAACTTGAACACAAACGCTTAAGAGCAAAGCTGGTTGTGCTGAGTTGCTGTCACAGTGGCCGAGGTGAAGTTAAAGCTGAAGGCGTTATCGGCATCGCTCGTGCATTCCTTGGAGCAGGTGCTCGAGCTGTTCTCGTTTCGCTCTGGGCACTTATGGATGGACCCACAGCGTACTTCATGTCACAGTTTTACGACCATCTTCTTGCTGGAGAACGGGTGAATGAGGCACTAAGCAACACCATGAAAACCATGCGAGGCCACGAGTCCTACTGGCATCCGTACAACTGGGCACCATTTGTTCTGATAGGTGATGATGTGACTCCTTTCCCCAAGGAAAAGGTACGTACGCTGAACTAATAAACAGTTTTCTAGCATCACTTTATTATGAACGCGGTTTTGTGAATTTGGCCCTAAAGATGTAAAGCTTCAAAGTAGGTACAACTACTGGTATAATTTTGATTGGATACTTGATAGAAATTGCCGTAGAGCCAACAATATAGAAGGTAAAACAGGGACATTCCTTGAAGGGATAGATATTCTTGAATAGTGAGCATAGTATAGATCCTTATATTGTGAAGTGTTTTTTTTCCCTGAGTGTCTTGGAAGGCTTACATAGCAAATCTTTTAAAGTCTTTTAAACTGTTTAAAAATAGTTTACTCAAGTTTCTTAAAACGCAAATGTTGCTAAATTTTGCGTATTGCTTATCTGTTTATGGTTGTAATTATTTCCTGTTGCGTGTTTATTGCCGTCATTGTTATAGTGCTCATGTGTTCATTTCAAGTTTAATCAAGCTTTACTGTTCTGCGGTTTTCAATTTTGGCGATTCCTATTTTGATCTTTTTATTCTTGTTTCATGCATCGCTCATTGTTAATTTCTGCCGACGAAGGAGAGAGCAACACTAATCCTGCTATGTGATGACGTTGAGTGCGCATGTGCACGTCCGCGTTTCTTCGGCTATCAGTTGTGACGTGACGTGATCATCCGCATCGACAGAGGTAATCGGTCTTTTCGCCCCCAAGTCGTTTCACCCCAGCCTGGGTCGATTCGCCCCCAAGCTAATTCTTTGAAATCGCGTCTCAAACTAATACTAAACCAAAACGTTGTTCCGCCGTCGAAAAAAAAAAAAAAAAAAAAAGAAAAGAAAAAAATGCGATTTGAGCAAACGCTTCGGAATGCTTCGGAACCCTTCGGCGCTGGGACGAGCGACCGCTTCGGTCTCAATTATTTCAAATGTCGAACCCGAAGAAACGAGGAAACGTTTCGGATGCCTTGCTTCGTTGCACTTGTCATGGAGAAGATTCGTGTTGCTGCCTCCCTCGTCTGCAGTAATTATTAGGAATCACATTTCACGGTTCAAGATTGCTCATTTCTCATTTCACGAAAAAGTGTCGATTCATGTCTCAAGACTATACCCTTTACCACCCTCTGTACTATTTTAATTGTGTCACGGTAGGTGAGCAGCGAAGACATGGGAGAACCAACCTCAACATGATAACAGTGAGAGTCTACCAGAAGAAACATGCAAGAGCGTGTTTATGGATTCCAAGCCAGATAGTGCATTACTTCTTTAGCGGTTTTTTTTTTTTGAGGTAAACGTATTTAGTACAATCCATTTCGATTTAGGTTCGTCTAGTATTGTGCCACTGTATATAGCAGATTGAGCCTTCAATAACCTTTTTGGAGAACAAGGGAACTCGCTTGGGGTTGAAGACTAGACGGAAAACCTTGAAATGGGATCCAGATTTCTCCTGCGAATTCAACTGATTTTTTTACTGTTGTTGTTGTTACAATCTTTAACTTTTTCAAAAAGTATGCATGCGGAGGTGTTTCCTTGGAGACAGGGTTTCTGGTCGATACCTGGGCATATTGGTTCAGGCAAAACAATCAGAAAAAAGCGGTATAATTATTTGCGTGTAGTGTTACACGTAGAGATTAACGAAGCCATGTTCCGGCTGAATTTCTGAAAATAATAATTACTTAGACCATGTCAGACGAAAGAGCTATTTGAACATTTTTTCTATTTCTATTTCTTATTTTAACAATTTGTCGCGTTTGTTCAAGAATGGTCCATTTCGTCAGGTTAATTTTTACCCTAGTAGTAGAAAGGACCATTTTATCCCTTTCACTATCTAATCTATATATCTATCTGTTTCATATATTTCTGGTAAAATACTGAAGGAAATAATTGAAGTTGATCACTCTCTCAGGGATATTGAATGGGTTAAGAGTCATTCTTCTCTCTGTCTCCATGTAAACACGTCCTTCTTCTTGGCCGTGCTATTGGAGATCATAAGCTAGTAGATCGTGTTTCCTCTTACTTTTATGTAAATAGTTGTGTTGTGATAAACCGTGTGGCATGACATTTTGGCGGGATTTAAATTTTGCAATTTTCGCGCACGTGAAGTACCAGACAGGAACTTGCCCGAGATCCGTTCCAAACTTGTTCCAAGTTGTAATAAGCAAAAGCTCGTCAGTAACCTAAATGTTAATTCAAAGAGTCCCGCGAAAATTTCATGCGACACGGTAGATCAATGGAGAACGCTTGTTTGTTAACTTTTTTTGGTCTGTTGGTATTGCTAGAATTTCCCAAACTATTTTTGGTATATTAGACAGTATGGCTTAAATTTATTTACCAAACTAATAGATAATAGAGCCATTTGCCGTTTTACACCTAAAGACAATGGGTGAATTAGCTCCTGAGGCACTGTCAACCTTAGTTTAGGGGAATCCCCGAAAGTGACGTCATACAGGTACAGTCGCATAAAGGGCTCTTTGTTCAAAATTCAAATCTAATGTCTTCAAGGATTTTAAGCCTTCTCCAAAGTTTAAAAAAGAGATTCTCCAGTTACATTTTAAGAAGAAACTGTGTGAGTTATTTTGTAAGAATTGATACAGTTTAATCTGCTTTTATCTGAGATAAGGCATCAAAAGCCAAGTTTTTGCTTTATTTAGTTAATTTTTTTTGTCACATGTTTACGATTGTATGCCAGCTATAATCTATCATTGTATATCTACTGTAGTAGCAGGAGATCTCTGCAAGCTCGCTTAAACTTTTCTGGGGAGATCTCCTTGTATTACTGTATGAATCCTGGTTCCCTGGGATGAATGGAATAAATTTTGTACGGCGAAAAAATGAGATTTTCTGGACTGTGAATAGAATGGAATAATCATGGAACAATGAACACTCGATTATTTTTCTTCAGCCCCCGAATTTCAAGTGGGAAACTCTACTTGTGATACACAGACAGTGCTCTGATTAGAGCCGTTTTTCAATTGTGTGGTTGCTTTAGTTTTGCGTTTAATTGCCACGTTTTCCAGCGGTTTTAGGATTCTTGACCAACGGGACACTTGCAAAAGGTGATTGCGATCTTCTCACGCGATTAGGCAAGTAGCGATTATGGCGTTATTTCGCAGTGCTGATTGTCGAGTTTCTTCTTTAAGCTAAAATCAATCACGAAAAATTGTTTACTATGTGCATCAATCTAATACATGGTATAACGATTTATTTTTGTCATTTTGAAAACAGCAACGCAGACGAAAATACTGCATTTTCGCGTACTTTCACATAAAGATGGCTCAGCTTAGTTTCCCTTTAAGAGCTCTTAATTTGTGCATTTTTAGTGAATTTTACGTAGTGACATTATATTTCAAGAAGTGCAACTCTTCGAATGTCTAAAAAACTGATTGTAAGAAATTGGAATAAAACTGCTTCTTTGTAAAACTGTTCCATAAGTAGACTAATAGAGGATCAGTTTACACGGGTGGGACTTTGGAGTCTTGATTATTCTCCTCTGCGTCGCCGTTTGTTTGGTCGTAACACACTGTGTCTAAAAAACTGATTGTAAGAAATTGGAATATAAAACTGCTTCTTTGTAAAACTTTGGCTGTTCCATAAGTAGACTGGTAGAGGATCAGTTTAAACGGGTGGGACTTTGGAGTCATGATTATCCTCCTCTGCGTCGCCGTTTGCTTGGTCGTGACACACTGGAGGAAAAATGAAATCGTTGATTTTTATGCTGTAGCTTAGCAACAGAGTAAACCCAGTTTGGGCATAATCGCGTGACTACGCTAACCTGGCACGAAATTTGCCAGACATGGCACAAGAGAGATTCTTTTCGCTCTAAAGCACCAAGGCGTCCTCAGAAGAACTGCACATCTTTCATTTGGGGAGTTGCATGAACAAATTTCCAAAGTAACATTCTCAGTTTTACCAGGTCAGCCTTTTAAAGCTCGTGCCAGTTTCCATGCAAAGAGTTTACTGCTCACCTTCGGAGAACAGATTGGCAGCCAAATCGTTTTTGCCAATCTCTCGCAGAGCGCGAACTAACACTCCCACAGTCGCTTGTGAAGCCTTTATTTCCTTCCATTTTAAGAGCCCCTGGTAGCATCTCTCCTGCACTCGGCGGTTTTCTTCCTCGATTATCTCTACGACGGACTGTTTTACTCCTAATGATCGTAAAAGTCGTCTCCACTCCACTCCTATGTCCTCACAGATACAATTGCATGTCTCGTCAGAGACTGGTTCAAGTTCGTTCTCGAAGTTCACAAAGCACAGAGTTGCGTCAGAAGTTGCGTCACCTTCAAGGAAAATGACGAAATCAAATCAGGACGTCGGTGTGACTAGTCATTTGAATAGTTTCAAACACGGCTTCTGTCAATGTGCATTCGCATCGCATGCCTTAAAATATTAGCCACTATTACAATCATGCGCAATTCGCGTCATGGCACCTCAGCCCGGTTGTTCAAAGTTCTATCCCAGGTTTAGTCAAATTCTTTTCTTTGTGCTCTTGGCCATGTCACTCCCTAAGGTTTAACTCATGAAAGTTTTAAATCTTGCCTTCATGTGCTGACTGACGCGAGCTTTCCCTATAACTTGCAGTGTGCGCATGCTCATTGTCTTCAGACGACGCTGGCCTGCTGACGTCGCAAGCTTCTGGTTGTTCTTCACGTGGTTGGTTAGCGTCCCTTTCCTTGTTCTAAAGTAAAATAGAAATAGCGTTTTTGAACGGTCCCTCCCCCCCTTCCCCCCAGCCATTGTTGTCATTAAACCCCGGGAGCGGTGGGGTACTCCCATATATGATGCGCATTCATTGAACTCTTTCTAAGGCGGAATCCTCGGGGCTAGATTTAGTGTCCGTTTCCGCCTTAGAGAGGGTTCAGTTACAGAGAAACAAGAGTGAAAATTGTAAGGATCAAATTTGAATGCTGTCCACCTTAGAGAAGTGTCCGCTTTAGATAGGTATCCGCTCTAGAGAGAGTTTCATCTCTTTGCTACATATAATTACCTGTCCTGGAGCTATCATTCCTGGGTCAACGTAAAACGAGTGCTCGGCGTGATCGTCTT
Organism: Plumapathes pennacea; assembly: GCA_964036295.1. Classification (NCBI taxonomy): domain Eukaryota; kingdom Metazoa; phylum Cnidaria; class Anthozoa; order Antipatharia; family Myriopathidae; genus Plumapathes; species Plumapathes pennacea. The sequence goes on along the minus strand of OZ038463.1, from coordinate 33,768,546 downwards.
GTTGGAACTTCACTATGCACGAAAATGGCTTCACGTCCAGCTCGGTTGTCGTCACGACAAAATCGCAAGAATCCTTTACACGGAATCCGTTATGATATCCTGATTCGAAACGGTAGATCTAGAAAAAGCTACATAGCTAAATTTACATGATTTTCAGACTTTAAAATCTATAAATACTAAAAAGATATAAACTGACATTAGCCATAAAGTCAGAAGATATGCAAAAGATGAAAAATTAAGATCATAAAATAGAGAAGTAAAAATAAAAAACAAAAAATGAAACTATAAAATAAAGATAGATAGATAAATAACTAAATAAAGATACTGATAAAAACTGATATTTCGACTGAGGCTGTATTTTTGAGAATTACGCCCGTTTTGCTTAGGCTTTACTGACGAACAACAGCTTCAATTTGATAATAGTTCTAAATCATTCATAGTGGAGACATTTTTTCCTAAGAGCTGAGATATTTTGGTAAAACTGAAATAATTTGGGAAGCATTTATAGATAGCTAAACCTGGTTGCTCACTTCGCTTTGTATTTAGTTTTCTTTTTTTCAATTGTCCGTGGTCCGAGTTTGAAAGCAGATATTTTATTTTCATCACATCAAAGACTTAAAACACTGCAGCAGCTTATCGATTATTATAATTAAAAGTTACGATATAATAGTTATATTATAAATTAAAGTCCCTCAAAGACGGACACCCTAAGCGGGACCAGCTCCAACTAGTGTCCGTTTTTAAACAGGTGTCTGTCTTAAAGAGAGCTCAATTAGATTAAATGATTAGAAAAAAGGACGGGGACAGGCCCTTTATACCAGGCCCCTTATAACAGGCCCCTTATACGGGAGTTGACTGTATAAAGAAAACTTAACATACCTGAGTGTCCGGTGTTTTGTCTAGTGTCCAGCCCTCCTCGAGTTTCGTCAGAGATACGGTCAGATCCCTGTTGTCATGGTAAAACTTGAACGGCTTTTCTTTTGTGCAAGTTACGGAGTCTTGGAAACGATTTTTTTCTTGCATTTCCACTCTCTGTGAGAAACAAGGAATTGAATGGGTCAGAGTTTCTCTCAGAATATCTGTAAACAAGACTGACATTGTCAGTGAGCTCGTGGCGTGAGTTGGGTCGAGACGAGAATAAACTAACATTAAAAGTAGGGACAAGAGCGAGACTCCCAGGAGGGGGGTACTCATCATAATTTTGGGTGGGTGTGCTGCCCAGTCCTGAAAACGCTTAGCCTATTTCAGACCAAGATATCTGATTTTCTATAACCTAACTTTAAAAATGTATATGGCACATACCTAATGTGGCTGATATAGCGGAGTACCCCATCGGGTTTCAGTCTCACCAGAAAAATATTATACAGCATAGAGAACTTGGTTTTTGAGACCTTGCTCAAAGGAAACCTGATAAAATTATGAATGTTCATAGAACACTCATACATTTGCTTCAAGTTTAGGAGACTCATTTTAAGAGATGCATTTTGAGCTTAGGGGTGATAGGTCAGCCAGCAAGAGAAGAGTGACTTGCGACACTTACTGTATTTATGCACAGCTGATTTTGACAGTTTGACTTCGAGCACTTATTTCTAATCACAGGCCACGATTAATCCAGCCTTTGCTCCAATAATAATCTGTTTTCTTTTTACTGAATGAGTTTCTTTTATTAGGCTTTCGAGTATTCGTGCTTTGTAACAAAAATAAAATTGAAGGTGAGGAATGTAAGAAGTGAACTCTGCCTCATGCAAGAGTTTCTGCATGGAAATGATAGAACCATAGAGGTGTGCAAGCACAGTACAGTCTGTATTTATTCATCAGACACTGTATCAAGAAACAATAAATTATACACATGTTATTTTGTCAGCTGGCAACAGAAAGCCAGTATTATTCCTATTGTTTTGTGTAATAAGTTCATGAAGATTCTGCTTGCTTAAACTTTTGTCCTTAGACAGAACTCCTTGTCTTTTAGCAGTAAAGACAACATTAACATCAGTGCCTGCACATATCTCTAGTTTATTTGGTAAATCACTTATCACAAGGTGTTTGTCAACATTCATTTTCCTGTAAAATGTGTTACCTTTTTCAATTACAGCACTTAATGTATCAGAATTCCAATAGCTGCAAGATTTATTTACAGAGAAACAAATGCTATAGAAAGAAATTGCACAGCACTGCTTACATTTGCAAATAATTGCTTTACTTCTTTGCTGAACAGTTGTAGGTTCTTCACATCTGTGCCTGTTGTGTCTGTCTTCTGTTAGACAAATGTTTACTCCTTTAATTTCAAATGTAATGGCAGGCAAGTGTACATATAAAGTCTGGAAATATTCCAATAAATTACCAACTGAACGAAGTTCAATTAATACACATTTTCCTTCAGGATGTTCCATGCCAAAACTATCTCTACTATGAGAATCAAATACTTTGAACCTGCCACCTGCCAAACAAAATACAGCTACAGTACTACAGCCTATTGTCAGAATAAAGCAGCTGAAATCCTGTCTGAGCAATAAATTAAAAGCCCCAGTCAGTGTTGTACAGTAAGCAAAGCCTTCGATGGGAAAGCAAGTTCCAAACAAATTACCCCACGTAACTTTCACTGTATTGCAGCTCATACTGAGTTTCATATATTGTGACCATTCCAGGTAGATCTGTCAGCAGCAAAAAATAGTCCTTAGATAATTGCGAAAGAGTGGAATACAGATTGTTCCCAGCATTCATAATTTCGCTCAAATCCTCTGATAAAGAAATAAAATTCGTGTGGTTAAATATGACAGCTGCTAGAGACATAGCTACACATTGTCGTCCAGCATTATCTCCAAATATTGCAGCATTACCTTGACTGTACGGTGCAATGATCGTTTTGTTTGGATCGACAACTGAAGGACCGGGATTTTTTTCTATATCCCTCGACAGAGAAAACGCGTAGTAATTGATCTCTGAACACAGCTGGTCTCGAAATGCTTGTCCTTGAAGTCATTCTAAAATACAAACGTACCTTAGCACCTCGTTTACTTTTGACAAACTTCTTTTTTAACTTATAGCTTTCTCGCAGTGATGGTTTATTGATCCTAATTTTCTCTTTGCATTTCTGTGGCTTTCTATTGTTTCCATGTTGTTTACGCGCACGTTCACGGAATGCATTAGCATTGTGAAGTACGTAAGCTCTGGTATAATCATGAACTTTTGACGACTTTGGGACATTATTTGAAATGTATTCTCGTAATAGTCGCCTGCTTTTCCTGTCCTTGTTCAGAACGCGCGAAAGTTCATTCAAAGGCACTCGGCTTGGCTCACGACTTCGTCTTGGACGAGTTCGATTTTCTTTCATAAACATTACTGGGAATACAATAGAACTGCTCAAAGCGAGATCTACCAACGACCACTTCTTCTTCAATCATGTTCCAATTTTCAAATAATAACGCCACGTTATCTGCTGCCTGTTTGATCTTCATGGCACTGAGCCAAAATGTCGCAACAACAACACAAATGCACAAGAGTGAAACGTTGATTTCAAAGAAAAGTCAGATTTTCTGACGCTTTACTTGTATCAGCAAGAATAATACAAAGTAAAAGAATACAAAGTACCTTTAAGTTCACCTTCATACTAAACAGTTCCATATACACTATCAAGCGATGGCCAAGAATCAAAGTTGCTTCGCCGTTAATATCATTCGGGTTCTGATCTTTGCATTTGGAACCCCTTGTTCCTTCAAGTTCTCAACGTTCTGGACGTCAGGATCTTCGTACATTTCTGTACAGTTGTGCATAGCTATGCAGTTCATTGATAAGAACATTAATATGTTCTTTGATATGTTCACTGATATATTCACTGCTTCATTTGCGGCTTCTGTCAAAGCTTTCGAGGCTGAACAGACCGACCCAAGCCAAAACCGCTCAATGAAATTTAGTGTGGGTCTACCGCAGCCGGCGTATTCGTTTGTAAGTAGGATGAGCGGTCCATAAAAGAATCCACAGAGCCAACCAAGGCAAGCAACGCACAATTCCATCGCCCACATATCTCCTTCAAAATGGCGAAACTGCTCGCCCGGCAAGTCATGTGATGACAAAACGTCATCATAAATCACGTGAAAATATGAACCAATCACCGTGTGCTGATTCGTAACCCAGAAAAAAAATGAAAATGAAAATAATAAAAATAAAAATATGACGATGATGAAGACACGCTTTCCAATCCTAAGCTCGTCGGCTTCGCCACGAGCAATTATGGCGTACACACAAACTCCACAAATAATTTAACTGATAAGTATAAAATCAACTTTTATTTGAGGAAAGTGTGTCAACAGATAATAATTTTTGAACGGGATGATCACATCAGGATTAAAATGGTCAAGAAGTTATGGAATTTTGGCAAAGATTACGAAACCGTTCGATTCACAAGCAGCCTAGGTTCATTTACACAATACACCAATGGCAGCTCCTTACCTTTTTAGAGTCTTCGTTGTCACTGTACACATAGAAACGTAGATAAATCTTATCGTTGCCCGGGATTGGTTTACTCGCAAATACAGCTGCCCTTTTCTTCTTTGGTCCAGCACCACAAGCGAAAATACTCCAGAAAGAGAAGGTTTTGGTTTTAATGTTGATGGTGTCTTTCTTCACAGTAAACCAAGCTTTGGAATGACTTGTTTTTTCTGATGCTGGCGAGACCTTTTCCCAGATCGGGCCTGGGAATTATAATATAGGAGATTCACGAAAACGGCATTTTAGCAGAAATGTAATGCATTCGTTACTATACCAATTATCTAACTATAAAGCTACGTATTTTAGTATGTGTATTGTACGCATGCGTGTTAACTGCACAATGCCACCGCGCATGCGTCAAGAAGCAAAGTATCAAATGACAAGAAGCTCTCTTATAAAGCGCATTCATACCTTTGTCCGAAAAGCTTCCACAGCGAAACACTGCAATTCTGGCCTTGTTTGATTCATCTAAGCACAAACAATGGGGTACGACGATCTCTACTGGCTTTTTCAAGTTAGCATTGCTTGGGCCACATTCAAACACCGGAGAAATGATGGTCCTCTCGGGACCTTCTGGAAGTTCCTGAAGGAGCTGCCTCGCATCGTAGATTACTCGGTAAAACAAGGCCTGTCCAACGCCATCTGGTATGGTGCCGTGGTCAACTTTTATTACGATGTCCGAGTCTTTTGCGCTCAATCTTCCTCCTTTGCTGTCAAACATTCCCTCGGCTGCTGCTGTGTAAGCGAAACTGTAGCTTGAGGAGACAGGGGAGGTGACCACCCTCTAAAGAACGACAGAGACGAAGAAGGTAAAGAAAACGGGAAAAAAAAGAAAAAAGAAATAAAAAGCAAGAAAAGAAAAGAAAAGAAAAAAAGAAAAAAAAAAAAAAGGAGAAAGGTAAAAAGCGGCACAAGACATGTAACTGTCAACTCCCTCTTAACCCTTTCACTCCCAAGTTCAAAATGCAGATTCTCACAACCTCCTAAGAGTAAAATGTATGAGTAATGTAGTGAGAATTCATAGTTTAATCAGCTGCCATTTGAGCAAGTTATCAAATGCCAAGTTCTCCTTACTGTAATATACATTTCTGGTGAGAAACTAAAGGAGAAAATTGAAGTTGATCACTCTTGGGAGTGAAAGGGTTAAAGGAATGCCATTATTACCTTTTCCAGAAATTTCCCTGCTGAGACGGTGTCAGAGTGCCTGGGTGACGTGGCACAAGGGGCGTACCCCCCTATTCCTACAAAGAAAATTAAAATTATCTACACGTTGGACGGTATACTTATCAATAACTGGGCGGCTTTTTTTTTTTCCATTTTTTCCTTCAGTTGCCAATTCTATAAGTTGAGAGTCAGAGCATTAAAAGGATACTGGGGTTTTGATAATACCTTTCTCGAGATACATACCGTTATCTTCGCTTAGTTGTCTTGCTTTCTTCCGACGCATTATCAGCGTAAAAGCGCCAAACGAGACCAACGCCGTCACTGCGACAGCGCATCCAATTATAATGTAGTTCACATGGCCAGATAAAGTGTAAACTGGGTTATTGTTCGCACCATTTCCTGTTGGGGGGAAATAAGAGTGTAATCGAATTCTGCGAAGTCTCATTTTATTCTTATAATGGTTTATATTAATTTCGTTGCTGAGGGATCACTATAATTAACTCTTTCACTCCCAAGCTCAAAAATGCGGATTCTCTAAATCTTTAACTGTATGAGTGATGTAGTGAGAATTCCTAGTTTAATCAGCTGATTAAACTAGGTATCAAAAGCCAATTTCTCTTTACTAGTATCATGATATATCTTTGGTAAGAAACTGAAGGAGAAAACTGACAAAAGTTGATCACTCTTGAAAGTGAAAGGGTTAAGGTTTTAAGTCCAGTGAAAGCTGCCTTGAACTCCTCGCAACAACCTTGCGTATGTCGGATCACGTGCTCAACAACGTCACTAATTAGAAAAGGTAAAAGATATACAAAAGTAATCTTACTTCCCCTACCTGTGTTATTATATGCCTTGGATGCGGTAGAAATCTTGCTGCGTCCTTGAACATATGGCGTAGTCCCCTTTGAAGTAAAATATGAAGGGACACGCGGCATGTCATATTGAAAGTTATTATGAGGTGTTGGAACGTCCTCGTCACTATGACGACGGTTAACCTTTCGACCCCCTGTAACTTTTATCTCGTCTATTCTTCTAACTTTCTTCGCTTCTGGTCCCTGATGTTCAGTCTGCTGGTCAGCAGTATGCTCGGAGAAGTCACGTGTTTTGCTGTCGTCATCTACTACAGTTTTGATTTGCCGAGTGGTTTTGTCTTGGCTCCAATCAAAGTCGTAGTGGTTCTCATCCTTTGCGCTTTCGGTTGGTGCGGTTGGTTCATCTGAGATATGTGCACTATCATGGAACGCTAAGTCTTTTTCTCTTTCTAATTTCTTCCATACTTTGTCAGATCCATCATAGGTATTCTTTTTTGCAGCTATAGCTGCGGTTGGCGTCCCAAGTGGATACCAAGTTGTCGGGGCGGGTGCTCCACGCGTCACAAACATTGAATCACGATCGCTTGTCTCTTTACGTTTTGTGATCTCGATCCGTTCATCTTTCCCATCTGAATTTTTCTGCCATTGACGAGCATCGAAGACTGCCTTATGGTCCTCAGTTTTCGTCATGTCTCGTAGAGTGGCTGTGGTATGTATCCCCTCTCCAAAGCAGCACATTACCACAGGTGTTCTAGTAAACTCAGAGTCGAGCATTTTTAATGGCCGTTCTTTCGCGACCTGACTCATGTCAGGAACCTCAATTGATGAGGAATCGTCCGCTGGTACTTGTCTCATTTTAAAATTAGCTGGTCCCTGTTCAGCAATTGGTACTAGCGCAAAAGATAGAAATACCATATATTACTACACTACTACTATGCATGTTGAGGGAAAGCACTTCCTTGCGCTTAAAGGTCACGTGGGTGATGATACTAAATATAGCCTTCATTTTGTGACCAACAAGCCAATGCTGAGGAATACTTATAGTTCCTGTTCCTTTATCCTTGCATTTTATCTTACGGCTAGATTAATTTTCTTACATCAGTCTACAAGAATGAAAGTATTCGCTTATTTGGTTATTTTTTTCATTCTGTTTGTCTGCCGGCTGTCTATCCATTACTTTATGCTGTCGCTGAACCGTTGCGTGTAATCCGCATTGCTTATCGTTTAGTCTCTCTGCATAGCTCTCTCTCTTCCTCTCTCGGCGTTTTGATTGACTTTCTCTCTCTGTTCTCTTTTGGCCCTGTCGAGTCTTATTAATTCCCTGACTAAACCAGCACATTCTTATCTGGTTCCTTACCTTTAACCACTTTCTTGACAGATTTACAGCCTAAGCACTTCCGGCAAACAATGTCTGATATCCGGCTGCAACGCCTCACTTCGTATTCGTCGTCATGACAACTGGAGCATGGTTGACAGGGATCACGTGAAAAGTTGCTGGAGAAGGAAGAGCCAGGAACACAAGGCGTACACACAGTGTTCTTTTTTCTTGTACAAGGAATGATAACACCATGACCAGGAGGACACAAGGAGCATGGTGTTGGCATTGTGGGGCGATTGGAGCTCGCATTGGTAGTATTGCCCCGTGCTAACTAAATCAAATGAGATATGGAGGAATACGTAAATAGAGAAAACGATTTAAAAGAATCAAAATCAAAATCAGATATGGATATCCCTCAAAGCTGTCAATTATCTTGAGTATGAAACACGTTTGGATTAATGCAAGTGACAGACGATTTAGGACCAAATTAGTACTTCTGCTGTGGGAAAACTCCCTTGATTAAAATTTTGTACACGCGGGCACATAGCCAGCCAACTAAGTTAGCAGTTGTTGATGGTTAAGACTACAGTGATTGGCCGGTATGATTCAAATTATTCCTAGTTTGCCGTGTTGTCGAGCAATTCTCTTGCAACATGCCTTCAGTTTTGAACATTTAGGTGACATGCATTTATATAATTATCCTGATCACACGTAATATGTGCTTCACCGTCGAACCGAAGTCTTTCCCTCCGTCAGCTACTTTTACATACAACGCCCGGGTGATGCTGGTTATTATTTTTACCAAAGGTATATTTCGTGTCTTTTTTTTTACGTCATTCAAAGGTTATCATTCCCCTGCTGAATGATATACATTGTAAGACCATACCTAAATCACTTCTCAACTATTAATAGGTCCGTACAATATACAGAGATCCTAAGTACACTGCCATTCCCCGTGTTAGCTTGGTGTCAGCCTTAAAATATTGATCGTGTTCATTTTGGAATTCCCCATGCAGAGTGCACTTTCAGTATATATCATCACTAAGATCTAGAAGCGTGAAAATATTTATCTTTCCAGTTGCGATTGGCAGGCTAATACTGAGATGTCACTGCCACATTCCTCAACAAAATGCTTTTTACTGTTTTACAAATTTTTGTCTGCCAGGGTTTTCTCTTATTTACTTCTTTCACTGTTCATAATTAACCCTTTCACTCCCAAGAGTGATCAACTTCAATTTTCTCCTTCAGTTTCTCACTAGAAATATATTTTACAGTAAGGAGAACTTGGCTTTTGATAGCTTGCTCACGGATGGTAGCTGATTAAACTATGAATTCTCACTAAATCACTGATATATTTTCTTCTTGAAAGGTGGGAAGAATCTGCATTTTGAGCTTGGGAGTGAAAGGGTGCATTTCCAGGCGCTGGTTGTTTCGACGCCTGCGCTTCAAAGGCTTGACGCAAAAGCTTTTGTTCAGCTTCACCAATTAGCATCGAGTAGGCAAAAGAGTCAATATTTATAATTACTCCTAGACGCACGAAACAAGTTATCACGGCTCAATAGGGTGGAACGGATTTAACAAGAGGACCCAGTTTCATACTGTGGACAGTAGTGGCTTTGGCCTTACTTGGCATTCATTTAGAATAAACCTTGTCTTAGTACTGTGAAGCCGGAAGGACATGAACGAACCGCGAATCCACTTAATACTATGATTTGATGTATTTTGATCGTCTTGAGTATGACTGGGCACTCTTGTGTTTATACGATATCGGCTTTTAAGAGTGCTGACTAATCATCTTGGTTGATTACCCCATTACAGTGTTGTTTATATGAATATATTGTTTGTTATTTTTTTTCTTTTTTGTGTGTATCGACTGAATACAATAAGTGGTTACCTCAGCGAATTTTAATAACATCCCCTATTACTACGTCTCGCACGACAATAAGTGTTTTGGACATTACATGGCTAAAAGTGGACAAAAAGTATACACGTATTGAAAACGTTAAGCCTGTAAATATGCAGTAGAACAGTCGAGGCGCTGTAAAGCTGTATCGAGCTATCACGGTAATTTGCTCCGTTCCCATGCAGTTTACGGGTGCGTTCGATTGACCCTATTCCGGAAATATGAATAGCTAAAACTATGCAAAGTTTTTTTCTAGAACGTTTTTAAAACCTTCACGCTGACATTTAGACCAGCTCTCGCTACATCTCGACTTAACTCAGTTCCAAAGCAAAATATTTTATCAATCAGTATTGCTATTCCTATTCCGGTATAGACCCAATCGAACATGCCCTATATTTGAAGCAAAAGATAACTGTGCAAGATTTCTGGCCGATGATTTATACTGAAACTGGCTTGGATTGGTATGAATTTCGATTGTCGATCAAAACCAACCACCGTACAGCTTTAATGTTTGAAACTAACACTGCTCCTTTTTTGTGCCAACACGAAAATTTGCGCTCGTAATCAAAGACGAGTGTCATCCGTTCACGATTGCAATCAGTTCGGTCACTGAAGAAACGAGTATACTTTCTGCGCTTTTATGCAGGCAAAACGCAATTCAGCACGTTTCCTTTGTTTGGTGGCTATATATGGAGTGGTAGCGGGTGGAAGTAGTAAGTCTGGAGATACCAGCATCTTGCCAGCAGTACCCTATTATCGTGCGTCGCACAACGCGGCTAGCCTAAAATCGCCACGTAGCCTTTTTGCCTTGACAGCAAGAGGTCATACTTACGCTGATGAGTTGAACACTAACAGTGAGAAGATAGACAATCCAGCGTTTTGTAGCGGACATTTTGGATGACTGAGTAAAATCCGCGTTGTCAACAATACATGACCGACTTCATTTGGTCCACCAATGCAAACTATTCTATTCGCTACTCCACTTACTGTATCATTTGAATATATAACTGGTTTAATTAATGTATCATGACAAAGGAGCTTTATATAGAAGGGAATATTTTGCACGAAATAATGGATTGATCGTTTTGTCAGTGGCCAACCAACCTTCTTCTCCACGGCCTGTCATGCAGTCGTATTTATTTTGACTATATTTGATGGCTTGTTCAACACCACATGTGAAGATTAGCCGTGCGAGCACCATGACTCCAGCCTGTTTGCGGAAGTGTTTCTGCCACATAGACTGAGACAGCTGGTCGGACGTCAGAGGCAGTGAGTGCGTATTCATATACAAAGAACAATAGAAGCTGGGGGTTGCCCGTGCATCCACTTCTTGCACGCCAATCCAGAACTGCAACGTATGGGAAGCACTCCTATTCGGAACGCGAAATGATTTAATCCGGCCAACTGCTGCTCGCATGTCATGAGCCTGACCGGCGCAGCCAAGCTTGACTGGACAAAACACTTCAAATTCAACTTTAATTTCCGCTTTCGAAATATTGCAGCTTACAGTCAGTAATTTAGCATTTGAAACTGAAATTTGGGCTTGACTAAAATGAGATGAAAGTTGCTTCTGCGTACCCGGGTTTAAGGTGATATGTGCCATATCTCAAAGGATATCGCTTTTAGCGTTGTAGTAGTCTTAGATAATGGATATAGTGTTGTTAGTGTTTTGGTCTGCCGGACAGGGTAATAAATTTAAGCTGCCAACTTGGAGTGGTCTCTTGAGTTTTGTCCTGCTTGATATAACATACATATACAGTATTAAGTTGCAGATATACTAGGCATCCAAAACAGCATGAAAAGTGTCACATAATGACATCGAAAACTATGCCCCTGTGTGTCGCTACCAGGAGAAAGCATGAGTCAGTGAAATTCTCTACTCACTTCACAGTTGTCTAAAAAAAATTGTAAGCAACAATTAGGACGGTTGCATTTTAAAAGGGTTTGTATGGGAAATGGTTGCGAAACTCGGATAAACTTGTTTAGTCACGTCGGCAGTTTACAATGTGCGCATGGCAAAACTAAACTGGTTTAAAACCCGTCCAACTAAACAACCTGTGCCAGGTGGTGTAAAATGTTATGTAATTAAGATAAAATCAAAACAGGTTTTAGAAAACGCAGTCTAGTAAACTTGGTTTTAATTAAACAAGTTGGTGTGAATAAGGTATTAGACCGGGGAAAAAATTAGCCTGTGACACTATAAAGAGAGTGAAAGCGCCCGACCAGAAGGAGTTGTATCCGCAGGCTCACAAGAACGAATTCGTGTCCCCATATATATTATATATGAAACTTCTGAAATTTGAGTGATGTGTGGAGCTTTAAAATCATCAGTCCTCGGGAAACCCAGGCACTGATCGTGGACCGGGGAGAAAAATTCCCGAGGGTGTACGGTCGTACCCCGCTATCTCGAACTTGGTTATCTCGAAGTCACCTATCTCGAACAGAATTTGATTTTCCTTGAAAACGAACTTTTAAGTTAAAATAAGAAATTCCTCCTTGGTAGAGCCCCGCTTTTTCGATCCCTAGCTATCTCGAACTATTTCGACGACTTTTCCATATTTTATAATTAACTTAAGTAGTGTTTACCTAGCTCGATTAGCTTTAAAGTTATATCTAGGTAACCATTACCTTGTAGTAGTCTTAATACATCTTTAGTATGAATTAACTCATTAAATTTTTGGTATAAATTAAACTGTCTGTCTTTCTGTCTGTCTTTCTCGATTCCCCTGAGAGTTCGAGATCGCGAGGTTTTACTGTAGCGACTTCCCCAGTCAGTGTCCGTCCTCCGAAGATGAAAATCATCCATCCTGCTTAGCTCTTTAAACTCGTCTGTTTTGTGAGTTTGAATTGAGCACTACTACATAGGTCAATGCATACCAGCAGAATATTCGACCTACCGTAAAGTTCCGAAAGTAACGACCCCCCGAAATTAGTAGTGACCATCCGAAAGTAGCGATAAACACAGGTGTTACTCCCGAACGTAGCGACCCCCCCCCTCCCCCCTTCCCCCCCCCCCCCCCCCCTCCGAAATAACGACCCTGCGAAAGTAGCGACCTCAAAAGTAATTTCACTTTTTAGCAAGTCAAAGCAGGATTACGACAGCTGAGAAAAGATTTGAAGGAAAGCCTGCAACGACTAACTCCAACAGCTCACAATACGATTTAATATTGCCGGTATTAATGGGAACTGACTGCTGTTAATGTAGATTATTCAAAGACTGATTCTTTCGAATTGTTATTCAAAACAATAACATGTAATAAGTTTCTCCAATTAAAAAATGTGTATGTTTTCACATTTGTCGCGATTTTGTTAACTTCGAACGGCCTATGTACGGTACACGTTTTAGCTACCCAAAAGTAGCGACCCCCCTGAAAGTAGCGACCCTCCGAAAGTAGCGATAGGAAGAGGCTGCTAAATCCGAAAGTAACGAGGCTCGTTACTTTCGGAACTTTACGGTAATTCATAGTTGCGGAAATCTACTTCCGACACTGATAGATACGACCACAACTATCACGCTTTGTCGTCGCATCTGGACTTCCGGTTGTTTGCTAGAATCAGGAGAGGTGATGTGAATGCTGCTTGTTTTCTATGGTTACTTACGGTGTCTCGCATTGCTGTATACACTGGAGATACTGTGCGCGAGTCTGATGTGTATTTATAGGACATATTTATAGACCTTTCAAAATTGACGTCACTGGTGCAGTCACGTGGTTAGCGCCAAGGTTCGCTGGAGAGGCGGAAAAGCCAGAGAGGAAGGGCGGAAACTTAGAATTTTCTTGTTCTCCCTATATATTCTGCAACATAGGCAGGTAAGAGAAGTGTGTTATTGACTCGACGTCTTGTTATTCTTGCTTTCCTTGCAAAGGAACACGAAAGTTGCTCTCTCAATGTCACGGGAAGATACGGTTTCCGCTCGTATATTCCTTACCAGCTCACGTCAAATTAAAAGTACATAAATGAATAAAATTTACAATGTTTGAATAGGGAAATAAAGACTACAGTCGATGCTTGTATGTCATCTGAAATAACTATATTTGTTAATTCATCTTTCTCGATCTTTTCGCTGTACAGTATGTGATTGCATTCCGGCAGCAAGAAAAAGAAGAAGTATGTGTACTCAATGTTGTGGTTGGACCAAATCCTACCATAAAAGAAATAAATCCATCTATGCAGTCAGAGAAGATACTACTGGCAGGAGGATAGGAACGGCATGTGCCGTGATAAAGAAAATGAAGGGGGATGGAAGAAGGACTAAAAAGGAGTATTGCCTTTTGTCATTGAACAAACTTGCACAAAATGATGCACAGGAAATTATTGCTGGCCGTTTCTCCTATTCATTCCCAAAACGCGAGAGAAATCACCAAGTAAGAATTGCCAGTCCTTCAGAAGAAGATCATCTTTCCTATTTTGATTTGAAATTTAGACCAGACAATTGCTTGCATCTAGTTGACCGTAAATTGTCTCTGGAAGAGCTAGAAGTTGTTCAGGCGGGCTTCTCAGCTTACACTTTCATGGCGGGAAAGATAATACAACTGGACTTTAAACTGAACCACAACAGTCGCACATATGACTTGATTAACGTCGAGCCAGAGCTGCATGGATTTGATGAGAAGTTTGCCATTGGAGCACCAATCATCCTTGAGCTGGGTAGGACAAAAAAAGACACAGTCATTGGTGTCTTGGGAGTTTCTGACAGAGGAAACCTTGTCCCCATGTTTCACAAGGATGCTGGTGTAGGTAAGTAGGAGTTGGTGATGTGATCTGGACAATTTATATCTATATATCCCACTTAGAGGGATTGATTCCTTTCAAAGCCCCCTGTGTCCCTTCCAATGCACTTACCTTCCAGGATTTCTGTTTTGTTGTTGTTGTTGTTGTTGTTGTTGTTGTTGTTGTTGTTTGTTTGTGGCAGATAAATATTGCCCAGATTTATGGATTCAGATTGACATAAAAATTTACATGTCAATAAACTATTTTTGCTTCATACAGTACATGTAGAACCATGCATTTAAAAATATTGTACTGCAATGTCATCATTACTGAATTTTGGATCCAATTTTTGTTATAGTCAGTTTGTAGGAATTTTGAGATATTGGAACTGAACCTAAATGAAGACAGTGCATACAGTAGCTTTGGGTGAAAGAGACAATGTTAAACAGCAGAATTTATTGTGACACTGAGTGTAATGGCAAATTTTGAAACCTAGTTGAAGGGAATAATGTTCCAAGAAATGAACAGTAAAATGTTTTAACTCAATGAAATGTTTCAACTCTCAGTTTTTAGTAACTACCTTTATTTTTGTCTACAACACATAACATGATAAATGCAAGTGCCAAGAAATGGACCTTGTTTTTAGTGTCATATGTCACATAAATACAAATGCATGGCTCCTCCCTTCCCCCTTGAGTATTGGTTATTATGCAAGAAAAACAATTGCTTAAAATAATCTAAGTATATACAATGGGGCATGTGCAACCAAACTGCTGACCAATGCATAACACTTTTCACTTTATCAATGTTCAGATCTGACAGAAAGAATGGCAGGGAGAGAATCATCACCTGGAGAACGGTGTGATGCTGTACATGTGCAGTCAGGTACTGAGTGTTTGTAACTTTAATTTGTAGTGCAGTGTATCACACACATGTGTTGACTTTGATCAGCAAAATCATGTTATTTTAGGTATCATATTACTATAAAAATTTCTGTAATCTAATTGGCTGAGAGCAAGCACTGAAGGTAACCAATAATTTGCACTGAGTGCAATTAATATGTTACCATTAGCAACCAATAATTTGTTTAGTTTTTGTAGTTTTTGTAGCTTTTCCATGACTTTTCCATGTAGGAGGAGGAGTGGCTCAGTTGGTTAAGTGTGCGACCTTCGGAGCGAGAGGTTCATGGTTCGATTACTTCAACTTCTGTTTCGACTCCTCTCTGTTCTGTGTAGCTTGAGCTTTAAATACCCTTAAAAAACGGAGCACTGACAGAGAAAGGGGGTAGAGGGCGCTTCCATTGATAACAGTTCTCGGAACTGACAGAACTACCGATGTTAAATAAAAATCTTTTAACCTTTACTTTGACTTTAGCTGACAAGAGAACTAGATGTGTCCAAAACCAAGTTGTCAACTGTGACATTAGTGCACATGCTTAACATGAGGGCATTTTGTTTGAATTTTGAGTTACAACAAATTTATCCATAGTGACATGATAAACAAGTAATCCTATGACTGGCTCCTGAAATGATTTACACCATTTATAATGTTTGAAAATTTTACCAAAAAGTACGCACTTGTCTTGGTACAATTTTCAAATCACTCTTGGTGTAAAATTGCATTTATACTCATATAATTACCTATATTATTAATAATATTATATGATTACCTATACCAATAATACTAATTAATAATTAGTGTCATTAGTAATATTATTCAGTGATTATTAGATTTTATTGCACCTTGTGTATGATCTAATGTAATTTTTATTTCTGTCAGCCTGTATCTGTTTCTCAAACTTGCTCTAAATTAATTTTCAAATCTGACAGAGAGTATGGCAGCCTGGCAAGAGACATCATCTGCAGAACAGTGCAATCTTGGACGCATGCAGTCAGGTAACTTGTGTAAATATCTTAAATCTACAATAAATTTTTGTCTGCCTTCGAGAGGTGTCCACCTTAGAGAGTGCTGATGTAACCTGATACCCAAACATCAAACCTGAAACCAGGAGTCTAACAGCAAATTAACAGATATATGGTATCCTAATCCAACAGAGCCCGGGGGGGAGGGGGGGTTTGCTCCTATAAGTAAGCCATATAGGTATGTGTTGCTCCAAAGGGTATCGTTTTCAAGCAGTTTTAGTCTGAAATAGGGTATAGATTTTGCCTTTTTGGTCTAAAATAGGGTATGATTTTAATAGAAATGTGTCACCGTGGACATTGCACGGCAAATGGAAGAAAACACAGGGCAGAAATCGTTACAAAAGAAAAAAAGCTCTCAAATAGGTTTGAAATAGGATTGGGTATAAACGTTTGTGAGATAACCTTGACAAAACTAGTTTAAGTTGCTTGTTAGTTTACTCGGAGAGGGCTGAATTTATAAAGCTTGCAAAGAAAGGCTAAGCCATAAAAGTGGAATACGGGCTCGAAGCTCCATGCAAGAATTACAGTTCCAGGCCGTGGCCAGCTGTGGATCGGAAAGTGCATAAGTAAAAACGTGAAGATTAGAGGGGCCGTTGTTCAGAACCAAGTGCGGAAGAAGCGAAAAAGGAGTTCAAGTGACTTGATTAAGAGAGTCAGTGATGAGTGTAATAGACTGGTTCAGATAGTGTGTACTTTTTGTCTATGCGGTAGGCCATTTTGTACTAATATCTGTTTTGTTATAAATTTTTGTAAACATCCGGTGTCCGCTTTGAGAGGTATTTGAACCAAAAATTGGAAAAAGTGTCTGCTGCCCGCCTTAAGGCTGGGGTGCACGATGCAATTGCACACAATATTGCGTGTAATTGGATTTTTGTTCGGTGGATACAATTGCTGCAACATTTCACGCAACATTACTTGCAACTTAGACAACTGCACGCAACATTTTTGAGGGTGGACACACAGTGCAGCTTAGGCCCCGTCCACACTAATCCGGATAAATTTGAAAATGGAGGTTTCGTGTGAAAATGCATCAAAACTTTTCCGTCCACACAACCGTTTTCGAGTCGTTTTTGCTGTCCACACTAAAACACGTTTTCGAAAATATCCGTTTTCGGTTACCGAAAACGCGTTTTAGTGTGGACGGGAGGCCAAAACGAATGATTAAAATATCCGTTTTCAGATTTATCCAGATTAGTGTGGACGGGGCCTTAGTTGTGTGTGTCCGCGTGTCCCCCTTTAGAGCAGTGTCCGCCTTAAAGAGAGTTCATTTACAGAGAAATAAGTGAAATATCGACAGGGATCATATCTGCTGTTCACTTTTGAGAGCAGTCTGCCTTGGAAAGGTGTCCCGTTAGACAATCCATTTCAAAGATAATAGTACAGTTAGTGTTCAGCGCCTTTTATTGTTTATAGCGCACCTAAAACAGCGTAATCTGTTAAAGTTTTTCAATGTTGTTTTTCATAACATTTGACAGCACAAAAGTTATAATTTTTTTTATTTTTAATGTGCTGAACATAACTGGCATTTTATTCGAGACTTCTGATTCTAGAACCAAAGTGTGTATAGCTTCAGGTGGTATTGGAGATCATGAGTGGAAATGTGAGGTAGCAGGTTTTAGTTGCATCACATGTCATTTTGAATTTCTGTGCAGGGGGCGTACCATCTGAGGTTGAGCTGGACAACCTGGCCAAAGAAATCCCTGAATGCTGGTATTCTCTAGGAATACAACTTTGTTTGGACAGAGCAGCACTTGATAACATTCATCTTAACAATGTTGAACACACAAGCCCTGCTAAAAAAGCATTCCAGATGCTGGTCACATGGAGAAACAGCGGAAGGTGTGCAACGTATGGGGAACTCTCTGAAGCATTGAGCAAAGTGGACCGTCATGATCTGGCAGAACGAATTTCTACTCAACAGGTGAATAAGACAAATTCGCGTCACATTTGTATTGCTCTTGAAAATCAAGGTGTAAATGAGACCATACAAGGTTACACATCAAGTAGGTGAAAAACAGACCTTTGTGGTAATAAATTCTTTATAGTCTAATATGTAATACTGTTTTTATCTTTTTGTAGCTGGGTGTTAAACAAGATTGTGGACAACTTCAAGGTATGAAGTAATACTTTCCTTCCCCTTTTTTATCTTGCATACTGTTTCTCGTCCCTCGTACCTTTCTGCTCACTCTGGAGAATAATGCAGTAAGCATTGCATCTGTTACTAACAAAGGTAGTTTGAGTTCACATACTTCTTGCATGCCGATTTTCTGACTGTTGTGCATGTCCACACTGTATCCCTTCCTCTGTGTAGGCTTTTATTATTTTCTGTTTCAAGGTCCATTAATTTGTATAGTAAACTGTTGTCAGTATAATACTGTATGTAAAACGTCTATTAGTGTCGACTTTTATCAAGCGGCCACGGCTACTTTTTGGGCGTCCCGATGAGGGCTTGTTTTAGCCTGCGAAACAGGCCCTTGTGCCGGACGCTACACAACCCCCTCGTGCTGAGCACGCGCGGACAACTGAGCGCGGCCACCGGACGCTACACAAGGGCCTGTTTCGCAGGCTAGGCTTGTTTGGCTTTGTTTTGAAAAATGTGATGGCAAATAAGAGTCCGAAATAGGAGGTGACGACTGATAAAAACATTCAAACACATGTTTATTAATATATCTTTCATTATGGCAATACCATAGAATTACGGTTATACTCCCCCCCCCATTTTGGTCTAACAAAGGGTCAAAAATCGCAAATTTGGTCTGAAAATGTTCACAAATAGCCTCCTCCCTCCCCTCCCCTCCCCTCTCCCGAGTCTTCCTCCATCTGTACATTTGCGGATATTTTTTACGTTTTAGCCTCTTTCATTCTCCGTGACAGATCCGCCCCTTCGAGAGGAAATCATGAGTGAGTACGAAAAGCAGCATTCATGGATTCACCCCTTCCCCTGGCTGGAACACTTTCAGCTGGCCTTAGAAGACGTCTTCACAAGACTAAAGATCGTCGTGCGGGGGAAAGGGAGGCGCGTCCCTTCTGACTTAACCGTCGGCATGTTCGAAATATTCAAACCTAACAAATATTGCAGACGTCCGAGAAGAGTGCTGGTCGAGGCCGACCCAGGCATGGGAAAGACAACTTTCTCGAAGAAACTTTGTCTTGACTGGGCCACGGGAAGGAACATGCAGCCATTTCCCCTTTTTCCTCTCGTCCTCCTTCTCAAATGTCGAGATTTGCTATCTGATGACATCATGAAGGCAATCGTGGATCAGCTACTCCCGAAAGATGTGTCAAAGAAGGACAAGTCTGCACTGCTTAAGTATGTTGAAGAAAACCAATCCCATATCCTACTTGTTGTGGATGGCATGGACGAGCTCCGTAAAGACGTTGATCTCTCCGACCTTATCCAAAGGAAGATCCTTTCCAAGATTCACCTTCTTGTCACCACTCGACATGAAGCTGGAATTAGCATACGACAGTACTTTGATTCTCTTTTCGAGATCACTGGGTACACCATCAGCGACGCTAAAGCGTACATCAGAAAGTATTTTGAAATTATTAAGGAAGAAGACAAAGGTGAGCGACTCTTAGATAAAGTTGACGAAACATTCGACGAAGACGGGAGAGCTAAAATCAAAGATGCCGCTTACCTGGGAGAATTGCTGTCCAATCCTCTGAGAACCTCCCTTCTCTGTGCCGTTTACGAAGATTGTGGCGACGAACTTCCCACACGCCGTACGAAGTTGTACACCGAGATGAGCGAGTGTATTTTGAGGAGACACTTCAAAAAAGAATGCCCAGGAGCAGAACTACCAGAAGATCCTTTACTGTACTACAGGAAAGATCTGCTTATACTCGGTAAGTTGGCTTATGACGGAGTTGAGAAAAACCAGCTGTACTTTGACGCAAGAGAACTTAAAGGCCACTCCCCTAACATTGAGAAGTTCGGCTTTCTGTCAAAAGAAGCGGCTGCCAGTAAAACCAAACCCGTCCTAAGATACTCTTTTCTTCACAAAACGTTTCAAGAGTACTTAGCTGCGTTTTATGTATGCGTAAACCTTGTAAATGGCGAAATTAAAGGAAAGAAATTTGTCGACCAGCATTTAGGTGACATAGGAAAATTCGCGCAAGTCTTCATTTTCTGTGCTGGGATTTTGGCGGGACAGCGTGCAACGGCGGTTCTTCTTTCTTTCATGGAAAGTTTGACACAAGCACTTGTAAAAAGAAAAGCAATCATTGGTGGTATTGAGTTTAATTTCCTTTTGCTGTGTGATTGTGTATGTGAGTGCATTGTGGGGAGAGAGCTAAATGAGGAACAGAAAGAAGTGTGTGCAGTCATCGGGAAGGAAATCTATTGGCAGAGACTGGGCCTGAATAGAGATATTGCTGGTGAACTGAGCAACAGATATAAAGTATTGTGTGAAGTGCTGAAGAACAACACCACGGTGAAGATTTTAGATTTGATAGACAACCAGCTCACTGATGTGAGTTTACTGGTGAACTCTTTCAAGCATAGGACTACATTAAAGTGGTTGATTTTGAGTGGAAACCCCATCAACGACTTGACAGGACTGCAGGAGCTAGTACAACGAAATGAACAGCTGCGCATTCACACGGACAGGGGAGAGATTCACATGTAGTGAACTGTTTAGATATTTGTTATCAAATTCCTGTAGTAGCATGCAAAACATGATGATATATTTACACAGTGAAATCCCGATAGCTCGAACCTCGTAGGAAAACGAGAATTGGTTCGAGTATTGGGAGTAAAATTACAGCTCGATAGGAAACGACTCTTGGTTCTAATTATCGGCAGGTTCGAGTTATTGGGATGCCACTGCATGAGTTGTACTGTAGACACATCTGTGAAGACGCAGAGTGACTTAACACAAAATCACAGGAATAAATTAGTATTAAATATTTAGTTTTGCGAAAGTTGGTGCAAAGTTAACAACAACGAAGATAAAATAAACATTAGATCTTGCAGCTTGACAATTTGTAGCCTGTAGTTGTGAGTAATCAAAGAAATGTGCTCCCAGTGTTTTTCGCCAATGTTTTATGTTTTTTTTTTTTGTCAAGTAAAAAATAAATAAATAAAAATTAAAACCTGTATATCTCTTCGCGTAAGACATCGGAGGGTCTAGGTACAATTTCGGCGCAACTGTAGAAAAACTGGATGCGAGGGAGTATCTCACACCACAGAATATCATATAAGTATAAAACTCGCCAGCTGATCGATATGACCCTCCGCGAAAAATAACCGATCAGTCGAGTAGTGCTGCTCAGCTTGCGGAAATCGTACAGTGTACACTCAGAACGCAGTTTTGACGCGACCTTTGTGGGCTGTGATGCGCGCGCAAGAGAAAATAATATATCCATTTGGCTTCTCCCGCCTTTTAGTCCCCCTTTGCACGGTTTCTCTCCGCCCCCCACCCTCTCCCCTTGAGGAGGCCCATTGGAACTTGTTCGTACATCCCCTTGAGAGGGGTATAGGGGATTTAAAGGGGTACTTTGACCAAAATCGGACCACTTTGAAATACTATTTTAACCACTTTAAATGAAAGTGTATGGTATGAATAGCAAAATGTCCCAAAAACTTTTTTTTCAGATGTAAGACTCTCGAGATATATTAATTCAAAGGAGGCTAAAACGCCTGTCCGCCATGTTGGCCGTGAATAAATATTTCGGGCCAGCGGTTTACCACTCTGACGTCATCTTACCAACGAGACGCGGACTTCACACACATTTCTTTGCAAATGTCTTCGAGTGAGAGCGAACTTTCATTGATAATTTCGTCGAATTCTTCTATTTTATCGACTCACGAGTCATTATTAGATGTTTGACATGTACATTCAAGTGTAGAAGGCAGTACGTTTGCGTACGACGACAGTCTTTGAAGCAGCTGCCACGGAAGAAGAACTAGCGGTGTGCGTCGAGCAAGTCACAGTCGAAGAAGAACAAGAAGCCGAATTCAAGAAAAGATTCAGCCGAGAAGTAAATTTTGGAACGTGGTAAGACCATTATTAATGTCGCTTGAGAACTCGGAAATTTACGAAGACGGTAGCGCTCAAATTACTGCAAAATCAACATGAACTTTTCGATTCTGTCAAAACATTTCAATTCTATTAAAACATCGAAGAACTAGCGGCGTACGTCGAGCAAGTCACGGTCGAAGAAGAAGCCGAATTCAAGAAAAGATTCAGCCGAGAAGTAAATTTTGGAACGTGGTAAGATCATTATTAATTTTAACACACTTCAGAACTCGGAAATTTACGAAGTCAGTAGCACACAAACTACTGCAAAATCAACATGAACTTTTTGATTCTATCAAATTATTGAAGGATCTAGTAAATGCATGGGTTTTAATGTAAAGTGAAATTCATAGATCGTATACAATGCCACTATTTTGAATAAATACAATTACGTTGATTTGACATGCCGACTGTTGTGTGATTCCGCCCGGCGTGATCTCTATATGAAAAGCCGCCGTCTAGTTAACTTGACCGTTTTATTAAGCTACAACAATCACACTGAAACACCGCCTTTTTGTATTCACTAACGCTTGTAATAGTATGGCTTTTAGTTGCATCAGTCCGAAAAATGCTTCAAATTTACTCGAATGGACTTATAACAAGTTGTCACGCCGCTACAGCGTGCGATGTGCGATGAAAACGAAAGTCCAGTTCTTGCAATTTCTGCTAAGCGAAACATCTAAGAAAGCAGTTTGATGACAGTTTGCAAATTTTGGGACTCTTAGACTGCTCAAACTTCGAAAAAATTCCCTCGTCAAGACTTACGACGATCTCTTGCACTTTCGCCTCGATCTTTAGTTGCTTTCCAAATTGTGAGGACTGATCCTGGAATCAGTCTGCTGGAGAAAACCTTCTTGGTGGAGCCTTGAGAAACAGCTCTCTTCGAAATGCTTTGAGCAGACAGAGAACCGATCACCAGGATTGAAGTTCTTGCGATGAAGTAGCACAAACCGTTCTTCCACATCGCGCACAGCGCTTTATTATTGAGCGAAACGTGAAGGGAAATGCCCTCTTTCGGGTTGGACTTGCTGTCGCAGCCCTGCACTACACACCTACCTGGCATGTTGTGCAGTTTTGTTTGAAAATTCCAAATTCTACTTCGATTTCGATCAAGAATTACACGCGCTCTTCTGCAAAACTTCATACTTCCCTTATAGTTGTGATACTTTGCGTTGGTAAGATGACGTCACGCCGGTCTCTCCAATCCCCACTCGGAATTATCGATTTATTCACGGCTCAAGAAAAACAGAGGTCAAAAAGTGGCACTTCCAAAAATAATTTCGGCAAACGGTTTGGTAGGATTGTTAGTGGTGTGCTAAAGATTGTTTTTGACTGTTTTTAATTGAATTTAAGTGATGGTCCGATTTTGGTCAAAGTACCCCTTTAAAGGTATATTCAGTTTGGTCAAATACGGACGCTATCTCGTCTTTCCCATAAATGTCCTATGATACCCTTGCCAGGGTGCCTGTGCCGTCGAATCCTAATCTTTCACAAGCATATTCGAAGTGGGCCGCGGTCACTGTTCGCACACTGGGGGTCCGTAGTCCAGCCCCAAGCCAATGACCATATGAGGTTACTCTTCCATATATGGGCGTCACAGACTTGTTGTGCAACTCATCTTCCGGTAAGCGGTTGTTTAGTCAAGAGGCCGTCAAGACTTCTTCATTACAGGCTTCACAAGGAGCAGCAATGGAGCCACGACAAGTTCTGACGACTATCCTGCTATCAGTTCTTATCATAAGTAAGTTTGTCTGCCGTTTTGCTTCATTTCATGGATAATTGACTTCGGCTGCACGCTTGATCGATGCGATTAGTACCCACGTTGTAAAACATGACAGAAGGCCAGAGCTCTGTTGAGCAAGTTTTCTAGATGTGTTAAAGTGAGAGGATTGCAAATTTAAGCACTGAAAAAGCAAATAACGAGCTCGAAATGTTTGATCTTGGATCAACATGGCCGATCAAGTACGAAATGACGAGACCGCAAACTGCTCAAGGGTTACAATAGGCTTTCATATTGATACCAAAGCGACACCTTATGTAACTTGTGAGAAACATATAGTTAGCTCCTTCCTGTTGTTTATTTTTCCATCTCACCTGAGAAATTTATGATAGACTCTTTTTGTGAGACAAATTAAAATAAGGTGCGGGGTATTCTGTAATTTAGCCCAATGTTGTTTTACAGCTCTGGTCAAATGGTTTTCACTGCTGCAATTCTTCATTGTATGGGACTGCGCTTCGATATACTGTACATGTAGCTGCTATATTTATAGTGCAAAATGTGCAGTTAAAGAAAGTGAAAAAAAAAGGAGGCTTGCCTTTGGTCAATAGTATTGTGAAAGATTAGGGCTTCCAGCAGGGCAGTGCAGTCAGCTGTGGCAAATGCCTCTAAACAATGTGTCAAAAGAAAATATTTGTGCCAAACTGAGCAGGACTAAACATTTTTAAACTTTCCATGTAAATCACGGGTCAATATCCAAATTCTCCCAGCCTTTGAGGAAATATATTTATAGTAGAAAAAAAATATGGATCTGAGATGAAATTGTGTACAGTGGGTCCACTATAGGGGCATGAAAATCTAGGTGCATAACCAGGGTGGCTGTTGGAAAAGGGTTTTCAGATAAGAAGATGACTGGGAGTTTGTTTGTTCGGGACAGAAGTAAATGGCCGTAATAATAAGGCAGGCTGTATGGAGTGGCCAAAGGTGGGGTTCCACTGTAGTAGAAAAAACTATTGATCTCTCAGCCCCGATGTTAGAAGAGTGTATAGTACATGCTATTTGCCAGATAAATTGCTATCCAGTGGATATTATTAACCATTAAGCATAATTCAGTCAACTGGATAAGGATTTATCCTGTGGATAGCACTATCGCTCTTTGAACAACTGGGCCCTGATGAAAGAGCTTGCAATATGGTTTCATAATTCTGAGTAGCTGCATGTGTGATTATATAATCCAGATGCTTCAGTATGACCTGCTCATTTAACAATATTTGCTATTTTGTTTAAACAGTACTTGCCAGTGCAACTGTTGGAGAAGGTATGTTATGATTTAATTACAGTCAACTCTGAGCTCAACTCTGATTTTCAAATAATTGTTTCTCTGTAACTGAACTCTCTCTAAGGTGGACACTAAATCTAGTCCCGAGGGGTCCACCTTAGAGAGTGTTCACTGTTTTAGGATTTTGGTTTTTTAAAGTCGATTTCCAGTAAAATGTTCAAAGTGCATCTTGGGGCTCCAGTGTCTTTCACTAACTCACCCTTAGATTATTTTTGTGGGTATAGGGGTACGTGAGTAAAGAATGAATTTAACACTGTGCAGGCTTAACTTGACTTAACAGGTGAGGGGAGAGGATGCAACCCAGGGAGTGGGGCAGGGGCTAGATCAACTATCTAACACAACATTGACTTTACAGTAAGTTGCAAACGTTTACTGTTTCTTCTTTCCTCTGCAGATGACCCCAATGAACTGGCATCCAACTGCTGCACTAAACTGAACATCGCCAGTGAATGTCACTTCCTTTGTGGGGTGGGGAAGGTTGGGTTTTGGACAACCACAAGATGGAAGTGCACTCACAAGTACTATGCAAAAGTGGCAACTTGCAAGGTTCAAAATAAGATAGGTAAATCTTCATTTACTGTACATTTAATGCTTGTCAACTGTAGACAAGCTGAACAGTTCTATATTAAAATATATTGTTTCTTTTATGAATCAAACAGATTTTTATGGCAGGTATTTGTAATCTGCAAACAGGCTCTCATGGAGGGGGGGGGGAGGGGGTAGAAATGATTGACAGAGCCAGCATGCACTCTTTTGTCCTTTAGTATCTTTGTCCAATGTCTGTCTACAATATTCCTTTTTCAGATTACTTCAAACTGTTTGGACAACAGTTCAGTCAAGCGTAAGTAATTGGCAGTTATTTGTTGTACATTCAGTAAAGTACTATGCAAATTTGGTCTATTTTTGAGATACCCATTGCATCTGTTTCAGAACAAGGCCAAGTTCAAACCTTTAATTTCTAATATAAAATGAGTTTGATTTGCATGAAAATGAAAGTGTGAGCAAAACGAATTTTCATAAGGAAGGTTTATGCTTTGAAGCAGGGGCGATAGGTTATAGTATATTGAAAACGTCCTATTTGATACACAAAGAGTGTTCCTAGTGCAATGTAAGCATAGATCTACTGTACCCTACTGTTTATTAGCTGATATCACGTCAAAATGTATTCTCTTCTGCAGGGTTAAAAATGGCTTTGATAAGCTGTCATCAAGTCTGCAGAAAAAACTGACGAGTGCCGTAGACTTTGTGAAAGTAACAGTAGAGGAACTGAAGCAAATCCCACAGGATGTGTTATCTTCACTGCAGGTTGGTCATTTAGATCCCTTTGTTTTTCTGAAATTGTCAGCGTTGTGCATTATACATGTACAGATTTTCTCGGTGGGGTGGGGGTGACCCCCACATAAAAATGATGGGGATGCTTGTCAGGAATTTTCATTTTAAACCCTAAGAGGTACTAAAATGGCACAGCTCAAGCTTGTTTTTACCCCTAAACCAAAACCCGTGATGTTGACCCCTGATAGGTACGATGGGGGTGGGGGTCAGTGTGCCAGTCTGTACATCTGTTGTCTTGCTTAAATGTCTTGTTTCATTCATTTATTTATAAATTTTATGTTATGTTTTAGGAAAGCTTGGAAGGGATGACTGGGATACAGTTTGGTAGCTTGGTAAAACGGCTTGTCACCTTCACCTCACAAAACCTGAGGAACTTGGTGTCACATGTGAAACTTCAGTCATTCTTTGACAATGTTGATAAATTGGCAGTAAGTATATTAAGAGCCTAATTTTGGACTCATCAAGCGAGTAAAGAAATGAAGGAAGAAATGTGCAAATCATTTTCTTGTGAGATACCAATGAAAAAGTTTGGGCATATACGTTATTGTCGACCAAGACTGATCACTTGCAGACCACATACCGACGTTATCGATCACATACCGATTACTTACCGACGTTACCGACCACGCACCGATTACTTACGGCTGACCAACCGACGTTACCGACCACGTACCGATTACCTACCGACCACATATTTATAGTTCAATATGGAGAAACGTAGCAGGCAATTCTGCCACTGCCTAACTGCTGATGTTTTATTAAGAAAGAATGTAAGACTGCAAAGACTGAGATAGCGGCTCTTTTGAGAGACGCAACGTTAATGATCTATTTACCGCTTCATAGATATTTTCCAACGTGAGAAACGCTACCGACCACACAGCAACTATATTCCGACCACACGCCGACCATGCTGATCACGTACCGACCACGTTACCGACAAAATATCGAACAGTGGACTACTTGATCACTATTATACAAAGTAAATATTTAAGAGGCGTGAAAGGGAAAAGACACAGGAACGAATGACAGATGTAGCACAGCTGGCAGATGGACTGTACTTTATCTGTGTTTGCAGGCTGAGAAATGGAGTCTGGAACAGCGTTCGGCGTTAATGAAGGCGGTACACAGAAAGTTTGGTGACAGGATCATTGATTGGACAAAAGAGGCTCTTATAACTGTCAGGGAACTCATGACTGGGCTCAGCTCTGGAGACCTCGCTCAGATTGTGGGCGATGTTTTCAAACAAGGGTGAGTATAGACCTCTTTACGGTATTGAGTGCATGATGGGTAATCAAGGCAAGAACGAAGAAACATGGCGGCGACGCGTGCGAGAAGTCTCGGTTTAATAGTAAAATCGCTCACAATCAGAACCACTGAAAGCTTGCCAATGACAATTTGGAGTGTTTCGAAGTTCCACCGATCAGAAAAACGAATTTATATCCAGCTTATTTGCCCTGATTGCCCATCATGCATTCAATACCGTGAAGGGGTCTATCTGTGAAGATTGTTCACTTGCTCCACACGCTTACACTGACTGCAATACAGCGCTGTACGCTCATTACACGGCACTGCACTACACGGTGAGCTATAGCACGGAAAGACTAAAGAGTTGACTACAATAAACTAGATATTAGAGCGCTTTTCCGATGACTGTCGAAAACCAAAACCAAAGTAATCACAGAACCAAATCCATGAGGCGAGCAAAAACACGTTCGACTAGTGCGAGCAAAACCAAGTAATTGTGATTGGTTTTACTACCCAATCAGCAGTGCGAGAACACGCCATCGCCACTTGCTTTCTTGCTGGAGAAAAATCGCAACAAGGTTTTACTTTTACTCTTAATTGGCCAAGAATGCTCAACTTGTTAGGGCCAATCAGAAAAGGGCTAAAAACAGCACGTAACCCGTAACGACACCACGACACGACACGACACGACACGACAACACAACACTACAGTTACCGCAAGCATACTCGTACCACAGATGTAAACATCAAATCAATTTGTTTCAGGGTGCAATTCATCTGCAAGCTGAATTTCAGTAAGGATCAGAAAAATGCTTTAATGATTCCTGCGAGAGCTGCGTACGGTGATGTGTCCGACTGGGATGAAACCGTTGCAAGGAAGTTATGCCAGTTGTTAGAGGGGCTACCTGTAGGAGAGATCCTTAAATTGACATCCAAAACTGTGAGTAGCTGCAGCGAACAGAACTCTCACTTGTACATCCTGGATACGAGAAAAAACATAGGAATCTGACTATTTATTCAGGGTAGCACGGTCAACTCAAGTGCTGGTATCCATAAGGGCCCAGTAGATTTTCCACACTTTTCTAGATTGGTAGATTGTAAGAAACGAGCAAAGACAAGTACATTTTATATTGAAACTCTAAACCAGTGTTGATTTTTCTTTTGCAGATTGCCAATGCTATTGACGTCTTTGCCAAGAACAATTTCACCTTTCCACAAGCGAAGGTGTTGATCGCAAAACTAAAAGAAGAATGGAAGGACATAGAGAGCTGGAGTGAGGGCCAGTTGCAGAAAGTGGGGAATCTCTTGAAAGACTTCAATGTTGAAGACTTCAAGTCCCTTTTGAAAGACCAGTTTAAGGTAAGTACTGCTTCGTTAAGGAAGTGCTTCAAGTAAAGTTCTGTACGGTATGTGATTGTGGTATGTATCGACATGTGAGCGATGTGCTAGTCGGAAATGCTGTTCCGATGTTGAGAAAACAGGGTCGGAAAATGGTAGTCTGTTTTGTCGGTAGAACTTTATTGGTCGGTTGTAGTCGACGCGGAGTCGGTAATGCTGTTCACTGGACAGTTAGGGTATATGTACACCGTAGTATGTTCGCTCAGACTCCTTTCGTTTAAAATAGAAACGCGGCTTGTAATTCATTTTTCGGTTTCAGTTGCTTTTACCCGTCTCGCTATCCACCTGGGAAGAATTTTTATACGGGGAGGCTCAGCCCAGGCTTTCAACCATTACCCTTTAAAATACCACTCTGGGTCGAAATACTGACCCTTTCATTTACCTTTAGTAAAATTTGTACCCTTTGTGTGCCTTTGAACAGGAAACGCCTATGTAAACGTTTCCCATTTTGTCGAAAAAATGTTCACAAACAATGACTTTCACGTCTCAACAGAGAAATCCCAATAACTAGTTTAGCTTGTCAAACGAAAACTTTAACTTTTAGAGAAAACTGTAACAGTACTGAGAGATAACTGCGTTTTTAGTCCGCTTTTTTGATCGGCAGCGGGTCGATATGGGTTCGGTAATACTGTAAGTTATTTTGCTTATTTTACGCAGGCCATTGTCAAGATTCTTGGTCAATTTAGGTTTAGTCTCGGTAAAGGTCGAGTGTTGATCAACAAGGCAATAGATACATACGGAACACCAGACAAATGGAGTGTGGACGACATTAAAGACCTTGGTAACCTCACAGCTTCTCTGCTGCCTTCAGAACTTAGACAAATAGGATCACAGGTTCTGAAGCCGTCACTAAAGTACATTAAAGATGGCGACTTTGGTGTTGACCAAGTAAGTAAAAGTCAACTTTCTAAACGTTCCGTTCATCCTGGACACAAATCTGCAAATCGATCAAATTGATGTGAGTCAATTAAAGTATAGCACACCCCAGTTGAAATTGTTGACGAAAGACTCTCCTAAGATCCCGCAGGCTCACAGGGCGCAAGGAGTTCGCTTGATTATCATTATGTAAAACCCTATATATTGACCTACATGAATGATACCGCAAGACGATTTCATCGCGGGCGCGCGAAGGCATACACGCGTACTAAATACTGAAATGACGCGTACTGAGTATAAATACTTGTACGCATGCCTTCGCGCGCCGCTATGCAATCGTCCTGCGGTATCCTTCATGCAGGTCAATATATAAGGTTTTACATGATGGAAAAGAAGCGAACTCCTCTGTACCTGTGGCGGGCGGGAAGGTTGTCCAGCAACATGTAAGTTTCCCCGCAGGGCTCGGTTAAATATTGCAAAGTAGTACGTACAAAACGAGCATGCGCAGAGTACAGGGTAGACTCGTTTCCCTTTTCACTAGTCTGTTAATTCCGATGGCATCCTTGTATTAATATTTTTCCCTTCCAGGCTCAGGCCATTGTGGAGAAGTTAAAGAGTATTACCTCGGTACGTAAAGTCACTTTTTAAACTTGTTCTCTATAGATAGGAAGGGAGGTGGGGACGGGGAAGGGGGTAAAGTGGCGAGGAATTTGGATGCACAGCAAAATTATTAAACTTTCTATTCCTTATTTTCCCTTCCAGGTGTCAAAACTTGACAAGGATGATTTGGTGTCCCTGGCAAAAATGATAGACGGTTTTCTGGCGTCAGATATAGGACAAATGGTTCAGATCGTTGTGTTTACAGCGTTTCCTGAACTCACAGTTGTCAAGAAAGTTGGATTTCCCATCGTAAGAGCGCTCATAAAGAAGGTGAGTGCGCATTTCTATTCTCATGTAGAGCGGTATTTGAAATTTCCCGCCATATTTCTATTCTCATGTAGAGCGGTATTTGAAATTTCCCGCCATATTTCTATTCTGATGTAGAGTGGTGTTTTAAATTTTCCGCCATATTTCTATTCTCTTGTAGTATGAACAAGACAAGTCCAGCAATAAGAACATTGGAATGCTGGGTAATTACGCGACAGGACTGAGTCGTGCTGAGCTGGACGATATCAGTGTTGACAGCGTGATAGTCAACCTGGACAAGATAGGCCTGATACCATGGGACAAGACACAGGTAATTTAACATTGTTTAAAAAGAGACGGGGATGGGGAGGGGGGGGGGGGGGGGGGGGGGGGGGGGGGGTCGAGATATAGTCAACTCTTTCTGAGCAGACACCTCTCTAAGGCGGACAGCATTCAGATTTGATCTTCACTTGTTTCTCTGTAACTGAACTCTCTCTAAGGCGGACACCTATACGGCGGATTGTCCGCCTTTTGAAACATTCATTTGGACGTTCCAAGGATCTTTGATCGTATGGCGTACCACAAGTGCTTTGTGGTTTTTGGATTGTTTTAGCTTAAATATGCCCATGCAATGAAAATATGACGATCGAGAAAGTTCGGTTCGACCGATCACAGGATATTGTGTCGCTCAATCCAACCAAACAATTTGAAAAAGCATTTGTGGTACTCCATTCCTTGCCCACATTTCCTTTATTGTTTTTTTTTTTTTTTTACACTTGTGCGCATAACACGAACTTTAGGTCCTTGAACTCGCCAAGAAAGTGCACGACCGGTGGGGCTCGTTCAATGGCACAGAGGATGACGAGTCAGACTCACCCACGTGGGGATTTAGGAACTTCAGAAAGCTGGGCAAGATCGTACTGGGAATAGCCAAGGAGGAGCTGGGTGACCTCCCCATCCGGGGTATTGAAGACACCATTGAGGCGCTTGGACAACAGAGGGGCTGGGACCGAGGGCAGGTAATACTTGTGCCAGTTTCCCCCGGCTCGTTTATTTTGTTTGTTTACCGTTCGTTTATTCCTATCGGCTTTGAGCGTGTGTTTTAATTTTCCCCATGAGTGTCCCGGTTGCTAACAGAAATTCCCTCCAGGTTATAAGCCCACACGGTACGGGTATGCAGGAAACAATACTAATTAGGCGGTGGATACATTGCGGCCGATTGACGGCTAATCAGTATTATATTTCCCGATTATAAGCGTCCTCAAAGCCCTTACGAAACTGTATAGTCCCACAGTAGGCTACTTGTCTCGGCCTAGTGCGAAACCTTAGTTTTACTGCCATTTTTCTTTTTACATGCAAATCAAAAATTAATTTTCAAATGAAAGATTTCGCATTTGACTTCGGTTTGTAACAGAGGCAAAAGGGATCTCGGTTCGTATTAGTTTTACAAGGGTAATTCAAAACCGCTTTAAGGAGTTGGCTCACTTGCTTTTCTCTTACAGGTGCGGATGATCCTGAAACGACTGCGCGAATACTGGGAAATGGAAAACCTGGACTTCTCCAACTTCACAGAGGTGGACCTCAATGCGATGGGGACACTCGTACAGGGCCTTGCTCAGGAGGAACTCAAACTGTTGCCCGAGAAAGTCCTTCTTGTGGCCATCAAGCGCCTCGGTGAGGAGACGGGCCTTCCTGAGGACAAGCTGAAAGCGCGAGCCTACATCGCTGTGGAATATATAAAGGTAAACAGAGGCAACGCTAACGTACAAGCAATGTAAAGGCTTGGGAGACTTTACATTGAAATCAGAAATTTCAAATTTTTGTTCTCAAGTTCAGTGTTCGAGCACTTGAAACTGACCTGTTAACCCTATCACTCCCAAGAGTGATCAACTTCAATTTTCTCCTTCAGCTATTCACTAGAACTAGAAATATATAAAACAGTAAGAACTTGGCTTTGGTAGCTTGCTTAGATGGTAGCTAATTAAACTATGAATTCTCACTACATTACTGATATAGTTTTTTCTTAAAAGGTTTGGAGAATCTGCATTTTGAGCTTGGGAGTGAAAGGGTTAACATGTTTCCAATATTAGTTCATTAGGGTTCAAGACCCCCAGGGAAGGGAGGGAAGGGGAGGAAGGGAGTTGGGAAGGGGAGTGGAAGGGAGAGAGGGGAACAGAGGGCCGAATATTTAGAGAACAGCCGCGCAAGGTTGTCGTGCGCAGTGGCCATGCATCTCTCCATATAACTAATATGTTGATATCTCAATCTGTATGTTTATGTTTCACAATTTTCCTTTATTGGTACATTAATATATCCTCGGATTTCTTTTAGAACCAGACTGGCACGGATTTGCTAAACGCCACTCACATTTCTGACCTCGGAAATCTGGTGTCAGGCTTGAACAAAAAAGCCCTGGGAAAGATTACCAAGAACGCATTCGTACAAAATCTGTACACTATTGCACGAGCTGATGGGTTCTCTCGTGACAAACTGAAGGAAATCGCCAAGCTTGCGAAGAAACATTTTGACGAAAGGTGTGTTGCCATTTTCTGGCCATTTTGGTCATCCATCTCTCTTTTTCTGTGGTCGTTGTCAAGTATTAGCAATTTTTCAGTTCTCAATTTTCGAGGCTCTTTTCCATACCCCACCTCTTCCTATGATATCTCACGGAACAGAGCTATGGAACGAGAATGCAGTTATGATTAAACTGCTCTTTTAATCTACACCTCGCAACTGTTTTTCTAACAGTGACGTGCGCAAGTGGCTTGGGGAGCAGTGGCGCGACCTGGGTCCTGCCGTGGTGGGTCTGGAGCCGAGCGACCTGAGACGTATCAGTAAGAAAGCGTTTGATGAGGTGCTGGATGAACTGGGGACTTTAGACTTTGACACCGCCCAGGCCAGGGCCCTAGTGGCGGCGGCCAAAGAAGCCTGGGATGAGGATGGTGAGCAGCTTTTTCTCAGTAAAAACTGTTCCTCTCTGTTTTTCTTTCCTTCTTCCTTTCTCTTTCCCCTATCCAGTCATCTCTTGTTTTAGCTCAGTTAAATCCGCGACCACGAAATGATGAAGGACGTGGAAATACAGTCAACTCCCTCTAAGATAGCTTGGCCTGTGATAGCCAGGCTCTCTCTCTCTTCTACAGCCACGTGGAGTCTGGGGAAGAGGTTAGCAGGGAGGAAGAAACCTCCCCCCCGAGGTCCAATCAGAGCATCAAAATATTTCATTTCCTATTCATGTTTTTTCTTTTTTTCTTTTTTTTCTTACGAAGCTATAATTTGCTTTGTGTTTTTTATCTCTTTGTCAACAGACCTCGGTAAGTGGACTGGGGAACAGTTACGTCAGTTGGGCTCTCTGGTGAAAGGACTCGACGCGTCCGACATCCGGCGCATTTCTAAGGATGCGTTTGAGGAGGCCGTGGGAGCCTGGGGAGAACGCCTGGATATTGATGTGGACACTCTAAAGGCACTGGCTACCCAAGCGAAGGAGGTATGGGCATAATCGAATACAAACGTTGAAAACAACTCCGATCAATTTCTGAAACCTTCAACTGTAGTTTAGTATTGATGGCAATATGATACCTTGCTCAGTTCTCATTTCATCTTTCGTACATTTTCTTTCTGGTTGAAAATTTGCATTTTGAGAGTGAGAGTGAAAGAGTTTAATTAGTTTGAGAAATTTAAACATACGAGTTGTTACGACCATGCCACTGATTTTATGAGATAACTGGACGGACATAATCATCGTCTTCATTTTTATGGTTGTCATATTTTTTAGGCCATGTCCACACGTATTAGTTTTTGTTTGAAACAGATATTTTTCTTTGTGGTTTGGTTAAAATGGTCATCGAAAAAAGGAACTTTTCGTTACCGACGTTACTTACTGACATTCAATCACACCCCGACTACTTATCGTGGAAATTATTCTGATTATTTTCTTTTCTGTTTCCTTTAGTATCTTGCAACTGGCGACGCTTCAAAGCTGACAGCAGTGATGTTGAAAAAGCTGGGTCGGGTCGTCCTGGGTCTGCAACCCGAAGATTTAGAAAAACTCAAGCTGGACAACGTTGATATCGTGGCTGCGTTGGGTCAGTGGAAGGAATGGAGCCCAGAACAGGTACACTGCATTTCCGGTCTCGGGGAATACGTCACTTCCGTTAGTTATCCGTTGTTGCCAACCGAGGTTAATTCACCTTGTGTGGAAGCCCCATTTTTTTAAACAAATTCTTAAATTCTTAATGCTTTACAAGCGTTACACGTACTACGGAAGTAAGTTTTACTTGAAGAAGAAAAAGAAGAAGAAAACCTTTCGACAAAAAGTAGAAACCAGCAGGAGCATTGACTGAGGTTTATTTATCTTTTCAACAGTTGAAACGCTTGGAGCCAAAAGTCCGAGAATTTCTGCGACAAAGCGGCTTGGATGATGATGTGTACATGAGTCTGGGACAGCTGGCTTTGAGTCTCAACAAAGACGACCTCAAGAAGATTGGCAAGAAAGCTTTTAGGTATAACATAACGTTTATTACGTTCAAATGATCTCTATTCAATAACAGCGTGAACATTCATTTTCTAACATAATGTAGGCGCTGAGGGCTTCAATTTGGGTGGTTACATCTTAAGGTTTCATTTGACACTTCTGGAAGTAGACGTGAACATTGCTATTACAATTTACTCGTAAAGAGCATTAACTGTGAGAGAGCCTCTTTAAGAAGTGTTCTGGTTGAAATCTGCTATTCACTTTGAAATGCGGCGGTAAATTTTAGGTAACGGTTAGCCCACCAGACGAAAGATGTAACAGCATTCAACAGTGATGGGGATCTCTTATTCAACAACAAGAAAAATCAAATTCTGTGGTTTGACTTCCTTGTGTTTTATTATTCCGACAGCATAGCCATCAAACACTTGGGTGAGATAGACGCCTGGTCTGATGAACAGTGTGGAGCGCTCATCAACAAAGCAAAGTCAGTGTGGAGCAAGACGTCCAACCAGTGGGACAAGGTGGACATCAGTGAACTTGGAAACGCACTGAGTAAGCCTTGACAGATGTAGCCTGTGCTGCAAGCGTTTCCGTGTACAAAAACGTTTTCGAAATCCGACTCGATGGAAACCAAGCGACAGTGTGATTACTGGTCGCTCAGGGAATTGATCGCTTACGAGAGATGGCTGCTCAGAGTTTTTCGAGATAGCTGTTGCGTCTGTTTCAAAACGAGGCTTATGCGAAACGTCTGTTACGAAATATAGGATTGATTTGCAAATGAACGTATAAGCAAAGCAATGTTTCATTGGAGTGGTTTTG
The DNA here is from genome assembly GCA_964036295.1 of Plumapathes pennacea. Classification (NCBI taxonomy): domain Eukaryota; kingdom Metazoa; phylum Cnidaria; class Anthozoa; order Antipatharia; family Myriopathidae; genus Plumapathes; species Plumapathes pennacea. The sequence continues at coordinate 33,732,109 of OZ038463.1, read as the reverse complement.
CCATAGGCTTCATTTGGAAAGAAAGCAACCAGCATCTTAGAAATGGCCAGCTGCGGACGTGTTGTAGTATATGTGTGTGTCTGGTGTTCTCACGTTTATTGGTTCCTTTGTTTACATTTGCCCCCAGAATGCCTTTCAACTGTGGATATCCCCAAACTCAAGGCCCAGTTCCTTGACGTCGTTCTGCCGAAGGTCATCGCAAGTATGAGCGTGAAGCAGCTGCAGGTAAAGTCATGACGAACAACAGAGCACAACACTCAAAAAACACGGTACAACACGGTACATTACAGCACAACACGACACGACACGACACATAGCGGCACAGCACAGCACGGTACAGCACAGCAAAGCATACAAAAGATCACCGCACATCACATCACAGCACAGCAGTTAAAGGGAGGAGTCATTTTACAAAGTGTTATGGTCACTTTTTACTTAAGAACAAGTTCTCCACACATTACAACGCTTTTGCACTAAATGATTTGATACCACACATGAGACACATGTGATCTCCATCTTGTTTTAGGCCTTCACACCTGCGCAGTTTGAGGCCATGGAAACGCCTCAAGTCCAGGCCATTAGTGCGGCCAAGAGGTCTTATCTTACAGTGGAACAAAACGACGCGATCCAGGCCGTCATTCAGCGTGACCCGGACGAGCCTGACCCATGGGGGCCTGATGACGAGGACGAGTGCCATGGTAAGTAATGTTGTTGTTCTTATAATGTTGACAGACACGAAAAAACCTGTTTCAAAACGGGGTGATAATACTGAAGGAGAGGAATCGAGAATGGAAGTAAAGATTTCTGTAAAATTTTAAGGTGTTTGTGGTAGTCGTTAGATGTTTCCAAGATTTGTGAAGTGTTTCTGAGAAGTGTTAGTATTTCAAGGATATTTTTAAATTTCCTTGTTGCCAGGATATGTTGATGTACCAGAGATTGTTTCCGTGTCTACGCGCAGTTAAGGGTATTTTATACTCTCCTTTGTGCCTATTTTATAGTGCGTTTGTCTTCATATTGCAGGTAGTACTTGTTCCGGTGCTGGACAGCAGGTTTCGTTCGTTTCTCTTGTATGGGTCTTACCCATAGGCATGTTGCTCCACCGTTAGTACTGCCCCCTCCCTCTTGTAATATGAAACTTAAACCGCACAGAATGATCATTTTAGTCCGTCAATCGAGTTTTAAAGCTTTGCATTTCACAGTTGCTCATAACACAAAGACAAAAGAATATATGTACAATGATGTTATGATGTAAGCTTCTCTTAGAATTTCACATAAATTGTTCTTTGTTCAAGGCAGTTCGTTGAACTGTGCTCTCACAAAATGCAGTTTGTTTTCTATTTTCTATTTTAGCGATAATTTTGAATCCTCGAGACGTTTCTAAGGTTTGCCTCGGTATGAGCTAGGTAGTTGTAAAATACAGGGATCATAATATATCAATAGATGACTGCATTCAGATGCACCACGAAATATATAGGGTTCGATGAACGAGCACAAATTAATTTAAGATTTAAAAATTTCACCGGTTTTATATTTTTTATTGATTGTCCGTTTGTAATAAAAACTGTTTCTGACGGTCTGCGAGAAGTTATTGTGAGATATTTAACAGCTACTGAAAAATTCGGATCCGTAATGAAAAACGCAGCGAGAAATGGTCCCAAAGAGCCGACAGGGGGTGGCATCCACAGCCAACCTCAACATGCGTCTTTAAGTAACAGTAAAATATCACGGTGTTACCAGATTTTTCACTTTTAATCACATAATTCGCTCAGAAATATCCGAATGAGTGAGCAAACGTCTGGCAAATAACATTTCATTGTTATTTTGAGATGTTATTTTGGCTTTTTGTCCCATTTCAGGTCACGTTACACTAACTGAAAGAGTCAATTGGGAACATTCAACTATAAACAGAATTAAACACTTCAGTCAATAGAACTGAATCCCCCCCTCCCTCCTCCCCAACAACAACAAAAAATACTTGAGATGATAATGATGAAAATAGGACCCACTTTCAAATACTCGGCTGCAGGATAACTTTTCCGTTTTCAGCCTCCCCGCAGTCGTTTCCATGGCAACGACAATCAATTGCGTGGGAGGCTAATCGTTTTCTTGTTTGAACCGAAACATGAATTACAGAATGACGAAGATTATGTCAACATTTCCAACAGATTTTAATTAAACTTTTAATATCGGCTTAGTTTCTTTTTCCGACAAAGAAATATATCTAATTTTCTATGCAAATACAAACATAGTATGACAGCACCGTCGACGCTGTTTTTCAAAGAAAATTATGATGACGTCAGGGGAATCCCGCCTTATGAGGACCTCTTGAGCTGAATTTTGTGGCTGTCATTAGCGATTCTGTCCGTAGAAGAATAGAAGTGGTCAGGTGCTAAGATGTTGGCCTACATCAGCTGGGTTTTCTGTGTAGCTGCATTTGTCCAAGCCTTCAGCATCGGATCCATCGTAAGTAACTCTTTCAATTATTGCAACAGTTTTAGAATTCGTGTGTATGATTGTGTTATTGTTTCGTACGAATCAAAGTAACATTGCTCGGGTGTTATCCAATCTGTTTTGTATCTTCGGCTCTTTGATGTTTTCTGATAAATGCTGCATTTGTTTTGTTTGTTTGTTTGTTTGTTTGTTTTTTTTTTTTTGCGAAACTTGTAATCTTTTAATGAAACTGAGCTTACCGAAATACACGAAAAATAGTTTAGATCTCTGTTACATTCAGTTGATATTGAACTGAATCGTACAGTAAGCAGAAAGAGACGATATCTAGCATCATATCGTATATGGACGTGTACGTTTGTATGAGATACGATTTTAGCTTTTTTGATAATTGCGAAATCAATAACGTCGGTAAGCTGCTTCATGATCGATACAAACAGGGCGTCGTAACTATTCAAATGATTGCCGATCTTAAAATGGACTCACGCAAACTTTCCATGAGCTGTTTCGGTCCCAGTAAAGAGATTTTACTAATTACTGGTCCAAAGTAGGGCAAGAGTTTGAATGTAAACGCCATATTCCCTCTATTTAGCGTTCGCTGGTCTGTTGCTTCGATCAGATCATACAGAGCCAAAACAAACCCGGAAAAGTGTTACTAAAATAGCTTCGTATTGTTCGTATGGTCGTTCTTTGTTAGCCGCCAACTCGAAAAAATTCCAAGCGTGACGTGATCGAAACTGCTAGAGTAAGTTTTTACAAGTCGGTTTTAGTTTTTCAAGCCTGCTTCAGGCAATGTTGATATGTTTCTATTTTTTATAGATCTTTTTATGATAAAATAAGGGTAGGCTTCTGACAGAAGTTACGGACGTTTGAAACTTTGTGCGTGCAAAGCACTTTTGATGAAATGAGAGATTTAGCAATAACCAAGCGCCGTAGATTAATGGTGACAGACAGGAGCGTAGCCAGCCATATTTCCATTTGGAGCCGAAGGTGCGATCCTCTCGGGGAATCCAGGAGCAATGGCATTTTCTACACTCTCACATAGCAAAGTATAAGGATTTTTCGGTTTTCGATTTTCTACTGCCAAAAGCTGTATAGGGTTGGCAAATATGACAGGTACAAGCCTGAGATGCACAGAGAAAATTGGGTATAATATCAACTTAGCGTCACATTCCGTTTCAACGTAGGGTCACGTCATACCAGTTTAATATTACCGTTGACAGTCAAAACCTTTGCCATTAAACAATAGCACATATTTTTTCCTTGTCTAATTTATGAAGCGGCTCCGTTGAGGAAGATTTATGTCATAGTCATCAAGAATGCAAATCATGAGCGTGACCTCTGTACTATACCTGAGAAAGAGTTCACAGAATAGAAATAGAAATAGAAATAGAAATAAAAAACTTAGACGTATTTTTGTAATTGATGGCTGGTGAGCATTTTGAAAGCATCATCTTTTTCTTACGAGTTTTTCCGCGGAGAAAGAAGCTTTTTTGTACGGGTATATGGGATTTGCAACTTGTCGCTCTACTTCAAAGACGTAAACATTTCACCCTAAATTAAAAGGAATACATTTTCATATTTAGCGTTTATTAAGCTTTCAGAAACTATATACTATATAAGGTTTAGTACTAAACGCCTCGGTCCGTGTTATAACAATTTTAGTTCATGGTACTCATTTGGGTAATCTGGTAATGTTTTACTCATCAAGCATTTGTTTACGGCTGTTTTCAGAGCTTCCGACGCTTAAAACAACGCAAGTCAAAATCGTTCCTTGAACCGCGCATTCACGGATTGCCAACCGATGCTGAGTCGGATGGGATACAGGCTAACTTTAGCACAATTCAATCTCAAGCTTTAACACAATTCAATCGCCCACATCTTGTCGCTCGCGAGGAAAGTCATATTTATTACTTAACGTCATCGCAAATCACGCGATAATGCGAACCAATCACCGTGTGCTGATTCTCGACCCAGAATAAGAATAAGAATAAGTAAACAGGAAAACAAAACAAAAAACAGTATTCCTTTGTAGAAAGCGTGTGTAGCCACAAGCAATTAGGAGCCCAAAATCTTTACGTGCCACGTAGTGTGTCAGCCATATGTTGCAAAAGAAGAAGTAGAAGAAAAGACGGACCCCTACTATTTGTTGAGATTTACTGACGGCGCAACATGAGACATTACAATCCTATTTCTTGTTTCGTTATTAGCAATGATTGAGGGTCCCCGTTTAAATTTCTGTAATCATTTGTTTAGAATATTTACATGTTCTGTGCACAGAGTTTAGGACAAGACGGAAGACAAGAACCATCGGATGGCTTGTCGTCAGTTGTAGTTTTAGACGTGCCTTGGCTCGAGAAAGAACGACTCAACTCCGAGTCAACTCCAACACAACAGTACAAGACAATACATTCCACTATTCGGTCAAAAGTCGAGAGTATTAAGGTTCATGACCAGCGGACTGAACCAATCATCAGAAGACGGCAAGAAGATCAGGTACAAGAAGTAGACTACACTAGAAGGAAAGATGGGAAAAAAGCGAAACTAAAAGGTGAACGAATGACTGATCGCCAACATGACGATGGTGACAGCAGAGCCGCGGAAACCGCTGGCTTCTTTCATCATGACATTTCGCGTATGCCCACTCATTTAGTCACTGCGAAGCCGGGAACCATGTCATACATTCAAGGCAGCCCGACTCATACCACATCTGAGGAAAACAGCACTTCAGGTAAGAAAATATGATATTGTGTGGACCTACTGTATCCCATAGAAGCCCTGTCACTGTTTTGTCTACCATGTGGCATGACATTTTTGCGGGATCGTATTTTCGCGAATTTCGCGGATTTTTCAACGATCAGCGTAAATTAGATCCCGTAACAGGCCCCGGCGAAAAAAAAAAATCCACGAAAATTTACTCCCATTTATTCAGATTACTGAATTTTAATTAGAATGACTGCAGCAATATTACGACCTTCGTCGACAGGAACTTGCCCAAGATCCGCGAAAATTTGTTCCTAGCAGTAAAGTCTGAAATTCAAATTCACGAAAATGTGTTCTCGCGAAACACAAAAATTCGGCAATCCGCAAAATTAAACTCCCGCGAAAATTTCATGCCACACGGTAAATCGCACCCTCCGACCCAGTGGAAAATGCCCATTTTTGGTTTAATGTCAGAAAACTTTCCTAGGACTAGATCTAAGCTGTCCGTATGCAATGTTTGTTATTTTAGACAGGCAGGAGCGAGAAATAAGAGCAAACCATTTACCAACACTTAATATTTTTTAAAAAAAGGGAGTGGTGATCGGAAGTGAAAATCGAGGGTAATAATCGAGAGTGGTAATCGGGAGTGTCAATCGGGAGTGAAAATCGGGGATGGTAATCGGGAGTGGAGGGTCCCATATCAGCCGATAAGGTGTATCAAATAAAAGTATGTTCGTTGGGAAAACGTTTGCCTGTATTTTGATATATAGCATTTAAGAAATATTTGCGCGTATTGTAATTGTGTTTCTGGTCGTCGTCTCAACAGGACCCACTGTAGGCCATAAAAACCCAGACAATGAACCGAACCGTACATTTGGTCAAGTAAATTTTATAATAATTGGATGCGTTGCTGCTCTCATTATCTCCGTCGCCTTGGTTGCTTTCGCACTGGTCACGTATCGAAAGAAAAAAAGACAAGCAAGGGCGGAGGATGGTAGGTATCGTGGAACTGGAAGCTTGATAACACCGCCCAGAGGACTCATTCGTTCGCCTCACAGCAGATTTTTCGTTGTGTAAAACCACATATGCACCGTTGTTAGAGGTGAAGGTTACTGAAGGGCGGATTCCGCACAGCAAATATAGAATCACTGTGTGGTCTGTAGCGCGCCGGCGGTGATGTTGTTCTGCGGTATCCTTCGTCTAACTACGGTATATAGGACTTTACATAATGGAAACGTACTGTATTGCTTGTTGGTATTACGAAAAACGAGCAAACTTCTCTGTGTCTTCCCGTTCCCGTCGGTGTTAGTTTTCCGTGTTAACTATATAATATTAATATATACTATTTTTCAACTTATGAGTACAAATGGCAAAGAAGAAGTGAATCGATACAGATATCTATTTCAAGGATTAGATCAAGAACTTGAGTAATATTATTAAATTTTACAAAAATGTTTTTGTAGGATTAGGAGCGTACACTCATTGTGCTACTTCAACTGAATGCCCCAGCATGAAGTCAGGGGTAGACAATCCTGAAACCGGGGAGGTAAGGCAGGGTCTCCTGGTTTTGATAACTGCAAAGTTTGAATGCTGTCAAACTCTTTAGGCTTTTTTCCACTGAAAACTTGTACGAAATCGTCATATAGTTGTGTTGGTGCATGGACTGCCTGGTTACAAGAGCTTTTGCCCTCTTGCTTGCCATTTCTATAATCACTACCATTGCAATACGTTTCTCTAACTGTATTTGCTTTCTCTAAATTGCTTGTTCTTGTTCTACTTGTTCTTGTTCTTGTTCTTTGTTTTTGTTTTGTTTTTCTTCTTCTTCTTCTTCTTCATTGTTATTCAGAGGATGCTTGCTTACTCTGCAACAGCGGAGGGCAGCTTCGACAACAATGGAGGAAGATTGAACACAGAAGATTCAGACATCATAGTAAATATTGACCACGGGACCATACCAGATAACGTCAGACAGACCTTGTTTTATCGAGTGATCTACGACGCGAGGCCACTCCTTCAGGCACTCCCAGAAGGTCCCAACAGGACGCTCATTTCTCCTGTGTTTGAGAGTGGTCCAAGCGATGCAATACTTCAAAAGCCGGTAGAGATTATTGTACCGCACTCTTTGTATTTAGATGGTCCAAACAAGGCCAACATTACAGTGTTCCGCTCTGAGAGCAGCTTTTCGGTCAAAGGTATGAACACTTTCTGTGAATCGTGTCGGTGCTGACACGCAGTTTGGCCTTTTTAAGTGTTAGGTCCAGTTAAAAATACAACGGAGATATACAAAGATCGTTTTCCAGTCAGTTATCGATAGCTCTCTTTAGAAACAGACACACTTGATTAGTTTTTTTTATGCTTACACTGTTTGCTCAGTCTGTTAACAGTTAGTTAGCCATTATTTTAACATTGGCCACAGAGATCAGATAATTATCTACTCTGCATTATTTTATACCTTATCATTTATACTATAAAATAAAAAATAAAAATAAAATAAATAAAAATAAATCACTTCATTTGAGTCTCAAATGTATTTAGCACTGTCGTGCTAATTGGGGGGACTTAAAATGCAGAAACTAAATATCATAAATTGAACGCAAATTTATAACTAAAACACTGCGCAAATAATGACCTGCAGACACGAAGCTAGTATAATAATTTCGTAAACATGCACATCCTAAGGTGACTAGAACTCAAGGCATTCACACTAAAATCCAAACGTAAAATAAGGATGTTAATTATTCTACTTTTCTTTTGTACAGGGCCTGTCTGGGAAAATGTCTCGTCAGAATCCGAGAAAACAAGTCATTCCAAATCTTGGTTTACTGTGAAGAAAGACACCATCATCATCAGAACCAAGACCTTTTCCAACTGGTGTATTTTTGCTTGCGGTGCAGGACCAAAGAAAAAACGGGCAGCTGTATTTGCAAGTAAACCAAATCCAAGCGGCGACGAGATATGTCTTCGCTTCTATGTCTACAGTGACAACAGAGACTCTGAGAAAGTAAGTACCAGATGCTGCTGCTGTTATAAATTAAGGGCTCTGGTGTGCGGTTAATAATTAAATGAACTCAATAACAGTCATCACTCGCAGTTGATAAACGTTTTTGTCGATTTCTAATGGGCTGAAGGTACTGCATTTTTCTTCTGGGTCTGGATTTTAAGACTCTTAAAATCATAGCTAATTATATCATTATATCATAGCAATTATAGCTAATCTAATATTCACCCGCTCGGGCGGGACGCCATCTTGGATAACTTCATTGTCCCCCCACGGAGCCCTTACTTGGCCAGAGCCTCCAAAATTATCCTATTGTGCAACAAATGTAACAAGTGAAATATCTCGATACAACGAAATCCCAAGGAGAGAGAGAGAGAAAGGAGGGGGTGGAGGTTCATCCGTCACCCCCCAACCACGCCTGTACGCGGTTGTAGGTCTCTTACCTTGCTTGTGTGTCCGAGGGTTAACAATGTTCTTTCTTATTATACCTTTGCAGACTTTGATTAAAAGTCACCCAGCTCGTTTTAGCTGAAAACAACGTCTTGTGTTGCAAGTGAAAAATAAAAAATAAAAAAATAAAAAAAAAAGGCCTAACTATTTAATAACTACTGTATTTTCTTATTTTCTCTCAGAGACTCGAAATGCAAGAGAAAAGACGTTTCCCAGAATCTAAGCCTTGCACGAAGGAAAAGCCGTTCAAAATGTTCCATGGCGACCAAGACTTGACGGTGTCTATGATCAAACTCGAGGAAGGCTGGGCACTAGATAGAACACCGGAAACTCAAGTATGTCAAGCTGTATTGTTTCAACCTTTAATTCCTTATCGTGATCACAGTATGAAGTCGGAATACTTTGTGAATCGTATAGAAGTGAACTCTCACAAAAATAGACTGGACGATTAAATCGAGTTATTTCAAATCCCGTTTTGCCGTCTTATCTATTTGTTATCTATTTGGTTTCATTCTATGTAGAACCACTCATGCGAATTCTCCTATCATGACGGATTCCGTGTAAAAGACTCCTGTGAGTTTGTCGTGATGCCCATTAAGCGGGATGCAAAGCCATTTTCTTGTTACATGACGTTCCAGCAAGGCGATCACACCAAGCACTCCTTCTATGTCAACCCAGGAATGCCAGCACCAGGACAATCAAACGTGAGTAAATAGTCTCGTCAGTGAAGTAGACACACCAAACTGAGACTCCGCTGTTCATATTTTAACTGTTATCAACTACACGAATTACTGAAAATTACACTTTTTGCTGCGATTTTTAGGTACAGATGCTTAAGTGTGCGCTTACATTTTACTATAAATACATAAGAATTATAAAAATTGTTCAACGATAGATACTCTTTATGTGTATTATTGTCAAATATGTTGATACGTAAAGAAACAACTTTTCTGACAATTTCGTTAGTTTTATCGTTTGTATTGAGAATTTCACACCTAATCACTTCAGGCAGTCTATCCAAACATAAATTCTCTTCATATCTATGATTTTTTGACATTATGGTCACTTTAAGAAATAGTTGTCTTATTCACAAGACTATAATTTATGCGTGTGGCGTACGTAATTCAAAAACTTCCGACAATCTCAAAGTTCTAAGTTCCCTCGAAAGAATATTTTGTTCTTTCTACTTTGCATCAGATCCAGGAAAGACGCTTACACGAAAAAAGTCCCCCTGTGAATTCTGGAGAACCGCAGGCTGGTAAGGTTTTCTTCATAGTATGGCATGGTATGGTATGGTGTAGTGGAAATGTGAGATTCACAGCAGGTTTTAGTTGCACCACATGTCATTTTATTTGAATTTCTGTGCAGGGGGCGTACCATCTGAAGTTGAGCTGAACAACCTGGCCAAAGAAATCCCTGAATGCTGGTATTCTCTTGGAATACAACTTTGTTTGGACAGAGCAGCACTTGATAACATTCGTGTTAACAATGTTGAACACACAAGCCCTGCTAAAAAAGCATTCCAGATGCTGGTCACTTGGAGAAACAGCGGAAGGTGTGCAACGTATGGGGAACTCTCTGAAGCATTGAGCAAAGTGGACCGTAATGATCTGGCAGAACGGATTTCCACTCAACAGGTGAATAAGACAAATTTGCGTCACATTTGTATTGCTCTTGAAAATTAAGGTGTAAATTAGACCATATAAGGAAGCGCGCTTGGGCCATAAGGCGACGAAAAAAGCTCGCCGTCCATAGTTTACGGTGCGGACCGCGCACTCGGTTAATAAGATGTACTATATAAAAGCCGACATTCCCCTACTGCCCCCCTTCACTCTGAGTAGATAGAAGTATTGTTTAATCAACTTTGAAAATATTCATTAAGCATCTATGGACTTAAATCTGATGCAGTTAAAGAATTCGATCTTATTTCTGCAGAAGCAGTATCATCAGCAGAACCATGTAAACCTCGAGCCATGCGATGAAGTTGCCAACAACTCCACTTAAACATATTCTACAAGCAAGGTTGCTCTTTGGATACGATTCAGACTGATTATAGACAGCCTTAGTTGTTTAAACTTTGGAAATGGAAAGGAAACGAAAACCTAGATTGGTTTGTAGAAAGCAAAAGTCAGATTTCTCCTTTGTAAACCCTGGCTTATTCATATTTCTCCAGTAGTAATTATATCCCTTTAAATAATTTATAATATATTTTAAGTATAGATATTTGGTGCAGCATGTTATAGTTTATAAGGGGTCTAATAGAAATGGAATTTGTTCAGTTCTCTGGTGAACATCTGGAAGTAATACAATCGAACCCCGCTATTTCGAAGTCGCACGGGACAAGAAAAAAAGTTCGAAATAGCGGGGTTTCGACCGATAGTAAATGACTGAAAAATAATATCCAAGGGGATTCGGCTTGACTTCGAAATAACGGGAACTTTGAGTTAACCGAGTTCGAAATAGCGAGGTTCAACTGTAGTAACAAGTATTGACACTTAAATTGCTTTTATAACTTATAGCCGCCTATACCGAAGGCACAAACAGCCTAACTGCAACGTGTGCAGAACGTTGCAGAGAGAATTTTTATGACTACCATATCATTGGTTACCACTGCATCCTGCATCTAAACCTTCTAGGATCTCCCCCCTCCGAAAAATATCGTGTGCAAACGGCCATTTTTTATGCAGTCAGTTTTTATGTATCACAGAAAAAAACAAAAACAAAAAACAAATATATATATATATATATATATATATATATATATATATATATATATATATATATATATATATATATATATATATATATATATATATATATATATATATATATATATATATATATATATATATATATATATATATATATATATATATATATCTGTTTTTAGACCCCGCAATCACCATATTTTTTTCAGCAGTCATTGCGTGAAATTTTTAAGTAACGACAACTTAATAGAAAACCACAAGATCAACAAGGACGAAATTATATATATATATATGGACAATATCCACGGTTTTAATGGATAATTCATGATGCTTTTTATTATCCAATCGTCGCGTGGAATCAGAGGAAACAGTAGAATAAAATATCACACTTTTCAAACAAAGCAGCCAAATTTTACCAAAGTCTTTCTCATTTGAAACAAAACATGAATTACAGAATGAGAAAGATTATGTCAACATTTCTAACAGATTTTAATTAAACGTGCATTGGCTCAGTTTTTAACATAAGGCTAATTTTCTATATAAATACAATCACAGTTGTATGACTAGTTGACAACACCCTGGACTCTTTTAAAATCAGATGACGTCATGGGGAATCCCCGAGCTAAGTGGTGTGGTGTCATTAGCGCTGTCATTAGCGCTTCTGTCCGTAGAGAAATAGAAGTGGTCGGGTGTTAAGATGTTGGCCAACATCAGCTGGGTTTTCTGTGTAGCTGCATTTGTTCAAGCCTTTAGCATCGGATCCATCGTAAGTAACTCTTTCAATTATTGCAACAGTTTTCGAATTCGTGTGTATGAACGTACACTGCTAGGGTGTTATCCAATCTGTTTTGCATCCTCAACTCTTTGATGCTTTTGATAAATGCTGCGTTTGTGTTTTTGCGAAACTTTCGGTGTATTTTTTTTGATGAAATAGTTTAGATCTCTCCGTTACATTCAGTTCATATTGAACTGAATCGTACTGTAAGCAGAAAGGAACGATATCTAACATCATATCGTATAACGCCAGTAAGCTGCTTTTATCGAACAGACGAGGCGGCATAAATATTCAAGTGACTGCCGATCTTACACGAGCTCACGCGAACTTTCCATGAGCTGTTTCGGTGCCAGTAAAGAGATTTTATTAATTACTGGTCCAAAGTAGGGCAAGAGTTTGAATGTAAACGCCACATTCCCTCGATTTAGCGTTCGCTGGTCTGTTGCTTCGATCAGATCATACAGAGCCAAAACAAGTTACGCCGGACGTTTGAAACTTTGTGCGTGCAAAGCACTGTTTATGAAATGAGAGATTTAGCAATAACCAAGCGCCGTAGATTAATAGTGACAGACAGGAGCGTAGCCAGCCACTTTTCCTTTAATTCAAGCACAAACTTGATATGGGGATCAGATGGGGGATATTGGAGCCGAAGGCGTGACCTGCCGGGGAATCCAGGAGCATTGGCATTTTCTACATACTTCACATAGCAAAGTATAAAGACCCGTTTTTGATGCGATTTAAGTGCAATTTTGGTGCGATTTAGGTGGCGATTTTGTGTAAACTACCTGTGATTTCGTAGCGATTTCATGGTGATTTGTCGCCGAGAAATCGCCGCTGTTTCGAACTTGCTCGAATATCGGCGATTTAGAGAGCAAAAGCTGCCTTAGCGTACCCCCCAAGGGTGGCTTGTTGCGAAAAACATGGCGGTTCAAAGCAAACCTTTCCCTGCAAGCTGAACTGCTCGCAGATAGTAGTGAAAACAAATGTGAACATTGAAGAAGAAGAACTTCTCATACGCCACTGCAGAGAGAAAAAATCCACGGCTTAATCCAAATTTCTCGCTGCCTTCGACGTTTTCTTTGGCGGCGAACAAGACCACAGCAAGCAGTGCTTAAATCTCTCTTCTTTCGCTCGACCTACCATGTCTAGGTGACAAAAGTAATTGTTTTTGATAATAGCGCCATGCATTTTGCCTCGGTACCTGTGCATACTGCAAAATCGCAACCAAATCGCCACTGAAATCGCCATGAAATCGCCATGAAATCGCCGGCGGTAGTTTACACGCGCGACTTGAATTATCGCGTGAAAATCGCTGCTGAAGTCGCATCAAAAATTGCCTGTGTAAACGGGCCTTAAGGATTTTTTGATTTTCGATTTTCTACTGCCAAAAGCTGTAGAGTTGCCAAATATGTACAAGCCTGGGATGTACAAAGAAAATTAGGTATAATATCAACACTTTTGTCGCATCCATTTCAACGTAGGGTCAAGTCATACCAGTTTAATATTATCACTGACAGTCAAATCCTTTGCCATTAAACAAAAGCACATATTTTTTCCTTGTCTGATTTTATGGAACAGTTTAATAGAAAATTGATAGTAAACCCGGCTTCGTTTAGAAAGAATTATGTCACGTCAGCACCAAGAAGGAAGATTGTGAGCGTGACCTCTGTGCTTATTACAAAGAAAAAGTTCACAGAAATTCCCTTTAAGCCCAGGTTTAATGGCTTAAAGGCCAGCTACTTTAGATAGTAAAAAAACACACCCATTCCATTTACAAAACTGTTAATTAATTTTGTTAGAAGTAAAAAATAATAATAATAACAATAAAAAAAAGAAAAAAGAAAAAAAAAAAAAAGAACTTAGACGTATTTTTGTAATTGATGGCTGGTGAGCATTTTGAAAGCATCATCTTTTTTTTACGAGTTTTTCCGCGGGGAAGGAAGCTTTTTTGTACGGGTATATGGGATTTGCAATTTGTCGCTCTACTTCAAAGACGTAAACATTTTACCCTAAATTAAAAGGAATACATTTTCATATTTAGCGTTTATTAAGCTTTCAGAAAATATATACTTTATAAGGTTTAGCACTAAACGCCTTGGTCCGTGTTATAAAAATTTTAGTTCATGGTACTCATTTGGGTAGTTTGGTAATGTTTTACACATCAAACTTTTGTTTACGGCTATTTTCAGAGCTTTTGACGCTTAAAACAACGCAAGTCATAACCGTTCCTTAAAAACCGTTCCTTGAACCGCGCATTCACAGATCGCCAACCGGTGTGAGTTCGGATGGGATACAGACTAACAGCTTTAACACAATTTAAGCTCAGTCTTCTTTAACACAATTCAATCGGCCACATCTTGTCGCTCGCGAGGAAAGTCATGTTATTATATAACGTCATCGCAAATCACGCGATAAGGCGAACCAATCACCGTGTGCCGATTCTCGAAACAGAAGAGAAAGAAAAAAGAAAACAAAAAAAAAAAAAACAGTATTCCTTTTAAAACGTGTGTAGCCACAAGCAATTAGATACCCAAAATGTTTGCGTGCCACGTAGTGTGTCAGCCAGATGTTGCAAAAGAAGAAGTAGTAGAAGAAAAGACGGACGTAGCATTTTGTTTTGTTTTTGTTTTTGTTTGTTTGTTTGTTTGTTTGTTTGTTGTTGTTGTCGTTGTTGTTTTTTACTATTTGTTGAGATTTACTGACGGCGCAACTTGAGACATTACAATCCTATTTCTTGTTTCGTTATTAGCAATGACTGAGGGTCCCCGTTTAAATTTTTGTAATCATTTGTTTAGAATATTTACTCGTTCTGTGCACAGAGCTTAGGACAAGACGGAAGACAAGAAGCATCGGATGGCTTGTCGTCAGTTGTAGTTTTAGACGTGCCTTGGCTCGACAAAGAACGACCCAACCCCAAGTCAACTCCAACACAACAGCACAACGCACACACAGAGAAGACAATACATCCTACTATTCTGTCAAAAGTCACGAGTACTAAGGATTATGACCACTTAAAGCATACCGCTGACCAGCGGACTGAACCAACCATCAGAAGATGGCAAGAAGATCAGGTACAAGAAGTGGATTACACTGGAAGGAAAGATGGGATAACTGAGCGCCAACATGACGATGGTGACAGCAGAGCTGCGGAAACTGCTGGCATCTTTCATCCTGACATTTCTCGTGTGTCCACTCCTTTAGTAACTCTAAAGCCGGGAACCATGCCATACATTCAAGGCAGGGCGGCTCATACCACATCTGAGAGCAACAGCACTTCAGGTAAGAAAATATGCCAGACTCGCAAGAAATTTTCAGGTAACTTTCCTGGGACTAGATCAAAGCTGTCTGTATGCAATGTTTGCTATTTTAGACAGGCAGGAGAGAGGAATAAGAGCAAACCATTTACCAACACGGGAGTGGTAATCGGGAGTGGTAATTTGGAGTGGTATTCGGGAGTGGTGATTGGGAGTGGTGTTCGGGAGTGGTAATTGGGAGTTGTAATCGGGAGTGGTAATCAGGAGTTGTAATCGGGAGTGGTAATTTGGAGTGGTATTCGGGAGTGGTAATTGGGAGTGGTGTTCGGGAGTGGTAATTGGGAGTGGTATTCGGGAGTGGTAATTGGGAGTGGTATTCGGTAGTGAAAATTGGGAGTGGTAATCAGGAGTTGTAATCGCGAGTGGTAATCGGGAGTGGTAATTTGGAGTGGTATTCGGGAGTGGTAATTGGGAGTGGTATTCGGGAGTGGTAATCGGGAGTGGTAATTGGGAGTGGTAATCGGGAGTGGTAATCGGGAGTGGTAATCGGGAGTGGAGGGTTCCATATCAGCCGATAACTAAATGATGCATCGCAAAAGAAAGTGTTCGTTGGGAAAACGTTTGCCTGTATTTTGATATATAGCATTTAAGAAATATTTGCGCGTATTGTAATTACGTGTTTCTGGTCGTCGTCTCAACAGGACCCACTGTAGGCCATAAAAACCCAGACAACGAACCGAACCGGACATTTGGTCAAGTAAATTTTATAATAATTGGATGCGTTGCTGCTCTCATTATTTTCGTCGCCTTGGTTTCTTTCGCACTGGTCACGTATCGAAAGAAAAAAAGACAAGCAAGGGCGGAGGATGGTAGGTATCGCGGAACTGGAAGTGAGCCGGGCAGCTTGATAACAGCGCCCAGAGGACTCATTCGTTCGCCACACAGCAGATTTTTCGTTGTGTAAAACCACATATGCACCGTTGCTAGAGGTGAAGGTTACCGAAGAGCGGATTCCGCACAGCAAATATAGAATCACTGTGTGGTCTGTAGCGCGTCGGCGGTGATGTCGTTCTGCGGTATCCTTCGTCTAACTACGGTATATAGGACTTTACATAATGGAAACGTGCTGTATTGCTTGTTGGTATTACGAAAAACGAGCAAACTTCTCTGTGCCTTCCCGTCGGTGTTAGTTTTCCGTGTTAACTATATAATATTAATATATACTATTTTTCAACTTATGAGTACAAATGGCAAAGAAGAAGTGAGTCGATACAGATATCTATTTCAGGGATTAGATCAAGAACTTGAGTAATATTATTAAATTTTACAAAAATGTTTTTGTAGGATTAGGAGCGTACACTCAATGTGCTACTTCAGCTGAATGCCCCAGCATGAAGTCAGGGGTAGACAGTCCTGAAACCGGGGAGGTAAGGCAGGGTCTCCTGGTTTTGATAACTGCAAAGTTTGAATGCTGTCATATACTCTTTAGGCTTTTTTCCACTGAAAACCTGTACGAAATCGTCATATAGTTGTGTTGGTACATGCAATGCCTGGTTACAAGAGTTTTTGCCCTCTTGCTTACCATATCTATAATCACTATCATTACAGTACGTTTCTCTAACTGTATTTGCTTTCTCTAAATTGCTTGTTCTTGTTCTTGTTCTTTGTTTGTGTTTTGTTTTTCTTCTTCTTCTTCATTGTTATTCAGAGGATGTGCAGGCTTGCTTACTCTGCAACAGCGGAGGGCAACTTCGACAACAATGGAGGAAAATTGAGCACAGAAGATTCAGACATCATAGTAAAGATTGACCACGGGACCATACCAGATAACGTCAGACAGACCTTGTTTTATCGAGTGATCTACGACGCGAGGCCACTCCTTCAGGCACTCCCAGAAGGTCCCAACAGGACGCTCATTTCTCCTGTGTTTGAGAGTGGTCCAAGCAATGCAATACTTCAGAAGCCGGTAGAGATTATTGTACCGCACTCTTTGTATTTAGATGGTCCAAACAAGGCCAACATTACAGTGTTCCGCTCTGAGAGCAGCTTTTCGGTCAAAGGTATGAACACTTTCTGTGAATCGTGTCGGTGCTGACACGCAGTTTGGCCTTTTTAAGTGTTAGGTCCAGTTAAAAATACAACGGAGATATACAAAGATCATTTTCCATTCAGTTATCGATAGCTCTCTTTAGAAACAGACACACTTGATTTGTTTTTGTATGCTTACACTGTTTGCTCAGTCTGTTAACAGTTAGTTAGCCATTATTTTAACATTGGCCACAGAGATCAGATATCTACTCTGCATTATTTTATACCTTATCATTTATACTATGAAATAAAAAATAAAATAAAATAAATAAAAATAAATCACTTTATTTGAGTCTCAAATGTATTTAGCACTGCCGTGCTAATTGGGGGGACTTGAAATGTAGAAACTAAATATCATAAATTGAACGGAAATTTATAACTAAAACACTGCGCAAATAATGACCTGCAGACACGAAGCTAGTATAATAATTTCGTAAACATACACATCCTAAGGTGACTAGAACTCAAGGCATTCACAATAAAATCCAAACGTAAAATAAGGATGTTAATTATTCTACTTTTCTTTTGTACAGGACCAGTCTGGGAAAAAGTCTCGTCAGAATCCGAGAAAACAAATCATTCCAAATCTTGGTTTACTGTGAAGAAAGACACCATCATCATCAGAACCAAGACCTTTTCCAACTGGTGCATTTTTGCTTGCGGTGCAGGACCAAAGAAAAAACGGGCAGCTGTATTTGCAAGTAAACCAAATCCAAGCGGCGACGAGATATGTCTTCGCTTCTATGTCTACGGTGACAACAGAGACTCTGAGAAAGTAAGTACCAGGTGCTGCTCCTGTTATAAATTAAGGGCTCTGGTGTGCGGTTAATAATTAAATGAACTCAATAACAGTCATCACTCGCAGTTGATAAACGTTTTTGTCGATTTTTAATGGCCTGAAGGTACTGCATTTTTCTTCTGGGTCAGGATTTTAAGACAATTATAGCTAATCTAATATTCACCCGCTCAGACGGGACGCTCCCCCCTACGGAGCCCTTACTTGGCCAGAGCCTCCAAAATTATCCTATTGTGCAACAAGTGTAACAAGTGAAATATCTCGATACAACGAAATCCCAAGGAGACACAGAGAGAGAACGGAGGCGGTTAGGGGGCATCCGTCACCCCCTTCCCTTGTACGCGGTTGTAGGTCTCTGACCTTGCTTGTGTGTCCGAGGGTTAACAAAGTTCTTTCTTATTATGCCTTTGCAGACTTTGATTAAAAGTCACCCAGCTCATTTTAGCTGAAAACAACTTGTGTTGTGAGTGAAAAAAAGAAAAAAAAAAAAAAAAAAAAAGAAAAGAAAAGAAAAAAGGCCTAACTATTTAAGAGCGACTTTTTTTTCTGACCGGGTGAGGAGTGGCACATCAGTCAAAATTCGGGGTTCTTTTTATTTTGTCAATAGATAACCTATGGTTTGCCAATTACTCTGGTATATTTAGTTTGTCTGGAAACTTTTTCATTTCATGAAATTTTTGAAAAATTGCCATACCCCTCGAAATGGCTAAAATGAAAGGATTTGGAGGACTACAAAAACCTTTGCACGCGACCGCGCAACGAAACTCTACACATAAATGTCTTCATCCATTGATTAAGAAGACATCCACGAGCAATTGGAGCCTATAAATAGAATTATAGGTTAAATATTGAATATCTGGTGTCGGGGCAAAGACAGCCCAAAATTCAATGCTCACAATTCTCAGTTCAGAGCACTTTTTCAAAAAATCATTTCTATGTCCGGTATAACTCAGATTTGCACACAAATTCGGTTGTAATATCTAGAGGTGTTGTTTTTATCAAGAATATAAAAATTAGTTTGGTACTTTTCATTGCTTGAAAGAACTAACGCGGCTAATTTTGCCAAAATCACAACATCGACTTGTAAACAACGCGCAACGATCAATTCACACTTTCGAATAAACTCACATAAATCTTCGCCTACTACCTCAAACTTGGCACAAAACTCTGTAGGAGACCTTATAATAAGTTTTCTTTCAATATCACCGGTTAACGATTGATTTATGTGTTTTTTCCTATCAAAATGCCTCTTCAACTCAGTGGTCGACAAGCGCTAACTGATCGCTTCACTTTCTTTGCCAATTTACGCCTCATTTCGCATTATTATGCTACAATATAGCACAAATATGTTTCCAAGGATGTCCCTGTCGCTTTAAGAGCTCTTTCTTGTAAAAAATGAAAGATTCATGCAGTCAAAACATACGCGCCGACGTCGCCGTGCGTTCGTTATTGGTGTCACGCAATCTTATAACTTAGCGAGATATGTTTATTATATTTTATAGTTACATTGATATCCCTTGTTTGACCCAAAAATATATTAACTTTGTTTTGTCATTATCGCTACCGGGAATGAAAATGCGACATGAAATTTTATTGAGTATCAAAGTGGCCAAATGATGAAAACAACAACAACAGTAGAATTTGTATACTTGAAATGATACATGAATACATATCTGGCCAAGAAATATTTTTTAATTTTTTTATACACAAATAAAATATGATAAGATCAGTAGCTTAGTGGCTCCAGGATTTTAAACTGAGCTGACTTTATTTACCAAAACGAGTTATTTTACCGGATCCGGCTTAATGAACTGCACACAGATCTAATGAGAAATTGACAAGGAAGTGATATGTACATTTTATTACTGGCCTAACTGGCAAGAAATCTTTATTTATTTGACTGTTTCTCGAGAGTTTTATCTGCTCGTGAAGCGCCTGACTTATACAAATATTGCATTTATTCACCCATTTAGACACCCTCATGTTGTTGTTGTTTTTTTTTTTGTTATTTTTTTTTTCGGCATTAATAAGACCTCTTCTCAAATTTACATCACTAACAGAGATTCACATTTTAGTTTATTTTCCGTATTTTTCTTTCTATTCAGTGGCCGTCTTGTCTTGTTACTCAGTGCCGAGGGGAAAAAAAGAAAATGAAAGGACTCGTAAAGGCGGGTCAGGCGGGGCAACTTCCGTTTTACTTTTTCCCAACACACCGGCGGTTGCGGCTGGTTCGGGCACGTGCGTCAAGTCTTTTTTTATAATTTGTTATCTGCTCTGATAGGAAATTCGTTTCTAAATCTGGCTTCATATCTTCTCTTTGGTACAATTACAAAAGAAAGAACAACGGAAAATATAACTTTAAGATTATCTGTAGTGCATGGGTGTGCTTACGGTACATACTAAAACTATTTCAAGTAGACAACTGTAACTTTATATCACTTTGTACACGCTCGCTTCGATTTATAATACAAAAATGTGTGAATAGTTGGCGCGCCCAGGCTAGGGTCCCCGGGCCAACCTTTTTTCATATATACAGGGCTTTTAACTTAAAAGTTGCCGCTTTTGGAATTTTTGATTTTTGATTTTTGATTTTTGATTTTTGATTTTTGATTTTTGATTTTTGATTTTTGATTTTTGATTTTTGATTTTTGATTTTTGATTTAATGGAAGGGCACTTTTCTCCCCAAGCCAGTTTATGACACAATTGCATGGTACGGTGGGTTGTGTTGGGACGGAGTGGAGTCTCAAAGGTAGTGTAAAGTACAAATAATGTATTGGAGAAAATTGAAATTGCGAGAGAGAGAGAGAGAGAGGGGGGGAGGGGGGGGGGGGGGGGGGGGGGGGAGGTGGTGGAGGGGGAGACCAAAATATATAATAATCCGTTTCTTGGTATGGGGGGAGGGGGGGGGGGACATTTTGGGAATATTTTCTATAAAGTTGTCTTGCAGCTCCTAATGATTTGTACGGTACAATGTCAAGTCAGAAGAGTTAATTTTGCCTTCGTGCTGTTTTTGATTACTCAGGCCATAACCATTCTAGTTTATGGTTCCTGTTGTTTTCATTATTTGGCCACTTTGATACCCAAATAATAAAGTTTTATGTCGCATTTTCATTCCCGTTAGCGATAATGGCCAAACAAAGTTTATATATTTTTGGGTCAAACAAGGGATATCAATATAACTAAATATAATAAACATATCTCGCTGAGTTTTAAGATTGCGTGACACCAATAACGAACCACGGCGACGTCGGCGCGTATGTTTTGACTGCATGAATCTTTTATTTTTTACAAGAAAGAGCTCTTAAAGCGACAGGGACATCCTTGGAAACATATTTGTGCTATATTGTAGCAGAATAAAGCGAAATGAGGCGTAAATTGGCAAAGAAAGTGAAGCGATCAGTTAGCGCTTGTCGACCACTGAGTTGAAGAGGCATTTTGATAGGAAAAAAACACATAAATCAATCGTTAACCGGTGATATTGAAAGTTAAACTTATTATAAGGTCTCCTACAGAGTTTTGTGCCAAGTTTGAGGTAGAGGGCGAAGTTTTTGTTCGAGTTTATTGGAAAGTGTGAATTGATCGTTGCGCGTTGTTTATAAGTCGATGTTGTGATTTTGGCAAAATTGGCCGCGTTAGTTCTTTCGAGCAATGAAAAGTACCAAACTAATTTTTATATTCTAAATAAGAACAACACTTCTAGATATTACAACCGAATTTGTGTGCAAATCTGAGTTATACCGGACATAGAAATGATTTTTTGAAAAAGTGCTCTAAACTGAGAATTGCGAGCATTGAAATTTGGGCTGTCTTTGCCGCGACACCAGATATTCAATATTTGACCGATAATTCTATTTATAGGCTCAAATTGCTCGTAGATGTCTTCTTAATTAATAGATGAAGACATTTATGTGTAGAGTTTCATTGCGCGGTCGCGCGCGAAGGCTTTTGTGGTCCTCCTAATCCCTTTCATTTTAGTCATTTTGAGGCGTACCGGTTTTTAATTTTTTTCTTGAAACTCCAAAAATTTTTTAACAAAATAAGTATACGAGAGTACTTGGCACACCACAGGCTATCTCTGGACAAAATATGAAGAACCCCGATTTTTGACTCATGTGCCACATTTTTCTCATTTCACCCGGTGTTTAGGAAAATTCGCTCTTAATAACTACTGTATTTTCTCTCAGAGACTCGAAATGCAAGAGAAAAAACGTTTCCCAAAATCTAAATATTGCACGAGGGAAAAACCGTTCAAAATGTTCCATGACGACCAGGACCTGACGGTGTCTATGATCAATCTCGAGGAAGGCTGGGCACTAGATAGAACACCGGAAACTCAAGTATGTCAAGTTTGCTTTTTATATAATAAGCTGTATTGTTTCAACCTTTAATTCCTCATCGTGATCACAGTATGAAGTCGGAATACTTTGTGAATCGTATAGAAGTGAACTCTCACAAAAATAGACTGGACGATTAAATCGAGTTATTTCAAATCCCGTTTTGCCGTCTTATCTATTTGTTATATATTTGGTTTCATTCTATGTAGAACCACTCATACGAATTCTCCTATCATGACGGATTCCGTGTAAAAGACTGCTGTGAGTTTGTCGTGATGCCCATTAAGCGGGATGCAAAGCCATTTTCTTGTTGCATGACGTTCCAGCAAGGCGATCACACCAAGCACTTCTTCTATGTCAACCCAGGAATGCCAGCACCAGGACAATCAAACGTGAGTAAATAGTCTCGTCATTGAAGTAGACACACCAAACTGAGACTCCGCTGTTCATATTTTAACTGTTATCAACTACAAGGATTACTGAAAATTACACTTTTTGCTGCGAGTTTTAGGTTCAGATGCTTAAGCGTGCGCCTAAATTTTACTATAAATACATAAGAATTATAAAAATTGTTCAACGATAGATACTCTTTATGTGTATTATTGTCAAATATGTTGATACATAAAGAAACAACTTTTCTGACAATTTCGTTAGTTTTATCGTTTGTATTGAGAATTTCACACCTAATCACTTCAGGCAGTCTATCCAAACATAAATTCTCTTCACATCTATGATTTTTTGACATTATGGTCACTTTAAGAAATAGTTGTCTTATTCACAAGACTATAATTTATGCGTGTGGCGTACGTAATTCAAAAACTTCCGACAATCTCAAAGTTCTAAGTTCCCTCGAAAGAATATTTTGTTCTTTCTACTTTGCATCAGATCCAGGAAAGACGCGCTGGAAGTCAGTCACACGAAAAAAATCCCCCTGTAAATTCTGGAGAACTGCAGGCTGGTAAGGTTTTCTTCATAGTATGGTATGGTATGGTATAGTGGAAATGTGAGATTCACATCAGGTTTTAGTTGCACCACATGTCATTTTATTCGAATTTCTGTGCAGGGGGCGTACCATCTGAAGTTGAGCTGAACAACCTGGCCAAAGAAATCCCTGAATGCTGGTATTCTCTTGGAATACAACTTTGTTTGGACAGAGCAGCACTTGATAACATTCATCTTAACAATGTTGAACACACAAGCCCTGCTAAAAAAGCATTCCAGATGCTGGTCACATGGAGAAACAGCGGAAAGTGTGCAACGTATGGGGAACTCTCTGAAGCATTGAGCAAAGTGGACCGTCATGATCTGGCAGAACGAATTTCTACTCAACAGGTGAATACGACAAATTTGCGTCACATTTGTATTGCTCTTGAAAATTAAGGTGTAAATTAGACCACATAAGGAAGCGCGCTTGGGCCATAAGGCGACGAAAAAAGCTCGCCGTCCATAGCTTACAGTGCGGACCGCGCACTCGGTTAATAAGATGTACTATATAAAAGCCGACATTCCTCTACTGCCCCCCTTCACTCTGAGTAGATAGAAGTATTTTTTAATCAACTTTGAAAATATTCATTAAGCATCTATGGACTTAAATCTGATGCAGTTAAAGAATTTGATCTTTTTTCTGCAGATGCAGTATCATCAGCAGAACCATGTAAACCTCGAGCCATGCGATGAAGTTGCCAACAACTCCACTTAAACATATTCTACAAGCAAGGTTGCTCTTTGGATACGATTCAGACTGATTATAGACAGCCTTCTTTAAACTTTGGAAATGGAAAGGAAACGAAAACCTAGATTGGTTTGTAGAAAGCAAAAGTCAGATTTCTCCTTTGTAAACCCTGGCTTATTGGTATTTCTCCAGTAGAAATTATATCCCTTTAAATAATTTATAATATATTTTAAATTTAGATATTTGGTGCAGCATGGTATAGTTTATAAGGGGTCTAATAGAAATGGAATTTGTTCAGTTCTCTAGTGAACATCTGGAAGTAATACAGTCGAACCCCGCTATTTCGAAGTCGCACGGGACAAGAAAAAAGTTCGAAATAGCGGGGTTTCGACCGATAGTAAATGACTGAAAAATAATATCCAAGGGGATTCGGCTTGACTTCGAAATAACGGGAACTTCAAATTAACCGAGTTCGAAATAGCGAGGTTCAACTGTAGTAACAAGTATTGACACCTAAATTGCTTTTATAACTTATAGCCGCCTATACCGAAGGCACAAACAGCCTAACTGCAACGTGTGCAGAACGTTGCAGAGAGAATATTTATGACTACCATATCATTGGTTACCACTGTATCCTGCATCTAAACCTTGTAGGATCTCCCCCCTCCCCCCAACCCCCTCCTTCACTTCCCTGTACGTCTGAGGGTCTGTTAGTAAGAAAAATATCGTGTGCAAACGGCCACTTTTTATGCCAGTCAGTTTTTATGTATCACAGAAAAAAAAAAGAAAAAAATATATATATATAATTATATCTGTTTTTAGACCCCGCAATCACCATATTTTTTTTCAGCAGTCATTGCGTGAAATTTTTAAGTAACGACAACTTAATAGTTCGTGAAACGCTTCTGGAAACCTCAAGATCGACAACGACGAAATTATATATATATATATGGACAATATCCACGGTTTTAATGGATAATTCTTGATGCTTTTTATTATCCAACGGGTTGCGTGGAATCAGAGGAAACAGTAGAATAAAATATCACACTTTTCAAACAAAGCAGCCAAATTTTACCAAAGTCTTAAGTGGTTTTGCTGCCATATCTCGTCAACAGATGAAGATATAGATAAAGCAAATGTGTAGCAAAAGATCTCGTTATAGTCCCAATAAGATTTCCTGAAACTTTCGTGAGGTTTCAATTTTTGGTCAAAATCGGCCATTTTTTACAAAAACCATGGGCAAAAACCATGGCCTTAGCATTTTGTGAAAATACCGTCACTTTTAGATCATATCAGAATCGTATGAAATTTTCAAAAAACATTTCTTTGACTATAGCTAAACTTTTAGGAAACCTTTCTGGGAGTATAACAAACTTTTCTGTAGTACATTTGCTTTTATTTACCTTCATCCGTTGGCGAGATATGGCAGCAAAATCGCATAAAACTTCAAAACGTGTGGTGTTTCAATATCCATGATTTACTCTAGTTTGCTCTAATTTATCACGACGCGCTGTATAAAATCTTACCAAAAATATATAACAACCGTCGGTATAGTCTCAGGAATGTTTCCTGAAAGTTTCATGCTATTCTCAGATGGTCGACAGGACAGGCTTTTTTGCCGATTTTGGCCAAAAATTGAAAACTCTTAAAACTTTCAAGAAATCTTCTTTGGACTATAAGAAGACATTTTGCAATACATTTGATTTATCTATCTTCATCCGTTGGCCAGATATAACAGCTTAAATTTGGCTCCTTTGCTCGAGAGGTTTGATGTTTTATTTAGTGCATGTTTTGCTTTAATTTCCCCTAATTTGGTCAAATTTCTCACGCCGCGCGCGCTGAAAGTTTACAAAAACTATGCAAACTCCGTCGGCATAGTCCCAGGAACATTTTCTGAAAGTTTCATCCGAATCTGAGATGGTCGAAAAATGTTGGAATTTTGATAGAATAGTAAGTCTATAGCACACGGGTTTTTTTTGCCGATTTTGGCCAAAAATTGAAAACTCTTAAAACTTTCAAGAAATCTTCTTTGGACTATAAGAAGACATTTTGCAATACATTTTATTTATCTATCTTCATCCGTTGGCGAGATATAGCAGCTTAAATTTGGCTCCTTTGCCCGAGAGGTATGATGTTTTAATTAATGCCTGTCTTGCTCTAATTTGATCTAATTTCTCACAACGCACGCGCTTCAAGTTTACAGAAACTATGCAAACTCCATCGGCATAGTCCCAGGAACGTTTTCTGTAAGTTTCATGCGATTCTGAGATGGTCAAAAAATGTTGGAATTTTGACAAAATACTAAGGCTATAGCACAGGGTTTTTTGCCGATTTTGGCCAAAGATTGAAAACTCTTGAAACTCTCAGGACACCTTCTTTGGACTATTACAAGACTTTTTGCAATACATCTTCCTTATCTATCTTCATCCGTTGGCGAGATATAGCAGCTTAACTCGAAAGGTGTGATGAATTAATTAGTGCATGATTTGCTGTAATTTGCTCTAATTTCTCACGACGCGCGGCCTAAAAGTTTACAAAAACTATGCAAAAACCGTCGGCATAGTCCCAGGAACGTTTTCTGAAAGTTTCATGCGATTCTTAGATGGTCGAAAAATGTTGGAACTTTGACAAAATACTAAGGCTATAGCACAGGGTTTTTTGCCGATTTTGGCCAAAAATACAAAACTCTTGAAACTTTCAGGAAACCTTCTATGGACTATTACAAGACTATTTGCAATACATCTTCCTTATCTATCTTCATCCGTTGGCGAGATATAGCAGCTTAACTCGAAAGGTGTGATGAATTAATTAGTGCATGATTTGCTGTAATTTGCTCTAATTTCTCACGATGCGCGGCCTAAAAGTTTACAAAAACTATGCAAAAACCGTCGGCATAGTCCCAGGAACGTTTCCTGAAAGTTTCATGCGATTCTGAGATGATCAAAAAATGTTGGAATTTTGACAAAATACTAAGGCTATAGCACAGGGTTTTTTTGCCGATTTTGGCCAAAAATACAAAACTCTTGAAACTTTCAGGAAACCTTCTATGGACTATTACAAGACTTTTTGCAATACATCTTCCTTATCTATCTTCATCCGTTGGCGAGATATAGCAGCTTAACTCGAAAGGTGTGATGAATTAATTAGTGCATGATTTACTGTAATTTGCTGTAATTTCTCACGACGCGCGGCCTAAAAGTTTACAAAAACTATGCAAAAGCCGTCGGCATAGTCCCAGGAACGTTTCCTGAAAGTTTCATGCGATTCTGAGATGGTCGAAAAATGTTGGAATTTTGACAAAATACTAAGGCTATAGCACAGGGTTTTTTGCCGATTTTGGCCAAAAATACAAAACTCCTGAAACTTTCGGGAAACCTTTTTAGAACTATTACAAGACTTTTTGCAATAGATCTTCCTTATCTATCTTCATCCGTTGGCGAGATATAGCAGCTTAACTCGAAAGGTGTGATGAATTAATTAGTGCATGATTTGCTGTAATTTGCTCTAATTTCTCACGACGCGCGGCCTAAAAGTTTACAAAAACTATGCAAAAACCGTCGGCATAGTCCCAGGAACGTTTCCTGAAAGTTTCATGCGATTCTGAGATGGTCGAAAAATGTTGGAATTTTGACAAAATACTAAGGCTATAGCACAGGGTTTTTTGCCGATTTTGGCCAAAAATTGAAAACTCTTGAAACTTTCAGGAAACGTTCTATGGACTATTACAAGACTTTTTGCAATACATCTTCCTTATCTATCTTCATCCGTTGGCGAGATATAGCAGCTTAACTCGAAAGGTGTGATGAATTAATTAGTGCATGATTTGCTGTAATTTGCTCTAATTTCTCACGACGCGCGGCCTAAAAGTTTGCAAAAACTATGCAAAAACCGTCGGCATAATCCCAGGAACGTTCCTGAAACTTTGATGCGATTCTGAGATGGTCGAAAAATGTTGGAATTTTGACAAAATACTAAGGCTATAGCACAGGGTTTTTTGCCGATTTTGGCCAAAAATACAAAACTCTTGAAACTTTCAGGAAACCTTCTATGGACTATTACAAGACTTTTTGCAATACATCTTCCTTATCTATCTTCATCCGTTGGCGAGATATAGCAGCTTAACTCGAAAGGTGTGATGAATTAATTAGTGCATGATTTGCTGTAATTTGCTCTAATTGCTCACGACGCGCGGCCTAAAAGTTTACAAAAACTATGCAAAAACCGTCGGCATAGTCCCAGGAACGTTTCCTGAAACTTTGATGCGATTCTCAGATGGTCGAAAAATGTTGGAATTTTGACAAAATACTAAGGCTATAGCACAGGGTTTTTTGCCGATTTTGGCCAAAAATACAAAAACTCTTGAAACTTTCAGGAAACCTTCTATGGACTATTACAAGACTTTTTGCAATAGATCTTCCTTATCTATCTTCATCCGTTGGCGAGATATAGCAGCTTAACTCGAAAGGTGTGATGAATTAATTAGTGCATGATTTGCTGTAATTTGCTCTAATTGCTCACGACGCGCGGCCTAAAAGTTTACAAAAATTATGCAAAAACCGTCGGCATAGTCCCAGGAACGTTTCCTGAAAGTTTCATGCGATTCTGAGATGGTCGAAAAATGTTGGAATTTTGACAAAATACAAAGGCGATAGCACAGGGTTTTTTGCCGATTTTGGCCAAAAATACAAAACTCTTGAAACTTTCAGGAAACCTTCTATGGACTATTACAAGACTTTTTGCAATAGATCTTCCTTATCTATCTTCATCCGTTGGCGAGATATAGCAGCTTAACTCGAAAGGTGTGATGAATTAATTAGTGCATGATTTGCTGTAATTTGCTCTAATTTCTCACGACGCGCGGCCTAAAAGTTTACAAAAACTATGCAAAAACCGTCGGCATAGTCCCAGGAACGTTTCCTGAAAGTTTCATGCGATTCTGAGATGGTCGAAAAATGTTGGAATTTTGACAAAATACTAAGGCTATAGCACAGGGTTTTTTGCCGATTTTGGCCAAAAATACAAAAACTCTTGAAACTTTCAGGAAACCTTCTATGGACTATTACAAGACTTTTTGCAATAGATCTTCCTTATCTATCTTCATCCGTTGGCGAGATATAGCAGCTTAACTCGAAAGGTGTGATGAATTAATTAGTGCATGATTTGCTGTAATTTGCTCTAATTTCTCACGACGCGCGGCCTAAAAGTTTACAAAAACTATGCAAAAACCGTCGGCATAGTCCCAGGAACGTTTCCTGAAAGTTTCATGCGATTCTGAGATGGTCGAAAAATGTTGGAACTTTGACAAAATACTAAGGCTATAGCACAGGGTTTTTTGCCGATTTTGGCCAAAAATACAAAACTCTTGAAACTTTCAGGAAACCTTCTATGGACTATTACAAGACTTTTTGCAATACATCTTCCTTATCTATCTTCATCCGTTGGCGAGATATAGCAGCTTAACTCGAAAGGTGTGATGAATTAATTAGTGCATGATTTGCTGTAATTTGCTCTAATTTCTCACGACGCGCGGCCTAAAAGTTTACAAAAACTATGCAAAAACCGTCGGCATAGTCCCAGGAACTTTTCCTGAAACTTTGATGCGATTCTGAGATGGTCGAAAAATGTTGGAATTTTGACAAAATACTAAGGCTATAGCACAGGGTTTTTTTGCCGATTTTGGCCAAAAATACAAAACTCTTGAAACTTTCAGGAAACCTTCTATGGACTATTACAAGACTTTTTGCAATAGATCTTCCTTATCTATCTTCATCCGTTGGCGAGATATAGCAGCTTAACTCGAAAGGTGTGATGAATTAATTAGTACATGATTTGCTGTAATTTGCTCTAATTTCTCACGACGCGCGGCCTAAATGTTTACAAAAACTATGCAAAAACCGTCGGCATAGTCCCAGGAACGTTTTCTGAAAGTTTCATGCGATTCTGAGATGGTCGAAAAATGTTGGAATTTTGACAAAATACTAAGGCTATAGCACAGGGTTTTTTGCCGATTTTGGCCAAAAATACAAAACTCTTGAAACTTTCAGGAAACCTTCTATGGACTATTACAAGACTTTTTGCAATACATCTTCCTTATCT
This sequence comes from Plumapathes pennacea, assembly GCA_964036295.1. NCBI lineage: Eukaryota > Metazoa > Cnidaria > Anthozoa > Antipatharia > Myriopathidae > Plumapathes > Plumapathes pennacea. The sequence goes on along the minus strand of OZ038463.1, from coordinate 33,701,786 downwards.
ATCTTCATCCGTTGGCGAGATATAGCAGCTTAACTCGAAAGGTGTGATGAATTAATTAGTGCATGATTTGCTGTAATTTGCTCTAATTTCTCACGACGCGCGGCCTAAAAGTTTACAAAAACTATGCAAAAACCGTCCGCATAGTCCCAGGAACGTTTCCTGAAACTTTGATGCGATTCTGAGATGGTCGAAAAATGTTGGAATTTTGACAAAATACTATGGCTATAGCACAGGGTTTTTTGCCGATTTTGGCCAAAAATACAAAACTCTTGAAACTTTCAGGGAACCTTCTATGGACTATTACAAGACTTTTTGCAATAGATCTTCCTTATCTATCTTCATCCGTTGGCGAGATATAGCAGCTTAACTCGAAAGGTGTGATGAATTAATTAGTGCATGATTTGCTGTAATTTGCTCTAATTTCTCACGACGCGCGGCCTAAAAGTTTACAAAAACTATGCAAAAACCGTCGGCATAGTCCCAGGAACGTTTCCTGAAACTTTGATGCGATTCTGAGATGGTCGAAAAATGTTGGAATTTTGACAAAATACTAAGGCTATAGCACAGGGTTTTTTGCCGATTTTGGCCAAAAATACAAAACTCTTGAAACTTTCAGGAAACCTTCTTTGGACTATTACAAGACTTTTTGCAATAGATCTTCCTTATCTATCTTCATCCGTTGGCGAGATATAGCAGCTTAACTCGAAAGGTGTGATGAATTAATTAGTGCATGATTTGCTGTAATTTGCTCTAATTGCTCACGACGCGCGGCCTAAAAGTTTACAAAAACTATGCAAAAACCGTCGGCATAGTCCCAGGAACGTTTCCTGAAAGTTTCATGCGATTCTGAGATGGTCGAAAAATGTTGGAATTTTGACAAAATACTAAGGCTATAGCACAGGGTTTTTTGCCGATTTTGGCCAAAAATACAAAACTCTTGAAACTTTCAGGAAACCTATGGACTATTACAAGACTTTTTGCAATACATCTTCCTTATCTATCTTCATCCGTTGGCGAGATATAGCAGCTTAACTCGAAAGGTGTGATGAATTAATTAGTGCATGATTTGCTGTAATTTGCTCTAATTTCTCACGACGCGCGGCCTGAAAGTTTACAAAAACTATGCAAAAACCGTCGGCATAGTCCCAGGAACGTTTCCTGAAAGTTTCATGCGATTCTGAGATGGTCGAAAAATGTTGGAATTTTGACAAAATACTAAGGCTATAGCACAGGGTTTTTTGCCGATTTTGGCCAAAAATACAAAACTCTTGAAACTTTCAGGAAACCTTCTATGGACTATTACAAGACTTTTTGCAATACATCTTCCTTATCTATCTTCATCCGTTGGCGAGATATAGCAGCTTAACTCGAAAGGTGTGATGAATTAATTAGTGCATGATTTGCTGTAATTTGCTCTAATTGCTCACGACGCGCGGCCTAAAAGTTTACAAAAACTATGCAAAAACCGTCGGCATAGTCCCAGGAACGTTTCCTGAAAGTTTCATGCGATTCTGAGATGGTCGAAAAATGTTGGAATTTTGACAAAATACTAAGGCTATAGCACAGGGTTTTTTGCCGATTTTGGCCAAAAATTGAAAACTCTTAAAACTTTCAGGAAACCTTGCTTGGACTAGAAGAAGACATTTTGCAATACATTTGCTTTATCTATCTTCATTCGTTAGTGTATGAGAGCAGGACTGGTGGTCTTAAGCTGTTGTCACAGAGGCCGTGGAGAAGTGAGAGCCGAAGGAGTAATCGGCATCGCTCGTGCATTCCTCGGAGCGGGAGCTCGTTCAGTTCTCGTGTCGCCATGGGCACTTGATGATGACGCCACTCTTCTCTTCATGAACGAGTTCTACGAGCATCTGATCAGCGGAGAAAGAGCAAGCGAAGCACTCCACAATGCCATGAAAAACATGAGAGAGGAGAAGAAGCTTTATCATCCCCGCTACTGGGCTCCTTTTGTCCTCTTAGGGGGCGACGTCGCTCCTTATAGCAAATCAGGAGTCCAGTATGTTTAACAGAATAGCACGTCAAAGTCTGTTCTTTCTTGAATTGTTATTCTGTGTTCGTGATTATTATACTGAAATAGGAATAGAATAGTCCCAAACAAACGCGCCTTTACATTTTGACTAAATTTATTGGGAAGCTCTGGTGTACTCGTAAAATGCACTAAGGTGGTCTTTTACAATAAGTAGAAAATTCGAAAAAGTTAACTTATTATGATTTGATAGAAGACTTTGGCCGTTCACAAGAAGTGGTCTGCCATCCTCGTTTCCAGGCTCTTTCCCTACCCCGCCCCCCAGTAGGGAGAAGAGCCTAGAAACGATCATGGTGGTCTGCTCTGGAAAACTGCTCTTTTAGTGTTGTGTCTGCGTTCAATGTTCGTCTTCACTAACGCTGTGGCAATTGAGAGGGTCGTCACATCAAGACAACACTTGGTTGGACGGTCCTAACGCTTCGGCGGCAGGAAGAAGGTTTGCTGCTGGTTGAATATAGCCAATCACGGGCTGTGTGTCATCAGGGGAACTGGGAACAACACTTCGTTGATCGCCATTTGTCTGGAGTGTGGAGGGACTGGGCGGGACAACAATTTGTGAGGTCTGAAACAAATAAACAAATAAATGCCAATGGGTACAAAAATGGAGTAGAAAATAGTTGAAGAAGTTTAACATACATGTACAATACTGCACATGGTTAATTTTGAATCATTTCTGTGCAAAACGATTCGCAACAACAATTTGTGACATCTGAAACAAACAAATAAATATATATATAGCTCACGACATCCAGTGTGTACAAAAATACAACACTTGCATTTGATAAACAGCGCTTTGTGGCTGAGCTGGTTAAAGCTTAAGGAGCGACCGTACCTCTTTCTTTTTGGGCCAGTATTGACACATTAGCAAGTCAAACAAGAAACCAACCAGAGAGTGAAGCATTCCTGAGAATCAAAGAAACGAAAAAAATAAATAAATAAATAAAAAAAAATTAGGATGATAAATACTACAATGGAGTCTGAACAACAACAACAATGACAACAACAGCAACAACAATAATAATAACAGTAATAATAATGACAGATAAATTATTAATTATTAAATGATTGTATAGTGCGAATGTCCAAGTGAAAGAAGTTGTTAGTGATGAAGACTTCTCACTTGACTCTTTCGCTAAGGCAATCTGTTACTACTACTGATGCTGCTACTGCTACTGCTACTAAACGATAATAGCACAAAATAACATTACGATAATACCACAAAATAACATTATAATACATATAACTGTTGCTGTGACCAAAGATTCAACATAACTCAAAATTATTACACGACTTCACATTTTCGAGTGCAAATACAGGCCAAAACGAGTGCAAAGATGGGAGCGTATTGCACTCGTCAGGAACCAGATCAACTGGTTTATTAACTTACGTGACCAATTTTCGCAAGCAAAGTATACGAACGCGTCATTTTTTGTTCCATTTTGTGCGCGGCGAGAGCGTTTGCCCTGCTTCGTTTGTCGTATAATAAACAATTTATTACACGAAAAGTCGTACAATACGGCTGTATTTTTACTCGTCAGTTTTGAAGCAGGCTCGAAAAAATAAAACCGACTCGTAAAAATACTCCGCCGTATTGCACTCCTTCCCGTGTAATAACCTCTTTTTATAGTAGTGTGAATAAATCATTAAAAACAAATTTTCTGGGCAAAATCCTTCACCATTGGTTGATAAGGTTAAAACACATGTCTCACCTGAAGTTGAGAATATTCCACCGACAATACCACATAACCGCACTAAGAATCCCCAGAACGATCTGCGTTTTTCTGCCACCTTCACCATGATGGACGACATGTCGTACTTGAAGAAAATCCCTGCAAGTTTGATGCCTTAGTCAATACAAGGTTCTTCAAATGTCAAAGAAGGAAATTGCAAAAATTCTCGCACCTGTTTGAACACGAACTATCATGAACTATTTTTTGCTTTGACCAACATGCTCAAGTTTTCCATGATAGTCAATGAAGGTGTTTCTCATTTGATCACGCTCTCTGATGGTTGCTGATAGTAGGTGGTATTTGCAAGGCTTTCTCAACAGCAAATTTTCCCACACAAATCTTTTTGATTTGATCTATAAATGCTGTGAGCTTGAATTTTGACAGTGAAAATGTTCTGCAGTGACCAAAGTGTCTTGTCATGAGATAACAAGCTGATAGAAAGATGATACAACAAGACATTCCTACCGGCAATTCCATGGCTTCCGCTATTATGGTTAATTTCACGGATCTGCAAAAAAAGTTAACCATAATAAGCACTGGACTGTTTGTCCATGCAGCTTCTTGGACAGGCAAAGAATAATTCTTTGCATAGGATTCCTTTGGAAATAGGTTGAAAATAAAAAAGTCACACAGTTTGTTTAAGAAGGGAACTTACTCGTTGTGTAACTGAGTACTGGTTAGTTTTCATCTCTTTCTTGTTCAACAAATTTATTGCGGTCGGAACAACCTGAAAAGGAAAGAACAAAAAGCGTAAAACAAAAAACTGTCGGGTTTGAGGAACGCATGAAGTCAATGCAATCCTTGTGAGAGTCAGTAAAAGTTGAATAGGCCACCTATGAATTGTCCTTTCTCTTTATCTATTTCAAAATGGGACTCCAATGGGTCTTGTGGTCGGTAAGTAGTCATGACATGGTCAATAACTCTGTCAAAATAAGAGGAAAATGATATATCCCACTGTACCTTTATGTAATATTGATACATCTGTAAATCTGCAATATAGAAAAAAAAACATTAAGGCTCTGCTACACCAAGCAACTTTCTTCACTTTGTTACAACACTTGAAAAACATTAACACAATCAATAAAATACCAGGGTTTCTCCAGTTCTAAAAACAGATATTTTCATTTACTACATGATTACACCTACATACTGCAGCAGTGCTAATGTGACTGTGAACATGCTCTAACATACAAAACAAACAAATTTTTGCTTGCTTTGCTTTTTCTTAACACCTTTTGATAGAAAACATTATTTCCAAAAGGAACAAAAATGTGCTGAAGACATTGACTCTAAAATCATTGCAAAGTTTTGATACAAAATTCAGAAAAAAACTAAAACAACAACAACAACAACAACAGCAGCAGCAAATAATTGGCTCCAAAAGTCACATGTACAGTGCAAATTTTCCTACTCAGCCTTCAACTGCTTTATAGGAACAAAGAAATTTTGTGATGCAGATCAAACTTACTCTTTTCTGCAACAACTATATCACCATCTAATGGGTTAATGTAACCTGGAATTGCTGGGCCAAAGGACAGGAGGTCAATACGATGAGAGTAGTTCATAGCTGCAGATGAAAGAAACCACATAGATCAGCCTTCACTGGAAAAATAAAATGCTGTAACAAAAACTCCTTGATGCAAAAAAAAAAAAAAAATCTGATGAAAGGTGAGACAATAATACTGGTTTGTAATTTACTTATTACTTACCTTCCACACCAACTAAAGCACCGAGATGAGCATGCCCTCTTGGATGGTACACTGATCTGACAAATTAATGTAAACAGATAATTTAGGCCCTGTTTACATGGAGAAAGGGTAACCCTCCAAGAAGGGACATCCTCCAAGAAGGGTCAGAAGATAGCCCCCCTTTACATGGCAAGCGTTATCCCTAGGGTTATCTCACCAAGAGTCTGAAAGGAATCGTGCGGTCGCGAAATTTGAGATAGTAACCTGGCACTGCTAAACTTAACCCCCCCTGGGAGGGTAACTCTCCCTCGAGTGTTTACATGGCCAAAAGTTGTCCCTACTGGGAGGGTAACCCTAGCAAGAAGATAGGGTAACCCTCCTCTTAGGGTGACCCTACTGATCATGTAAACAGAACAAGGAAATTCAATAGAGAAGGGTGACCCTTCTAGGAGGGTGTCCCTCCTGGGAGGGTTACCCTCCTTCCATGTAAACAGGGCCTTAAGCCTAATTTTATAGTATGGACCCAGTTGTTCAAAGCAGGATTTTTTGCATGACAAGTCAAGTGAAAACGGCTTTAATGTACACCAAACAAAAACAATAGGAGCTACCATATTAGATACTGAAACAATTTGGGAGAAGTAGGACACTAGAGCAGCTACATTGTATAAGAAAATACCATAATACATACTGTACACTGAAAAGCAGTGTGTAGGTAGAGTACTGCACAAAATAGTATAAATCATTGTGGTCTGAAGAGTTGAGAACAGCTCACTCACGATGAAACACTCAAAATATGAGAATTACTCATCACACCATCCCCCCCCCCCCCCCCCCCCGTGTGGAAGTATCGAGTCCATAAACATGTACTAACTTTCCAGCTGTTATGTGAAAGTTTCCAGCGACCTTGTTCACTTCAAAGGAGCCATAAACACGACAAGCATCATGAGGTTTGCCATCTTTTTCTTCATTATCTTTCCTGCCATTCAACAAAGCACAATTTATTAAAAAATGATAGAACTTCGCATATTGCACATACATGATTATGAGACATAACAGTGACTTGTAAATGATGTGCCATTGATTTTACTTCTATGCTTGGAGGAACAGATTATTCATGTGATCATCCCAAATGCTATTATTGTATTTTCCAGAATGAAAACATTGTAGTGATACTATTACCATATGTTATCATTATCTTTCACCATGTGGGCTATGGGAATTACATTTTATTACATAAACTCTGGTGTGAAATACACTGTAGAGATTTCTGCCACTGAGAAATGTTGTATTTGAACACACTTAAAAATATGATATTTTTTACGTGTGTTAATATCAGCCAAGCAGTGATCTTGCATGTTTTTGCATTTCTTAGTGGCGGAAATCTCTGTATCACACCAGAATTTATGAAATAAAGAATAATACATGGACACTTGGAGATATGAAATTTATCTTCTTGTCTTCATCTCGATATCTCACTCGTTCGCTTTGCTCACTCGTGAGATATCGAGATGAACACTCGAAGATAAATTTCATATCTCCGTGCGCCCATGTATTATTCGCTATGTATCCAGATCTGTGAATATTGGAGTTCTCAAACTTCTTAGCCTGCAAATACATCCATCTCCTATTGGGAAGCTCAAAAACTGCCCAACATAAGGTGACTGTATTCGCAAACTACTCTACATACTTCTAGGCTTTGTTAGATGCATAATGTACAAATACTGCAAGAGAAGATCAAGGCTGACAAACAGAAAAGTGACATCAAACATAAAAATTTCCTATTGTTTCCCTCAACACTGGGCTGTTGTCTGATTGGATTTAACCCTTTATTTCCCAAGCTCAAAAAAAAAATTATCCCAACCATAACATGAGAAATGTATTTGAGTAATAAAAAGAGAATTCCTGTTTTAATCAGCTGTCATTTGAGCAAGTTATCAAATGACAAATTCTCCATACTGTATGATATATATATCTGGTGGGAGACTGAAAAGAGAAAATTGAAGGTGATCACTCTTGGGAGTAAAAGGGTTATAACACTCAAACATGTTTACTGACCTTGAGGGCATGTAGGTTGGCATATCTGACTTGAATTCTTGCATTAGTTTCAATGCTCTGATGCCATCAGTTACTCCACGAAAGTTCATAAACATTCTATGTGTTTGAAAACAAAAAAGGCAGAATAGCTTCAGGAATAAAATTATTATCTTTGATAACTCGTTACACATACAGTAACAAGACAAAACTTCTGTGCAGTTTGGTTTAATTAGCACAATAATAAAATCATTTTTTACCACAACACACTAGTTTCTCGCTCTCTGATTGGTCAATTTACCACAACACACTAGTTTCTCGCTCTCTGATTGGTCGATTTACCACAACACACTAGTTTCTCGCTCTCTGATTGGTCGATTTACCATGGTAAATAAGAGTCCAGACAACGATGCTGACGCTAACATGTCACGTTTTGCAGCGAAATACAACAAAAGTTTCCTGTATATTTCTAAATGTTGTGGTAAAAAACAAATTTCCACTGGTTTGCCGTGGTGTGGACTCTTATTTACCACGATTTACGTCATTTACGTCGTTTACGTCGATGACGTAAATCGTGGTAAATAAGAGTCCACACCACGGCAAACCAGTGGAAATTTATTAATAAATAATAAATAATTTATAATTATTATAAATGATGAAATTACTAACTTCATCCACATTTCTTGTTCATCAGTCATTTCAAAATATGTCTAAAAGGAGAAAATAAAACTGATGTCAGTACTACAAAAGAAAAAATCACTTTCATCTACATTTCAGTAACAGAACAACTTACTGTAGCCATCAGTGGCACAGGTCCAAAATAATACTTGTGTTACATGCATGCATGATAAAGTAAATACAGTGCATGAGTATATGGACAGTGAAACTGACCTTTAATTATATATTTATTCTTGCAACAACAACAACAACAACAACAACAACAACAACAACAACTGCACAGTACAAGTAATCTGTATGCTCGCTGTGACAAATATGGACATGTACGTAACTATATTTTTTACATTATCTTCGAACAATTTTGGGAATTCTCTGCATGGGCCTACACAGGCCTGTGCATACAGTAGGAGTGTGATTAGTATATGTTTTACAGAAAAAAAAAGACACAATACTTACTGGTTCAAGCTTCAGCTTATCGCCTATGTCTATTGTGCCCCCTGATAGATCCAGCACATCTGCTCCAATATCTACAAACAACGCACAAACAATATAAAGGACAACTATAAAATCGTAATTTCTCTAAAGACCCCACCCCCCTCCCTCAGTTTATATGGTATAGTATATACTTACCATCACACTTCATGGCCATTGTCAAATCAACATTTATACGAAGTTTACTGAAAAGAAGCATAAAAGTATAAATTTACAAGCAAAGTAGTATCCACCTCCTCTTGCACATACATTATACTGTAAGAATATTAATTGGAGGAGGGGAGGGGGGGAAGTCTGGCAGAACCTACTTGCACAAAATTCCTGAGAGTAAGTGAACCAGCCCTTGACCACTTGGTATGATACAAATCTTGTGTGATACTATACAGAACTGTGTACATCAGTGCTTACCTATTTACATCTGTGTCCACTTCATAGTTATACTTTGTTTCTACGGCTCGGTAATACCAGAATTCTGACACCACAAGGATTGTGATAAACACGAAGCTCACGAGTGACACTATACAACAAGAAAGAAAAGAAACAGGGGACAAGGTTGGACCATACATGATGTAATGGACAGTAAAGCCCTGGAGATATACATGTACTGTATGTCAATGCATGTACATGTGTATATGTTTAACTTTGTCTTTTCAACGTTCAAAGACAAATAAAAAAGTTTAATAGTTATGTAACTTGTATCCTGCCCAGTTGTTTGAAGTGCACTAAGGCTGATATACTGACTATTGTAGATTTAACACTTTCTTGTTATTCCTAAAAATAAGATGATCAATTCGCTTCTACTTCCACTGTTGCACTGATCTGACAGTATATGTATAAATCTATAAATTGGAAACATATTTGAGTTTACCTGGTCTTTGGCTAAATATCTGCAGTTTGTAGGCCAAGTCGGGCAGAGAAATAATCTTAATTAGTTTAATCGAGCTTTGAACAATCAGGCCTCGGGCATTTATAACTTTTACATACATAGCTGCTATAAAATAAATATCTCGGGATAATATGAAGAATGAACAGAACAAAAAAAAAGTCGTAGAAAAGTCAGATTTGTCCAGACAATGTTGTGTGAGCTCCTAGTAATTCTTCGATAACAATAAAATCCACCAAACACTTACCCGATCCCCCAGTCGCAGACTTTTCTTGATAGCTGTCAGGGACCTTGGGAAAAGCATCTAGTTCCTTGATAGTTTTTAGGGCTTGTTTTCGGTGTCGTAGCTCACCTAAACGTCGCATATTTCACCTCTATAATATCTTTGGAGAGCGAGCGATACTGTGCTTTACTACTTTAGGTTTTGGCGCCTTCTGAGCTGCGCAACACTCGTTCAAAACTAGTCAAAACAACATGTAAACGGACGCCATTTTTACTCTTGCACACGTGTGCTCATGCGCTGTAATGTTCATACCATCATGCAACGGTGACCTGGAATGGCAGCTGCTCAATGAGCGTGTGACGTCACGGTTGAGAATTTTAAGGAAACGTATGAGAGATTTCAGCAGATCTCTATATCGGAAACGAACAACACTTAGGGTGATAAACGCCAAGAATATTGTGTTAATCCACACAATTTCACCCACTGGAAAGTACGATAAAGCTTTATCTTATCAGTTCATATAGGTTGCGAACAGCTGACATTTTGACTTTTGAATACATTTCTTGTCACAGTCATCAGCCGACCACCGACCACCATCCACCGTGTTGTCATCGGGCCGGGTTAAATATCCGGTTTTCCTTTTTAAACTTTCAATATATATATTTTTGCGACCAAACCTTCTTTTCTTTTCCTTTGTGAAAATGCAAATCCACATTAGCATAATGGACAGTCTGAAGTAAAGTCACTAGTTGCCAACTTCGACATAAAATTGCGTCATCCCGTCACCACACGATTCAACAACTCGGCGATGGGGATTGCGATTTGTGAAAGAGTAATGTGTGTCACCTTTGAACCCTTCCTAAACTGGACCATCAACGTGTATTTTCTGTTGTGTTTGAGTATTTTCCACACAAAGAAAATGACGCCGCATTCACATCTTTATTTTAATTATTTCGACCACAGGATGGCCTACTAAGCACATGTTATTTATATAAAATAATACATTAGCATATGTACATAATGAGCCGTTAGAAAAGAACGTGATGCATCGTACAGACATAGGGCAAGATCTCTTTCTGTCTACCAGTTGACCGAGTTCTCCACGATACAGATAGCCTGTGTAGAGCCGTCTCATTCACTTCGTACCTCGGAACAGACGTTCCTTTCCGAGGTACAAAGAGAATGGTAAGGCTGTACAGGTTACAATACAGATGGTTTCTGCCCGGGGTGCAGGTGGGGGACTGCCATATATAAATGGACGGCGATGTTTGTCGTACCACGTGGGGTCAAAATCACGGGTTTTGGTACCGCTTAGGGTGCTCAACATCAAACGCTGACATTTTTATGTAACGTAGTACTGTTTAGGGGTCGAGTGTCAGTCGAATGAACTTTTTATTGTATGGGTCTTTATAGCAATTAAAGGCATATTGAAGCTTTTAATTCTTGGTGTGCTTTATTGGTACCTTTTAGGAGTGAAAATAAGCTCGAGCCACGCCCATTTTAGCACCTTTTAGGGGTCAAAACGAAAGTTCACGTTCTTTTTATGTGGGAGTCCCCCCCGTTTCTGTCTCAGTGATGCAAATGTTTTGACTTGCTGTCTATTTTGAAAATGCCACACTACGCATTTAATTTCTATCGGTTTACATGTTCGCCTGTCTCTCACTCATTCATTCTCAATTATCTCTCTCTCTCTCGATTTGTTTTCACGTTAAAATATATTTAAAACTTAGACTCACAATATTAATCAATACTTCCCTGTCGGTTAATCTAGTACAGTGAACTCTCGCACACCCTGTCTGAGCCTTAGACAGATGTCTGCGTTAGAAAGAGTTCAGTTAAAGAGAAACAAGTAAAAATCCGGGCAAAAAAACAAATCTGCATGATGTCCACCTTATAGAGGTGTCCACTTCAGAGAGAGTTCGCGCGCAAAATTTGTCAACGTCTACCAATCAGGTCGCGCGTACTATACAGAAAACTCTTATAACGTATTATGTTGCTCGTACTATCCACCTTATCTTATAAACACTATTAAAGACTGGATCTGACGTCAAACTCATAAGTAGCAGTTTGGGAAATTGTCACATAATGGACGGCTGACTTTAGGCTTCATGATTGCCAGTCACTTTCTCTATTCCGTCGAATGCTCTTATAAGTAATACTCCTTTCAGTGCAAAATAAAACATATGCTGACTTATATGCTGACTTCCTTCACACCAATCAGCTTTGGCCAAAATTCATCAAAAGACTTGAACTCTGTGATTCCCACGGTCTGCAACGACGATGTTTCCTCTGGCAGAAATTGCCAGCCCTGTGGGCTTGCTGAAGACAGTGGAGCCATTCTTGACCGAATCCTGTTCACCCAGTCGCTTGATGAAGTTGCCCTTTGAGTCGAATATCTGCACGTTCAGATTCTTCAAATCAGCCACAGCAATGTGACCCTCACTGTCCACAGCCACTCCAGCGGGACACCCAAACTGACTCTTGTTGCTCCCCTTGCCTCCAAATTTGCAGAGAAATTTGCCTTTGCTGTCGAACTTTTGCACGCGGAAATTTCCCGCGTCTGACACAAGTATTTCGTCGTCTTGCGTCACTGCCACGTGTCGGGGACAGTTAAACTTGCCGTCGGCATCTCCATAGCTTCCGAAGTTAGCAATCGGCACGCCTTCGGAGTCGAATATTTGAATTCGGTGGTTGTCTCGGTCGGCGACGATGATTCGACCCTCAGAATCCAAAACGAGGCCACAGGGGCCCTTAAGTTGGCCCAAGCCAGATCCTTTCGAGCCCAGTTTACGAACAAACTTTCCATCTTGGGTAAAGACCTGGTAGCGAAAAAGTAAAACATTAAGTAAATGATTGAAAGGCAATAGTGGGTAGTTAATGACTGACGGCAGAAAATGTACTGGATAAAATTCAGAAAAAAGCCAATTATATTCTGAAAAATGGTTGAAAGTCTAATAAATATAATTCCACACAATGAAAATTATTATATGGAAACAGAGAAATTCTCTGAAAATAATTTGGAATTAGGGTGAATAGTTCGGGTTTCTACTTTCCTTGATGTAAAAGTCACATCAACCGTCTTCTCCTCGTCGCAACACCTTGTTTTTTTGGGGGAGGGGCACAAGGTGTTGCGACCACAAAAACGGCTGCGAGGAGACAACATGAAATGCAAACTCAGGAAAATATCAAAGGAATCTACAACATAAAAACAGAACTGATGTGACCGTTGTTCAGAACGATCTATAAGATAATTAAGGACGCATAGCTGCTCCATGAGTTGGTTGCATCTTTGGATTACTTGCCTGAATCCTGTGGTTGCCATGGTCAGCCACATAGATATTGCCGTCACAACTGCTGAAGACGCCAGCTGGGTACCAGATCTCCCCGTCTCCTTTCCCTCGAGTGCCGAACTGGTACAGAGACTGCCCTTTGGCGTCAAACACCTTGGATCAAAATAGCATAAATACTATTAATTTTACAAGACAGAGTCGTTTTAGATAACTGTCATTTTGTTTTGCGTTTGCTATGCCTTCGGATTGGTCCCAAACAAGGTTTAATAGTTATTTCCCTAGCCGTACCTGCAAGCGATGATTATGATGATCTGATACAACAAGCCGGCCGTCAGGATCGACTGTCACTCCCCAGGGCTCGCACGTCTCTTCATTCTTGTCGGGTTGACCATCACGTGACGCACACTTGAATATCATTGGTCCAATCTTCTCGCAGTCAATCCCAGAAGTCACCTGTACGTCAAATGGATTCCCTTGTATAGGCTTACCCTGGATGTGGACCGTGAGCTGCATGTCTCCTTTGGAGACTGGGGTGTAGGATACAGTGTAGCTGCCATCTTTGTTGTCTTCAACGTCCGTTGTCATGGTGACCGCATCGAGGCGGTGAAGCTTTACAGAGACTGGATCACCTCCTAAGACAAAGAAACTCGATTATTTAAATGTTTAATCAACTCTAAAGGCCGGTGTTTGTAAGAGCTAAATAGATCTTGGATTAAAGGCTTCGGAGGCTACTTCATAAGAACATGGGATTTTGCATTTACCATCACTACTGACGCACACAATAAAGTACAATTACACTGAATGTCACATTCATCAATGCGAATTCCCAGGTGCATGTTTACTTATGATAATATCTGGCTTATAAAGGTCAAAGGTGTTTGCGAATTGTGCACTTTGGTTGCGGATATATAGTTGAAATTACGACTTTCTCAAGGTAACGCGCAAAATCACGCTTTTGGTTTGGTTTTGGAACAGTCACTCAAATAACTGCTCTGTTATCATTTATCCGCAGCGTTTATCACTTGTTCTTGGTTTGTCAATATTTTCAACAGTCTGTTTTATACGTCACTTACCATAACTGCACGGCTCGCCGTTTCTGTCTTTTGCAAAAACTGTGAACGTTGCCTTGTGCCCAACTTTACCTCGGTTCAGGCCAGGCCCCTCCGCGCAAGACAGCAAAGGGAACGCACAACTAGTGGACACGTGACCAAGTTTACTGATAGCACGTGACAACTCGTCCTCGTTCGAGTAAAACTCCAGGATGTTGTTGTCTTCAGGCTCACACTGCGACTCATGCGCATTGAGGTAAGTCAGTCTGCTGACCATTTGCGGCTTCACCAACATAACTTCAGCCTCGTTTCCATATCGTAGGACGTTTTCGGTGAACTCGCAGCTGCTGAGGAGATTGGTGAGGTCGAGCTCAAGGACCCCTTGTTGTGTAGTCAACACCTGGAGAAGTGAATCAAGGTAAATGTTGTCTGGTTGTGGAGATAGAGAGCAACGAGTAAGGTTTGCAATGCACGATGACAACTCGGTTGAAGGAGGAAAAGCATGACACGACCAGCATTAGGTAGGAGACAAGGTTGACAAAAGATTAAGACGATATGGACGGGCAAGCGGACGAAAGAACTAGGTAAAGCTAAACAAGATGAGAGCTAAAGAGGGTTCAACAAAGGAGAAAAAATAATCCCCGAGCGAAGCGAAGCGAAGTGAGGGTAATAATCACGGCACTAATGCAGCAAATTCGCTTTGTGTTGAGACTCCAAGCGAGTCGCCATCTCGAAAATTAATGTTCGTCAGTCAGTCTGTCAGTCTGTCATAGGGCGACCTCTGAGGCAATGACGTAATAATAATTATCGATTAGCGTGAAAGCGAGGTCAAACAAAGGTTTGAACGAAGCAACAAATTGTACGTAACTGCGTTCACAAAAACTATGAATTTGAAAACTGGAAAACTTGACACAGC
This sequence comes from Plumapathes pennacea, assembly GCA_964036295.1. Taxonomy (NCBI): domain Eukaryota; kingdom Metazoa; phylum Cnidaria; class Anthozoa; order Antipatharia; family Myriopathidae; genus Plumapathes; species Plumapathes pennacea. The sequence continues at coordinate 33,686,765 of OZ038463.1, read as the reverse complement.
ACGGTCTCGCGAAGTTCGTCTTCAAAAGAGAAGGGAACTAGCACGGGAAAGGCGAAATCGTGAAACAATCGAACAGCGCCAAATACGTCTAGAGAAAAGACGACAAACATTATTTGATAACCGACAGCATCATGAACGGAAGCTCCGCAAAGGGAACAGCGCTTGGAAGCAAATCGGGAGCTTCAGACGCCGTCTTGTGTTAAACTCAGATCCTTATTCAGAAAGGACAAGCAACAAAGGTTAGTCAGTGGAAAGCGAGCAATCACCGTGACAAATATATTCTACCCGCCGTATCTTGTAACTCGATCACTTCAAGAGTGTATTAAAATCTGTATGCTGATCATTTTCCCTCGAAGTATTGTTTTAATACGGCGCTTCTGTCGCCAGTTTCGGCTACCGTATTCACTCAGAGCAATCGGAACTTGGAGTCTTGAATGATTTAGTCAGATGTCTTATTATTTCTTTCAAGACTAAAACTGTAACAAATACTGTAATTTGACATGCGGTGATTGCAGCGAGAATCGTTCACAAGCCCTTAGAAGTATGACCAGGTCTGAAGCCCGTGTATAATTTGAAGTAAACCGTTCAAGTTTTGCTTTGATTCTGGGAGAAATCATGTTTTGAGCGCGTTCGCGTACAAAACAATTCGAGCTCATTAAACATGCATGCCTGAGTCTTGTGCATGCAGTCCAGAGTAAAAACAAATTGCACAGGAAGCCTATTTAATTGTACTGCCTATGAATTCAAAATTGGAAAATCAGTGTTTCTTTTTTCCCGTACTGCGACGGCCGACCAACTTCAAAATTTGAGTATTCGATTTTGAGAATGTGCTTGGCAGACTGTAAAAATTAATTTGTCGTGCAGACCGACCGTGGGAAATACGTACTTCGTCACGCAATCGATTCTTTTTTTCAACGCAAAAGTATAACACACACCATTCTTTTTCTCCTTCCTTTGCGTGTAGCATTTGACTTCGAAGAAAAGATTGAGTCAACAGTCCGGTAAAACAAAGGCTACTCTTGTTCGGAGTACCAAAGTAAAAGCCCCATCAATGGCAGAGCGTAGGGGTATCTGCGATTATCGTAATTCTAGTATATAAGAGGAAAACATACAAAATCGGTTGTTTACAGATACTCAAGAATGTGAAACGACATGTAACAACGATCAGTTTTTTTGTTTTTGTGTGTGTCTGGCGGGGGGGGGGGGGGGGGGAGTGGAGGAGGGGGAGAAATGGACCAGGAGGGTAGGTAGGCGTGACAAATCCCTGTGCGTTGTGTACAAACCTTTTCTTTGGAGTAATAAACACTATCCAGTCGGTCTAGCAACTCTTTCTCCTGATCCTCGAGTTCCCGGATGTGCTGTCGTATCGATTTACGAATGGCGTCTCTCACGACGTCTGCTCTCTCCACCAGGCTCTCTCGTACTTCTACCACCTCGTCCACGGCCGCTCTGATCTGTGGGATTTTACGTTTTGTACGGTCCAACAGTGAAGTGATGGCAGAACGGTACTTTTTCACAGCCTCTTTCAAGTCCACGTAGATGTGCTCTCGATGTTCGTAGATGGCGCAGTCGCGGCAGATCGCCTCGTCACAAGTCTCGCAGTAGTATTTTAATACCTGGGGGTTTAAAAGTCATGTGCTTATAATTATCATGTATTATTCATTTATATTTATATATAGATGATAAACCCTTCAGTGCAAAAAAAGTAGTTACTACACTATATTCTGCTTTCTGCTTCAAAGTGCTAGGCAAATCAAAGAACTGAAACAAAAATTATTTTGAACAACCATGTACCTCCACCAAAGATTTGAAGTACAGCATCAAGAACAATAACTAAACGGGTGGACTAAATGAAAGCTTGCTAAGTAAACCAGAATCGTCGTGTTACGGAATATAGTGTTAATGAATGTTTTCTCGATTAGAGATATCACAGTGCTATTACAAACTTGTCGCCGCCCCAGTCTGACCAAACATTTTTCGCAGAATGACACAAATAGGAAAATAAAAGAACCGAAAAATGAACAAAACAGAAAAACTGAGATTGAAATCTTTGAACACCAACAAAATAAACACCAAGAAAGACAAACCACTCCTACTCCTAAGGAAACCTTACAGATCACTTCTAAGAACAACTTACAAATCATTCTAAGAAAACCTTACAAATCACTTCTGAGAAAACCTTACAAATCACTTCTAAGAAAAACTTACAAATCACTTCTAAGAAATCCTACAAATCACTTCTAAGAAAACCTTACAAATGTCTTCTGAGAAATCCTTACAAATCACTTCTGAAAAAACCTGATGAGTTAAATGTACACTCCTCACCTCGCGAGGATGACTCGCACAGAAGGATGGACAGCGAATGATATCCTTCACCTCATTGGCCTGTATCTCTTCAAAGGAGAGAATCCTGTGCTCTTTAGTCTGTCGGATTCTTTTGTGAGCATACACACAACCTGCACAGAGGTTTTCCACGCAGTCAAGGCAGCGGGCAGAGGCCTGGGCACTATCCTCGCAGTTGGTGCATTTTGTTGGGTTCTGTACAGCCAGTACTGTCAGCATGTTGTTCACAAAGAAGTTCAGAGGGAATGCCTCGATGCCTTTGGCGGGAACTGTGATTGACATCTGGCATATTGGGCATTGTAGAGTTCTGTCTTGAGCACTGAACAGTGAAAAGGAAATCAAACTGATTAGGGATGCAAAGTTTTTTTAATTTGGGACTTATATTAAGTCCACACTAATGCGTTATCAAATCAAAGTAGCAAGGCAGCTGTATAGCTCGCGAATTTGTAAAAAGTACTTTGCGGGAGTGGGTAATGTATAATAACTGGCTCAAGGCCTCACTGTAAGATTTGCTCAATTTTAGATGTGTGGAAGTTCGCATCCATTTCTGCGGGCCTCCACTTTCGCTGAACCGCGTATTCAATTTAGTATCAGTTTTGAAAACTCTCACTTACAAGGCGGCAGAGGCCGAAAATTATAAAACTTATTGTAGTGCTTGAAATGGTAGAAATTTAAATTCATCACTACTGAAAAAGTTTTGAAAATCCAAAGAAAAACCACTGAAAAATAATTGAAAATCCACTGAAAAACAATTGAAAAGCAACTGAAAAACCACTGAAAAACCACTGAAAAACTACTGAAAATCCACTTAAGACGCACTGAAAACACAAAGAAAAACCACTGAAAGACCATTAAAAATCCACTGAAAATCTACAAAAAATCTACTTAAAAACCACTGAAAAACCACTGAAAATGCACTGAAAAAGAAGTGAAAAAAACACTGAAAAAAGACTTAAAATCCACTGAAAATCCATTGAAAATCTACTGAAAAAGCACTGAAAATCCACTGAAAAAACACTGAAAATGCACTGAAAAAGCACTGAAAATTTACTGAAAATGCACTGAAAAAGCTCTGAAAATCCACTGAAATCCACTGAAAAACCACTGAAAATCCACTGAAAATCCACTGAAAATCCACTGAAAATTCACTGAAAATCCACTGAAAATCCACTGAAAATCCACTGAAAATCCACTGAAAAACCACTGAAAATCCACTGAAAATCCACTGAAATTACACTGAAAAACCACTGAAAAACCACTGAAAATCCACTGAAAAAGCACTGAAAATCCACTGAATAACCACTGAAAATCCACTGAAAATCCACTGAAAATCCCCTGAAAATCCACTGAAAAAACACTGAAAAAACACTGAAAATCCACTGAAAATCCACTGAAAAACCACTGAAAAAGCAGTGAAAATCCACTAAAAATAAACTGAAACTCCACTGAAAAACACTGAAAATCCACTGAAAAAGCACTGAATATCCGCTGAAAAATCCACTCAAAAACCACTGAACATGTATTGAAAAAGCACTGAAAAAAAAACACTGAAAATCCACTGAAAAACCACTGAAAAACCACTGAAAATCCACTGAAGAAGCACTGAGAATCCACTGAAAAATCCACTGAAAAACCACTGAAAAACCACTGAAAATCCACTGAAAAACCACTGAAGCACTGAGAATCCACTGAAAAATCCACTGAAAAACCACTGAAAAAGCACTGAAAATCACCTGAAAAAGCACTGAAAATCCACTGAAAATCCCCTGAAAAACCACTGAAAAACCACTGAAAATGCACTGAAAATCCACATAAAATCTACTGAAAATCCACTGAAAAGGCACTGAAAAAGCACTGAAAAAAAACACTGAAAATCCATTGACAAACCACTGAAAATCCACTAAAAGTCTACTGAAAATCCACTGAAAATCCACTGAAAAAGCACTGAAAAAGACACTGAAAATCCACTGAAAAACCACTGAAAATCCACTAAAATCTACTGAAAATCCACTGAAAAAGCACTGAAAAAAACACTGAAAAACCACTGAAAAACCACTGAAAATCCACTAAAAATCTACTGAAAATCCACTGAAAAAGCACTGAAAAAGCACTGAAAAAAACACTGAAAATCCACTGAAAAACCACTGAAAATCCACTAAAATCTACTGAAAATCCACTGAAAAAGCACTGAAAAAAACACTGAAAATCCACTGAAAAACCACTGAAAATCACTAAAAATCTACTGAAAATCCACTGAAAAAGCACTGAAAAAAACACTGAAAAACCACTGAAAAACCACTGAAAATCCACTAAAAATCTACTGAAAATCCACTGAAAAAGCACTGAAAAAGCACTGAAAAAAACACTGAAAAACCACTGAAAATCCACTAAAATCTACTGAAAATCCACTGAAAAAGCACTGAAAAAAACACTGAAAATCCACTGAAAAACCACTGAAAATCACTAAAAATCTACTGAAAATCCACTGAAAAAGCACTGAAAAAAACACTGAAAATCCACTGAAAAACCACTGAAAATCCACTAAAAATCTACTGAAAATCCACTGAAAAAGCACTGAAAAAGCACTGAAAAAAACACTGAAAATCCACTGAAAACCACTGAAAATCCACTGAAAAAGTACTAAAAAAGCACTGAAAAAGCACTGAAAAAACACTTAAAATCCACTGAAAAAACCACTGATAATCCATTGAAAAACCACGGGAAAGCCACTGAAAATCTACTGAAAATCCATTGAAAAAGCACTGAAAACCACTGAAAATATACTGAATCAAAGCAGCAAGATAGCTACAAGCTCGCGAATTTGTGGACAATTACTTTCGCGGGAGTAGGTATTAGAACTGGCTTAAGGTCACATTTTATAATTTGTTCAACTTTAGTATGTGGAAGTTCGAATCCGTTTCCGCGGGCCTCCACTTTCGCTGAGCCGCGTGTTCGAACAAGTCTTACAAAGCGGCAGAGGGTGAAAATTATATAACTTAGTGTGGCGCTCGAAATGAGAGAATTTAGAATTATCCCATAAAACACTGTGGCAATCATTTAGAACTCTGAACCGTGACGAGACGTCCCAAGCCGGCAAAGAAAAAGTCTATCCGTGAGTTCTTCGACTCCTACATATTTATCAGAGACCATGATATTCCAGCCTGGGCTGCATCCAAACTAAATACGTGCGTAAAGAAAACTATGCCTTTCTTCTTTTGACTAAGTTTTAAGTTTTAAGTTGAATATATGACACACTTGTTGGCATGTACTTGCGGTTTTGGTTAATCGTATTCACTTTCGAATTATTCTTCTTCCAGTTGTGTACAGTTTTCTTTGTTGCTGGCGAAAATTAAGCGAAGCAAGGCAAGTGTAATCAAATGATAGAAATATTTCGACGAGCTGAAGTCGCTCCGGGCTGTTACGGGTTTTTAAACTTTGCCTTCCGCTTCTCAAACAACCGAGAATTTACCGAAATCTCGGTGATAATGGTTCTGAAATTCAAGAGATCGACTGCCAATTCATTTCGCAACAAGTACGAGGACTTGTTGTTTCTGAACTGCGTTATTACGACAAACCTTGTTATTGATCATGACCAAACTTGGAAAACCGCAACTACCTTATTTGGAAATTTCGCCCGCCCGCCCATACTGCGTTTTCCAGTCGCCCGTCCACACCAATTCGTTTTCATTAGAAAAGCGCATCCGTTTTCGGAAGTCTCCACTTTGGGAACCGTCCTCCGTTTTCGAGTCCTCGTTTTAGTGTCAACGGTAAGCAAAAACGCATAAAAAATGTTCTGGGAGGTGAAGGTATATTAAAAGGCGCTTGTTTGGTCTGAGTAGGAGGGGCAGGGGCCAGCGGTTCTGTAATGATCTTCTCTTGTCATGACTGATAAACTTCGCTTTAACAGAGATTTATTTTCAATTATTTTGTCTCGGAAGGTGTTTATATATAAAATGGTATCTCAGTCACAGATAGACCAAGAGCGAAAGAAACAGGTATACCCGGTGGCCGCTTTGTTTTCAACTAACAACACTATATGGTGGTTGAGATCGAAGATCAACTCGTTTTTTATAATTAAACAACTGTTTTCGTCTCGTTCAAGGTGATAATTCCGATATGCAAGAATCAACGCTCTCAGTCCCTATTAGAAAACGATGGCAAAATAAACAAGAAACTCCATTTTTCTTACTGAAACCTGCCGCGATTACACTCAAAGTCAACACTACGATGTCTGTCTCTAAGACATAGTAGTTTAAGACTGAGAAGGGAATAGAAAATTACGTAGATCACTTGACATTATTATAACAAAAAGGACTTGTGTAAGACCTTTACGATAGCGACTAAACTATATTAAAAAGTACTAAACCAATGGACAATAATTAAACACATAGCTGCTGAAGAGCCGAGTCGAACTTCAATTTAATGAAAGAGCACAGAACGGCTGAGGTGTTGTCACTTTTCTCGTGTAAGGCAAGAGCGAGTTGATAGGTAGAAAGTTTAGTACGCGATGTTTCAAGCCGCAAAGAAGAGATGAAGACCTGACTTCAAAACCATTGGCAAAGCCCGTTGAATAATTCAATGTACTGATGTATAAAGCGTCTTTGAAGTTATTAACTGAAGAAAAGTAAGAGCGATTTGCTGCCAAGTACAGCAAACCACAGTCTTCTCCTGAATGTTCTAGTACTCGTGTAATATAGTAAGGTCTCGAGTCGACTCACCGTATACTCGAATCCAAGCAGTTTTGGCAGAAAGAATGGAGACATGACAGAACTTTGGGATTGCTGTACGTGTCCTGACAAATGCCACACGAGAGTTCATAATGGTCACTGATTTTGTTCACCAGAACGGAAGCCATAATCAGACCCACACAAGGATCACATCGGGAACAAATCCTAGTCACTAACTATTCTGACATCAAAGGTTTGAAATCGTATCCCCCACAGCGAGTGTTACTATAAACTCGTGCAGGTGTATTGCACCACGCATCGGTTCTCCCATTGGATGACCATCAAGTGTGACGAGAAGTGTGGAGTAACCATAGCAGTGACTAACTAAACAATACTCTGCCGTTCGTTTGTTTGTTTTTTTTTTCTGTGTGGAGTTCTCAGAACCTAATATCAAAACAACTGAGTGTGCACGAGTCGCGTGGAGCAATTTCCAAAAATACGCAGTCCATATGATCAATTTCGTATTATTCTGATGACAGCAGTTCGATACATATGTTGCCTTTGTACGTGCAAAACTATTCTTTTATAAATTAGTTTTTCAATGCATGTTCATTTTCGTGCAAATCGAACTCATGGTTTTGCACCACTACTGACCTCGTTTGGAACCTTTAAGGCAACTGGCAGACGCAACTCGGAAACGATCCATTGGCGGGAGAATATCGCGTTTAGTTTTTTTCCCTTATATCTCGGAGTAAAGGCGGGGAGACAAGAAGTCAAGGTTAGGGTCATTAGTAAGAGGCGAAATAGTCACTTTTCATCACTATAACACTTTGTTTAAAATGATGGTAAACCAATAGTATACCTATAGTACAAGATAAAACTTGCGAAAGAACTACATTTTCCTTGGACACTCGAAAAAAAATTGTTTATAGTAAACAATGATGGACAGTCACTGAACTGTGCTAGTTTTTAATTAAGTTAACTACACTATAATATGTCGCATACTTAGTTGCGATCAAAGATCATCAGTACCCAGAGTGCTCCGCGGCCCTTATCCACTGTGAATACTCATCAGCCAAATAACTGTCTCTTTGAATTAGAACTGGGTCGGATAATGTTTACACGTGATAATGTGTGTAATACCCACTTCTCATTGCAATAAGGTAATACTGCTTTATCTCAACCCGTAACCTTCACTTCCCGTTCAAAGTCCAGATTTTCACAACTATTTAAGGATGAAATGTCTGAGTGACGTGGGAAGAATTGATACTTTTAGTCAGCTTTCAACTGAGCAAAGCTATCAAATGGCAAGTTCTTCATACTGTATGATGTATCTCTGGTGAAAGAGAAATAAATTGAAGTTGATCACTCTTGGGAATGGAAGGGTTGGACCATTCACTCCAGTGCTCACCATAAAACTTGTCCGGATCCAAAAAAAACGTCTGTGTGATGAAGCGAGAATTGATAGTTCAATCGTCTCAGCAACCTATCACGTACAAGATCGCTATATAGCACAAAGATTTAACCAATGAGGTAGAAACTGCAAGAGCGAATTGAATTTCGTCACTCGGGAATAAAAAGATGAGTTAATCAATTCGATCCTGCCTAGAATTAGCTATTTCACTTCCAAGCTTAAAATACTGATTCTCTCAACCTTCTAAGAAGAAAAAGTATGAGTTATGTAGTGAGAATTGATAGTTTAATCAGCTTTCATCTGAACAAGCCATCAAGAACCAAGTTCTCCATACAGTATGGTATATCTCTTTAAGAAACTGAAGGAGAAATTTGAAGTTGATCACTCTTGAGAGCAAAAGTGTTAAAACCACTCCATACAAATCTCTTAGTGGTCCCAATCTAGGGCTGCGTAAATAAATCTCCCCTTTAAAATTTGTTATGAAAAATTTGTTTGTTATGAAAGGGAGTTTGAAGTTGCTCGTAATTAGAAACTGACAAGGCGATCAGAAGATGTTGTTATGCCAAACAATCGCTGATTAGCTGACTGACAGTTAATGAATGATTCACTACTTTCACGCTATGCTCCAGTGGCTTTCACACAACAGGTGATGTCATACGTAAATAATCGACCAACTGACTTCATTTGCTGACCACTCGTTCTTTCCAATATGTCCTTTCCAGGTCACGTGCTTCCTCGACCACAGTCCTTTGCGCGCCGAAATATTGGATCCGCCATTTTTAGGGAAGGAATTGGCTATTTATTCCTCTCCGACTTAATTCAAAAGAAAATCATTTGATCTGGCCTGAAGGTGTCCTGTACCTATTTTGCAATCGATTTAATGTGGGATTTTCGTGTTGAGAACAAAAAGAAGCCTTCAAAGTTTGACACATTTCCAGATGACTGTAAACAATAACATTGCGTATTGGCTGAGATTGTACTGTTCATATAACTATAATTACATGTCCACTTGATTCATGTTTGTATTCGTTCGTAAAGTATGTCTTACACTTGGTCCGGATAAAATATACATTCGGCGCACAACTTTTGGAATGTTTTTATGGTTCAACGCGTCGGTTAACTAAATCTGTTGGTGATCAATCGAGTCATATCACAAATAACCACTATTAAGTCAAACTTCCTAAAAATTCCCAAGTATACAGGGATATATAGATAAAAAATATATAATAAAAACAACTTTAAGAAACAACTTAAATTCATAACTTTATATTATCAAGGATATTAAGCGTAATATCGTTCAAATGATTGCAGTTTGAACTTAACCGTTTCACTCCCAAGAGTGATCAAGTTCAATTTTCTCCTTCAGTTTAGGTAGCACAAATATACCGTACAGTAAGGAGAACTTGGCTTTTGATACCTTGCTCAGATGAAAGCTGATTAAACTATCAATTCTCACTACATCACCCACACAACTTCCACTTAAAAGGTTGGGAGAATCTGCATTTTGAACTTGGGAGTGAAAGTGTTAAGCACAAGCACACGCGACAGATAGATTAGCCACTTCATTACATAATTGGTGAGATATAAATTAAAACTAATTATATAAAGAAAAACTGTTAAAAAAACTATTTAATAAAAGATATCACTTTGAAAGTACGCGCCAAAGCTTATGGTTCTTTGTGCAATGAAATTTCCATGTCCTGAAAGAGGTGGCGTTAATCTACTGAACGTTTGGCTGAAAAGACTTGTGTTGTAAAAAAGACTTAGTTTTCGCTGGAGCAGTTCTCTCTGTTTTCAAAGCTGTTCCCAGGAACAGGTACCTGTTGTTTAGTAATTGTCTGTAATCTATTGACAGATTGGTGCGTCTCTTCAAGCGAGGTCAAAAAAGGCTCCAATGCGTGATCATAACACCTCGCCTCCTAAAACAAGACATTCGTGGGTCTATAACAACTCGGCTCTAAAAAACCCTTTCTCTGTTGTTTGTAAACATTTGCAAATATCTTCCCACTTCGCCGTGGTGATCTAAAGCCTTGAAGCCCAAGCTGCAACACCTTCAATAGCAACAACAGATTCTCAAGTATTTGTGTAAAATCTTAAAATGGAGAACCTCTTCAAAGTAACTTAATCAAGTGTAACAATAAAGTAATTGTCTCCGTATCTCTTGCAAATGCAGGCTTCTGGTCGTGTTGAGTTTGCGAACTTGTACACTTTAGTACTATACAAAAGTCCGTAGACTTTTCAGACAGCTATATCCCTTCGCTTTACGTAAAAAAAAAGCCCTTGCTGTGCATAAATAATGCAGTTCCTATGACATCACTGAGTTAGAATCAAAACGAACATGTGGCCGCGCTAGTGATTAAAAAATCATTCTATTCAGTAAAGAAGCAAGACCTGCTACTTTAGAGACCAAAACTCGAAGAATGGCGACCGTACGAGAGGACTCATACTCTCCTCAGTCGCTCGAGTGTCTCTACTGCAGCGACATCTTCACCGATCCGAAGATTTTAAAATGCCTCCACTCGTTCTGTCGAAAATGTCTCGACAGCTACGATGTTATCGGCGCGGGAACGAACTCGGTCGTGTGCCCGCTGTGTCGAAAACCGACGCCGATCCCAGAAAACGGAGTACAAGGTTTACCAAGCAATTTCCTGCTGAACAACTCACTGGATCATCACTCAGTGAAGACAAGCAAAGAGTACACGCTACATTGTACCAACTGCGAAGATGAAGCAGCCGCAAATTCGCGGTGTCTCGAATGCGCCGAGTTCTTGTGTTCCAAGTGCGTTATGGCGCATAGGAGGATAAGGATGACCAAGGATCACCGCATTATCCCGCTGGACACTCTGCAAGCCGACAAGCAGACCTTACACAGACCGTCTTTCTGTCCTCAGCACGAAGATGAGATGTTCATGTTTTACTGCTCGCCTTGTGAGCGACTTATCTGCCGGGAATGCACAATCTTGGACCACCGTGGCCATAAATATACTGGTGGGTACTTTTGATAATTTGTGTACTGGATTTTCTGTTGTTCAAGTGCACAAGCTCATTAGTGACAATCTCTTCGATGAGGCAATACATTGGTACTTTCTCTTGGACTGACACAGTCAAAAACATAATCATTCACTTAATATGTTTTTAAAACATAACCCAGAGAATATTATTTCTAGAGGGCGATTTTTCCTTTGACTCCTTCATCTGAATAAATTACATTTTGGAAACAGAAATCGAGAAAGTGAAAGTCGTGATCAGAATGGCCATAAAGTTGATTTATAAATTAGCGTATTTCAAGCTTGAAACGCTTTACACCACCGCAGGCAAACAACTTTGTAAACGGGCCTGGTTTATCCATAATTATCACCAACCAATGGAAAAACATTTTCTTGTTGTGCCAAGCTACGTTTCCAATCCTCTGTAGGTGATGTCTGAAGCCCCCCCCCCCCCCCCCCCCCCCCCAAGCGTGATCTCCTAAATAATAGATCAGAGGGTTGGCTGGTCACAAGCCAGGACTGCATGTATTTAAGCTCAAATCTGTAAAGCCACCCGCGAAGACCACAAACAGTTGTACAGTGAATTCTCTCTAAGGCGGACATCCATTTAGAGGGAGATTTAAATTACAGAGAATTACAGAGAGTAAAAATCAGCACGGACCAAATATGCATACTATCCGCCTTAGAGTGGTGTCCGCTTTAGAGAAGCGTCGGTCCGCTTAAAGATGATTGACTGTATAGAGCAAGCGAATGTTATTCCTGAGGACTTAATTTGCACTGAGCTACTGATAAGGCTGTAAACTCTTTTACTGCTGCGGCCGTGTTTGCCATCCAAATTAAACTCAGAAATGCAAAAGAAATGCACTTTGCTTAACTATAACGTTACAACTACCATGTTATTTTTTTTTTAGGTGGACAACGCAACCTTCACTGTGTTGCAGAGTTCTTCTTCGGAGTCAAATTCACCTAATTAGTAAAAGTTGAAAGGATGCATGACATTGAAAGTCCTAAAACTTGTTGATAATCAGTCGTGACAGAACATTTCTTTAGTAATAATCAAACGTTTCGTGTGCACCGTCAAAACAGTGTCGCGATTACTTTTCCTGAGAGAGAGATGTCTTTGGCTTGCTGATGTTGGGCAACAGGTGGTCACCAGCTTGTGGCAGCAAATCAAATCTAGCGTGCAGTCCAACTTGTCAGGAATGAAAAAGAACGAAACAAACAAACAAAGCTATACTTAAGAACATCGTGCATGAAAGGAAAACAAAAAGACTGTTGTTTACATTTAGACCCATCCACCAACATAAGCATTACTTTCATGTGGATACTTTCACGGGATGAACAAATGGATTTTAACAGCTTCCATTTGTAATTGCAGTCAACTCTCTCCAAGCCGACACCTCTCTAAGGCGGACGGCATGCAGACTTGGTCCTTACCGATTTTTACTTGTTTCTCTGTAACTGAACTCTCTCTAAGGCGGACACTGTCTCTCTAAAGCAGACACTAAATGCTATTCCCAATAGTGTCCGCCTTAAAGAGAGAGTTCACTGTACAACTCATTGATACAACGGCTTTTTCTTTAATAAAGACCTGGTCACTGTTTGCCAAAAGAAAACTTCGGAATGTACATCTCTGATGTAATGCTGAATTCTTTTCCTCAGGTCTCAAAGAAGCTCTAGACGAACGAAAGCAAGTTATTGACGAGTTACTCAACCTCTGCATCAAAGAAAAAATCCCGCCTGTCCAGGATGCAGTGCACGAAGTTAAAGGCATGGTAGCTAAGCTGCACGCACGCGCAGAAGGAGTCAAACGCGACATATGCACAACCACAGAAGAATGCATCAAACGAATTCTCAGTCGTAAAGAAGAGCTGCTGGCTCAAGTGGACAATCTGCTGCAAGATAAAGAAATTGTATTGAGGACTCAGCAAAACCAACTGGAAGCCGAGATGTTCAAGTACACCAGCTCACGTGACTTCGTGGAGAACGTGCTGCTACACGGCAACGAGGCTGAGATCATTCTGCTCCGCGAACCAATGAGCGAACGCCTCAGAGAGCTGAACTCAATCAAACTGGACTACAAAGAACCCGAGGAAAATGACGTCATCGACTACATTCGTGACCTCGACGAGGTAGAACGCGTGGCGAAGACTATGGGCTATATTACCACGACGAAGACTTTCGTGGCTTCGTGCAGTGCTCGAGGGCTCGGAGTTCGGTCGGGAAAAGTCGGCGTCGAGTCGAGCTTCGTCGTGGAGACCCGAGATCGTCTGGGGAATACAGTCGTCGAAGGTGATCACTGTCAGCCATTCCAAATTAAGATCCAAGCGCCGGAAGGATTTTTCTTGGGGTACAAGGTGCTCAACAACAAAGATGGCACCGTGCGAGTCCGATATACACCCGTTACAAAAGGCAAGCATCACTTAAGCGTGGCCATCCGAGGACGGGAACTGAGTGGAAGCCCTTTCACAGTAAACGTAGTTGAGGGGATCGATTACAAGGGGGTCTCTTCAGTGTTCATGCAGATTGGGTCCCAAGGAACCAAGAGCGGCGAATTCAAACAACCATGCTCGGTCGCAACTGACACCGAAGGCAACATCTACGTCACAGACGTCGTGAATTGCCGTATTCAGAAGTTTGACAGCCTGGGCAAGCACCTTCAGGACCTGGGCACTAGAGGGAGCAAAGACGGCCAGTTCCAGAATCCATTTGGCGTCGCGGTGGATTCAAATGGGATCATCGTCGTATCGGATTGGGACAACCACAGGATACAACTGTTCAGCCCCGAGGGAAAATTCATTGGCAAGTTTGGCTCCAAAGGTAACATTCTGACGAAGGGCTAAAATTCCCTCAAAACGTCAATTTACATGTCATCCATGTTTCCACATCAACCTTAAGTGGAAACATCACACGTTTTATCTCCACGCATACGCAGTTCTCACAGCGACTAGCATTCCATTGTATGCTGGGCAACAAATTTGTTCATTCAGTCCACTGTTAGTCCAGCCGTCGATTGGGATCAAGCAACTAAACAGTATTACTTAGCTTAGATTTAACTACGACTTCTGCTTTAAACGTCACAACATTATAAACCTTTGGCATTGTCACGACTCTAGACGGTTTCGTCTAAAGTTAGTGGCAGATTTTTTGCATCCAACTGTTTATAGACAGTATGCATGGAAGTGACTTTCAAAGCTTGAAAGGGATAAAGAGATGAAGGTTATCTACAACTTGTGTTATAGGTAAAGTTATAGTTTGATTAAACGTTGCAGGTTCTGAGGAGGGCAAGCTAAACCATCCAGCCGGTCTGGCCGTGACAAAGGAAGGCAACCTGTTGGTTGTGGACAAAGACAACCACCGACTACAACTCTTTAAAATGGATGGCACCTTCCTCGAGGCTTATTGTTCCAATGGCAACAGCGAGGGAGGACTGAGCCACCCAAGTCACGTGACCATTACCAAGGATAACGGTTTCCTAGTAACCGATACGGATAACAACCGCGTAGTCAAGTTCAGTGCTGAAGGGAAGTATGAATTTGGATTTGGCACGAAGGGGAATGGAAACGGCGAGTTCGACCGACCTACCGGCGTTGCCATCGATCCAGAGGGTTTTATTATCGTTAATGATTTTCAGAATCACCGTGTCCAAGTGTTCCGACCCAATGGAACTTTCTTTGCGTTGTTTGGAAGTGAAGGAGATCAAGAGGGCGAGTTCAAGTTCCCATCAGGACTAGCGCTCACCAATGATGGTAACGTGATGGTCGCCGACAGATTTAACCACAGGGTTCAAGTGTTTTAAGACCAACAGCAAAGGGACAGTCACATGACACTCCATGTCAATCGTTTCTGCATCTTAGACATCCAATTTATGTTTCGAATCGAGAGAATCAAGTAATTTTCATCGGGGAAGTTTTTGTAACAAATTTGCTCCTAATTTGCTTAGCGTCCTCGTCCCGAATCCAGACTATTATTTTAGTCAAATCATCTCAAAACTTTACCTTTTCTATTTTACAGTATTAGCGGTTAATTTTGAGTCTTCAAACGATATATAAAGTGTCGTAAATTAACAATATAGTAAACAAACTGAAGTGATTAAATACTTCAATGTACAAAAGTTACAAGCATGGATAATCAAGTGATATTTATGACTATATTTCCGCCATCAAGCTAGTAAACATCCATAAGGTCGCAGATGTGCTATAGTTGGCTTGCCGTAGGACTTATTTAAAATGCAGCTCTTACCCTCATGAACATATGAGAATGCTTGATACATTGGGCACTTTTGGCTTCCCAGAAGCTAACAGTGCCTGAAGCTTTCAGTGCATGGTACAAGAATGCATATAATAAAGTACAGGCAAAAACAAGTAAAAAAACGGTTTTGAGCTCACATAACTTGCAAAAAACAAGACTGTCGGTGTAATTAAATGCTTGCAACTTTTTTTCTGTCAAGTAGAGTTCTTAACGATGGATTAAATGCATTACAATGGAAAACTAATAAGAGCCTTTCTGAGATACTACACCATTAGAGTCATGATTAATACCCTTGCAGAGCTAGGGGACAAACACTCATATTAGAGACGGTGTTATTAACTTGAGTTAATGTAGGCAGTGTCCCACTCATTACTTTGCTGCATGTTCTATGTACACATACCCAACTTCATTATATTGTAGTTTATCCATCCTCTACAAAGAATGGTAAAAGCAATCACTCACGGCAAAAACAATCGCTTATGGTATGGGCATTTTAATCAATCAAAGCAGCGATGCCGCTGTAAGCTTAGCTCTGCAGACTATGTATCACTTTTCAAAACCTCCACACACAATAAAATCAGTTTTCAATTAAACATGCATCAGTTTCCACAGTCTCCACTTTTGAAGTTACGTATTCAAAAAGTCTCAGTTGTATAAATCCTCCATTTCAAAGGCAGATGGAAGGTGAAAATGCCTAAATGAAATTAATAAAACTTGTGGACCACTGACTAAACTATAGCTTTCAAACTTATCTTTAAGACATTGCGGTGATCATTTAGAATTCTCCACCTCCAAATCTTTGAAGCCAGCAAAGAAAGAAGTTACAGTATTCATCATTCCACTATCTACTTTTCATGTACAGTTAATATCATTGACACCTACATATTTTTAAATGATAGTCCATCATTACTCCAGCCTGGGCCCGTATTCAAACTAAATTTGCACATAAAGAAAACTACATTTCATCTTTTGGCTTTCAAGTGTTCATGTTGCATAAATTAAGATGTAACATGAAACATAATTATGTTGTTTACATGCACCCACTATTCTTCATGCATTTGTGTGTAGTTTTCTATTGCTAGTGAAAATTAATTGCCATGC
This sequence comes from Plumapathes pennacea, assembly GCA_964036295.1. Classification (NCBI taxonomy): domain Eukaryota; kingdom Metazoa; phylum Cnidaria; class Anthozoa; order Antipatharia; family Myriopathidae; genus Plumapathes; species Plumapathes pennacea. Next base: position 33,670,002 of record OZ038463.1, on the reverse strand, counting down.
GAAACAAACAAATGCCTCATAATCAAATGATAGGAACATTTTGACAGGTTGAAATCGGTCCTGACTGAGTATACTTGTGAATCGCAGCTAAAACCAAGTCAGAAATATAGCAGATCAACTGGAAATTTATGAGTGCAACAATAACAATAAAAATGACTACTGACATCTTCCATTCCACTTCAGCAATCTCTAAGTATTTGTTCATGCATACTCAATCATTCTCAAATTTCGAAGTGAATATTGTTAATAACACGGCAAGACTGACGAACTGACTGACTGCAGTCTTGCTTGCAACTAAGCAAGACAAATACTTTTTTATACTTATCTTTTTAATTGTTGTGTGTTGCTTCTTGGTGGAAGGTTGCACTTTACTGAATAGTCACCCTTTGCAGTAAGGCACATGGTCACGCGCAAGACTTGTGTGCCAGGAACTTTTCCAAGTTTCAAGTTTTTAATTTCATTTTTAACACGCTTCTTGCAATAAGCGTTCTTACTGCAAGAAGTGTGTGGTTTCCAAAACAAATTTTCTGAATATTTTTTAATTACTCACGCCTTGGCTTTCGAGAACTTTAAAAACATTACCTCTTCCCGTTGTTCGCTTTTTGCTCCGCCGTGAAGACCAGGCAAGTGTCAGCGTCACCATCCTCCAGAAAAATACAAGAAACAGACAACTGCAGTACGTCTGTACAGCGGTCTTCTATTGCGCATGTTCACTTCCCTAGCAACCGGGAAAAGCCATTGTTGTGTCATTGGAACTTCAACTTCGACAGCGATTGTTTCGAAGCAGCGTTTATAAACATCGCTTGTATTCAATCAGTCCAAGGATCCCAATCTAAGACAAGGAGATCCAGTCTTCAAAACTCTAGGAACAGCAATGTCATCGGACTTGCGAAAAGATCTCCATTTGACTTCCACTGGAATTGGTCACAGCTACAGATCAGCGCATGGCTTTCCTCCTCAAGAACTCAAAGTAAGCTTGTCTCGAAACCGGCATCTCTTACTTAACGCGTTGATATTTATGTACTCTTCACTGGGTCGTGTTGAGTTTATAGTTCATATAAGCCTGGTTTCCATATGATCGCTTCGGTCGCCCCGATTGTCCGCAAAACTAGTGGGACGATCGCGATCGGGGCCGACGATCGGGACGATCAATTAAAAGCGATTGCCGTCGCAAGGATCGCCCCGGTTCTATCTCAGACGATCGGGGCGATAGAAATATTTGTAGTGGAAACCACCTCTGACGATCGAGACGATCATATGGAAACCAGGATTTAGTTTGTATCTTTTCATGGACTCCACTTTGAACTTTTGGTTTTGCATGAATGTAATTGATATGATATATACATGTATATATACAGTATGCTTGTTATAATAATCTCCTCGGTTTAGTTGCCAGAGGAAAAAAAAAAAAAAAAAAAAAAAAAAAAACGAGAAAAGAAAAACTATCGGTCTATTTCTTGTTATTTACAGAGAACTGTTCCTCGCGTGCTGCCCCCGGTATTATCCCATCCTGATTATGTGAGAGATAAAGATCATTTCCAGACCACGATGGGAACAACTCATGACTACAAGCCACACGGAGGGCCACTCAGTCATCCACTGTACAAAAAAGCAGCAGGTTCATGGAAATGCCATTATGTGGAAGACAACATTGCGAAGGTCAGAGCAACCAGTATGACTGTATTTAACATTACTCTATATGGAGACTGGGTACAGAGAGGAAATAGTCAGAGGCATGCAGCTATACACAGTGTGCAGTAGTGGCATGGGGGTTGAGCTGGGACAGCGTAAATCGTTAACCCTGTACAAATCTCGATGTACGTCCTACATGTGAGAATTATTACAAATGCATGAAAGGTATAAGTTTTTTTTTTTTTTTGCATTTTTTAAATTAACTTGTAAATTACTGATTTTTACTGTCTACACGTAGCTCAGAGTGAAACCCTGGAGGAGACCCCTGACTATGGGTAATCAGTCCAGTGAGATGAAAGCTCAGTATACCGGGCGCCCTGCGGCAAACCTGGATCCTGTGTACAATGCTGGTATTCAGCCATTTTTGCTCTCAGACCATCACCATGAGGGCAAAAGCAAAGTAAGTTTTACAGTGATTACACATACAGTACATGCAATAATTACAACCTGTTTTCAGTATATTTAATATAAACAACAAACTACTGTACTTTTGGTGAGATAATATGCACAGATAAATTTTTTGACGAGGATGAGCAGTTGTGTTGTTCTGCTTAGAAGTGAACATGTTGTTGCCCAAGAGTGAGGCTTGAGCTATACTAGGTAATAAATTTAACAATAGTTTCTTAGAAACAGCTTTAATTAATATTCATATCAATGTGCTGACCATAAAAGCCTTATTTTTTACCCACTTCTCCAGTCTTTGGTACCATCCACAATCAACAGCGGGATTGCTGGACAGAAGTTTTATCCCAGAGACAGAGGAGTGCTGTCGTACCACAGTGATCCATACTTGACAACCACACAGAGGGATCACAGAGCCTTCACAAAGTAAGTTAAATGTACTGTAGAGCAACAAGCTTCTCAAGGTCTCAATTTGCACTTGAATTCTGAATAAGTTTAATATTTAATGCAATATAACACCTTAGATTTCTAGATCTGTTTGTAATAAACAAAACAATTCCAGAACATGACTGATATAACTCACAATATTTATATATTGTGTTGTATATGCAGTCATGTTCTAGTATCGTTTTGTTTTTTGTGAAGAAATTTTCACAAAATACTGTTGTGCTTTACCTTCAGTTAATTATTTTAATTACTAAATTGTTTTACTATATTATAAAAATGATTGCTTGCAGATACTTTGAGGTACAAGACTGGTGTACTGATCAAATGTCTTATATTTTACCTGCAGACTTGAACAAAGTCGGTATCCAAAGAAGGAATATGCAACTTACTGGGAGTGTGAAGAGTACCCAAAAGCGTGGGGACATGGATCAAAGCACAATCCTCTGCCCCCTAACTCAGTCCCACGTAAAAAGGGTCCCATGAGGGACCAAATATGGTTTCGGGAGGGGACCACTGTCCCCAGGCTTCCCAAGTCAATGGATCTGGTACCGAACAAGTAAGGGACCTTTCACACCATACGTTCCATTTGAAAACGCATCTTCTTGAGAAAAAACATTCGTTTTTAAAATCACCCGTCCACATTACCCGTACGTTGAAAGTCTTGATAAGGTTCTACAGTACTATTTAGAGCCGATTTTAGCTTTTGACTGTTGCATGCAACCTTCCTTATGACACGAATCGTATGCCCTATGATTTTAATACTCATACACGATGCAGTTCGTGTCGTGAGAAGGCAGTCGCATGTGACAATCGCAAGCAAAAAATGTGCCGTGTAAATCGACCTCTAGAAAGCTATAAATTATCCAAGCATGTAGTTTTCCCAGCTTTTGCGGGTTTATGGGGCAAACTAACATTGGTTGTGTATCTGTGTTCCAGGGGGATGATTACGTTGATGAGTGAATCGTACACCAATCCACCAGAAAGGAAACGATGGGAGCTGTTCACTTGTGATGTACCCAAACCATGGCATTCCCCGTTAGAAAGTAAGAAAAAAATGAAGTTGTCTGAACATTATGAGTATCATTCCACGCATCCACTAATAAAATAAAGTTACTGTATATTCGATAAGCCCAAGAAATTGAAAGTACGTACCCAATAGTAAAACAAACTAAGTTGTATTCGATATAAAGAAGAAGCCTAAGAAAATGAAATTGCGCAAACAAAATAACCCTGGCTAACCCTGGAATTGGTCTAACTTTTTTTTGTCACCTGTGTGCCTGATATAGGAAGGTGTCGTTCAGAACACATGATGAAAATGTCTACAGTTAAAACAAGGTTTTAGTTAGGCTTTGATGAAAAGTCTGCAGGCCAAGAGGTTGAGAGAAAGTATTTGGTTAATCTTAGTTTAGCATAATCGAGCTTTGAACCACCGGGCTTTGACAGTTTCAGCTGACTTTTCGGCGCGTTTTTGTGCTTTCAATTTATTTGAGTTTTATAGGTTTTCTCGTTCGGCGCTTCCCTGGATTGTTGCGCGCGGGATTTTTTCGCGTTCTGTTTTAGTTTGGGAACCTTTGCGTCAGTGGCGTCGGCCGTATATGATTATTTCTTTACAGTTTGCACATCTCATTCCGCTTTTTTCTTCTTCCTCAGCTCCTGGCAAAGGAGAAACGTTTGCAGTACCCCGCATGTACAGCACAGAATATCAATATTATGGCAGCGCCAAACACGTGACTGTGTAAGGGCGCACTTGATCAGTCCCGGATGAAACGTTATTATCTCATTTACTGCACTCTAATGCTCTAAATCATTGGTGTATTTGCGTACACCTCAGAAGCGTTTGTTAGGATAATATCGACAATGGAATGGACAAGTTAGGGTGAAATTTTTAAAAGAAAAAGGCTTGAACAAACATAAAAATAACCAAGGTGTTTTGTATGTATAAATAATTGGCATCTATCGTATATGCCGAACTAAAGCGCACAAGAATTTCAAATTTTATGTTTAGTACATTAGCTCTATTGCGCTTTACATAGAATTCGAAAAAAAAGAAAAGAAAAGAAGAAAAAAAGAGAACTTATCAAGACTCCACACAATGTCACCCTGATCACTGCTGCGGGACTTTCTGTTCTAAGAAGAACTACGTATTAATATATAATTGTGCACCTGTGTACAGCCTGCCAACCACGATAATATAGTTTTCTCGACATAAACCAAATGTGGTCATTTACGGTCTATATGTAACTGAAACAAGCCTCAGAATTAACGGCTGCGCAAGTCTTAACACCTGCCTTGGAGGGAAAAAAGCATTTCCTTGTGCATTTGCCAGTCAGGAGGGTTCGTACGTCTGCTCAAAAACCATTAGCAACTTGTGTGCTTCTTATGTCTGACAAGCTGCGTGTTTATTTATTTTTTTTTTTTTATGTTGTGCCGGATTGTTTACCAGCGTCCTGTTTTCTCCAAGATCGTTGAAGCAAAAAGGGGAATGTAAAGCCTCGTTCGACTTGTACGATTACGCGCGAATACGATCACGCACGGATGTGATTACACACAAAACGATCACGCACGGATGTGATTACACACGAAACGATCACGCACGGATGTTATTACGCACGAATACAATCACGCATGGATGTGATTACACACGAAACGATCACGCACGGATGCGATTACGAGCGGATGCGATCTTGCGCAGAGACGATCACGGGGAGAGTAAAGGAATTACAAATTAAACAACAGTGACGTGAGAATAAAATCATCGTCAACTTTATTTGAGTGAATGAACTTCATGTTTTTTTTCTTTTTGAGAAACTGCGTTTTACATGTATGAAGGGCCAAAATGATGCCATTCCGTGAGTCATGTTTATGAAACGATCTAGACGTAATTTTTCATTCCAGTGCCTAATGCATTTATTAAGTATAAAGACGCTTTTGATACAGAAATGTCATAAAATCGTATTTTTGCATGCTCCTTCTTAATCTTGTCAGTCTTTCACATCCAAATCTGAAATTTTCTAATTAACCTGTAGCTAAGAATACGTCGTAAAATTGGGTGAGTTGGGTTACATGTTTTTGCACTTGTTTACTCTTTGACTGGTTCACGGAAGTCGTGAGACAGATTTGGCCAATCATAACAGAGATTGCATTTTCGACCAATCAGGTGTGAAGTCAAAACCAAGTTAATTGCTTTCGCTTCAGCTTCTGATTGGTTGAAAATGTTTTTGTTGTACATTGTCATTGGCTTCGAAGTATAGTTTGGTGGTTGTTGGTCTTGGATCATATTCTGCTTAAGGCCCTGTTACACCGTGCAATTTTCTCAGCAACTTGTCTCGCAACGCCGTTGCGAGACAAGTTGCTGCAGAATTGCACAGTGTAACAGGACTTGTGTCGCAATTTTTGTTGTTGCGCGCAACGTTGCACGAAGTAGAACTCAGTTCTACTTTTCGCAACGCGTTGCAGCAACTTGCAACGCCATTGCACAGTGTAACACCCCTCCAGCAACTTGTCTCGCAATTTTTGCCTTGGCGCGATCAAGAGCGCATGTGCGCCTTCTTTATAATTATTCAAATTCCACCGTGTTGACGTCTGGAATTTGCAGCGCGCCAATCACAATTTTTTCCAAACTTTCCTCGACATCAAACGTTGCAAGTTGCTGAGATCGCGTTGCACAGTGTAACACCCAACCTCCGCAACTGCAACGATACTTTTTCAACCGTTGCGAAACAAGTTGCTGAGAAAATTGCACAGTGTAACAGCGGCTTAAAGTCGAATCGAAACCGAAATGAAATTAACGACGTCTGTTGATTCATTACGCTACGAGGCGCGCAATGATTTATGGGATTTTAGAATATTTGTATGCGATTGTTTCCACTGTCCACAACAATAATGTTGCCATCTTTGGTGACCGCGATGCCACATGGGTTCTTGAAATTTCCCTCGTCTTCTCCAAAAGTGCCAAAAGATGACACAAACTCGCCGTTTGTGTCGAAGATTTGTACGCGGTGATTATGATAGTCGCTTACCAGAATGTTGTCCTCGTCATCACACGCAATGCCTTCTGGGCCGTCAAACAGTCCATTTTGAGAACCTAAAGAAAACAATTAAACCAAAGAAATTTAATAGGTATCAGGAGAAGTTTGTGAATTTCCATTATCGTGGAGAACTTGCATTTCGCTATTATTGTAACAACTGTACAAACTGGGGAACAGTGTGGGATGACCGTAATGATAGTAAGGATTAAATGGTGTTGAAGATGATAATTTTGGTGACAATGGCGCGGTGGTGATGATGATGATGACGATAATATGTGATGATGACGGTGGTGATGATGATGATAACGATGATATAGTTATGATGACGGTGATGATGATGATGATGATGATGATGATAGTGATGATGACGATAATGATGACGATGACGATGACGACGAAGACGATCACAAAGGCGATCATGGTGACGATTGTAATTTTTACAAAGATTACGATGATTATGATGTTGATTATGTCGAAGTAGGTGTTGGTGATGACGTACGACTATATAATATGATGTAATATCGTACTCATAAAATGGCAGTTTTGTAGAAGATCGAAATATCAGATCCAGTTGTCGATATGGTGTTCCGGTTTGATGTCCAGTGCACGTCCAGGGTTATTAACTACTTTCTCAATAAAACTGCTATCTGTGGAACTGGAGAAGTCCTAACACTACTATGGCAGACAAAACAACTTATCTAACATACAGACACTATGGCTTACCTTCCTTGCCAAAATCAAAGAGAAAATTTCCTTCGATGTCAAACACCTGAACGCGATCATTCACACAGTCTGCCACGATGATCCTCCCTCGTTGATTCATGCACAGGTGATGTGGATAAATAAACTGTCCCTTGGAAAAGCCCTGCGACCCAAACTGACGCACGGACTCCCCGTTCATATCAAACAACTGCACTCTGTGGTTGTCTTGCTCTGACACCAGTACCAAGCCCCCGGAGGAACACTCCACTCCGCACGGGTGATTTAGAGAGCCTGGTCGCCCAGTTCCAAAATTCCCAAACATGCGGATGAATCGTCCGTCCTCGTTGAATACTTGAATCCGATGGTTGTTGAAGTCTGCTACGATCATGTGGCCATTAGGAGCGTAGGCGATCCCCTTGGGGTTTTTAAACTGCCCCTTTTCTGAACCTTCGGAACCGAATTTGAACATGAAAGTGCCGTCCATGTCGAACACTTGAATTCGGTGATTGTTGCAGTCCGTGACCGCAATGTAGCTGTTCTGCTCGTCAACTGCCACGTCCCAAGGCATGTTGAACTCACCTAGGACCAAAATAAATGAGCATAGTTTAAAAATACGCCTCTAAAAGTATAATCAGCCCCATAATATTGTCCGAAACCGACAAAACGTGATATCTATCAACACTATAAATAAAATTATGCAAACTAAGGTTCTGCGAGCTTAAGAAAATTACACCAAAAATCGACGGGACTGGCGTTCACTGACTAACAGTCAACAAGGCTGGTTCACTATGGAGCGAAGAAAGCGCGCGACCGGTTTACACGGTAAAAATTGTAAAGTAAGCGCAAATACAAGTGCTGCACCGTGTGAACCAGCCTTCAAAGTTCACGCAACTAACTGATTGCAAGTTTCTTAAAAGATTCAAAATCGAGAAATCGCAGCATGTTGCGGCACTCCAAATATGGCGAAGAATAATGTAACTGTACGCGTCATACCTCCGCCTGTGCCTTCACTCCCAAAACATCTCATAACTCGCCCCACTCTCTGGAAGTCCGCGCGTCCCGCAACGTTCACCGTGAAGGGACTGCCGTTGATGTGTCTGTTTCTGATTTTGACGCTGATCTGGTGATTTCCTCGCACGCTCGGCTGGTAAGACACAGTGAAGGTCCCGTCTTCATTGTCGATTGTCTGGACTGAGAGTACAATGGGGTAGAAAATACTCAGATAAAAACTATATTTCACTTGCTACAATTAGATGCGCATGCGCAGTGATTAGCATATGCGTGTACGTGTTCACGTCTCTTTTTGTGTCGCACTGCGCGATATCATGTTTAATAATTCAAGGGACCTCTTATCCAATTCGATGTTTTTGCATATTTACTCTGTAAATGCGCGAGAAAAATAATCCAGAGCTAATCTTAGCATAACAACCAAGTAATAAGCAAAACTTGCCTTCTACTGGGTCCCCCTCGGGTGGCTCAATGGCAACACTCAGGGGCTCCCCCGTGCCACTGTAAAGTTCGTTCATACGATCTTTGGCCACCACAACAAAAACAGCCTCGAGCCCAGCTTTAGCGCGCTGCACACCCATGCCGTTTGTGAAACAGTTAGGCGGGTGCGCATGATAGGTCTTCACGCTGCCCGAGCTCTCGATCGCCTTCCGAAACTCGTCCGTCGAGAAAGTATAGTCTATGACTTCGTCCTCCAAAGGCTCGTACTCCAACTTGACGTCATTGAGATCCTGCAATCGCTGCGACATTTGCTTTCTGACCATCATCACTTCGGCTTCGTTGCCATGCTTCAGGACTTTTTCTGTGAAGTCGATGCTGCTGTTCAAGTTTCCCAGCATAAGCTCAAGCTCTTCTGCTTGTATTTCGAGCGTTTTCTTCTTCATGTGATGTATTTGGTTGACCTGAGCTAAGATTTCTTGCTCTCGCTCTTGGATTACCTCGACACATCTCTGGAAATTTTTGGACACTTCCTGTCTGACTTGTTCCGTGTGACCGTCGAGACGTTTCTGCATGTTTGTAACTTCGTCTATCGCATCTTTCAAGGGACCGATTTTTTTCTTGGTGTTCATCACTAACACGCCGACCTAATGGAAGATAATTTTGTATTATCAGCACTGAGATTGCTAAAATAGCACGACCGAATTTTACGCTGTGCAATTAATGTCTCAGTAACTCGCCTCGCAATGCGTTACGACAAAAATTGTGATCAGATTTTCACTGTGAAAGCGAATCATATACAACTTTTCTAGCAACGGTTGCGCTTATATAGTCATTGAATATTACACGGCATTTCTACTTGCTGCAGAGTTCGCTTTGTACAGTCAGTGTAACAAGGACTTTACGTAACACATGAAACATTTTAACAGCCTTGTCTTTAGTGTTAAGGCTTCACCTCGGAGCGGTGCCTTTTGTCCACGTCCTTCAGATACCCATAACGATGCTCCCTGTGGACCACGATCAAGCACTCTCTACACACGGGTTCGTCACAAGTTTCACAGAAATATTTCAAAACCTCGCGGTCGTGCGTCGAGCAGTAAAGTGGCCGATGAGTCAACAACTTCTCTTGTCCTTCCTGCCCCTGCAGCTCGTTCAGGGCGATCACTTCGTGTTCTTTAGTAAGCCGTGTTCTGCGATGAGCCGCGACGCACTGCGCGCAGAGGAACTCCATGCATTCGATGCATCTCGACGTTGCGCCGTTCTGCTCCTCGCAATTCGTGCAGTAGAGCGGTCTGGAGTTACTCATTGCCACGGACAGAAAATCCAGCATGTTGTTGATGAAGAAGTTAGTGCTAAGCGCCGCAACGCCCTCCGCTGGAACTGTCAGCTCGCACCTACACGTTGGACAAACGATGATGTTTTCTCCGTTGTCGATTAGACCGTCCAGACAGTGCTGACAAAACGTGTGCAAACACGGTAGCACTTTTGGTGTTTTGTACGTCTCGAGGCATATCGGACACTTCAGCAAGTGTTCGGAAAGCTTCTCCACTTCCACTGACGCCATAGCGTCCGGCTTTTGTTTCACAGATGGGTCTCAGCTCAGGCCAGTGCAGTTCACTACATTCGTTGCGGCAAAACCTCAATTCATTTCATTTGTTTTTTTGGACCGATTTCGTTTATACGGGCGAGCAGTTTTTGCTGCTACGCCATTGGCAAACATGTTTTCTTCAACATTTTCATCAAGTAACAGCTGCTGTTAAAATACCTGTTAGCCACCCGCACCTACCTGCCCACGTATTTTATTCTGCTTGCGCGACTTCTGCCGTGCACATTCCGTCCCAGGCTTCGAGCTAATACGAGAGAGATGGCCTGGTAACGAGTTTTCAATTCAGTCAGAATTTTCCCATATTTCATTCGGTGAACGATCGAGATACAACACTTAGAACTCAAACTGCCCCTCTTCCTCGACCGTACCAGCATGTATGGTTAGATGCGAATAGAGTTAATTTGTCGACAAAGATGGCCATCTAACATCGTGTTCGACGCCTTCACTCGATCGCCGAGCGGGAGTCCTAACATTTTATTCGGTCAAGCCAGTATTTATACAAATACATCAATTCCCTTATCCTCTATGCATGAGAAAACGTAGTTTATATCGGAGAGATTCAAGGGTTATTGCTGAAGAAATGCTATCGGCACGGGTAGTGTAGTGTCATCACTGCTCGGTTCGGTTTAATTTAATATTTCGAGCTAACGATATCGTATATGATTTCATGGCCACGAAGAAAGTATTGGTGTAAGAAGGATAACGAAAAAGAAGGATGATATAAAATCCACTGAAAAAGAACTCAAGATCCGATCAATAAGAGATAAAAAGGAAAAAGAAAAAACGGGCCAGTCCGGGAATTGAACCCGGGACCTCTCGCACCCTAAGCGAGAATCATACCACTAGACCAACTGGCCACAGATAATGAACCTCGTGAAAATTTGCATTATTATATTAAAAGACAAATTTCGTTCTTTCTGAAGCAGTGTGTTATAAGATACAAAAACGGGAAGTAGCAGTTCATTGCGGAATATTCGTTATCGTAGCTGAATAGTTGTCGAACCGGCATTGTAGTTATTTCAAATGAAGAACTTGGTTTTGCTACAGCAGCTGGACAAACACCTGACTTTACCCCGTCACTTCTATCAAATTCTTAGATTTAGCTGTGAGTGACACTGTGGCAATAATATCGGCCTGCAATGTCAAGCACAAACTTAAAAAAAAGATTATATGGGGGGTGGGGTGGGGTGGGGATGAAATGTAAAGGTTGGCATGCGCTCACAGGACGAGTCTCGGCCAACTGATGTTTGCGAACTCGTTGTATAGTGTGCAGTGCGATGTATTGTCGCCCTCTTCTAACAGCTGGATGGTGAAAATATATTGTATGGCAAAATGAGCTGATTGGGAGCTTTGCTTTAAAACCTGCGCTTTTTCTTCTTCTTCTTCTTCTTCTTCTTCTTCTTCTTCTTCTTCTTCTTCTTTTTTTTTTTTTTTTTTTTTTTTTCCTTTTTATATCAGACAGACGTCCAGAAAATCGCGCCGGCAACTCGAATACCCCTATAAAATGCCGATATGATTTTCTCTTATTCAGCCTTTCGTACAGTTTACTTTTTGGTAAAAGAAATGGATTATTTTTCATGCCTTATTTTTTATGGCAGAAGCTCCTGACGAGCCTACCACGCGGATGGCCCTGTGGACGAGGTTGGACTTCTGAATATTTTGAAAGAAAATGACACGTGATACCTGTTTGTTGCTACATCACGCCGCAAGAAGGGGGTCGTTAACACCTGCCCGCCACGTCAGACTGTATAACCATGCATGTCGATTCAATTGCCACGGCAAGTGCTGCAGGGGCGCTAGTTCTTATTCAAGTGATCTTCCTCATGCAAGGCCTGTCTGTCCAAGGTAGGGTGTCATGACAAATTACTGTGCTGCAAAATATTCACACATGAATTTTGCTAGGAATCGAAGAACGGTACATTTAAAACAACTATAAAAATTCCGATCTTTTGGGTGAGACAAAACATTTCTTTTTTTGGCTTGGATGTTACTGAAGCATTGAATGGGGAACGAGATTATTGAAGCTGACATGCAGAGTTGAATGTCGTAGGGTTAGATTTAGGGCTTCATTTGTAGTTAGAACAACTCTAACCATAAACCTGCCCAAAACCTAGACTACGAAGCTTGGTTCTGTCGGCTTTGTTGCTTAATTTTCACATTGGCCCGTTTTTAGTATAGTAGCATCCCAGAGTAATTAACAATTATTCGCCAAAGTGGAGGCGAATAGCGGTGGATATTTACCGAGCCGTTTCGGCGAGGTAAATATCCACCGCTATTCACCTCCATTTCGGCGAATAATTGTTTTAGTATATACCAACACAAGTTTAATAGCCAACTCCCAAATAGCTATTTTATTTCCGACGAAAGTGGGCAAAAATTAGGTTCGCGCGCCATTTTGTTTTATACCGGAAACCGCCGGGAGGTGAATAGTACTTGATATTCCGAGATTGAGGAGCCAATCAGAGCGCACGAAAAGCACTATTCACTTGTGTGGTATATACTAAGTACAGATATCATGAGGTATATCCAGCAATAAATACATAGTGGTGATGCTTGTTTTGTATAGTTTAGACGATAGAGCATCGTACTAACGAAATCAGCTGCCTCCCAAACTTAATTGTCTCTCAGTGTCTGCCTAAATTTGCTTGACAATAACGGTGTTATTAAATTACCTTGCATGTCGTAAATAGCAGCACAGTCAGAGTCCATTCGTCGGCGCAATGCTACCGGACAAGAAAAGAACCTGCTACATTATCTGTTCGACCCCAGTCATTACAACAAACACGTGAGACCAGTCGCACGTAGTCAGGACGCCGTCCAGCTGACTTTCGGACTCGTCGTACACGAGATCGAGGACTTGGTAAGGAGATACAGTAGATATAGTCAGCTCAACCAAGATGGACACTCCCCCAGTACCCCCCTCCCCCAATTTATTTATACCTGATAATCAACTAACTCGAACGAACTCCCCTAGCTAGCCACTGACGGCAAGATGGTCTTCCGTAACTAAATGTTCTAATAAGCACCCCCGGTCTACAAGGTCAATTTTTGAAATAAGCACCCTCTCCCCTTTTTCATTCCGTCCAATTGAGCACTAAAATTAGTAGAGAAACAAGACAAATTACGCGGATTAGATGCTTGGTGATGTATTTTTGAATACGTGACGCGCACGCTTTTCACTGCTTCTGTCTAGGACGACAAGAGGAGTGTGCTAATCATTAGAGCCACAATCAAAGAGGTTGGTCAGAAATGTGTATTAATTCATTGTGTATTGTATATTTGTGTCGTATGTGTGAACCAGCTTCTACCGCGAGCGGTTTCTGTAGCAATGCAAATTAAACAATTTGCCTTACAACATGTTTAGGAAAGCGCCTTTTAATTCGAGCGTTTTTTAGACTCAGCTGTAGCTTTGGCAACCTATTTATCGTTTTCTTTCAGTCCTGGGTTGATATTAACTTAAAGTGGGACCCTGCACAGTTTGATGGAGTAGAGTACATCAGCGTGCATCCTACAGACATCTGGATTCCAGATATTGTCCTCTACAACAAGTGAGTTTGTGATTGGCCCTGTATTATTAGTGGCTTCAATTCTGGTTGGTTGAGAATGTTTTTCTTCGCCTCATCTTTGATTGACTATGTTATTATACCTGGGCTTCTGGTTGGTTGAAAGTGCTTGTTTTCGGTCTCTGCGATAAGAGCTGTTATATACACTTTTAATAAAGCATTTTTTCAAGGTTGCGCGTGCATCCAATCTTGACGGGCCAAGACTTTCAAATTAAACTTCTAACTTTCATTCGCGGCGGACTGTACTCGTCCTCGGTGCAGGTCCGTGATTTTGCGCCCTAAATTGAGTTAGGACGGCTATATTGAGTTCTTAAGCCGCATGAGTGCTCGCTAAACAATTCTGATATCGAAGGTTTTGGCTTGTCAAGCTTGGATGCACGCACAACCTTAAGGTCTATTGTTGGATTTGGTTTCTTGAAAGTACATCGAAATATGCCGTGGAACTGCATTGTATACAGCTTGAGTCCAGTATTTTTAACAAAGATTTTGTCTTACGTTCTTATACACGCTTTTTATTTGTAACTTTTCAGCGCCGGTGAGGGGTTTGGGGCGGGAGTAAGACGTACAATGGCTGTGGTTCGTCACGACGGCCTCGTTTCCATGAATATCCCGTCAATCATCAGGAGCAGCTGCAATATCCGTATGGTGGATTATCCGTTTGATTCTCAAAATTGCATCTTGAAGTTCGGTTCCTGGGGTTACCACGGCGGGGCTGTGTCACTGAATCTTGAGGTGGGACGGAAAAGAAGCGAAGTTTCCTAAAAAGCGCGCGGCATCAACACGCAATATTTTGGGTGTTTTTAGCCCCGAGTCTAAAACTAAACCGACAAAAACGGTTGACACCTTATTAAACCTGGAATAGCCAAATCACGCTTTGATCAATAAGCCACTTTCACAATTATCCGCACTTTTTACTCCCCACACAAACGAGAGTCAGCCAAGTAAATCTCTCTGCTGAGCTTGGTTTTGTGTCCACATAATTGCATTAGACACATAGAATAAGTTATACACTCTTCCCGCCACGTTTTTATTGTCTGGTAGCTCCAGAAAAACTTCGGATTGGGTCTTGAAAACTATTATTACGAGGATGATAGTGAAACTCATTTTTCCGCGCACTAACCACATGAATGGTTTGACTTCTATTACAGCAACAAGCAGCTGACTTGAGTGACTACGCGGAAAGTGTGGAGTGGGAGCTGAATAATGTACCGGGAAAATTCAACTCCGTCAAGTACCTGTGCTGTCCGTATCCGTACCATGACATCACGTACACGCTGGAGATCAAGCGTCGCTATTTGTACTACGCCATGTACCTGATTATCCCCTGCATGATGATCTCTGCTCTCACATTATTGCTGTTCTTCCTTCCCCCAGATTGCAACGAGAGGATGACCGTAGGTAAGGGGAGCAGACAAAATGACTGCATTTGTCATGGACTGCTGACCTGTAGTTGTCTCAGTTTCCGTTATTGCCAACGAGCAAGCCGAGCGAAGACGGTCGGCTTGCGAGGCGGCCAGCATAAATGCCACGCGAAGTATTGCAGCAGGCAGAAAAACTCTCGATTGAGCTGTTAAAAGTGTAATGTAAGGTGTAGATTCCCTGGAGACTTCCCCGGAAATATTAGAGCCAACAGAGCCAATGAAAGGAGATGTTGATTTATGGTGCGACCGTTCTTAGCCAATCAGGAGGGAGTATTTTGCACGAGGTTAACACATGCACTCACTAGCATCTGTCATCGAGTTCTTTTTCTCTCGTTGGCACTTAGCGAAAGCTACAACTAGTATATATATTACATACCTTAGAAACTTTCTTTTCAAATTCGGATATACAGTGTAGTGGAGGAAGGTAGACTTGCACTCCGCCTCCTCCTTATCTGGTCTTTTATTTTTTGTAGGCTTGGCCCTCCTGATAGCGCTGAGCTTCTTTTTCCTGCTGGTGGCTGATAACATGCCAACAACACCTGAGTCGGTACCGCTGATCGGCGCGTACTACTCAGTGACCATGATTCAAGTGTGCTGTGTGTTCTTCATGACGTGTTGGGTCCTGAGGTTTCATTATCACAACCCACTTGATGGGGAAGTGCCCAACTGGATGAGGGTAAGTCCCTATTTACACGGATACCGCCTTGCACTGGTGCATAGCCTGCGTCTGATACACCCTTCTGTAGCAAAAAGTAAAAGTAAAAAGTAAAGTATCTTTATTTATACACGGTAAGTAATTCAGCAGAGCTGGTGGGGCCGTGTTTTAACTCAAAGTAAATCTCTTAAAAATCCCAACTGGTTGAAGGCAAACCAGTTGGCTATTTACATAACGTGGCCGAGGATTTGAACGCGGGGCTACCGTGTTACAAATTCAGCCAGTGCTCAGAGCGGGACTTGAACCTGGGACCTCCGGATTTCAAGTCCGGCGCCCTAACCACTCGGCCACGCTGCCTCCTGTCAGACCTGGCGAGATCTGGATGTTCACAGGTTTCGGCAAAAACTTCGCCAGGTCAGAAAAATTTTCACCAGGTTGACCGCTTAATAGGTTTGAGAGGAATAAGCATAGGCGTGGAGGACACCAGGAAGGACAAAAACTGGGCAGGTAAAATAAAATAGTTCACCAGGGCCCAGGTAGGCTTAAATTTCCCCAGGGAGGGGAAAAAATCTCACCAGGTCTGTTGCAGAAGGGTGTTCAGATCACTGACCCTGGCCGATCAACCAGCCTTCAGTCAATCTTCTGTAAGCGTTTACATGAAAAAAGCTTTAGCAAGTGCTGTACATGTAACACAGAGTGAACTAGGCAATCCTTATATTCCAGGTGGTTCTCTTGAAATGCGCAGCTTGGATTTTCTGTTTCAAGTTTGGCAGTCAGTCTTCTACTGAGCCGCTTCAAGAGGAAGCCGTGGAGAAAGGTAAGTTCTCCTGTTACGTAAAGCCGCGAACAATATAGTCCCATTCAGGAAGGAAGATGATTGGTATAGGGATTATAATGACCGTCATGTCCAGTGGACTGAGCTAGCAGAGAGAATTAAACTTTTACAAAAGAATTGAACTCAGAAATAAGCATTTGGAATGGAGAGTTATAACGAATCAAATGGGAATGTCGTTTTGAGCTTTGTATTTTAGTCATGAATATATGACATCCTCAAGTTTGTGTATTCTACCTAAACAGCTAAACAAGCTTTAAACGGCATCGAACCTTCCAAGGAAGTCGCCCTAAGAAGTGCTAACAGCATCCTGGCTGAAAACCTGCACCAACAAGAAATCATGGAGGAGAGACGACAGGAGTGGAGAAGGGTCGCCCTCGTGCTAAATCACATCTTCATGTGGTTATATATTCTAACGACTGCGTTATCTTACGCTTTAATCTTCATGCGTTCACCCATCATTTGATCCACAACGCGGGTACCTTGAAAATAGCTTCAATTCTTAAAACAATGTACGATGGTTTACCACGGGCGACGCAAGCATAAACGGACGATCACAGCACAAGAAAAATTACCTGTAAACTGGAACCATAAAAAGCTGAAACACAACAGTATTTAAGAAACAAGTAATTCCAATTTTTTAGTTGGGCATCTTGGGAGCCGTATTGCTCCAAGATTGCGCACTGATACTGCGCATGCGTATGTTTTTTTATGTTTGTGTCTGCGTTGTGCGTGTGGTCCAGGCCTTATTAACTTGCTGCAATAAAATGTAACATATTATTTTAAGGAGACAGTTATAAAATAGACTTTATACTTGTCTCACTTGTCTGTGCAAGAGACAAAATGTTGTTCCCAGATGTACAATTATCCATGTTTTCAAACACTTCGGTTGCTATGGAAAGTGAAATTTTTACATGTAAGTATTTTAAATTAGAAACAAATACAGCTTGTCTTAACCAATCAGATTTCAGAAATTCTTAGCCTCGTATTATAAATCGTGTAATTATACCAAATACGAGTAAATAAATTGTTGTTGTTGTGTGCGAAGAGGTTGTTTTGCACTGCATTTCTTTTTCAACCTGCATGCCTTTAGCTGTGGAACACATGTGCAGCCATTTAAATGAATGACGTCTAAAGCTTTTCATTCTACGACCAATAAGACTGAGCAGCACGTGACTGTGCGGCTTTTGGCGAACGTTTATTTTGACGTACGCGTCTTTACAGTGAACCAAGTACCTGCTGTAAAACAATTTGCATGTAGTTAAACAAGCAGCTCTGTAAATCTTTCTTTGTGCTTATCAGTCTTTAACATGATTATAAGAAAAACATGGAAAGTTGGAATTGGAGGAGCAATAATGTTTGTGGCCGTGAGTGGTAAGTAGTATGAAAGGCTACTTGAATGTTGTGTTTGTTTGAAATCAGGAACCCAATAATACATTGTTAGCATCTTACTATTCCAGTCGAAGCTCCC
Source organism: Plumapathes pennacea (assembly GCA_964036295.1). Classification (NCBI taxonomy): domain Eukaryota; kingdom Metazoa; phylum Cnidaria; class Anthozoa; order Antipatharia; family Myriopathidae; genus Plumapathes; species Plumapathes pennacea. The sequence goes on along the minus strand of OZ038463.1, from coordinate 33,651,737 downwards.
GTAAGCGGACCCTCTCTTCAAGCCGAGAGTGCCCGTAACTGGAACTGCATGGCCGCTTACGAGAATGATTCTCGTAAGAGGCCACTTGCATTATATAGCCAGCGCACACCGGTGTTTAGATAGATGCGGCCGACAGGCTAGCAGTACAGCGCATAGGTGAACGCTCACGGGAGCTCGACTCACATGACACTTTATACATGACTTAACTCTGTCAAATGTTACTCAGGCTGTAATTGCTGTCAGGACAATACTTATGCGTCGTGAAAAAATATTTAACGCAGGGGGACCCCCCAGGGGGATATTTTGTAATTAAATGCAAAATGGCGGACTGAGAGCCTGGAACACACGTCAGGCTAAAAAAGCTTGTGAGACGTCTATCATGAAATTCACTTATACTTATCAACCTCACACTGAATCTCTCGCCAGGAGTTCTTGGTGTCCCCCAAGAGGACAGCATTACAGCATTTTTACTAAACAGCAGTCGGTATACAAAGAAATTCCGCCCGGTGTTGGACCACACAGACACCATCGAGGTGAAACATACCTTACTGGTGAAGCAACTTGTTAAAATGGTAAGTCATCGAGTTCGACGAGACAAAGTACAATCATCCCGTTATCTCAAATTCTGCAGAAGAGCGAGTAATAGTTCGAGATTTCGGAGCGGATTTCGTTTCGGAGAACAGTCGAAAATAATCGTGTGATTGCTTTGATTTTATTAATATTAATATTATCCATTAATTGATTTTCGTAGAATTAAATGTTTGCTGGAGAATAGGTGATCTTTTTGATAATTTTTGATTAGTTTTTCTTTCATTTTACTTAGGACGAAAAGAGTCAAATGATGGTCACAGACGTTAGAGTTAATATGGTATGTCGCTGTATTCTATATCTCAATATAATAATACGCTTATAAGCAATCGCTGGCCCGGATGATGTGTGTGTGCGTGTGTCACGCTCTTTCTCAGGCCTCCTCATTCCTTATATGGACAAATAAAGCCGGTAATACAATAATGTGTGCGGTTTGGATTTCTGACGTAACAAATGCCCGCATACTCGTAGCAAGGATAACTTACAGTCGGTCCAAGATGACTATGGATCAAAGATATGTTCAGTTGCATACCCCGCTCCACGATGAAAAGCATATCCTGCGGTTCAGAATTTTAAAGGAGAGAGAACACTTTGATCGTTTCTTTAAACGTAGCTTCTTATCGCATACAGCAATGGACTGACCAGTTCCTAAAGTGGGACCCTGGTCAGTACGGAGGGATAAAACAAGTGAACATAAACTCGGGATATATCTGGACTCCACAGGTCATCGTATACAACAGGTAATCATACGCGCTTATTTTTATAACTTATCCACCAGCCTTTCCGCTCGGCCACTGAGAATCAGTTTTCATGCAAATCAAACTCATATTCAAAAGAAGGATTTTGCACTGGACCTCGTTTATATAGACAGAGGCAACAGGCATCTCGACCTTTGGGTGTTTGTGTTTTGCGTCACCGCTGTTTTTCTTCTCAACTTCTGCTCCCGGCTTCCGTTCAGTCAGTATACTTCACCAAATTTCACTTCATTCTTAGCGCCAATGACGACCACTCACAAGACTGGAGTCAGTACCGAGCCATTGTGACGTCAGAAGGTAACGTCACGTGGCTTGTTCCCATGGTGATCCATAGCTCTTGTACCATCAACGTAAAGTACTTTCCAATGGACGAGCAGGTTAGCAATTAGGTTTGCTGGTCGTAAGTTTAGATCACGAGATAGCAAATTGCAACCCTGCTGACATTATGTGTGTAGTACTTGCCATCACACAACATTTCAAACCATTTATGACCTCATCAAATATTTCGTCTTGCGCGCAAATGTTGGAATCATGACACGTGACCCAATAACGTCCGCTCGCGTTATCAGCCGATGATTCCCGGCTCGCGGAAATTACGCGCGAGCTGAGAAATACTTGCTTTAAAACATACAATTTTGAGAGAGTTACGACCAAATACTTAAAGAGATGTAGCCTTATCTTTTGTCCAAATATACTGAAGAACCAAAAATATGAGTAGGAAATAGGAATAAATTGATAACAAGAATAAACAAAGTTTGACGTGTGAATCTTGGAATCCAGGGTACCAGTTAGTACATCCTTCTTTCATCTACGCTATAGCGTTGCCATTTGAAATTTGGTTCGTGGAACTTTGACGTCACCAAAATTGATCTTCGTTTGGCTAACGACCACGCGCTGACAGGAGACTACGTACCGAACGGGGAATGGAAACTACTGAGTGCTTTGGCCGAGAGGAGTCTGGTATCGCACATGTGCTGCAACTCCATGGTGTCAGAGATTACGTATTTCTTCCATCTCAGACGGCGCATGCTCTTCTACGTCATCAACTTCATCATGCCTTGCGCACTGATCGCCGTGCTCACCATGTTGTTATTTTTGATGCCGGAAGGTTAGTCTGAGTTGTAACCAATCCGAGCTCAGCATTTGAGTCACATGCACACTTTCTAAAAGCCGAATCGGCTCGCTACAGTAAATGCCCATAAAGATCGGCCGCTTATATTTTATCTAACACTAAAACGTGAAAAGACAGTAACAGATAAAGACCATGTCCACACACGTATAAGTTTTCGTTTGAAAACTGTTATTCTTTTCTTTTGTCGAAATTTTCTTCGTCCACACGATACCGTTCTCGATTCAGTTTTCCTTGGTTATCTGTCTTTCACAGATACGGGCGAGCGAATGGCAGTGGGCATTACAATCCTCCTGTCTCTCGCTGTGTTCTTCTTGATGGTCGAAGAGAAGTTGCCAATTTCTGAGAACCTCCCTCTGATCGGCAAGTACTATTGTTGTACCATCATAGAAGTGTCCCTGTCCTTGGTGGCGATGTGCTGCGTGTTGGTGATCGTCCATCGGCAGCCTACCCAATTACCGGACTGGATTGAGGTATAGAGAGGGCGTGTGGGCGAGTTGCCCATACCGTTTTCCAAATATTAACGGTCTATTTGAATTAAACCCCCTATCAGGAGCATCGGTAGAACGACCCGCCAGTCTAACTTTTACCCCCCACACCCCCCCCCCCCCAAAAAAAAAGGAAAACTGTGACTCGCCTTTTCCTGTATATTTGTATGCTCTTGTTTATGTAAATAGTTGCTTATACATACATGCATACTTTATTAGGTGTTCCCCGAAGGGGCTTCTGTAATTAGTTGTATTATTAGTTTGGTGAAGTTAAATAAATTCATAAATAATTTTAGGTGCGCAAAGTATTGTGGTTAAATAGGCTCGATAATTAAAGTGCTGAAGATAAACAGCTGTAAAATGTGCTTGTTTTTAGAAATACGTCTTAGGCTACATGGCAAGAATCGTCTTCTACGACACAGGACTGGCCAAGGGGACGAACACTCAAGGCGTCGAGCGACCGACCGACGACCAGCCGACTGTAATTACTGGGAAGATGACGAAAAGTAAGTTGAAAAAATCCATGGAATATCATCAAATACCCAATTAAAACCACGAGCAGAACAAATATGAGGCAAAACAGCTAATTTAAACTTCCTACACGTCGCTGCAGGTTTGGGTAGGATTATAAGACCTTATTTAAAAGACAAACTTCACGTCAGTCGAACTCCATGCAAATGAGCAGAAGCCATTTCTTCACAATATTTGCATTTAGTTCGATTGTTGTGAGGTGCGACGTGTAACCTGGGCCTAAAATATTTTACACATTTTTTATTTTTTATTTTATTTTTTATTTTATTTTTTGCGATATCGGCTGAAGTTACTTTAGCGGTTAAACTCAAAGCTCTTCTTGCGACCACTCTCGCAAGCGACCAGCTCTATAGTTACAACCACCCGTGAAACCCCATTTGAATCGTCACTCAAACTTTGTAACTAAAGCTATAGTAAGCGACCGTTCCCGTGAGCGACCGCTCTCGTAAGCGAGCGTGACCACTTTTGGGAATTACCAACTGGTCTTTTCCTTTCTTAAGCTCTAGTAAGCGATCACTTAGAGAGTATTAACTCGAGATCTTATCTACGAACCAATTAGCGCATTATATTATTTTATTATTGTAAATGTTATCATGTAGCATATACTTTTAGTTATAAGAAATAAATTTAATTTAATTTAATACATTGTTGAATATCAATACGATTCAAAGTTCAAGATGATTTTACGCTGGACCACCGGTGGAGCGGCTTTGTACTAAAAGCTCTGGTAAGCGACCAGCCTCTATTGTTTCAGTGCACGGGCGGTTGTTAAAGCGACCAGCTGTAGTTACGACCACTTTTTAGAATTCCCGAGGAGGTCGTTTACGAGAACTTCGACTGTACTTTTCTTTTTACTGCAAGCTAACTTGGTTGCGATATCGAGGTACACTTTAGCAGTTACTTAATATTTATTTATACTGAACGCGCAAATTTGATCGTGACGTCGCGTCTGACAAGTCACGTGTTGTGTGAACAAGGCTCATTCAGTGTGACACATTTTTCTCTCGTGTCAAATAGAGGGACAAGACAAGAAGGCTGCCCAACCAACCGCGGAATCGAAAGCCATCAAGATTATGGCGGAGAACATCAAGGAACAGGAAGAAGAGAACCAATTGCGTGAGAAATGGATCATCACGGCCAACGTGTTCAATCGATTCTTTCTCGTGCTCTTCACGTTTTCTGTTGTTATCACTTTGTTAGCAATGTTTTCTATGGATCCTCCTATACCCACATTTTAGATAACTTGGTTCAAAGCGGTGTGAATGTACACTCCGTGCAAACCAGTCGACTCAGAGCAACTAAGGCTCTTTTAGTAAATGAAAATACGCCATTTTCAAATGGCGCGGGTTGCATAGCGGCTTCACTGAGGTAAATGAAAATCGAAAATATTAAATAACAGATTATGCGGTTGGAGTTGTTATTTTGATTCTATTTACCCGTTGTTTCGTCATTTGAAGAAAAGTGGATAGCACCTGCAATGGGCGACCACAAGTCCAAAGGCAACCGACTGGTGTGAGAACAATAACCCTTCTTACTGGAACCGGTTAAATAACAAACAACCATACCCTTCTTACTAACACTGGCCAGTTGGTCTAGTGGTATGATTCTCGCTTAGGGTGCGAGAGGTCCCGGGTTCAATTCCCGGACTGGCCCATGATTTTTATAAATTCTTTTAACAATTTGTCACAGCACCGGATGAAAACTGCGCAAAAAAAAACAAAACCTGTTCAACTAGGTTTATTTTGTTACTTAGTTTTCTGGGTCGAGTCACCTTTCTTTGACAGTGAAATGCTTTTCGTCTGATCAACGGAGCAAAGGTCCCGGCAATCCGAATCAAAACCGGCTGGGGACTGGGCCTAACAGGTGCCACACAAGCAACAAAAACACACACGTCCCTCCCCCACTCGGTTGCTCTGTGCGATGCCTACTACTGACTGCATGTTGTAAAATATCCAACACGCGGGCTATAATTGTTCTGCAAGTAAGTTTTTAATGTCTGTTGAAGACAGATTAGTTATTATCCCATCCCCCCCCCCCCCCCCCCCCACCCTCCCCCTTGTTGGAAATCTTGCTATAAATATGTGGTGAAATAATGACACTGAAGTGCTTAATAAATACTTATGAACAACATTAAATAAACTGTTTACACTAAAGGTAAAGGGCTCAGCTGGCATGATTCTCTAATTCATATACTTATAAACTTGCAATCGTTGCAAACCAGCAATTTCAAGTTGCAAATTCATTATATCTGATGTTTCAAAATTGTTCGCGGTTGCAACCTTTTGATGCTACTTGCAAAGATTATTTACAGTAATCAAGACCTTTGATCGTTGAAGTGTCAATATAAGATACATTTGTTCCATACCAGATCATACGCCGTTCACTTCAAAGCCAAGTATCATACCTGAAAAGAACGGGAACAACATTAATCATAAATCAAAGTAGCAAGGCAGCTGTAAGCTCGCGCATTTGTAAAAGCAGAAGTAGCTGTTTATAGAACTGGCTCAATTCACCACTTCGTGGTGAACGCGGGCTAAAAAGGTGTTTTATAATAATTGAGAGAAAAGAATTATCGACGCGGTATTCACGGGTCACGCGACCGCAGCACTCTCCAAAATAACAGATTGTACCTTTTTGGCTCCTGAACTAAAAAGAGCATGCCTGAATTAGTCCAGATGCCAATTTTGGATTGTCTAGGCTTCACTTTGGCGAAGCAGTGGCAATTTGTTTTTTTGAGATTTGATAAGAGTTTGTATGCGGCCGCCATGTTACTCGAACTCGGAACACGAAATGAAGTTGATCCGTGACTCAGCTTGATGTTTAGTTACTTCACATCTTTCGCAGTGCCAATTTTAAAATGTTTCGTGATGGAAAACTTTAAGCCTTGTCCTCACTAGCGCATAAGCATAAGCATAAGAATAAGAATAAGAGAGCGACAGTGGCGACATAAGCATAAGCATAAGGATCAAACATGTTCGTTCCTTATGCTTATGCTTATGCTTATGTCGCCACTGTCGCTCTCTTATTCTTATGCTTATGCGCTAGTGAGGACAAGGCTTTATAGTTCAGACACAAGCACCGATTTTAGTCGGTCACGAGCGTGTCACACGGCTTTGTTGTCACGGTATTCAAACGTCCATAGCTCCCGATAGATATTTTGTATCGACTCAAAATTTTGCTTTAAGTCTTAAGGCATGATAGTCTTGAACATACCAATGTATTGGACTTATAGGATACGTTACTTTTGAGATGGCTTTTTATGACGTTACATGCAATACCTGACTAATTCGCATACTTATGAACTTGTAAACATTCACCGGAAATGGATATTTTTGGCTATTGTAAAGCCGAAATTCAATACCTTTCAGCCTAGTATCTTCCAAGCCGTATTTACTGTCACTATAGAAATTTTGGCGGATAATAAACCAACGGCTTCAGATTTGTTTGCGATGACGCCATCGGTGCCACTGATTGTTTGACCTTCATGGCACCGCGCCAAAATGTTGCAATAACAACGCAAAACACAACAGAGTGAAACACAACCAAGCTCAGAATCAATGGCCAAACAAACTTCGAACGCATGACAAACCTTCATAATGAGAACACGTTCCGAACAAAAATATGGTCGCAACAACTACGACAACATCTTGCTTTAAACTGCGTTGTTCGACACACCCTGTACGCGACCTTCATCATGCCCAAATTTGGAAAACCGCAACTGCTTTATTTGGAAATCCATTGTTGACAACAGAGGGAAGTAGGGAAGTAGGGAAGGGAAAGTGATTACTATACCTCGCAAATCCCACAAAGTGGGATTCACGAGCTAAAAATTGAACTCCGTTTGCGACAACGTGAGAGCTTTCATTTGAGTGGCTACACCCTTAGATTTTATTTGACATTTCAGGAGTTGTAAGTGAACACTGCTATTAAAATGTACTCACTGAGAGCTTTCATTTGAGTGGTCACATATTTAGGTTTCGTTAAACGGACTTGAAAAGTCGTCAAAAAGATGTATTCGTTTACTTACACTTCCTCTCCTGTCCCTTTGTCCTTCCGCCTCACGACGCTGCCAATCCTTAGGAATGTCTGTTGTCTCTCGCTTTTTGGTGAAATGGCTACAACCAAATCAAGGGCCTCCTGCAAAATTAAAAAAATACAAAATACAAAATACAAAATCAAATGAGCCGAATAAGAGATTTATCAAAAGCTCAATGGTCGTGCGTTTTATGGTAACTGAAAGCAAAGTGTAGAAGGCAGACAAAGTGTGCAGTGTTTTCACGAGCTCGATAATTGAAGGTTCTGTGAGAGATTGGACTCCTACACATCAAAGCAGTGATGCCGCTGTTAGCTCGCGTTCGTCGATAATTGAAGATTCTGTGAAAGGGAGGGGGTCCTACATATCAAAGCAGCAATGCCGCTGTAAGTTCGTGGTGGGACGCGAGCTTAAAAATACATTGACGTACTGACCGACTTGCGCTTCATGGCTTTCGTGAGTTCTTGACGCGCTTCCTCCGCACTGACTCCTAGGAGACTGGTACCCTCCACGTTTAAGATCTGATCACCCACACTTATCCCACCTGGCAAGATGACATCCAGAATATCTGAACTTCAGATACGTGTACTAGTTGTTCAATTGTATAGTGAAGTGTAGTGTCGTGCTGTGTTGTGTTGTGCAGTAACTGTAATGCAGTGTGGTGACTTGTAGAAATGTTTGCAGTTTCACGTGTTGTGTAGTTTCGCGTGTCGCGTCACATGTTTTGTTCGTAGTGCCACGTGTTGTGTAGTGTCACGTTTGTGTAGTGTTAGGTGTTGTGTTATGTTATGTCACGTGTTGTGTAGTGTTCCGTGTTGTTATGTCACGTGTTGTGTAGATTTACGTCCTGTGTATGTAGGTCACGAGTTGGTTTATTTTGTTTCACTTGTTTAGTCGTGTCATGTGTTTTGTTTTGTTGCGTAGTGTAGTGTAGTGTGGTGTGGTGCTTCGTACTCTTAGTTTTGTGCCCCGTTTACAGTGCATGCGCTTTAGGCATATGCTTGACAGCAGCATAATTTTACCGTGTTCTGATATACAGCCAGATGTAATTTCCTTCACAAAGATTCCGTTATCCCTTTCTTCTACATCCATTCCAAGATCTAAAACCTGGCAAAAGAACACAACTGTAAATTTCTCCTCCAATCTGTTAATGTATACGACACAGTTCATATACCCCAGTTTCACCTGAAAATCAGTGTATTGTGTTGTGCTGTCTTGTGTTGTGCTGTATTGTACTGTGATGTGCTGTGTCATGTCGTGTCGTGTCGTGTCATGTTGTGTTGTGCTGTGTTGTGCTGTGTTGTGTTGTTTTGTGTTGGTTGTGTTCTGTTGTGCTGTGCTGTGCTGTGCTGTGTTGTGTTGTGTTGTGTAGTGTTGTGTCGTGTTGGTTGTGCTGTGTTGTGCTGTGCTGTGCACTGTACCATTACAGACCTTTTCAATTGAGAGAAAACGCGCTTCCCTATCACCCAGCACGCCTGGTTCAAACTAAGAAGGAAACGAAAATGTAATATATTAAAATAAATCTGAGAGTAAGACAATTAACAGCACAACTAAATATCTTGGATGTCAACATACATCTACGTTGCTTGGGTTCAGCGACTCCTTCACTAAGAAAGCATCCTCGATTTCCTGTTCACTTCTATTTGCATGCACCTGCACCCTGTAGGATGGTAGGGAAAAAACAGGGGACAACCCTTTTCACTTCCATATTTTTCTGTTAAAATTAAATTTTAGTTGAAATTAAAAACAAAAACAAAATCACACACACACAAAAACACAAAAACACAAAAACAAATAAATCAAAACAGCAAGGCAGCTGTAAGCTCGCGAATTTGTAAAAAGGACTTTTTTGCGGAAGTAGCTATTTATAGAACTGGCTCAATTCACCACTTCGTGGTGAAAGCGGGCTAATAAGTGTTTTATAATAATTGCGAGAAAAGAACTATCGACGCGGTTTTCATGGGTCACGCGACCGCAGCACTCTCCAAAATAACAGACTGTACCTTTTTGCCTCCAGAACTAAAAAGAGCATGCCTGAATTAGTCCAGATGCCAATTTTGGATTGTCTAGGCTTCATTTTGGCGAAGCAGTGGCAATTTGTTTTAATGAGATTTAATAAGAATTTGTATGTGGCCGCCATAATTAGTCGAACTCGGAACACGAAAGGAAGTTGATCTGTGACTCAGCTTGATGTTTAGTTACTTCACATCTTTCGCAGTGCCAATTTTAAAATGTTTCGTGATAGAAAACTTTATAGTTCAGACACAAGCACCGATTTTAGTCGGTCACGAGCGTGTCACACGGCTTTGTTCTCACGTATTCAAACGTCCATAGCTCCCGATAGATATTTTTCATCGACTCAGAATTTTACTTCAAGTCTATGGCATGATGGTCTTGAACATATTAATGTATTGGACTTATAGGATACGTTACTTTTGAGATGGCTTTTTCTGGCGTCACATGCAAACCAAGAATTGAAATACCTGACTAATTTGCATACTTATGAACTTGTAAACATTCACCGGAAATGGATACTTTTGGTTCTTTTCAAGCCGAGATTCAATATCTTTTGGCCTAGTATCTTCCAAGCCGTATTTACTGTCACTACAGAAATAATCAACGGCTTCAGATTTGTTTGCGATAACGCCATCGGTGCCAATGATTCTTTGACCTTCATTGCACCGCGCCAAAATGTCACAATAACAGCGCAAAACACAACAGAGTGAAACACAACCAAGCTCAGAATTAATGGCCAAATGAAAATGGCCAAACAAACTTCGAACGCATGACAAACCTTCAAAATGAGAACACGTTCCGAACAAAAATATGGTCGCAACAACTACGACAACATCTTGCTTTTTAAAAACTGCATTGTTCGACACACGCCTTTATCATGCCCAAATTTGGAAAATCGCAACTGTGTTATTTGGAAATCAACTGTTGGCAACAGAGAGAATAGGAAAGAAAAGTAGGGAAGGGAAAGTGATTACTATACCTCGCAAATCCCACAAAGTGGGATTCGCAAGCTAAAAACTCAAGGGGGGACCCTTACTAAAAAACCAAGGAGACCATTACCAAAAAAAACTCAAGGGGGGACCCTTACAAAACAACCAAGGGGGACACTTACCAATACAACCAAGGGGAGACCCTTACAAATAAAACCAAGGGGGGGACCCTTACTAAAAATACCAAGGGGGACCCTTACTAAAAAAACCGAGGGGGGACCCTTACTAAAAAAAACCAACGGAGGACCCTTACTAAAAAAACAAGGGGGAACCCTTACTAAAAAAACCAAGGGGGGACCTTTACTAAAAAAACCAAGGGGGGACCCTTGCCAAAAGAACCAAGAGGGGACTCTTACTAAAAAAAACAAGGGGGGACAATTACCAATAAAACCAAGGGGAGACCCTTACAAAAAGAACCAAGTCGAGACCCTTACCAATAAAAGCAAGGGGGGCCCTTACTAACAAAAAGCAAGGGGGAACCCTTACTAAATAAAGCAAGGGGGGACCCTTACTAAAACAACCAAGGGGGGACACTTACTAAAAAAAACCAAAGCAGGACCCTTACTAAAAGAACCAAGAGGGGACCCTTACAAATAAAACCAAGGGGGTCCCTCACTAAAAAAAGCAAGGGGGGACCCTTACTAAAAAAAGCAAGAGGGGACCCTTACAAAAAAAACCAAGGGGTGACCTTTACTAAAAAAACCAAGGGGGGACCCTTACTAAAAAAACCAAGGGGGGCCTGTTACTTAATAAAACCAAGGGGGGACCCTTACTAAAAAAACCAAGGGAGGACCCTTAGAAATAAAACCAAGGGGGGACCCTTATTAAAAAACCAAGAGGGGACCCTTACTAAAAAAACCAAGGGGGGACCCTTACTAAAAAAACCAAGGGGAGACCCTTACTAAAAAAACCAAGGGGGGACCCTTAGAAATAAAACCAAGGGGGGACCCTTATTAAAAAACCAAGAGGGGACCCTTACTAAAAAAACCAAGGGGGGACCCTTAATAAAAAACCAAGGGGGGACCCTTAACAATTAAACCAAACGGTGACCCTTACTAAATAAACCAAGGGGGGACCCTTACCAATAAAACCAACGGGGGGGGCCCTTGCTAAAAAAAGCAAGGGGGGACCCTTACAAAAAACCAAGGGGGGACCCTTACTAAAAAAAACAAGGGGGGACCATTACTAAAAAAACCAAGGGGGGACCCTTACCAATAAAGCCAAGGGGGGACCCTTACCAATTAAACCAAAGGGGGACCCTTACTAAAATAACCAAGGGGGGACCCTTACCAATAAAACCAAGGGGGGGCCCTTGCTAAAGAAAGCAAGGGGGGACCCTTACTAAAAAAACCAGGGGGGGACCCTTACTAAAAAAAATGAAGGTGGGACCCTTACTAAAAAAACCAAGGGGGGACCCATACTAAAAAAATCAAGGGGGGACCCTTACTAAATATAGCAAGGGGGGACCCTTACTAAAAAAACCAAGGGGGGACGCTTACTAAAAAAACCAAGGGGGGCCTGTTACTTAAAAAAACCAAGGGGGGACCCTTACTAAAAAAACCAAAGGGGGACCCTTAGAAATAAAACCAAGGGGGGACCCTTATAAAAAAACCAAGAGGGGACGCTTACTAAAAAAACCAAGGGGGGAACCTTACTAAAAAAACCAAGGGGGGACCCTTACCAATTAAACCAAAGGGGGACCCTTACAAAATAAACCAAGGGGGGACCCTTACAAATAAAACCAACAGGGGGCCCTTGCTAAAAAAAAGCAAGGGGGGACCCTTACAAAAAAAACCAAGGGGGGACCCTTACTAAAAAAACCAAGGGGGGACCCTTACAAATAAAGCCAAGGGGGGACCCTTACTAAAAAAATCAAGGGGGAACCCTTACTAAAAAAACCAAGGGGGGACCCTTACTAAAAAAACCAAGGGGGGACCCTTACCAATAAAACCAAAGGGGGACCCTCACCAAAAAACCAAGGGAGGACCCTTACTAAAAAAACCAAGGGGGGACGCTTACTAAAAAAACCAAAGGGGGACCCTTACAAAAAGAACCAAGGGGGGACCCTTACCAATAAAACCAAGGGGGGGCCCTTAATAAAAAAAGCAAGGGGGGACCCTTACTAAATAAAGCAAGGGGGGAACCTTACTAAAAAAACCAAGGGGGGATGCTTACTAAAAAAACCAAAGGGGGACCCTTAAAAAAAGAACCAAGGGGGGACCCTTACAAATAAAACCAAGGGGGGACCCTTACCAAAAAACCAAGGGGGGACCCTTACAAAAAAAATCAAGAGGGAACCCTTACTAAAAAAACCAAGGGGGGACCCTTACTAAAAAAACCAAGGGGGGACCCTTACCAATAAAACCAAAGGGGGACCCTTACCAAAAAACCAAGGGGGGACCCTTACTAAAAAAACCAAAGGGGGACGCTTACTAAAAAAACCAAAGGGGGACCCTTACAAAAAGAACCAAGGGGGGACCCTTACCAATAAAACCAAGGGGGGCCCTTAATAAAAAAGCAAGGGGGGACCCTTACTAAATAAAGCAAGGGGGGACCCTTACTAAAAAAAAAAGGGGGGACGCTTTCTAAAAAAACCAAAGGGGACCCTTACAAAAAGAACCAAGTGGGGACCCTTACAAACAAAACCAAGGGGGGCACTCACTAAAAAAAGGAAGGGGGACACTTACTAAATATAGCAAGGGGGGACCCTTACTAAAAAAAAAGCAAGGGGGGACCCTTACAAAAAAAACCAAGGGGAGACATTTACTAAAAAAACTAAGGGGGGCCCGTTACTTAAAAAAAACCAAGGGGGGACCCTTAGAAATAAAACCAAGGGGGAACCTTATTAAAAAACCAAGGGGGGACCCTCACTAAAAAAAAAAAGGGGGGACCCTTACTAGAAAAATCAAGGGGGGACCCTTACCAATTAAACCAAAGGGGGACCCTTACTAAAAAAAGCAAGGGGGGACCCTTACCAATAAAACCAAGGGGGGGCCCTTGCTAAAAAAAGCAAGGGGCGACCCTTACTAAAAAAACCAAGGGGGGACCCTTACTAAAAAAATCAAGGTGGGACCCTTAATAAAAAAACCAAGGGGGGACCCTTACTAAAAAAAACCAAGGGGGGACCCTTACCAATAAAGCCAAGGGGGACCCTTACTAAAAAAACCAAGGGGGGACCCTTACTAAAAAAATCAAGGTGGGACCCTTACTAAAAAAACCAAGGGGGGACCCTTACTAAAAAAAACCAAGGGGGGACCCTTACTAATAAAGCCAAGGGAGGACCCTTACCAAAAAACCAAGGGGGGACCCTTACTAAAAAAATCAAGGTGGGACCCTTAATAAAAAAACCAAGGGGGGACCCTTACTAAAAAAAACCAAGGGGGGACCCTTACCAATAAAGCCAAGGGGGACCCTTACTAAAAAAACCAAGGGGGGACCCTTACCAATAAAACCAAGGGGGGGGGCCCTTACTAAAAAAATCAAGGTGGGACCCTTACCAATAAAACCAAGGGGGGACCCTTACTAAAAAAATCAAGGTGGGACCCTTACTAAAAAAATCAAGGTGGGACCCTTACTAAAAAAATCAAGGTGGGATCCTTACAAATAAAGCCAAGGGGGGACCCTTACAAAAAGAACCAAGGGGGGACCCTTACCAATAAAACCAAAGGGGGACCCTTACTAAAAGAACCAAGTGGTGACCCTAACGAAAAAAACAAGGGGGGACCCTTAAAAAAACAAACCAAGGGGGGACCTTTACTAAATAAAGCAAGGCGGGACCCTTACTAAAAAAAAGCAAGGGGGGACCATTACTAAAAAAACCAAGCGGGGACCTTTACTAAAAAAACCAAGGGGGGACCCTTACTAAAAAAAACCAAGGGGGGACCCTTAAGAAAAAAACCAAGGGGGGACCCTTAGCAATAAAACCAAGGGGGGACCCTTACTAAAAAAACCAAGGGGGGGACCCTTACCAATTAAACCAAAGGGGACCCTTACTAAAAAAAACCAAGGGGGGACCCTTAGAAATAAAACCAAGGGGGGACCCTTACTAAAAAAATCAAGGTGGGACCCTTACTAAAAAAACCAAGGGGGGACCCTTACTAAAAAAAACCAAGGGGGACCCTTACTAATAAAGCCAAGGGGGGACCCTTACCAAAAAACCAAGGGGGGACCCTTACTAAAAAAACCAAGGGGGGCCCTCACTAAAAAAACCAAAGGGGGATCCTTACTAAAAGAACCAAGGGGGGACCCTTACATATAAAACCAAGGGGAGGGGCCTTACTAAAAAAAGCAAGAGGGGACCCTTACTAAATAAAGCAAGGGGGGACCCTTGCTAAAAAAAAGCAAGGGGGGACCCTTACTAAAAAAACCAAGGGGGGACCTTTACTAAAAAAACTAAGGGGGGACCCTTACTAAAAAAACCAAGGGGGGACCCATACTAAAAAAACCAAGGGGGACCCTTAGAAATAAAACCAGGGGGGGACCCTTACAAAAAAAACCAAGGGGGGACCCTTACTAAAAAAACCAAGGGGGGACCCTTACTAAAAAAACCAAAGGGGGACCCTTACTAAAAAAACCAAGGGGGGACCCTTACCAATTAAACCAAAGGGGACCCTTACTAAAAAAAACCAAGGGGGGACCCTTACCAATAAAACCAAGGGGGAACCCTTACTAAAAAAACCAAGGCGGGACGCTTACTAAAAAAACCAAAGGGAGACCCTTACTAAAAGAACCATTGGGGGACCCTTACCAATAAAACCAAGGGGGGGCCCTTACTAAAAAATCCAAGGGGGGACCCTTACTAAATAAAGCAAGGGGGACCCTTACTAAAAAAAAAGCAAGGGGGGACCCTTACTAAAAAAATCAAGGGGGGACCTTTACTAAAAAAAAGCAAGGGGGGACCCTTACTAAAAAAAAAGCAAGGGGGGACCCTTAGAAAAAGAACCAAGGGGGGACCCTTACTAAAAAACCAAGGGGGGACCCTTACTAAAAAACCAGGGGGGGACCCTTACTAAAAAAAACCAAGGGGGGACCCTTACTAAAAAAACCAAGGGGGGAACCCTTACCAATTAAACCAAAGGGGGACCTTTACTAAAAAAAACAAGGGGGGACCCTTACCAATAAAACCAAGGGGGGACCCTTACCAATAAAACCAAGGGGGGACCCTTACCAAAAAAACCAAGGGGGGACCCTTACCAATAAAACCAAGGGAGGACTCTTACTAAAAATACCAAGGGGGACCCTTACTAAAAAAAAACAATGGGGGACCCTTACTAAAAAAAGCAAAGGGGGACCCTTACTAAAAGAACCAAGGGGGGACCCTTACCAATAAAACCAAGGGGGGCTCTTACTAAAAAAAGCAAGGGGGGACCCTTACTAAAAAAAGCAAGGGGGGACCCTTGCTAAAAAAAGCAAGGGGGGACCCTTACTAAAAAAACCAAGGGGGGACCTTTACTAAAAAAACCAAGGGGGGACCCTTACCAATTAAACCAAAGGGGGACCTTTACTAAAAAAAAACAAGGGGGGACCCTTACCAATAAAACCAAGGGGGGACCCTTACCAATAAAACCAAGGGGGGACCCTTACCAAAAAAACCAAGGGGGGACCCTTACCAATAAAACCAAGGGAGGACTCTTACTAAAAATACCAAGGGGGACCCTTACTAAAAAAAAACAATGGGGGACCCTTACTAAAAAAAGCAAAGGGGGACCCTTACTAAAAGAACCAAGGGCGGACCCTTACCAATAAAACCAAGAGGGGCTCTTACTAAAAAAAAGCAAGGGGGGACCCTTACTAAAAAAAGCAAGGGGGGACCCTTGCTAAATAAAGCAAGGGGGGACCCTTACTAGAAAAACCAAGGGGGGACCTTTACTAAAAAAACCAAGGGGGGACCCTTAATAAAAAAACCAAGGGGGGACCCTTACTAAAAAAAGCAAAGGGGGACCCTTACTAAAAGAACCAAGGGGGGACTCTTACCAATAAAACCAAGGGGGGCTCTTACTAAAAAAAGCAAGGGGGGACCCTTACTAAAAAAAGCAAGGGGGGACCCTTGCTAAAAAAAGCAAGGGGGGACCCTTACTAAAAAAACCAAGGGGGGACCTTTACTAAAAAAACCAAGGGGGGACCCTTACCAATTAAACCAAAGGGGGACCTTTACTAAAAAAAACAAGGGGGGACCCTTACCAATAAAACCAAGGGGGGACCCTTACCAATAAAACCAAGGGGGGACCCTTACCAAAAAAACCAAGGGGGGACCCTTACCAATAAAACCAAGGGAGGACTCTTACTAAAAATACCAAGGGGGACCCTTACTAAAAGAACCAAGGGGGGACCCTTACCAATAAAACCAAGGGGGGCTCTTACTAAAAAAAGCAAGGGGGGACCCTTACTAAAAAAAGCAAGGGGGGACCCTTGCTAAAAAAAGCAAGGGGGGACCCTTACTAAAAAAACCAAGGGGGGACCTTTACTAAAAAAACCAAGGAGGGACCCTTAATAAAAAAACCAAGGGGGGACCTTTACTAAAAAAACCAAGGGGGACCCTTACCAATAAAACCAAGGGGGGGCCCTTACTAAAAAAAACTAAGGGGGGACCCTTACCAATAAAGCCAAGGGGGGGCCCTTACTAAAAAAAGCAAGGGGGGACCCTTACTAAAAAAGCAAGGGGGGACCCTTACTAAAAAAAAGCAAGGGGGGACCCTTGCTAAAAAAACCAAGGGGGGACCTTTACTAAAAAAACCAAGGGGGGACCCTTACTAAAAAAACCAAGGGGGGACCCTTACCAATAAAACCAGGGGGGGGCCCTTACTAAAAAAAACTAAGGGGGGACCCTTACCAATAAAGCCAAGGGGGGGCCCTTACTAAAAAAAGCAAGGGGGGACCCTTACTAAAAAAGCAAGGGAGGACCCTTACTAAAAAAAAGCAAGGGGGGACCCTTACTAAAAAAACCAAGGGGGGACCTTTACTAAAAAAACCAAGGGGGGACCCTTACTAAAAAAACCAAGGGGGGACCTTTACTAAAAAAACCAAGGGGGGACCCTTACAAAAAGAACCAAGGGGGGACCCTTACTAAAAAAAAGCAAGGGGGGACCCTTGCTAAAAAAACCAAGGGGGAACCTTTACTAAAAAAACCAAGGGGGGACCCTTACTAAAAAAACCAAGGGGGGACCCTTACCAATAAAACCAGGGGGGGGCCCTTACTAAAAAAAACTAAGGGGGGACCTTTACCAATAAAGCCAAGGGGGGGCCCTTACTAAAAAAAGCAAGGGGGGACCCTTACTAAAAAAGCAAGGGAGGACCCTTACTAAAAAAAAGCAAGGGGGGACCCTTACTAAAAAAACCAAGGGGGGACCCTTACTAAAAAAACCAAGGGGGGACCTTTACTAAAAAAACCAAGGGGGGACCCTTACAAAAAGAACCAAGGGGGGACCCTTACCAATAAAACCAAGGGGGGGCCCTTAATAAAAAAAGCAAGTTGGGACCCTTGCTAAAAAAAGCAAGGGGGGACCCTTACTAAAAAAACCAAGGGGGGACCTTTACTAAAAAAACCAAGGGGGGACCCTTACTAAAAAAACCAAGGGGGGACCTTTACTAAAAAAACCAAGGGGGGACCCTTAATAAAAAAACCAAGGGGGGACCTTTACTAAAAAAACCAAGGGGGACCCTTACCAATAAAACCAAGGGGGGGGCCCTTACTAAAAAAACTAAGCGGGGACCCTTACCAAAAAAACCAAGGGCGGACCCTTACCAATAAAACCAAGGGGGGACCCTTACTAAAAAACCAAGGGTGGACCCTTACTAGAAAGGCAAGGGGACCCTAACTAAAAAAACCAAGGGGGGACCCTTACTAATAGAAACCAAGGGGGACCCTTACAAAAAAACCAAAGTGGTGACCCTAACGAAAAAAACAAGGGGGGACCCTTACAAAAACAAACCAAGGGGGGACCCTTACAAATAAAACCAAGGAGGAATCCTTTCTAAAAAAAAACCACTTTCTAAAAAAAACCAATGGGGACCCTTACTTAAAAAACCAAGGGGGGACCCTTACTAAAAAAACAAAGGGGACGCTTACCAAATCAAAGCAGCAAGGCAGCTTTAAGCTCGCGAATTTGTAAAAAGTACTTTTGCGGGATTGGGTATTTAATAGAACTGGCTCAAGGCCACATAGTAAAAATTGCTGAAATTTAGGTATGTGGAAGTTCGCATCCGTTTCCGCGGGCCTCCACTTTTGCTGTACCGCGTATTCGATTTAGTCTCAGTTTTAAAAACCCTCATTTACGAGGCGGCAGAGGGTGAAAATAATAAAACTTAGACGCTCGAAATGGGAGAATTTAAAATTCTTTACCGAGTCCAAATCTTTGAACCGGAAGGAGACCTTCCGGAGTCGCACTGAAAAAAGTCTATCCGTGACTTCATTACTCATGTCATGCACAGCTTATGTTCAACATCTACATATTCATCAGAGGCCATGATACTCCAGCCTGGGCTGCATTCAAGCTAAATACGTGCTTAAAGAAAACACGCCTTTCTTCTTTTGGCTGAGTTTCAAGTCGAATAAGTTTAAATGAAATCTGATAACTTGTTGACATTACTTGCGGTTTTGGTCAAATTCATTTTCGAATTCTTCTTCTCTCAGTTCTCTACAGCACTTTTCATTGCTGGCGAAAACTATGCGAAGCAAAGCAAATATAATCAAACGATAGAAATGTTTCGACAAGCTGAAGTCGCTCGATCGCGATCAGGGCTGTCAGTGGTCGCGGGTCTTTCAACTTTGACTTACGCTTGTCAAACCGAGAATTTACCAAAACCTCTGTGACAATGGTTTTGAAGTGCAACAGATCTACTGGCAATTCAGGAATACAATGATAACAATCAAAATAACTCCAGAAAACGTCTTCCCATCTCTTCGTTTCTTCATGCGTATTTGCTGATGCTCAAATTTCAAAGGCAATTGTTGACACAGCATGACGGACTGACTGACTGACACAATCTTAACTGCAATAAGGTGGGACGCTTAAAAATGCCACAGCAAAAACTACTTCGACGACCGCGTTCTCGATTTTGTTGCGTTGTCGGTAATAGCGATACTGCCCAAATTGGAACAGAACGACTTCCATATTTGGAAGCCATTGTTGACAGCACCGGGACACATTCCAGTTGACTGGATCGCATGAAGCTTCGCTTTTCAGCACTTCGTGCTGAACGCGAGCTTAAAAACAACAGGAAAACAACAACAAATCAAAGAAAGTACAATCAACTCCCTCTTAACGGACACCCCTCTAAGACAGACACCTGATAGGAGCGATTCCTGCCGTTTCTTCAGTCATTTACTCTTACTTAACTCTCTTTAAGACGGACACCTCTCTAAAACGGACAGTTGGAGCTGGTCCAGAGAGTGTTGACTGTATTTTTATAACCTTGTAATATAATGCTTCATAATAACTGCGGATGCCACTTTCATTTGCATTGCCTGTCCATAATACATATAGTATGTGCTTTATCAGATATAAATCATTGTACTCTCACACTTGCAAAAATCCCTTTCAAATTGCCAATAAATAGTTATCGACGAGTTGCAATATCAAAAATACAAACTCCGATAAATTTCTGAATTTGAAAGCTGAAGTAGTCGCACTTACACTTCAGTAAACATCGCCTTCTTCATACCGTTTGGAGTGGAATCGCCATCACCAACTGACTTGTCGCTGCTGCTTTCAGGCAATATTTCACCACCTGCCAAATGATACGGGTAATCAATGAGCATCCCATAAGTGAACCTGCAGTAACCATTTTCATTGACCACACTTTCCAACATATCACAACGGGCATGACGCTGCTCTGTTTCATACAGTTAGAACCACGCTATGTCTAACTCCCCGCTACATCAAGCAGAATCCGATTTCCCTTGGAAACGAACTTGGTAGAAATTTCCCTTAGTAGAACCTCGAATTGTTTCTCGCTTCCCTTGAGAGTTCGATATAGGGGTTCTAGTGCATAACCTACCTCAGTGGAATTTTTTTCTGAGGAGAGGCATTTTCATTAAATAGGAAACTCCATAGGTCACTTTATCTACCCATCGCCTGAGGCAGGATCAAATTAGTCATATATTTACCTCCGTCTTCCTCTTTGCTCTCCTCTCCGCTATTTATCCTCTGACGTTCTTTTTCTTTCTCAGCTTTGTCCTTTCTTTCTTTTTCTTCTGCCTTCTTTAACAGCAATTGAGTCTTTATGGCAAACTCTGGAACGGTTTCAATCTTGTTTTTGCTTTCTTCTTGGTTAATAAACCGCTCTGCTTCCTGCAAAAACAATTTGAAAAGACTGTTCACAACTTCCTTTTTAAAAACAATGACATATACATATATCTTTTGAGCAAAAACTCAACAACAGCAATAACAAGAATATAGCAAAAACAAATTGGAAAAACAACAACAACCCATGATACTTCGCGCGCACTCGTAATCAATCGTTGAGTTACGATTTTTAATACAGATGGACAGTAATGTCCCTGTTTGCGCCGTATTTGCAAAGGATTACCAAGACGAATAATATTTTCTCTTCGAGTCCATTTTTTGAAGTCTCCCTCGATTCCTTCTAATCCATCATGTCCGAAAAGCTCAAAGTACGCTTATGAGCCGTTCATTTCTGGACGCTGATTAGCTGAGAAAACGATGCCCAATCACATGGAGGGTACTGGAAGCCGCTTGACTGTACCTTGCTGTGTCTTAAGACGATAACCAAATCTTGGTGAGCCCTCAGTAGATAAATTGCCTGTAAACAAAACAAACAAATTAACAAACAAACAATCACGGAACGATCTTGTGGAAGTATAAATATCTAAACTAGAAAAACGATAATCGCAGATATCCCCTCGCTCAGTAGTGGGTTTTCGGAAAGCGGGATTCTTGTTTATTTTCGGTTCGGAGATTACTTAAAAAGTTTTTTGCAAACCACGGCTGTGTGGCGACGTCACCAGTCGGCCGCTAAAAAAAATCTTTGTCGCACGGCAGTCTGGTTTAGTTCAGACAACGTGCACAGTCTGCAATTTTCTTAGACACTAAGCTGAACTTCAAAATTCGCTGAGACAGCATTTACACGCAACTACAGAATACTCCCGAGGCTTGAAAGCCAAGCAAAGTCGATCTTGGACACCGAAATTTTTATGAATTTCAAGAAAAGCGATGATTTCTCCAGCCAATGCTTTATCCTAACCACATACGTGTATGTGTATTTTTTTTTTCAGTACTTTATAAGTTTAATACGCTGACCTCTGAATATCTCATCTTCATAATGTTCTTGCCATTCACAGCAACAACCTGGTCTCCAATCTGAAAATGAAAGTGGTAATCACCTGGACGTGCACAGCAGAATTTTCAATAGCAACTCTATACGTTTAAAAAAATATGCAATGAGATAATGAGACAAGCCTCTGACTCATTCTCCCATCGGTTAACGGTCGCGTGACGTACACTCCGATCGCGTGCGTTCGTATGGCATGTGTTCGATTACCCAAGCGCAAAGAAGGGACCGTTCTGTAGTCTATAATTATAATAAAAAGGAAGAACATGATTCTATTCTATAACTGTATCACAATTATAACGTACCCTAACTCCAGTTTTATCAGCCAATGATCCAGGGTTTATGGAGATCACAAACAAACCATTCTTTCCTGGGATTCCATTTCGAACACTACAAGAAACACTCAGAGTCATTTATCAGCGACATCCTCATGATTCACTGCTCGTCAAGTCACTACACGTCACATTATCCTTTTGAATCTACGCCAACTGGTGTAACTGGTGGGTGAATCCGTATGTAGGTATATCATGTTGGAGTTAATTAGCTTCTTACCTGCAGCCCATGCCCTTGGGCCCCACGACCAGACTAATCTGCTTGTCATCTGGCTTCATCTTGAAAGGGGTCTGATTTGAGAAGTCTCCTTCCTTTACAAGGTGTTCCTACGTCAAGGTACATGAAATTGTTTTAAAAGAAGCCGCCAACTAAAGTTGACGTGGACATGCTAAACAACGTAGCAATTATGGAAGCTGGCTTTTCGCCCTTTGTCAAAGTGTCGTTGAGTTATATAGAAGCGCACGAGAATTTGTAAAAACTGGAGAAAAACGAGGACAAACACGGCACTGCGCAGCACTTCTCTACACATCTGGACTGTTCTTACAAACTCCCATGTTAAATTCTTTGTCTTTTATAACCCAACATAGCACGTAGAAAAAATGTTTTGTCCATATCATAACTTCACAACTAAACCTAGAAAAGCTAATCAAAACTGATGTACGTGTGCTGTGCAGCGTAACCGATCAGATTGCACATACTATCCACGCATGCAGTGCCTTCTCTTTTACTACTATGTTCTAATTTTGTCTCTTAGTTGTTTCATGCCTGGGTTGCCCGAATGGATTATCTCCTCGTAGTTATTTCGGGCACATGGTTATTTCAGTTTATAATTAATATTTTTTAATTCGTCCATGATTATACTCTTATGTGTAAATTATAATATTGTAATGAAGTACAAATAAAATATTGGTGGTTTCGTCTCCCCATCCTCTCATTTGTTTAATTTTCTTTATTTCTCCCTTTGATTTTCTCATAATTCAAGCTTGGTACTCAGTGCTAAAGTTTGCTAAAAAGTTCGTTCTTTCTCTGCACCTTCTATGTGCTCCCAAGTTTCATGTACTGCAGTAATTATAAAACTCACCCAGAATTTAAAATTGGATCATTCAAATCTTACCAGCAAGTCTGGGTGGTAATAAACATTCTCTTTATCTTCCACTGATTCCCAAGTTAGCACATCGTGTCTGGAAAAACAAAACAAACACACACACACACACACACACACACAAACAAACAAACAAAACAAAGACATAATTAGTACTAATTCCATGTTCAGGCAAACAGGGAATAAAAACAGCGTACTGAACGTTGTATTGTAGTTTTATTCAACCCCATAATAAGTACTGCCATAAACACATTTTAATTCACATAATTATGCAACTGCCACCCTGTCAACTTACATTTTGCAGGGAACCTTTCCAGAACCTGTTAAGAACATAAAGTAATACTTATATATATTTAAGCAAGTAAATTATGAAATTATGTAATAAAATATCATTTTATAAATACCTAAAACAACTAAATGTATTAAACCATTAATATTGATAACACTGTGCTCATGCAGAAGCAAAAGGTTAAAACTCACTCTTGACTTTCAACAAAATGTTTCTCCTGTTTTTTAGCAGGTTTACCACTTCATCATGTGTTGCTTGCTGCAGTATCAAGCTGTTGATGGCCAAGATTTCATCACCAACCTAAAATGGAATATCATAGGATGAAAAAATAGATAATTTGAACCTGCATTTGTTGATCACATAAACAAAACCGTTGATATTAGTTGTTATATTTCACTATGACATCCAAATAATGTTTCTATACGATGATGCTAGCTGTTCCCAGATAAAATCTGTGAAATTGCAGCTTTTTACATGAAGCTCTGTGTAGATTCATCCTAAAGAGATCACTTACACAATAATAATAATACTATTGATCTACACTGTAAGTATTAAATATAATGTGCTCCAAATGGACTTCAAAAAGGAAAACGGAAAGAAAGAAAGAGAAAAAAGGAAAAAAAAATGATTGTCATATTTTACGGGGGTCCCACTAGTTATAATATTAATATTATAAATTAGAATTATATTTACTCAATAAATAATTGCTGCTGTTTTCCCTATAGTAATGGAAATACTGTACCTTAAGTCCAACAATATCAGCTTGAGAGCCTCTGGTTACAAGAGACACAAAAATACCAACATTATGTTCCCGACCTGCAATCAAAAGTACAACATTGTTATGTGCACTAATGTTTCATTAAGTAGTCAATAACATTAAATATCAGGTATATACAATAGAATTATACAATACATAATGTAATGGACATTAACCCAGACATGACCCTACAATATTTTACAGCATCCCATGTATGGTTATTATTTTAGTTACAGCCTCACCCCGTAATTTTGTCGCTTGCCCTCAGTCTCCCATCTGCCACCAATACAACATGGCACCCGTGAAAACTGTTCAACCGCATCAAATGAGACCGCCAGCTATGCAGGCTAACACTCAGCATATGACAATATATAACCTATTTAAATAAAGCTGGGTGATAGTTACCTCCTCTGATACTGAATCCTATTTCGTCTGCCATCGATCTTTTGAGTTTTATAAAGTG
Organism: Plumapathes pennacea; assembly: GCA_964036295.1. Taxonomy (NCBI): domain Eukaryota; kingdom Metazoa; phylum Cnidaria; class Anthozoa; order Antipatharia; family Myriopathidae; genus Plumapathes; species Plumapathes pennacea. Next base: position 33,626,975 of record OZ038463.1, on the reverse strand, counting down.
AATCCCTTCACTGAAAACAATATTACAGAATATGTAGTTGTAATATTATTAAAACATGGAGATTACGAGTAATAAATAATCCCAAATTTGGTCCAACACAGCTTAAAGAACCAAACAAATTAGAAGCATGTGGTATTAACTGTTCACTTGTTCACTGCAGAGCATATTATTCAATGCCTACATACACCATATACTGGCTGTGAAACTTTCTAAGCTCTCATTGTTTAATTTGTACAGACATATAATTTTATTCACAACAAAAACTTAATATGGTTGCAGATGTGCAAATAAAAGAAAAATCATTTTAAGAATAAGAAATATCCATACCTTGTAGATCTGGGTATCAACTTTAGGTATGGTGCCACATGCAATGGTCTGATCAAATGTCTATAAAAAAAAACCTGATGTCAATATTAGGGCTGTTCATACAAGAAAAATAAGATGCACATTAAATAAGATGCAAACTGATCGTATAAATAATACAAAACCTTATTCGCATCTCACGCAAGCCGCATCTTACGTTTAGGCACGTCTTATCTACCAGTACTATTGTCATTTTATATATTAGTGTATTGCTTTGTAACCCCTGTTTATATTACCTCACTTCCTTGAATAAAGGATGTCGCTTGGGAGTGTTGATGACAAGCTTCAGGTCTGCCACAAGCTTATCAAGTGATTCTGTTCTGTGGACAAGGGGAAATCAAAAAGCAATAAAATTACTTACAAATAGATACATACAAATTGTCCAGTTATTATCCACTTTATACCCAACATCATTGACAGTATTGAACAGATAATGTCAATATAATGATAAATACAGTATCTCCATTCAAGCAATGTAGCACACATATTCATGTCTTTCCACTCTTATATAAACACGCAGGATATGTTGTGAGAACATGATAAAAAGTTCAAAATCATAAGCTGTCAGCTAAACGTTAACACCTGTAAGAGCACCAAACCATGTCTTTGTACTTTTTATAACATGTTTCTTTAGCAAATCAAAACGTGCATACTGTAGTATCATAGTTATTTTATAAATAATATTTGGTAAATACTGAATTATACAGTTATTTCAATTTATAAAAAGTTAGTAATTAATATTTAATGATAACTAGTTGCACAATTTAATGTATGTTTGTTCAAACTTGGCAGTGGTTTAAACTAATCCTCAAAATATTCAATGTAATATTATTTTACATGCATGATTGGCTCCTGATTAATAATTGAAGGTTCGAGTTACCTCACGGCATATTAATCGAAAGATATATCTCAGCCTCTTTGATGTGCCTCAAAATAACCCAGAAAACTATAATTTATTAAAACAACAGTGAACTAATAAAGCATTAGAACCAGGTTCAATACGTACAAACATGTATAAATACCGACATAGACCTCAGCAGTATTGTTTAGCCTAAAATTGAGTATCAAATATTGTACACGCAAACTTCGATATTAGAGTTGTGAATCAGGTTTCAATTATGTGCAGACTTGAAATCTCAAAAAATATTCACTTACTCTATATAGCTCTTTAGAGCAGTGTAGAAGGTAGACCTCTCATCATCGCTCTCAATGAGAACTCTGACCTGAAACCAAACAAATGTAGAATGAACGTAAAAATTGCACTACAGATTCAATAATAGCGCTCGAACAATATCAAGTACCTTGTTCTTAAACTCCTCAGAGTGCTTGGACAGTGTGTACAGATTTTCTTGCTCGAATGTTCGTCTCATCATGGTAAAAAACGCTCGGAATCAGACGAACTTCCATGTGTTGTCAAAACTTTGATTTTTCGAGCAGTCGCGTGGAGACTGGGTTTAATTGAGGCTCAAACTCGGCCAGCGGAACCATCAATGACGTCATCTGGCCATTCGTTTACGACTTTCGATCGAACATCACACATCAGGCAAGGGTTTTTGGAAGCCATTCTATGGGATTATCGGCTTGTAGAAAGTCTCTAAAATGGATGTAGATTACGATTTAGATCAGGACCTGTTGTCCAAGTTCAGCTGTTTAGGAACGACTGACCGTGATGTTCTCATAAAAGAACTTCAACAGCTACTGGAGTTCCAGTTAAATCCAGCTGGCTGTGAGTTCTTTCTCGACATGACAAACTGGTAAGCTGTATTTATTTGCTCAACGATGTTATTGATCTTTACACCGATTTATCAGTTGTGCTAACTACTTATATCTCCGCCGGATGTGATCGTTCCAGGAATCTACAGGTACGTTAATTTGTATTATGTTTTCATCGAACACTTTTGGCTTAGTCATAGCTTTATAGTCGACTGTAAATATTTGGACGTTAAATGTGTCAAGTAAGGCTTTTTATCAAGATCTCGCTGGTTAGTAATCGTTCCTTCTTTCCTTTGCCTCTGTTTCTGTATCCAAACGGATTTTCGCCGTGTGATTGTTGATAGTCGTATCGGCGGCCATATTGGATATTTAATGTGCGTACACATGCCAACAATGTATATACTCCGCTTTGTTTGTACCTCGACAGGTATTATGGGTACAACACAGCAGGTCACAGAGAGCATTACATATCTTACCACTTACCCCAAAACATTCTTCTTTCAATGAACATCTGTAACACTTCAAAATCTGAATCTAAATTATAAATCTAAATATGGAATCCCAGTCTGTATTTTTGTATTAACCCTTTTACTCATGAAAGAATGGCTTTGTACGTTTTTTGTTTTTAATGTTTTTTTTGTTTTTTTTTTGTTTTTACAGACTGTATAAACTAGGAACCTATATGGATTAGTCTTCACCAAGTTCTGTTGTTTTCTTTCATTTTAGGCAGCTATAGGGGCTTACTATGACTTTAACAATCCTACGGAAAAAGCACCAACAATGGCATTTGTTGGAGATGTAACCATCGGGGAAGGAGAGTCTGTTCCACCAAACACAACATTTGTGAAAACATGGAGAGTACAGAATACTGGTTAGTACTGTAGTAGTAATAATGTACAGTACTATTATATAGACACGAGTGTTTTACTGGAAAATATACCGTGCGTAAAATCCATACAAAACTACATCCGGGACCCAAGTGGCATATTTTCCATATCCTCACTTGTGAGGATATCATTGGCATCATTTCCCGCTTTTGCACGGTTGTTTGTGCAATTTCTCGTAAAACACTCGTGTCTAATATAATAAAAAGAAAATTACACAGCGGCTTGAAGATATGGATTTTATTTTAATTCATGTAATATAATGTGAAAAAATGTATGTTTACCAATAGGGAACACTAAGTGGCCTGTGGGAGTTTTCCTAAAATTCACCAGTGGAGATCAACTTGGGCCTATAAACATGGTGACTGTGAAACCTCTCGAACCTGGAGAGAGTGCTGATGTGAGTGTTAACATGATATCTCCCGGAAAAACTGGCATCTTTCAGGGCCAGTGGCGCATGTGCACACCCGTAGGACAGTACTTTGGAGGTATGAAATATAGATAGTTGCACAACTTACCACAAAATAATATCAAATATATTATACAGATAATATTAAATATTATTATATTTTTTGTATTTTTTGTATCTGTAACAGTATTGATTACCAATTTAAAGGTTCTTTAGTATATTAGACTTAATAGTTTATTAATACATAAACTCTGGTGTGATATAGATATTTCCACCACTGAGAAATGTCGTATGTGAACACATGTACAAATACAATATTTTACGTGTGTTCATATCAGCCAATCTCATATCTCCGCGTGCCCATGTATTATTCTCTATTTATTATTTATTTATTAACATTATATTATTATCAGTGAGTAGAAAATAATAAGAAGTATTGCAGTATCGGTGTGAAGCTCTAACTACTGAGCTATGAAGCTGTACGGGAGCTAGTCAAGTGTGTGGTTTGAATTGAATGATTTATTTTCTTGGCTATCTTTGCAACTGCTTATAAAATTTATTTAATAAGTTGCTTCATAACTGCATGGGTCACTTTTACTATCATTCTATGTCATATATCATAATTTACTTGACTATTGTCTTATTATTAGCATTTCAAAGTAAAGGGATCAGGCTCTCATACAGTATGGTGAAATAAATAAATATAGAAAAATAGTCAAAATCTGTGACAATAACTGACCGAACACTGCTGCTGCTCTGCAGAATAGCATTAGCTCATCAGGCATATTACAGTATTTACCAATACTGGTAATCAGAAAGTTGCAGTATTATAATACATTTTAATACATACATTATATAATAATTATAAAATAGTCACAAAAAAATCATTGTCATTTAAAATATAGTTACTGTACACAATACCCTGTAAATTATGATTTTATGGAATTTTTATTTTAAGTCTTGTCTAGTAGTAGAAGTAGTAGTAGTAGTAGTATTAGTAGTAGTAATAAAGATTTGTAATAGGTTAGTATTAATGTTATTGTTGGTTTTGTTTTCTTCAGATGTCATTTGGGTTATCTTACCTGTGGATGAAGGGGGTCTTTTAGGATTAACTCAACAGCTCTCATCTTTAGGACAGGGATTAAGGTCTCCATTTACAGATTCTTCAGCAGCATCACCTCAAACAAATCCATTTAGCCCTTCGACTCCAGTAGATCTCTCACCTCAGCCAAACTACTCAGTCCCGCAAAACAGCCCAAGCAACTTCCACAACTCACCCATTAGAAGATCGTTGTTTGGACAACAGGTAGGGAATGAGTTGGTCAAGGGATGTTGCTGTTGGATATTGTTCCAATTTTGAGCACTATCTGGCGGCTTTCCTAAACCTGTGGTAGTTTATATTTCAATTAAGTGTATTTTTTTGTTAAATAATGAAACTTGCAAACTACTCTTTTTACTCAAAAATGCATGATTTTAATTTTTTTAATGTGTTCAAATTAGAAATTGGCTAGTTTACTTACAACAGCTCCACCAAAATATGAAATTAGAACACTTTCATCATTTTAAATAATTATTGTAAGTGTTCAAAAATATTGCATTTTTAAATTTCATAGAAATTTTTATTTGGTAGCTGTGAACAAATTGGGTCAAAGTCTGGAGTTTGTCTATTTCATGCCCCAAAAACAGTGAAAAATGGTGACAATATGAAAAAAAAAATTTATTGAAGGATAAATATAGATGTGAAAAGTTTTTTCTAGACAATAAACTTTATTGCTGTAATTTGCTGCTGGGAATTTGATATTTTGTCTAATTTTAGCTATTGAGTTACAAAAACATCCAAGATCAAACCTCTGATATTTTTATTTCAATTCATTGTCTACAGTGTAGTAATAATATAATATAATAAACAAATTATACCGTATTTTTTAGGCGTTAGAGAACAAACGCTTTTCGGTAAGGATCCCTTTATATAAATTATGAACTTGGAAGGGTAACTGTTAGCTCATCAAAAATGTAACGGAAACTCAACTGTTGTATTTTATAATAATTCAACTTGATGTTCACCAATTTTGCTTCATATAACTAGTCGTCGTGTTCGAGGTCTGACAACTCTGTATGTCTTTCCTTTCAGGTAAATGGTCAAACAAATCCTCTAATATCGGCCACTATTCAATCAGAACTGAACAGAAAGGAAGAGGAAAGTTTAGCAAACCACCTTAGTGAAACATCTTTGCGGGACGATCAAGGAAATCTACCGCCCTCGTAACACGTAGTGCCGTCGGTATCATCAAGTAAATATTTTGTCTATAGTTTAATATGCATACAGCACAGTCACTGCATCGGTCCCGATGGCTCTTGAAGAGATGGGTCCCAATCGCAAACCACATGATTCCACATGATTCCACATGATGGATATACAGTAATGCAGGGGGAATATGGCGTGTTCTTCACGCAAACTGGAGAGAATATTTTGACAAACAAGTGTGCATGTTGATGCGATCGCGCGGAACGCGGAATGAACAAAGTTAATTTTAAGGATGGTACATCTCATGCCAACTACGAAATTTTGGGGAAGTAGAGGAAAGTCTCGTCATGACGTCACACGTTTCTAGTCATGTCGTACTTCTACTGTACTGTACCTTGGTTTATTCAATCACGTCTTTTCTACGTGGCCACTTGCTACTTTTTTCGTGACAAAGCTGGGACAAGAAACGTGGGAACGGGACAATATTGCGAGGGTTTATTCAGTATGATAATTATATATTATCAAATGATAATTATATATTACTAGTTTGATTTATGCGTAAGTGTGTGATCGACCTGAAAGGTTAGTGCAGCTTAGTTAACAATAAATGGACGCTACATCGTCGTTTGGTTAGGAAGATACTGTAATTATCTTGGGGTTTATCGTACCAAGCAAGTGAAAACCTGAGTAATCAGATCTACCTATTTGTGATTAATTGAGCGGTTTTCGGTTGACTGTCGAAAATTATTGTGTAATCACGTTGGTTTTGCATTTGCTACGCTTTCCGATTGGTCCAGACAAGTTTGGCAACATTCTTGACCAATCAGGAACAAAAGCAAATCTCGACTTGCGATCTGCTCACTCAGCTCAGTGCATGTGGCGATGGCGTCTTCAAAGTGTACAACATATTTTCAAATTATTGCCAAGGCTTCTGGTTCCCTTCTTTCTGATTACTAACTTTGGTTTTGGCTTTGCGAAAGTCGATCGAAAACCGCTCTGGCCTATATTTAATGGTTCAAACAAAGCCGTCAAAATAGCCGTCAAATAAAGCACATTAGAGAGCTTTAGATCCGACTCCCAGTACGACTATGAGTACGAGTTTTCTACTTTGCGCGTAATGCGCATGCGTTCTGCCCGCGACAATGTCACGCAAGCTGTAAACTCGTAGCCGGCCACTCGCAGTACGACTAGATTTTTATTATACAAATGAATCCACTAACTGCCCACTAACTTGCTGAGGAAAATTAGTACACTTTATCAGGCACATATTTCAGAAAGTTTCCTGACACTTATTCTAGTGAAGCTGAGAAACCTTTTCACTGCCGTTTTGTTTTTGTTTTGTTTTTTTTATTCTGCTAAACTTACAAGTGCAAATTAAATATGAACTCCGCTTAATACCAACGCACTTACTGATTCCTTAACAGTTCAGGAGTTGGAAATGAATACTTTTAAGTCATTGAGAGAAATATTTGAGTAATAATCACACCTTTAGGCCTCATTTGACAGTTCACGAGTTGGAAATTTTCTATACTAGGTTGAGTCAAATTCGCCTTTGGCTTGAATGCATAACTAGTATCTGTTTTTACTTCTTCGAGCTTTACTATGTCTTTTCTGCGTTTTAGTGCCACCACGTGACATAAACTGAGCCGAGTTCCCGGATGTTCCGACATCTCTTTGTGGAAACCACTCAAATGTATTATCAGTATCCGTTTCCTGTCGTGATATTTGGTCGTAAAACTGAAATTTGCTCTCCGAACCCTGCTAGCTAAAATGGATTGAGTTTATGTACTCGAGTCAGGTTCAGTCCACCTTTTCTCTCTGTCCCATTAGGGTTTTCTCCTGCGGTCGTTCGGTGAGCGCGCTACGCAATCCCTCAAAAGGAGATCACCGAAGTTTCGCCTCGCTTAGGGAGGTTAGGTTTAGGTTTAGAGTTAGGATTACGTTAGGGTTAGGGTTAGGTTATGGTCATGGTTATAGGTTATCTAACTGCCATGAGCCCAGAGAAACCTCTGTGATCTCCGTTTGAGGGATTGCGAAGCGTGCGCACCCGGTCGTTCACTCTCAAATTATTCGTTTAGTCGCGCTTGGCTTTCTGACTCGCAATATACCGGCTGAGTCTCCCGCTGAGAGACGCGCGGTAAACGAAATGCTCTGAACTGCACAGTCGTGTTTAATACGATTGCCAAACTCCTGTGTTTTCGCGGCTATTTTTACCACCCATTCCCCCCTTATGCTTTCGGCGTTCGTACTTTCTGTTTGGCTAGCCCCTGACGTCCAGCGGTCAGTGATGGTTGCTTGTTTATTTTTAGCTATTCTTAGTATTTATTCAGATAATCTTTCTTGACCTTTTGCCTTGTTTGGAGTGGTACGATCCTAGTTCAGGTACAACGAGTAAAATGTGTCTGGTCGTGTTCGTTGTTTTTAGTTTTGACAAACTCGCAGTATTGGTTCAGTTATTAACTGAACCAATACTGCCAGTTAAGCCCTCCACACCGGATGTCGTTCTAAAAACTGCTAGCTATTTTAAATATTAGGAAAATGTGACCTTCCAATTGTGCTCTTTCTACAAGAAATGGTATCTTGAAGATTTAGCATACCAAACTTGGAAGTTAGCAATGTTATATTGAGATTTGTGGCATACCAAAATTGCTACAGTTCGTCAGGTGTTTCTAGATCAATTCGTGTGGTCAAGTTACCGTAAAGTTTAATCTAATTATACTTTCAGTCACAGATATTTTTTATTTCCAAACAACATTAATTTAACCAAATCATCGTCTCACATTGTTCTGCCAAAAATATATTAATCTTCCCTACCCCGTAAAGGTGTTTACATTGTTCTCGCAATTATTGAAATACCGCATAAGTAAACAACGCAAGGCCACTCGTTTATTTTACCAAAAATGTCCACAAGTCGTGCTCTCGGCTCCTGATTGGTCGGACTCAATGAGGCGTCAGATAGGTCAACAGATCCTGCACAAGCGTTCAGTGGGGGAGCTTAAATTCTCAGCAAAGTTGCTACTTCACATTTCGAACTGAAGCTTTGGAACGCTAACCTAGCCAAATCGACTACTCTCTGTCGGACGAAAATATGGACACAATGATGGAGACCACGAACGGTGAAACGGATCACGTTTCACTGGCAGATGGATGTGACGAGGTGAAAGGCAGCGATCCGAAGTCGGCTGCAGACAAGCAACATATTGACGAAAACGATAACCTCAGGTTAGTCCCTGTGCCTTATGAAACGTGGGTAGACCCCTAAAACTACAGTAATCCAAAATAACTTACAACTTAATACGGGATTCATTTTCATTTGATCAATGATTCGCATCTGATGCGCAAATAAAGATAGCAATGATTACAATCTTTTAGTGGTTAGCTGTTGCAAATGTCGTCGGCGATGTAAACGATGATTTTTTCAGCAGTCCATAAAAGATCTATTGCAGAGTTAAATTAAAACTCCGGTATTAATTGCAGAGAGTCAAAGTTCAAGAGATGTTTTGAAAGAGGCTTTAATTTTGAATGTTTTCACAGATTAAACTATATTTGGCTTTTAGCGAGTAAGCCGATCTACAATCACTGGAGTGTCGTAACATACCACACTGCATGCAAGTACCGAGGACCAATGTAAATCCGGCTCTTCTATACAATATATCTCCAGACCTTGCGACGTGAAAATGTTCATATAATGAATGTCTGGGCTGCTAAGTGCTGTTGACATTCTTGTCGAGTTTGTGCGTTCGCAGTGGCATTGGTGCCTTTGGTTCCTCAGTCAATATCATGCACTCAAACAGCCGTCGTATTGCGCATCCAGGGTGGTCAGTAAATCAGCCAATTAAATCAGCGAATGAAATTGACGATTTCCTTTTTGGTGAACTGTTCATTTTCCACTAATTAACACATTGTTTGCTAAATACCTGAGACCCATCTTGGTGTTTTTGCATAGATCCACTCTGCATGTCGCTAAGAAAACTATAAATGAATCACAAGGTAACCAGACATTTCTAACTGGAGTACCGAATCCTGAAGTCATGACCACTCGAATATAGAGTGCTATGATCACACTAGTACATTCCGATGCAGTGCGGAGTTCAAGTTTTCATTTATATCCATTTATGAGAATCATGGCAGTTAACTCACTGGTTTTGAACAGCAGGCATTGTTTCCATTTCTAAATGTTGATTGAACCAGGGGTCAAGTGTCGCTCACTATATATTTATGTTTAAAGCTTGCCAAGGCTTGAAATGTTCTAGTAAGTGATTTATAACTAAATTAAAAGGAGACCAAAACGACTGCGCACACTAATTAAATGAATGAAAAACGAGCGTGCAACTCAAGCTCAAGAAGTTCTTTTTTTTGTTCGTTCGCTTTTAGCCCAGTGTAACGCAAGTAAAATGCAAATTATATTTTATAAAGATCTCGCTAATTGAGTTAATCTCAAACTGCGTATATTATTATAACCTGTCAGAGGCTACATTTTTTCAACCGGCTTGCATATTTGTCAGAACATATCTTACTTCCTCTGTGGAATTTTGGCACTTCTCAGTCTTGAAAAGCATTTAGCTGGTCAGTGGCAACGTTATTCTTTTTTGAACGTTTATACGGCAGCTTTGCTCATTTCCATACTACCGTTCAGTTATTAAATTGTTATTTATGACATTCGTTGTCAGTATATTACAGTTTTAATAGTCATACATGGTCATTTGTTACAGTTTTCATCATTGCCTGCAAAGCCATGTCGTTGTCTCTGTCACTATCATTATCGTAGTCACTGTCACTGTCCTCGTCACACCATCGTTGTCATTGTTACATTCTCTGTCACACCATCGTTATCACCGTAACTGGCTGTCATTGTTTTTGTCACACCATCCCTGGTACTGTCGTTCTCACACCGTCTGTCACTGTCACTGTCTTAGTCACACTATCGTCACTGTCACTGTCTGCCAGAAACAAAATGTCATCTAAATACTGATTATTCGTAAAATAATAGCGCAAAAACAGTGCGCCAATAAAAACAAAAGTCACACCTGTCAAAGATATTACTTTCTGCGGAAATTGAACTGTCAACAGAAGAAAGTAGTGCTGCATGTCAGTTTTAAATAACTCGAAACAGCAAAAAGCAAACATTTTCCTCCAAATAAAATATTGAGATATCTAATTTATGTTTTTTGTTTTAACCAGAAACGAAACACACCGCCTAGACGCATATCGAAAATTATTAAAATCCTTAGTGATTATATAGTAGCTCCGGTAAAACTTTAAAAAAAATCTTCTATTTATAATTTAGTGTTTCTTTTGTCTGATTGGTTCAGTCCTGCATAGCCACCTGCTTTTTATAAAATTCTTAAAACCACAGCTTTTGTGCCAGAAAGACGCTTCTTAGGCGCATTCAAACTATAGTTTTAAGGTCCTTTTTAGGACATTTTCTAATAACCTGGCAAATCACAGGATCCCATTTATTGGTTCTGAGATGATTACCGTGATACATTCATGGACTAATGAACGCATAACGAAGGTAATTCGCTTATACAAAGGGGTTGTTCATTGGTACGCGGTGCCTGAATACGGATTTCCTGCCTAAAGGTTCTCCCCCAAAGGTTCAGTATGTCGTATCTTTTTTGATTGCTTTTCTCCTGGAGTAAGGTGGCGAACGTAGTCTAAAAATATGAACTCTCGACATAGACTTCAAAGTTCACAATGGCGTTCTAAAATTTGCATAACGTGAAAACATTTTACAAAGGAAGACTGAAATGAAATCAAACAAATTCAAGGCCCATGTCAAAATATAGGTAGCTCTGAAGTTTCCAATGTCATAGTTTGTTTTTCCGTCAAGTTATTCATATTGTATATTTAGTTGTACAAATGTTTTGATATATTTTTTGCAGAAATCACATGCAGAAGTTTATATTTAGGCACGCCTGTCGGAGTGTCTATTATATCTTTACATTATTTCTATTATAGTCTAAATGTGACTGGTGAATTATTGGATATATTTTGGTCGTGCTCTAGCCGAATATAAGAAACTTAAAAATACGCATTCTTTCTGGATTTTAAAGTTTGCGACAACTAAATTTCGAACTATTGCAAATCGGCAATGGCGCGGATTGTAGAGCGAGACATAGCAGTCTACTACGTCGCTGACGTGTGTGCGTGTGTGTGCGAGAACAATTTGCGAGATTGTAGGTGTTGTTTTGGATGCGTAAAATTATCTGAGACCTAAAAAACAACCTGTGTGTGTAAATTTTGTCTTTCAGTGAACAGGACACAGGCAAGATAGGAATACAAGAGTTGCCTCGCAGCGGAAGCGTGAAATCAAACAAGGAACGATTTGAGAACCGTCCGCAAAGAATGGAGAAAAGCACCCCAGATGACCTGATCATTTTGTCCGAAACCGGTTCCCTCGCCTCCTCTAAAGAGTCTTACCAGTCTGCGCTAGCGCGCGATAAATCGCCGGCCCAAGCACCGGAAGATTTGAAACAGTTCTCGCAGACTGGAGTGGCTTCCTCTACCAGAGCCGCGTTTGAAAAAGGTGATGTTCGCAACGCGTCCAAAAAACTGGAAGACGATAGCGATGCGCGGCCAGAGGCTGGCTACGCTTCTCAAACGCGGGCAGCCTTTGAGAGGGGAGACGTGATACGCGCGGAGGCGCGGAACCAACGCGAATTAGACAACGTAGATGAGATTCCAAACGCGGGCAGCGCCGCCGAAGTGAAGAAGAAAATTGTCCGGGCGATCTCCTCGGATGACAAGCAGGAGAAACGCCTAAGCTACATTCCTGAGAAAGGAGCGGCCGCGAGTGCAAGGGCCAAATATGAGCAGACGGCGTCGGAACGCGGGTGGAAGAAATCGTCTCAAGACGAAGAGGACGAGCGCCCGCAAGCAGGAGCTGCCAAGAACGCCAGAGAACGCTTCGAAATGGGAGACGTGATTCGCGCCCAAGGAAGCCAGCAGGACACTTGGAAGGAGGAGCTTCCACCCGCGGGCACCGCACAGGCGAGCAAGGTCGCTCTGGCCGAAGCAGCAGCGAAGGAACACCAAAGGACACAAGTGGATGATGACATCCCTAGCCCAGGCTCCATCGCCAGTACCAAGAATCGCTTCCAGGACGGAAGCTTTGAATCTGACGCAAAGAAGAACATTTTCAAGGAAGAGGCGGAGGTTTCTCCGGGGGTGACGCGACAGCAAGCCTCGCGGTTTCAGAATCCGGAATCCTTGATGAAGCCAACTGAGCGGACGATCGACAAAGAGAAGGAGGAGTTGTCATCCGTTGCGCCGGGATCCACGAGTCAGACCAAAGAGCGGCTGCACCAGGAAGCAAGCAAAGTCACGGAGAAGTCCTTTGTAGAAGATGACATACCAGGACCAGGGTACATCGCCAGCACCAAGTCTCGTCTGGAGGAAGAAGTCGATGGCAGGAAGGTCCTGCAAAAAGAGGAGGCGATGGTGTCGCCTGGTCTCACTCAGGAGAACAAATATCGCTTTGAGAACGTGGAGTCTCTCTTGAAGTCGCCAGAGCGAACCATTGACAAAGAGAAGGAAGAGTTGTCTGCCGTGGCACAGGGCATGACCCAACAGACGAAGCATATGCTGGATCAGGAAGCCAACAAAAGCGCCCCAAAGATGATTGACACCGAAGACTTCACCGGCGTTAGGGGTGCGATGAGGACCGCTGCTGATATTGAAGCCGGTAAACTGGTCAAACCGGTTACAAAGATGATCGACAGTGAAGACCTCCCTGGTTGTGGAGTGTCTCATTCTGGTTAGGACTCGATCTTTGGAAGGCCTCGATAACAAGAATATACCATGACAATTGTACATTATATACGATCAAGCAAAGCAAAACCAAGGTAAATTTTGATGCTCTACCCGCCTGGCCCCGGCTTTTCGAAAGTGACTATAGCGCTAATTCTGGCGAACAAACTGCAAGGTTTTCAGGCCCACGGCCGACTACGAAACTTGTTTTAGCTCAAAACATTTTAAGAGAAATGGTGTTAAAACCATTTTGTTTTCATACTAAAAAAGGAACAAAGTTCAAGCCAAAACGGTCAGATTTTAGCAGATTAGCTGATTCAGTTGAAATTGAATTTTTAGTCTCCGGACGGCGTTTTGAATATATACACATTTTAGGGGGGTTTGCCGGCCTTCGTATATTTGGAAACCGGCTGGATCAGTCCTTGGCAAATCATGCTTTGAACAACTGTGACCCTGAAGGATACTAAAGAAACGTAATCTACAGGCCAATCGCTTAGAATGAAGGTAAAAGAAGGTATAAGTTTTTAGTGTCTAGTTTGCTTTTTTGTAACTTTAAGGATTGATTCGCCTTTATTCGGAGTATAAACTGAAGCCAACAAAACCTTGTGCTCACAAGAGATGAACTCGTTAAAGTAGAGAGAAAACGTTTTCCAATCTTCAGTGTAAGTGCGGAGTTTAGGAATTAAAATAAATAGGACCAGGAAATAATAATGTAATCCGATAAAAATGCAATAAAACTGAATTAGTTCAAAGAGCGGCAGTTTCCTATTGACACCATTACAAGCCCGGAAATATTAGCGTCACAGCATCTTATCGTTTTCTTATTATTCGCCGAAGCGGAGGTGTGGAATAACGGTGTGGGGTATGTACTAAACTACATTAGTATATACCACACAAGTGAAAAGTGCTTTTCGCGCGCTCTGATTGGCTCCTCAATCTCGGAATATATAAACAATAAACTACTTTTGGCTTCGAAAATATGCACGGATACTGTCCGAGAATATTATCTGTTCCGAGAAGCAAACAGTTGCCCGAGAGCGAAGCTCGAGGGCAACTGTAAGCTTCGAGGAACAGATAATGTCCAAGGACAATTATCCGTGCATATTTCCGAAGCCAAAAGTAGTTTATTGTCTCTATTATCCTTCAAATATTTCCTTTCGCAGTGCAAATAATGGCGCAAGGACTGTGAAGCTTGTTGGTGCTTTCTGGAACTGCTTTTTCGACAAATGAATTGATGTCCTCCTCGGTAGTCATCTCGTAATGCTTTGTGATTAAATGCATAAAACTGTGTTCGGATATTGTCAATAAAGAGCGATAGTTCTCCAGGCGGGGGTTATTCGCTGATAACGTCCGCCCGTGAGCGGACGTTATTCGGTCACGTGTCACGATTCCACCAATCACGCGCGGGAGGAAATATTTGATGGGTCATAACAAGTATTATTCACCTCCCGGCAGCTTCCGGTAAAACAAAATGGCGCGAGAGCCCAATTTTTGCTCATTTTTGTCGGAAATAAAATAGCTGTTTGGGAGTTGGCTATTAAACTTGTGTGGTATATACTAAACTACATTATTTTGGGATCATCCCATCCATTCATTCCTAGACTCATTTTCTTATCCCACTCCCGAAGAGGGCCTGGAACGAAATGGAACCTTGTGAGAGAGGATGGGGACGAGTACCATTAATTTATGCGAGCGGCATCGACCTGTTTCTTGCCATAGGTATATTTTTTACATATTCATTCGCTTGTTCTGACCTATTTCTTCACCAATCCCAACCAGAGCTGACCGTGTCATGCGAAACCCCTGGGTACGGGCTATAATGGTTGTAACTGGGAGAAATTCAATTTGTTTGCTGTAAGTCTCAAATATAGAGGAGTAATCTGGCGCTGAAATCACTGTAAGTACTTCGCCACGCTTTGTAAACGCCTAGGTATTAAACTTCGACAAGACGATTTCAAACCCACTGAACGTTGCCGAAGAGTCTCTATGGACCTGAAAAGGCGGGATAGAGTTGGGGGGGGACTAGATAAACTGACAAGCCTTCGTGGAACATTTCCGCCACGAGAAAAGAATTGATCTACTGACCTGGCGTCACGTTACCTACAAAGCTGTTCGTGTACCAAAACTGATCTTTATGCCATTACTGATTGTTGAAATCAGGTTTCTTCTTTCGCTCACAAAAACACACACTCATCCACTTAATTCCTTGTTATTCAATCGGCGCTCCGTGTTGTTCAGCTGGCCGACTCTTTACATCTCTGAATTACATTAGCGTCTTTTATTGTTCCTAACATTCAATTTAATTACAAGGGATTACCACCATCTTTAGGTTACAGCGACCAACCTGAACGCAATGATCATCAGCCATCGTTCAACAATCGGGTAGACTCAGGAAACCACACAAATCAAGTGCGGTTGGTAATGCGAGGTGCAATTAAACAGAAATTACAGGGATTACTGACGTTTGAAAAAGTAATTTATGCATAATTAACCTCGAGTAACGCGGGTCAAGCAGTTTGTCAACAGAACTTTCCACTAAATATAATTCCGCGCCTTTGTTATGAGTAGAAAAGAATACGCGGTGTAAACGAATCCTTCTGCTCTGAGTTCAAAACAACAAACAAAGAAATCATAGAAGATTAGGTAACATAGTTTATGCGGGATTTCATGACTGACTAGGTGTTTTTTTCCAAAAGAACGTTAGAGTTATTTTCTGGGTCAGTTGTCAGGCTAAAGCGGATGTTAAAATTAAACAACAGCTTGACAGATTAACTTCGATATTCATAGCCTCCGACTACAAGTTTGTTCTGGCGCCAGCCGATGGCAACGGTTATCAGAAACGAAGTCCATTGACCGTCAATAGCGAGGCTTCCAATTTGCCTACACAGCTATATCAGGCATCGATATCGTTGTCTTGAAAACAATATAAACCAATCGAAAGAAAAGCAGTCTGCACGTATTGTACCAAACTAAGTTCACAGCACGGAGTAACTCTCAGCGCCTTTGATTTCGTGATTTGCCGATTCCTCTGGTTTTTATCCTGTCTCAGTGCGCTTTATAAAACCGAGAGCATCATCCTAATTAGTTTGTCTTCTGTTTCTCTGCTTCGTAAACATCTCAGCATGTGCGATGACGATCCTTCTGTGTGCCGTTTGAGATATTTACAATGATTTGTGTCGGGTTTTGCGTCTGAATTATTACTGTCTTAAATCATCCGGAACGCTACCTCCAGTAAGATATCTTCCTTGTTTTCGTCTTCGATTTCTCCAGCCGTTGTAGGTATTCCTGTTTTTGTTTGCTGTAGTAAAACTCGCCCGCTCCTTGTTTCAGAAGATAAGCGGCGCATTCAGTCTTTCCAGAGCGGATAGCAGTGTGGAGAGGGGGCCATCCTTGACTATCTAACTCGTTAATGTTTGCACCGCCTTCTACCAACTTCTTCAACAGTTCGATGTTGTTTTCAAGCACCGCTTGGAAAAGCGGGGATGACTGAGGATTCTCCGCGGCGTCACTTCCGTCCTCGGCATCTTCAAGTTGTAAACTCGGCAGTGATTGCTCGGAGCTCGCCTGTTCGGGTCGACTCCGTTCGTCGAGCTCTTGGATGTCAGTCAATGCCCTACGTCTGAACATTAGGTTGTGATCTTGTAAACTGAGCCTTCGCTTGTGATTCATGGCCAATATGTACGTGTTATAGTGTGTCAACTTGCTAAACTGATCAAACAAACCTATTCCGACGAAACAATTAAAATCAAATGACAACGGGGGTGCTAACCCAGTTTGATTTTCAACAATGAAGTGGCTGTCGTTGAACCCAGCTGTTCGGCTCGCAGATTTCTGTGAGTATAGTTAAAATCACGGAGACCTCCTTTAGGGCTAATATTATGCTGTCGCAATATCGCTAACGACTGAGAATGACGTGGCCACGCGGGTAATTTTAAATGGCCTTGCGGAGTGTGTGAAATCACTGATTGATTGCGTCAACGGATTTCGGCGCGCCCGTTTTACTCGTGTCATCCGGGAACAATTGATAAATCCGGAATATTGAATTACTCTTATTAAATCTTATCTGCCGTTGTGTTTTTTATCGGTTGTTTTTTGGAATTTCTGATATGAAAGACTGCATTCCCTTGAGATTGACATTACCTAGGTAAAGTAACCTCAAGTTTCATTAACACTTGAAACTCCTTATCCCTTGCACCTTCTTGTCATATTCCCACCAACAAAAGAATTAGTATCAACCGCCCGCTTCAACTACACTTTAATCCAGGAAATGGGAGCAACCACCGGTGTGTCAACAAAGTCAACTGGCTTTGTGACGCATGTAATGGAAAGGATTAAACCCATCTATTTTTAACACCAGCGTTATGATTGAACTTTGCAAAGTTGATCGCTTTTTGTTTGATATCTGACAAACGGGAATGTTGATAACGAGAAAAGAATGATCTCATTGAGATCACTAATCGCTCGATTCCATCGTTGGGATATAAATGTATAGCGACCTTTTCTTCCCAAAGTGTTCTTTGTTTTTCATTTTTTTGCGGAAGGACTATCAGCTATTCATTCTGTTGCCAGGAAACCACTGTGTTATAAATATGCACGAGAAAAAAAACAATGGTTTCCCGTTGAAAGAAGAGGTTCTGAAGAGGTTGTCTAGTGCACTTTTCCTTGTACAGAACGTTGGCACGACCGTCGGTCGTGACATACATTCTCATACAATACAAGAAACTGCACAAACATCTGACAAAACCATCACAAAACAAATTATGGAGTTCATAACCTAAAACATAAAGAAAGCAAACTTTGGAATGAACTACCTGAAAACCTCACAAAATTCTCATTCTCATTCAAAATTCTCAATTAAAAAATTATTGTTAATCATTTTTTACATACCGCCCAAACAAATCGTAGTCAATATATTATTATTATTATTAGTAGTAGTAGTAGTAGTAGTAGTAGTTTATCGTCATCATTGAACTTATTATTATAAATTATTATTATATTATTATATAATTATAATTATTATAATTATTATGCGAACTCTTGTGAATGGGCAATAGTTTACGAGACTAATGTTTTTCAAAGTCTAACCACAGTTAATTTATACTGCTCTCAGAACCTGCCAAACTAGCCCATTGCTTCAGGTAAATGCGGAAACAAAATAACTATTCATTAGAGTATCAGGATATAACTGGAGGCTCAAATGAATAAATCATGATGCTTACAAAGAGAAAAGAGGGTTTACTTGGAATAGGATTAAGGGCCGAACAAAAGAAGCAGCAATTAAGCCTTCCATCATTGCACCATCAGATAAACTAGTTGAGAAACGTTTAAATACAGGAGAAACATTCAGCCACCGCAGCTGCATTGACAAAGTTTGATCTTGGCTGTATTGTGTATGTGCCTTCTTAGCCAGCGAAAGGGAGTTTATAGTACAAATAGACACCATGTTTTATCCAAAGTAAAAAGCTGGTACTTGTCAACAATTTCCACGTGAACCATTCATTTGACATGTCCAAGCTAAGATTAAAAAGTACAAGTTATGACACTATTAGGCTAAATAAAAGTTACTCTTCCTGTTGTAAGTATTGTGGCTCGAGAACTGGCTTCGGTTTGACTCAGTTGAAAACTCTTTCGATATAGAAACTGAATTCCCAGGTGATTGATGTGAAAGTGGGCAGAACCCGTTTCCCACGGCGTTATACCAAACTTCGATGCAGGAAAAAAATCGAACTCAGCAACTAAACACTACCGAAAGACTTAAGCCCTGGCCAAACGAGATGCAAGTCGACGCAAGTCGATTCAAGTTTTTAAACTTGCGCGGACTTGCGTTTTGTTTGGCCACCGACTTGCACCGACTTGCATTGACTTGCATCGAATTTGAACATGTTCAAATTTTCATGCAAGTCAACGCAAGTTTTCCACCTAAAACAGCGAAGAACGTGTTAGCAAAGGCAGGTCTAGGCCGAAAAAATCAAATGTAAAAGCCTACTCATTAAGTTCCAGCTAAAGCGAGACCTCTGGATCGGATTCTGACTCAGAACTGTAAAAAATGAAAAGGTATCTACAAAACGTGCATGAGCTTGCATCGACTTGCGTCTAGTTTGGCCACCTCTTTTGCAAGTCGATGCAAGTTTACTGTCAAGTCAAACTTGCATCGACTTGCGTCGACTTGCATTTCGTTTGGTCAGGGCTTTAGAACCAGAATTTAAAACCCATTAATCAAAAGGAGCAGAATTTGCTTTAATTCCTCAGAAATTGTCAGTCGAGCTATTCATTTGCTGAAAATACACCAATTCAAAATAGAAGATGGGGTTCCCGTTTAAAACAGTTTGCTTGACATCCCTATAAACAATAAATCTAGCAATTGGCTCAGATTCAATGTTCATTGTTGACAGTCCACGAGTCATTCTCTTCCTCTCTGGTGTCTTATACGTGGCCCCGGCTTTCCATGGCTAATAGTGTTTCTATATTTGTATCGTTCTCCCATTCTTCGATGCCGCACCACTAGTTTACACCCGCTCCGTCTGTTGCGTTTCCCACCCTTTTTCATTTAACTATTTCCCATCCAGTGCGAAATTTAACTCACCAGTCTAATAAAAATTGAATTGAATTTTTTGCGTGTATTTTGTATGATTGTTCCATGCACAATTCAGTTGTCAATATATACATTCAAGGTAGTTGACATTAGGGTTACTACGCAAATAAATACAGTCAGAAGAATGTGTCATAAATGTATGCACACGATTTTCTAATTCTAAAGTTTATCCTAGTACATAATTTACTTTTATCACGGTTAGTATATGAAAAAAAACTTGTCGTGTGTATCAACTATATAGTTTTCCCTTGAGTTCTAACTGACACCACGAAAGGCAAATAATATATTATAATAAATAATATATAGATCACGACTTTCGATGCCATATCACCTGCGGCTTTTAGCGAAATTGTTTTTTGAGGTAAACAATCGCATGGTCCAGTCACAGAGCTGTAGTTATCGGGGATATTAGTTGGACCTAAGGGAATTACCTCTAAGAGCTAAACACCGCTTAAATATGCGGTCATACAGAGACCTTTGGTTCCCCTCAGTTTTGAGCCACGACTCTTTTAATTAAAATGCTCGATCCCTGAACGATACAAGGGTACGTCTTGGCTGACCCCCGTATACTATCACTTCGTTGATTTGTCTCTGAGAGTACACAAGACACCTAATTCCCGTTTACATTGAATGTAATCTGGTTCTGAACCGACCCGAGATGTTCAGTCTTCTCATGTATTCCTCCTGTTGCCGCTCAAAAAAATCCGAGGCGCCATGTTTGATCAAGAAAGACGCGCATTCTAGCTGGCCATTCTTGATGGCGGTGTGTAGTGGAGGCCATCCATCGGGGTCTGTCGCATTGATGTCTGCCCCTGCTTCAACCAACTCCTTTAACGACTTAATGTCCCCCTTTAAGATAACTTTATGGATTTCAGGAACGTCTGGATCCATTGCCAATATCTCGCCTTCCAAGTATATTTCCGGGATTTTCAGTTCGGCTTCGCATTTTGAAGCTTCAGGCGCTGCTACTACAGCTCGTCCTTTTCTTTCCTCGGGAGAAAGGATGTCAGATTCAGTGTTGCGTCTTTTTCCCCCATCCATGACTCCGACAGGCTTTATAAAGTTTACGCCTTGCTTTCCGTGTCGTAGATCTTATTTCCAAAGGTGCATAGAAGAGGCTTACTCGAATTAGTGCTCAGGTCTCGATTGGAAACGTAAACACAAAAGCAGGGTTTGTATCTAGATGATCTGCAATAAGATAACATAATATAACTCCAATTGATTTTCATTTGCTGCCATACACACAAAAGGAAAGCGGCATCATTAACTTGTTTTCGCAAAGATCTTGATTCGCTGAAATATAACCGCTGTCCGAAAAATAATTAACACCAAAAACAACAGCTGATTGTCCACGGAAACCCGTCGGTGGTGTTTAATTTTACAAATGAAGCCGGCTAATTGATGCCGCATAAAGACAGTAAACAACAGATTTGCGGGACTTTTGCAGCCTTCCAGCTATTTACTTAAAATCCTAGTGCGACCAAAACAACGAAATACTTCACGAACAATGATTTTTTTCAAGGCCACAAAACTAAATCTGAGGGAGTACAAGCTCATAACGTTCAGGAATATTATGATCGCATCATTTATTAAGTAAAGACTGATAAAGATTTACAGACTTATTGTACCTATTCTTATTTAGATTTGTCCAGTTCATAAACGATTCTGTTCATTCAACCATGAGGCAGAAAGATAAAAAGCACTAACCATTATCAGACAGCTTAACTGATGTTTACAGCTTCCTGTATTAAACGTTGCCAACAATAGCTTCCCGATAATAGGCCGGTGGTTGTTTAATTCGAGTGAAAAAAATAACCGTTTCATGAAAACGGTGCAGACTGAGCAACAGCTCTCGACTGTCTCTTTTTGCAAACTTCGTCTACCATTTCAATCTTACTGTCCGAGCTGAGTATCTGAGAGTTGGTCCCAGGCAAGCGTCCGTCTCGATTTATAGTCTGTAGTTCCAACCACCTCTCCTGGTTTCTCCTTTTGTAAGTACATTTGTACCTCTTCTCTTTCTCTTAGTCCTCTTTCCAGGGCTCCCTTGCACAACCACCACCCCCTTCCCTTTTCTACCTCCCCCCACTCCCACTCCCACTGCCACCTAATCCCTCGATCTCTCTCTCCCTCTCTGACTGGCTTTTTTTCTTCCCTGCTCCGCTGTATTAGTGTAGTTTCTCTACCTATTTCCAAGTCAACGTTAATAGAGAGGTTATCGGATGACTGTCGAAGTCAGCGTAATCGTGAATGGATTGCTTTGATTTTGCGTTCTGCACTTTTGAATTGCTATAAACATGCAAGTTTGGCATCATTCGCGAACAAAAGTAGAACCTGATTGCGATCTTCCGCCCAAGCAAGCACGTGATGATGGCCTTTCCGCGCACTGCAACAAAACTAGCGCGAGAGTTCATGTATGCACGATATGCAACTCCACAGTTCTTTACTGGGTTCTAGTGTCTCCACGGTTCTTTTCTGGGTTCAAATTAAAACACTGTCATTGTAATATGTGACATCATGAGTGAAATGAGACGCATGACAACTCGCTAGCTGTGATGTGAACAAAGTTGCTGCGTGAGGCAGCATCGGCTTATAGAAAGCGTTGAAATCAATTTCCACTCCGAGCCAACATGTCTTGCTAACATTTCACTATCCAGAATGTTGACGAAAACGATATCCGTACAATGCGAGTTAAACAAGCGTAGATAATGGTGCCCACACAGACTGCCATCTCCGCTCATTAAACTTGCGGTTTCCTGCAAAGACTTCCTTTTAAACTCCTATGTTAGATTTACGCCTGCCCTCAAATATCGTGACCCCCTGGCTGACGGCTAACCGAGTTCCAAACATAATTATTTGTTTATCAACTTGACTGGTTATCATACTTAGTCCGGTCTAATACTCACCTAATACTTAGTCGTTGTGCGGCCACTTGACGTACAGTGAGCAAGATGCGCCTTCAAGCTTTCTGGTAAGCGGTACTCCTTTCAACGATAACCAACGGGTTCCGGCTTTCCTTTGCTGAAAGTGGTTCCTCTCGCCTGCACTCTGTTATTAGAGTGTGCGTTGCAGTCTCCAACCTTGTGCGAAGTTGCTCAATATTTGTGCATAACTTTGTTGCCACGTCATTCCAATTTCTGATTGTCCTCTATGGGACTATGGATCGTCAGATATTTCCGGTAGATAAGTGCCGGGTTGAATATATATATTTATAGCCACAAAGAAAAGGCTTCAAGAGGCAGTGGACAAAAGAGAGGACTGAGACATAATTAACACACGGACTCGTCCACTTCCTCAAACATCGTTAACATTTTTCCCAGTATTACGCATCATTAGATAGCCAGACCAGGTTGACATTTTGTAAATATATCTGAACGAAGTGTGAATAAAGTGTTGTTGCTGTTGTTGTTGTTGTTACATACAAGGAAACGGCTCTTCTATGCGGGTCTGATCCGCGCAAATGCGCAAGAAATCGGCCTTCAAGTAAGTAGCCGGCGACATTAGCAACTACCTCGGGTTCTTCAGACTTTATGGGTTACGATACTCAGGTGACAAGGCTTTCAAATATATGAAAGGGTACCATTTCTTTGTTTCTGGCTGTGCTTTGGTCAAACCGGTTGTGACGTCATCACAAAATTTGAAATCAAAATAGTGGACACGAACGGGGTAAAGAAGTTGTAAGCACGTTTTACAGCATCACGTGTAACCTCGTGGTACCAAAAGACTCTTAAAGAAGCGGTCAAAGACGAGAAACTTGGGAAAGTGTTTGAGAGACAAGTACAGTTCTACTTTCGGGAAACTGAGTCACGAATGACGATACCAGCTTCCTGTTCACCAGTTCGAGAAAACCGCAGACTTTTTGTTGTGTGTGTCTGTAGGCTACACCCACTTTATGGTAATATTCTGTTTCTGCTGGGTAGACAAATGCAATAGGGACTTTGCTTACCGAGTTGACTTGCGTGCGAATTGTATTCGCATGCAAAAACGTCAACACAAGGGCACACACGGCATGGCAACGGCATGTCGACATAAAAAGGTGCTTCGACTTAGGGTCGCAGATAACAGTCTGACCAGCATCACCGAGCTCAAGTTGGAATCGAAATGAGAGCCCGAATTCATCTTTGACTTGTATCCGTGTTCGTTCTCCCTAGATTTTATGCACGAGCAGATCAAACAAACAATTTGTGACGTCATTCTTTTTGGTCAATACGTCAGTGTCGTCACTGACAAAGCTTTGCTGTGAATCCGTTCAGTTGAAGGGCGCATACTGAGGTTTGCAGACGTTGTCTGGAACGTCACTGGGCTTACTGAAAGCGAAGTTTGTATTAAAAGTTTCGTGTACTTTCTACAAAACGGCTAATCTGTTTGGTTTCAGTATTAGTAGCCGACATATGCTGCTTGCTGGACAGAATCTTACCAGAAAATCGACCAGGTTGCTTCAATTTAAATTTGCGCCGTAATAAATAAATAAAATAAACGTAAACGTTTACACGTTTTCCGACCGGACCGGGGTATGAGGACTTGGACATCAAACTGAGTTGTGGAACTCGAGTGCCCATTTCCTAAAAAATGGTCTAAATCAATGTATTTCGCTGAATTGGGTCGCTTTAGCAAAGAAACTTTCTGGGGACGAGTGTATGTGTTTTCATTCTTGTCCCCACAGGTATAGAAACGCCCACTCATATTATCTTGTGGGTAAATTGACACAGTCGGCATGATTATCGAGATCAACCCTGTCCACAGCGAATTTCAATATTTTCGATTATCAGGACATTTGAAAGGTTGAAAATGAATCAGCAATCGAGGGCCACGCGTGAGTCCCAAGAGAGGTTACTCAAATAAACAACTCCCGTGAAATTGAGCAATTTTCGGGCATGCCATGTTTCGTGACGGGTGTGTTAATTCATTTGAGCTTTGTTATTTATGATGTGCTTTTGAATAATTTGTACTTACAAACAAAACACATTGACCTCAAGACCCACTTGGACAAAGGATTGATATTCATATATATGTAAAGGCGCATTCCATAGTCAATGTTGCGGAAACTCGTGCAATTTATATATAGCATTGTCAAAGCTGATGTTGTCAGTTGAAGGCGAAGATCATGACGAGCGCTGATGTCCCAAAACGAAAAATCAAAATGGAGAAGTTTAAACGGAGCATTTCAAAGTTCATGGACAAGAAGCCCACTCCATCAGGACTTCCTCTCTGGAGAACAATATCCGAGTCGAGTTTAAACAACAGGACAGACGGCAGTTTAAAAGCGAAAGATGACAGGGGGACTGTATGTAAATCAAACACGCACACCATCAGAAAATCTGTAACAGTGCAACGGCTTCCAAATGTGAGCAGGAAAGAAAGAGAGCCGTTACGACCAGCTATCAAGAAGCACACACAGCCATCACAAAGCAGCCAAGACTCAAGAAACAAAAATGAGTCACTAGAACTCACCGATAGTGAGAAGCGTCGAGTCAGCTTTTCGACGTACACCTTGCTACTTGTAGCGGCGAGTGAGAATTCTGTAAGCGAACTTAGGACTTTGCTGGATAAATACCCGGCTTACATAAACAAGCCAAGTTCTTCTGGGGCGACGGCGCTTCACAAGGCAGCAGCACAGGGAAATACAGAATGTGTGAGGCTGCTTCTTGATCGCGGAGCCGATCCAAATCTGAGCGACAGACAAGGACGAACACCAATGTACTTAGCGTGGGACAGTCAGCATACTGCAAGCTTCAAACTAATGCTCGAAACAGCCCGATAGTTAAGCGCCTTCGTCATTATTGACGAGTACGAGCTTGTAGTTTTGACAACAAATATATATATATTTATTTATTTATGTATAAGAGCACCAAGTGCCTCAGTCTTTATCCGTGTTTTTTTTTTTTTTCTGAGATTCAGGTTTACAAGCCCTGAATTATGCTACTTTTCCCAGCTTTTAGGTTTTATTTCTATTTATACATAAAACTCAACAAAATAATCCATAAAAATTATGTTCATTGGTTTTAATAGACAAACGTTTTCTTGAATTACACGGCCATTGACAGGATATGCATAGAAATTTATTGTAAAGTCATTAATTGCGAAGTCCGAACTACTTTAGCTATTGTATAAAGAACCAAATAAAACATGGATCGAGTCTGGATGTGTTCATGATATCGACTGTGCATTTTAAAACAAAACAAAAAACTGCCCCCGTACTGACACCCACCAGTTCATGCTTTCACGTACACATTAACTTCAATCAATTCTCTGTCCTTACTTTCGTGAACGGGCCGGCTCTCTGTCAGTCTTTCAGATCAGTCTGTATGTCTGTTTGGCTTTCTCAGCAGATTGCACCTTGTGCGGCTTCGGTTTCTGCACTACAAGCCGAGACGCGCCTTGCTATAATTTGCATGAGAATACCAAGCCGCAGATATGCCCCTTGAGTTACAGTCAAAGGGCCAATGACGCAAAACATCCTACTCTTGCTAAAAATATCAAACTACTGGGAATGAAATCGACCGTATTATTGCGTCGTTTGGCGTTTGCTTGCCTCGCCTCCCAACGAGAACTAACCTTGATAACCCGGCAATGAGCCCTGAGACTTCAGTGAACAATGAACGGCCTGATTGTTCTATTTGCATGGCGGTATGTTCCGATGCATTGTGTGTAGGACGAAGGCAATGCGCCGGGTGTAAATAAAGCTTTTTGAACCCAGTTTCATTGGCCAAGCTGGCTTTCACTGACCACGCTCAACGCTATATACAAACACGTGTACAGTTACATTATCATATCTAAGTCACGTGTAACAAAAGCCTATATCGGAAGTTGCGTGACTCCTGCTGAGATGCGGCGCCAGTCAAAACTGTGTAAATTTTTTATACATTTTTCGCTCTTTCTCTCGTTTCAGTCAAATGATCTCTCTGTTACCACAAGATTATAAAAGTACACTTTCCAGGCTTCATGTTCATACATAATTTATACCTATTGAGAACAATTTCGGCCCGTCATTTTTCGATTCGGGGTACAGCGGTAAGGAATTTGGGTCAAAACTCGTAGAAAGCATGCGTAGAGTTCGGTGTTACCGCCAGATTCAGAAATCCTATTAAATTTGGCGCAATTTGATGTATAATTTATGAGGGTTCGGTGAACCTCGGACCCGTCAATTCGGGTTCAAAGTCAACGCTTCTGTGTCACGCGACGGGAGATTAACTCAAAGGCGCGAAGCCCAGATTCGATCACGACGATGTACCGCGAACAGCTAAATGGCCAGTCAAACCTGAACCAAATACTTGGTCCAACAAAGGTTGACCGCATTTTAGCATAGACGAGCACATTTGCGGTCAAAATAATTCCCTGTTACCAGTCCGATAAAACTTTGTTCCAATAGAATTTAGAAATGGACTACCCTTACCTTTCAACGTTGCCAAACAGCGTTACAAGTTGAAATAAAATGCGTTTCCTTTTCGAGATATAACCTCACAGGCCATTTCAAATAGCCCGCAAATTTGCCCGCGATCCATACTGCTGACTCCGTGCGGCTGCGCGATACGTTTGTCAGCTGGTGTTTTGATGGAAGTTGTGCAGGATTGCTCCTCTTCAGTTGTTGATGTGATTATCAAGCTTGGTGGATGTGCTGTTACAGACAAAAGTAGTTTTGAGTCGGCTAATGTCAGTGCAATTGAAGCTGCGTCTAGAGTTGTGAGAAAAGTGCAAGGCAAATGCGTAGTCGTTCACGGAGCTGGGTGAGATGTTTGGCACTCGGCATTCCATTATTTTAATAGCCGTACCCCTTACCCCTATGAGCACGGAAATCTTCAGGGTTTCAGCTGCCTGGAAGCTAGATCTTCAAGGGTTTGCTGATTGTAAAATTCTTAAGGGTAGGAGGTGCACCAAAAAAAAGGCAGTTCCTCGATAAGGGCGGGGGAGGGGGGGGGGGGGGGGGGGGGGGTTGCGGCTATTGAATGGAATGACCTAATACTGAAGTAGCATTAGAAAAGTCTGACATTAAAATTATCGAAAAGAGTGAAACAAAATAGATGGAGTTACAGCAATATTTGTTCTCAAAGATTCTAACCAATTACATTTCTCATGTCCTGTGAACCCTTCACCGAGTGAATCAATCTCAGCATGCTTGTACAGTACCCAGTCACTGATGGCTTTGAATCTCAAAACCCATTGTTTGATAGAGTGAGATAAAAACAATCCATGCCAATGCCTGCTTTTCTGATCAGCTTCACCTAAAATTAAGGTGAAAATGTTCAGGGTATTTCATATAGTGCATTTGGATACTGCTATAAACTCTAAACAATTTGCTGTGATGTATGAACTGCATGAAATTGTCCTATTAAATCATAGTGCTTTAAAAAAGTCATGTTACATTATTTTTATGCTAGCCACATATATATTTCATATTAGCCTCAACTTCATGTAGTCTTAATGGGATAAATGCACTCTTTTAGTATATTGTAGCATTTACTAATCAATTACTGGGTAATATACACATAATTCTCGTGAAACTGTTTTAAACGTTTAAGGTCATTTGGTCACTTCCAAGCTCATGAGTATGGCATTGCCAAAGGAAACAGGCAAAACCCTGGGAGGGGACGGTTAGGATTTGTGAAGACGAGGCTGTCAGTAACAAAGGTAAGGAGAACAGTATTAACAATCAAATATCACTGCTGTTGTTTTCCCATCCATTTACATTACTCCCAGTATATTTATATATATTTTTATTTTCTCCTGACTCCTCAGCTCCTCCATCTCATTATTGAAGCACTTGTTGAGCAGGGAATTCCAGCTGTAGGAATTTCTGTGAGTGAGACTTTAGGTACTCCCATGTTTTGTTATTTCATTAAACATTATAGCACACAGAGGCTCATTAGACTGAAGTGTTTTGTTTGTTCACAACAGTTGCAAAGTTTGCAAAATTAGACTGTTCAAAACTTTCATGTGATAAGGTAAACACCACCTCTTTCTGCAGCCTTGTGGCACTTGGGTCACACATGGCGGTCATGTGTCTAGAGCAGGCATAAGTCACGTGACCGAGCTGTTGGATACAGGGTATGTCCCAGTGCTTCATGGAGACTGCGTGCTGGACACAGAGCAAGGTTGCAGTATCTTGAGTGGAGACAAGATTATAGAGGTACAGTCATGTCACAACCACATTCGATTTGGTACCTCATCGTTCTCAATTTGTCACTTTTTAAATACTCCAATAGGCCTTTCTGAGGCCTAGTAGAAAACCTTTATTATAAAAATGAGTTTGATTTGCATGAAAATGAAGACGAGTTTTCATAAGAAAGTATTTGCACTAGGCCTCATTTTGAAAGTGAGGCAACAAGTATTTAAAAACTGGCCTATTCTGAAGCCAAATACAAAGCCCTTATTTTTAATATTGTTCTCTGATCCCCATTAATTTTGTAGACTCTCTCGAAAGAGCTGCATCCAAAAAGAGTTGTGTTTCTCACCGATGTGGATGGGGTGTTTGATCGTCCGCCAGCAGAACAAGGTTAGTTTGAGTATTCTGTACTGTACTTTTTGGATAGTCTGTAAATATTGACCACATACTGCACTATACCGACCTGTGCAACGTTTTCACTTGATACCTTTCAAAGTTCACTGACACTTTGTCCAAAACAATGAGACATGCATGAGATCAAAAGTTATGTCTGGTGCTGATCCAGATGAGCTCAGCTGTACGTCTTGCAAGGAGAATGCTCACTAAAATATGGGGTTGTATAAGCCAAGGTTAATAAACATGGTGGCATGGTACCACCTATTGTTATTAAAAGTTGGCATTTTTTGTCTGTAAAATCAACTGTTGCACAAAAAAGTCTAAATGTACCAAACAAGAAACACTTTGTGTCAATTTCCTTCTTTGGATGTGTAATATTATTATGCATGATAAGTAAACCTAAAGTCAACTGTCAGAGCATAAGGGAATATTTGACGGATTTTCTAGTTCAGAATGTGCAGTATTAGTGTGGACTATGCAGAATTACTGAAAAATACTAGTTTGATAGAGACATACAATAATTTAGAGTATTGATTATGATAAACGAAGAAAAGATCTTGTCCAAAGATATTGTAGTTTCACTTCAGTGCTCGACATTAACGGTTGCCCGGTTGCCCGGGGCAACCAAAACTTTTGGTCGGGCAGGTAAATTCTGGGCCGGGCAACCAGAAATTATGAAACTTTCTATTGCTTGAAGTCAATCTACAGTCTGAAGGGCAACCAACCTAAAACCTTAATGTCGAGCACTGCACTTCGACACCGACGCAAAATTCTCCAATGAACAAGAGGACAATGGGAGGATGATAGGAAGAAACCGTTTTATGTATCGCAAACTCAAGATCTATTTAAACATTGACGTCAATGTTTGTAAAAGTACGCATCTTTGTCTTTTGTAAACTGTATCACGAAAAGACTGAATGTTCACACGTGAAACGTTGTTTCAATGCAGACGCGGTCTTGCTCCAGCGGGTTGTTGTACAACAAGATGGCCAACTCAGAGTTCCCATAACAACCTCAGCCTTGGGACATGACGTCACTGGGGGCGTGCGTGCAAAGCTCGAAACAGCGGGAAACGTGGTACGAATGTCGCGCGGGAAGACGAAAGTGTTCGTGGCGAAGTTGTCTTCGGATAGCGCCTTGTCTGCATGTGTGCAGGGAGTTCTTACTGGGCGTGGCACAGAGATTTTAGGAGAAGGCCTGGTGTGAGCACCTTGTTTGTACGACACTCACAGGGCGCTGAGGAGTTCGCTTGCTTTCTATTTTGTAAAACCCTATACATCGACCTGCATGAATGGTACCGCAGGACGATTGCATCGCGGGCGCGCAAAGTATTCTCGCTCGCGCGCCCGCGATGAAATCGTCTTGCGGTACGAAAAGCAAGCAAACCCTCTGTACCCTGTAGTCACTTCATAATTCCGTATTTATAGTTTTAAAGAGTGCATGAGCTCGATTTTTTTTGTTCAGTAAAACATCATTAAACTCCAGTGACACAATAAAGTAAGACATTTTTTCGGAGTCCGTTAGTCACAGCGTTCAAAGGTTTTGTTGTCAGTCTACGAAAAAGCCTTTCCAACGAGGACAAAGACAGAGTTGGGAGGGGGAGGTAGCAAAATGAGAACATTTTAAGACCACATCTTTATGGAACAACGGAAATACGATATTTACGTCACTTCCGTTGGTCAGCGTTCTTCGCCTACCTATCTCGGTACAACTCGAGCTAAAACTTTACATCGTGTGCAAGCCCCGTTTTTGTGCACAGTTTGTGTTTTAGAAAATGACTTGAGAAACGGCTCTTGGCTAAGTCTTAAAGGTCCAAAATGAGTGAAAAGGTGATTGAACAATTCTGTTCGCC
Organism: Plumapathes pennacea; assembly: GCA_964036295.1. Classification (NCBI taxonomy): domain Eukaryota; kingdom Metazoa; phylum Cnidaria; class Anthozoa; order Antipatharia; family Myriopathidae; genus Plumapathes; species Plumapathes pennacea. The sequence goes on along the minus strand of OZ038463.1, from coordinate 33,595,672 downwards.
AAAATGCATAACTTTGGTTTGAAAGCTCCGAAATATACGACTGCTGCGCCGCTATCTTGGATTTTTCTTAAGTTTGCACAAACTAAAAAATTATTGTCGCTTCCACACTTTAGTGCAATGACCCCTGACTTAAAACGTATTTACCGCAGTTCCCGCCATAATTCAAAAAGCCTTATTTACCACAGGGCGGTAAAACCCTATATTGACCTACATGAATGATACCGCAAGACAATTTCATCGCGGGCGCACGAAAGCGTAAACTGACATGACGCGTACTAAGTATAAATAATAATTATCTTGTACGTTACCTTTGCGAGCCCGCGATGTAATTGTTCTGCGGTATCCTTTATGTAAGTCAGTATATAAGGTTTTACATAATGGAAGCAAGCGAACTACTCTGTGCCCTGTGTATTTACTTGCAAAAACAGTACGGGCGCATACCCGGCAGTTCACGTGCTATACAATCTGGTTGGCTACCGTACCTGTTCACGCGGTCCACTTCACTTACCACCTCAAGGGTTCCGGTGTACGTCACTCGCACCGTTGCCTCAAAGAGCGCATTGGCCGGGGAGGTCTGGAACTGAACTTGGTAGTAGCATTCCAGTTGCTGTGGCTTGTTTGTTAAAGCCGATTGTTTCGGCAATTTTTGAACGGCTTCGGTCACCTTAGTCAGCATAATTGGGACCACGCAGTGACTGGCCGACAGCGCAGTGGATCTCAGGAGAGAGTTTATGTGCGCGACAGCGGTTTCCGCGCTTTTATGGGCATGGGCGTGAGATTGATTGACGGGTTTCCACGTAAGGCAAGGACAGTAGTGCTCGGGAATGCCTGCGTCTGCACAGGTGCGATTTGGGTTTAACCGTTGGAAAAGGCTAGCTCCGCTTGTACCGTTTATGGGAGGCAAGTCGGGAAACGATAAAAGATGCTCAAATGTCTTGTGAAGATCAAAGGGTGATGTGATCACTTCAGTATTTTCTTTTAACGCTTCTCTAAGGCCTGGGTTCTGCTGCTCAAACCATTGTGGAAGAGTAACGGACAGAAAGGGCAATCTGCTCTCTAATTTTCCCTGGGGCACCGAGCGAATGTCCCCGAATCTCGCCCCATGGTCCGCCATGACAAGCAGAATGGTTTCATTCAAGAGTCCTTCATTCTTGAGGGATCCTAGAAAGCGCAACAAATGTTGGTCAGCACCACTGATGAGGTTGACCTTTCTGTGGCACAAGTCGGACAGAAATGTAACGCCAAATTTCCGCCGGCCCGAGTAGGCCTCCATGAAACTTTTCGTATAGTTGAACTGAATGACGCATTGTGGGACAGAGCTGATGCAGACGGGCGTATTTTCTAGGTTCCAAATTGTGCGACCGTAATGGTCAGCGGGTTCCTGATCAAAGCCCATCATCCCGAAGGAGAATGCACCTGAAAAGGACACAAGGGAATTTTTAAATATATACAAGTAAATTTTTTTGAATACTACATTTACACAGCGAACGGCTGTGCAAATAACAAGCGGACACAAGGTACAATAAACTATGATTTAGTATGAGTAAACCATTCAATGTTTCGTGTTGTACTTGTTTAGTTACTAAACACGACGCGAAGTAGAAAGTAAAAATACATAAAAGATAGTTGCCTAGCCGAGGATGCTATTCGCGACACTCGCAAGTTCGTATTCAAGTTGATTTTTTGGCAAACTACGGTTGACTTGGGACTGAATCCGCTTGGCCAAAGTATACTCACCATAAATTGGTTGATCTTCACTAAACATCGTTGCAAACCCTCGATCTTTCATTTCTTTAAAGATGAACGGCCAATCATCGACTGTCTTTGCACCTGGCATGCCCCGCCTTGATTCCCCATACTTGTCCCTTATCCCCTGCACAGTGCGTCCGGTCAGAAGGGCAGTCATGGCAGGGTTTGTGTTTTCACCAACAACCGAGTACGCTTTGAATATGTGTGCATTCAGGTCCGTCTTCAGGAAATTATAGGATTTCGGGAGCATGCGTTGAAAGTGGGCCGAGGACGTTCCGTCGAAGATCAACATGATGATATTGAGAGGGTATTTCCCTGTTGGTTTCCGTTGATTTACTTCGGTTTTCTCCACTACCGATGCATGGTAATCAACGTGAGGTTTTGAGCGGTCCTTGAAGTGCACCTCAACTCTGATGAAGTCAGTGTCCTTGAAGGTCACGTTGCGTTTGTCCAAAGTTAAGGTCTCGGGGTCGTCCAGAGTCGAGTTGAATTCGCTAGCACGGCGGACAGGCTGACCGAGGACTCTGTCAATCCCGCTTTCTGGAAAGAACATGGGTTATTGGACAAATTTCTTGTTAATTTACACTGGCTGGACGACGTTTAGTAGACATTTATGGAAAAGTGCATAGATGAGTGGACATGGGGAAGCCGAAAACACCATGTATGCGCTGTAATAATTCAATTGCAATAGAACCCCGCTATCTCGAACAGAATTCGATTTTCCTTGAAAACGAAACTTGATAGAAATTCCCCCTTGGTAGGACACCGCTATCTCGAACTACAGTAGAATCCCACTGTCTCGAACTCGTTTATTTCGAAGTCCCCGCTATCTCAAACAGAAGTCGATTTCCCTTGAAAACGAACTTGATAGAAATTCCCCCTTAGTAGATCCCCGCTATCTCGAGCTAATTCTCAATTCCTTTGAGAGCTCGAGATAGCGAGGTTCTAGTAATTAATAATCTGGGAGTATCGTATTCTAGCATGGATGCAAGTGTGACGCACCTGCTGTGACGTCATCCAGCAAGCTTAGCTGGCTGTTTTTGAACGTTGTGTAAATCCTACCGGTGCAGTTGAATGAGCTGATTCGTGGAGAGATTCTTAAGATGTCCTTATCAAACACGTTGATATACGGCAGTTGACATCTCTCCTGGCCATTTCTTTCATTTACGAACTCTTGTACTGGTACCGCACACTTCAGGTTTGTTGCGAGACCTGTAATTGAAATAGGATTGAATTAAAGATAATTCATGGACATTGAATTTTGAAGTAACTTTAACCCTTTCACTCCCAATATTGATCCACTTTGATCTTCTCCTTCAGTTTCTCGCCAAAAACATGTGATACAGTAGGGAGAACTTGGTTTTTGATACCATTTGCTAAGATGAAAACTGATTAAACTATTTAACAATTCTCACTACATTACTCATACATTTTACTCTTAAAAGGTTGGGAGAATCTGTATTTTGAACTTGGGAGTGAAAGGGTGGCGTTTAAATGTTTTTGTTTACGTCTGGAAACGTGTAAAAAATTGAAAGCTGAATTTTGTCCCCAACATGAAAAACATTGCGACCTTCTCGCACTTGCAAGTAAGAGGAGATGGCACGTATTCTCGCACACTGCTGATTGGTCTCTTTTCAAAGTAAATTCCAAATTTCTTTGATTCGTGGTCAGTGGTTTTGGTTTTGGTTTTGGTTTTCGAAAATCATTTGAAAGCCTCTTTACCAGATTATTAAGCAGTGCTTTTGGTACAATAGATGTTTGCTTCGGGAGGTGATTGGTGAGGTGTAGGTTTCACTGAATAAAAGAAATACGCGGATGACATGTATGGGTGTGTGTCTATTTCTTTAATACCTTTTTCATAGAAGCTTGCAAACTCTTTCTTGATGTAATAAACAGTATTTCTTGATTTCTTCGGCACAGCAAAGGAAGCTTGGAAGATAACTAAGGACACTTTGGTGTGAAAAATGAATCCCCAGCATTTAGATCCAAATGTGTTGCACATTTTCGTTGCCTTTAGTACGCTGGTATCACCTCGTCGTCCAAGTTTTCCCCCATCTGGAAAAATAACTCCGGGTACCTAATAATAATATTAACAATAAGAAGAAGAAGAAGAAGAAGAAGATAATAATAATAATAGTAATAGTAATAATAATAATAATAATAATAATAATAATAATAATAATAATAATAATAATAATAATAATAATAATAATAATAATAATAATAATAATAACAATAATAATAATAATAATAACAATAATAATAATAATAATAACAATAATAATAATAATAATAATAATAATAATAACAATATAAATTCTTAAAGCGCATTTGAACATACCATTCAGTACTCATAAATTGTTGCATAAAGTTTACCTCGAGGTATCCCGGTATTTTCGATGGTCTCAAAATGAAATCCTGAAGAGCAGGTGGTACGATGCGTTCGTCCATTATTGCTTTAAGATTGTTAAAGCCGGACATCTAAAGGAAATCACAGTGTTCAAGGGATTCGTTAAAACAACAGTCAACACACACTAAGGAATTTATGTACGCAATAAGGTTAGTTCAATGCATTTCTATAACATAAGATGGGCAGAAGCAGCCGAAAAGTTCGATAGTAATGATGACCAACGCCGACCAACGGAAGTGACGTCAAGTGACGTATTTCCGCGGTGTCGTTTTCTGACAGTCATCCGGTAACTGCTTTGAAAATGGGATTTGTGTTTCTGCTCAGTCGTTAGGTCAAATAAGCAAAAATGAAAACGATACAGAAACAAAGGAACGACAAGTACCGTAATTATTTTAAATGTATTTACCTTCGAAGGGCCTATTGCAGTAGCTTCCGTTGTATCCGTCTCCAGTCGCATCTTTCTGCCGCTTCCTTTGTTTTGCATCGCCCATAAGTCATTTGCTATGAGCAAGGTTCCTACGCCGACCAACACCATGAAAAGTCTCAGAGTTAAGGGTGGCCGATAGCACACTGGTAGCATATTCTCGTCTTTATATGTTTTCTGTGTACAAAGAAAGCAGAAACACGTTATGTAGTGTATTTTGATCACTTCACGTGTGAGGCTATTCGTAGCATCCGGTTCTCCCCATTCCCCCGCTATGTTGGGCCCCTATGAGCTCTTTGCACGGGAAATGGCACGAGCTTCAAAACGAGGCTGGCCTGGCAAAACTGAGGAAACTCACTTGTTTCATGTCTGGCAAATTTCTTGCCAGGCTAGCCTCGCTTTGAATCCAAGATGGCGGCACCGTGCAAAGAGCCCATTGAAGCGAGCCACAGCATTGCCCGTGTATACGTGACGTGCGATTTTGTACCAGAAAAGAAAACGTTTCACTCAAATTACACATACATTCATGAGTAGACTACGACCAATTCCTGTATTTTTTCATCAAGAGATCACGTGACCATAACACCCTTTAAAGTGGTTTATTGAAAATCACATTAGGCGAGTTTCCAATTTGTAGCCTTTCAGCGCTGTAGTAGTAGTAGTAGTAGTTCAGGTTTTAGAAAATCAGGACACCAACATGGTGGCCTATAGTCTGAAACACAAACTGAAGCTGATTCTTGCTTCCGTTTGATCTTGCGATGCTTTAAATATTTGGCAGTGCCACTTTTAAGTGTTTCTAGAAAAAAGTTTATGATTTGGACACAAGAGATAGTATACAGATTGAGTTGTGTAAATATAACCAAATTTGGTTATATGCAATAAAATAAAAATTCGATTGTAGCTCGCTCTCTCATTATTGTTTTTTTAAGAGGGGTTGTAAAGTTTGTACGTTCAGTTTATTTTAACAAAACATATCAACATTAATCTAACGAGTGCATGCTTGACAGCAAGAAATGGTTTCCTTAGAAATAAAAAAATAGAAAAAGTAAATATATCACTTTATTTATATCTCAATGTATTTAGCACTGCCGTGCTAACTGGGGAGACTTTAAATGCAGAAACCAAATATCTAAAAAAAACTGAACGTAAGTTTGTTAAGAATCCCAACTGGTCGGAGGCTAACCAGTTGGCTATTTATATAGTGTGGCAGAGGATTTGAACTCAGGGCTTAACCGTGTTGCAAATTCAACTAGTGATCAGAGCGGGACTTAAACCTGGTAACTCCGGATTTCAAGTCCGGCGCCCTAACCACTCGACCACATTGCCTCCTTACTGTCGAACGTTAGAAATAGGTGAAAGATGACTGACTTTGTGAAGGTTTTCCTCGTTTCCGCTCTAACTTTTGGGCGGGATTTGTTGATCAGGGTGACCTTGATCGTTTCGTTAGGCTGCGTGGAAGTTACTAAATCTCTCGGAAAATCATCAACTTGAAACCAGCCAATTGCTTAACATCATTTACAAGAAAAAGAACAAAACAAACACACAGAACATAAGCTGTAGCGTAACAGGATCGGTGTATTATGAGCTTCAAGAATCATCTGCTATGATGATACGTACCAGAGTGAATTTGACGGCATTATTCAATTTAACAAAACGACAACTGAAAAATAATTGGGGAAAACAGCCCAAACGTACTAGTGATAGATGGTTTCTTCTTTTTCTTTCTTTCTTTCTTTCTTTCTTTTTCTTTTTTTTTTTTTTTTTTTTTTTTGGACAAAGGATTATTTTACCTCACCTTTTCAGAGCAGGCAGTCGCGCCGAACTTCCCCCTTTCATTAGCTAGCGATCAAGTGATTTGCCTTTGTGGACTTGTCAAAGTTATAATTTAGATTGCATATACATACTAATGTATGTCCCGCGATTAGCTACTGCAACTTAGATTGTACATTGACTTGCTTGCGAGCAAACAAGGCTACGTACTTTGTTGAGAGTTTGCCGAAAACCGCGAGAAAACGATCATAGCTCCCTATATGTTATGCAGTGCTCCAATTGGCCATGGTATTTCGAATAAATCTAACAAGTAGTTTCATATATATTTTTGTACACCTTTCCCTGATATACGACCTCGATTTATGGTTTGATTGACAGCTAAAGTTTTGCTCTTTGGAAAGAGCATAAAATCTGCATATTTACCTTGTAAGCTCCAATGTAATAGGAGCAACCACGATTGCTTGGACATGCAAGATGAATCTGATTAAAAAAGTAAAAATAGACACTTATTGCTGCCGCGCAAATTTTCTGGATGTAAGAAAGTAACAATAAAAAAGTCCGTTGTGGTCAACTCAGGAGACTAAAATTTACTGAAAACTGTGCGAGTGTCGAAAGACTTTTGTCACTGATTTTATGTGTACTATTTTGAGCGTGTTTATTTAGGGAGGTATCGATGAGTGGAAGAGACGACACAATTTAATATACTAAACAGTTTCGTTTGATGATTGGCTAATTTCATCTCCGACAGTTTGATATACCATGATTAAGCAAGAGTGATTTTTTTTTTTGGGGGGGGGGGGGGGGGTATTGTCCCTTCAATAGTAGATGAAGCGACTCAGCTGTGACTTGGTATTTCTCATGCAAATTATGTTGCAGAGTTAAGCGGAGCAAAGAAAGACATGCCGACAGACAGACAGACAAACTGAAGGGCTGAAAGAACGAAGGACAGATAATCGAGGTTCATGTATACGTGAATGCACGAACAAGAGGGTGTCAATACGTGGGCAGTGATTTTTTGTTTTGAAATGCAGCCCTCAATACCTTAGACACATCCATTGTTTCATTTATGAGCCTTTGGGCTAACAAATTCCGATTTCGCAATTGATTTCACAATACTAAACTACATGTATACTGTCGATGGTCGTATAAAATTCGAGAAAGCATTTGTCTTATAAAACTAACATGATTTTTACAGTTTATTTTGTTGAGTTTTATATGCAAAGTTGGAATAAAAACAGAAATTCTGGGAAAAGTAGCTGCAATGTTTTGAAAGTTGTTCCGAGACAGCCAAAAACGCCATTCAGCTGAACTAAAATAGAATAATTCAGGAATAAACCCTGATGACAGTTAAATAAATATGAATCTAGGAAATATAGAAAAAACAGAAAGATAATAAAGCACTTGGTGCTCCTACTCATGCATTAGATAAATAAATATATATTTATATATATTTGTTGTCGAGCTTCAAAACTAGAACATGACCTTGCACAAAATAATGGTAACTGTTCGATGTTGAGGAACTCGCTTTAACTACCGGGTTGTTTCGAGCATTAGTTTGAAGCTTGCAGTATGCTGACTGTCCCACGCCAAGTACATTGGTGTTCGTCCTTGTCTGTCGCTCAGATTTGGATCGGCTCCACGATCAAGAAGCAGCCTCACACATTCTGTATGTCCCTGTGCTGCTGCCTTGTGAAGCGCCGTCGTCCCAGAAGAACTTGGCTTGTTTACGTAAGACGGGTATTTATCCAGCAAAGTCCTAAGTTCGCTTACAGAATTCTCACTCGCCGCTACAAGTAGCAAGGTGTACGTCGAAAAGCTGACTCGGCGCTTCTTACTCTCGAGTTCTAGTGACTCATTTTTGTTTCTTGAGTCTTCACTGCTTTGTGAGGGTTGTGTGTGCTTCTTGATAGCTGATCGTAACGGCTCTCTTTCTTTCCTGCTCACATTTGGAAGCCGTTGCACTGTTACAGATTTTCTGATGGTGTGCGTGTTTGATTTACATACAGTCCCCCTGTCATCTCTCGCTTTTAAACTACCGTCTGTCCTGTTGTTTAAACTTGACTCGGACAATGTCCTCCAGAGAGAAAGTCCTGATGGAGTGGGCTTCTTGTCCATGAACTTTGAAATGCTCCGTTTAAACTTCTCCATTTTGATTTTTCGTTTTGGGACATAAACGCTCGTCATGATCTTCGCCTTCAACTGACAACATCAGCTTTAACAATGCTATATAAATTGCATGAGTTTTCGCAACATTGACTATGGAATGAACATTTATATAGCAATCCTTTGTTTGTGTGGCCGTCATGGGCCGGTGTGTTTTGTTCGTAAGTACGAATTATTCAAAAGTACCTTACAAAAGAACAAAGCTCAGAGTGGAACCACTGAATAATACACAAGTCACGGCACATATTGCTCAATTTCACTTTCAATTTCACAAAGACACCTCTCTTGGGATTCAACTTATTCGCGCGACTCTTTTTGTTGCTCGTTCGTTTTCAATTTTTCCGATCTGCTGAAAATCGAAAATATAGCAAATTATACTGTTGACAGAGTTGGAAGCCAAAGGCAATGCAGAAAGTCTGATCATGACAATCGTGCTGACTGAATCCGGAGGATATAATATGCACATGCTTACAATTTGGACGCAAATTATTGTACAGTTAGTGTGGGAAGTCAAATTCGTAGCGTTTAGACGTCACTAAACCTGATGATGCGACTTCAAACGAATTGATTTCCTTACAACAAAGCGGTCTAAAACCAGTGACGACAATATTGACAAAAGGAAGTCTAAATATATATCAGAATGACGTCATGAATTTATTTGTCTGATCTGCAAGCCATGAGGAGCCGCAGCCGGGTTGAGCCGTAAGTACCCGTTGCTAACCAAGCTGTTTTAATCCCAATTAACTGCGGCGAACAAAGGTGTAAGTAAAACAGCACGCAAGCGCCTCGATCCTTGGGGTGAGAATGTTTCCCGTGGGGCAAACGCCAGCCTGCTGAGCTGCTTTGTGAAAGCCGGATATCAAGAATTCACTGAGCTTTGGGGCTGTTTTGCTGTATTTTTTGAGTCTCTTCAAAGTTTGTCATTTTTTCTTCGACAAATGGGCTGATACACTAAACTATTGCGCAAATTTAAAGTAGCCGTCCGTCGCCGGGTATTAAAATTGACAACTTTTTATCCTACCAAAACAAGCTGATACGCAAGATTGAAGCGTATATCAGTCAAAAAGCCAATCACTACAAAAACGGTTTTACCTGATTTTGACTTCACTTCCGTGCAATATTCCCTCCCAAAGATTCGTGTCGGAACATCCACTTCCTGGGAACATTGCAGCAACTAAGATTCTGTCTAGTCAGGTAGTAATAGAAAGATCCAAATGGCTGAAATTTGGTCCAAAAAAAGCCGAGATGTTTACTTCGCACAGGCGAGATCTTACTTGTTTTGTTTGAGTTACGATCGCAACGACAAGAAGACTGCTGAAGCTGGACGGCTACAAGCTATTTTACCTGAATTTGACTTCACTTCCATACAATGTTCCTTCACAAATATTCGTGCCGAAACACACACTTCCTCAGAACATTGCTGCACTAAGATTCTGCCAGGTCAGGTAATAACCGAAGTCGTAAGATATGTATCCGAAATTATAGTTTTTCGCAGTAATAGTAGCCGGTTGAAAGCCAAGGTGTTCTCTTTTTTTCGCACAAGGTTGCGGTTCAACTCAAAACCCCCAAACACCACTGAAAACACCAGTAGAGTTCTCGACAAAACTTCAATCAAACTATAAATACTTCGCCCTATAATTGATCAAAGACTCAAACGACCATGTACGAGTTAATGCTCTTGTACTTTCTGTGTGAGTCTGCCAGGAGTTTTGTCTTGTGTTCTCCTAAGAAAAGCTTAATTTAGCTTTAAACCAATCCATTTGCCGCAATGAGTAAAATATATTTCATAAAGCTGCCTGCAATGTCCAAACATCGATGAGTTTTGAAAATTAAACTTAATCTTTCGCTATGACTATATAAACCTTTGGGCCTGCGCGAGTTTACAAGTAACCATGTTGTGATCAGATAATACTATACGCGGGCCGAGGGCTAGACCTTTGACAAGTACCCTGGGCTTGACGTTCGCGAGGTGATCTCGCAGTAATATGGTTCGCTCAAAACCACCGATTGAACGGATCTGGCCGTCACACAAAAAGAGCCACAATCACTTCAACATATAATTTTTGAAGCTATGAGCCATACTTCAAGAAACATAAGTCTAAACTAATATATCTACCCATCCTGAAATTTGCAGCTAAACAATTACAGAGCAAGATCCGGCCACAAAACCAAACATGTGGCCAGAACGTACACACGGGAAATCGGCCCGAATAAATCTCGCGGATTAACTGAAATAGCGATAGCTTACCCTCAACCGATTATACCACTACACAAGCGATTTCTAGCCCTCTCAATCCTGCCTCTTGTCCTTCCCGCGTAAAATAGTAATGCCCCGCGAATGTAATTTTATTCCTAAAACAGGAACTGGATGCTATCATGCTGATTTCATGACAGCTGAGAGTTGCCTGATGTCATGAGCCTGATTGAATCGACTGTTATTGGATTAATACCGCGGGACATTTTTCACTGATAACTAAACTTGAAACAGTCTTTTGTAAGATTTTGATAACGGCTTTAGCATCTAATTTGAAATTCGGATTTACAAAGATTGATTTTCGATTCGGCACATTGTCTGCTAGCAGCTGATTCAGTCATAAAACTCGATAACGTGACATAACAGGGAAGAGATTGAACGGACATATTATAGCTTTTTGATTGCGGTGCATAGAAACCATTCATTGAATGTTTCGGCGACTACCTGACCATAATGTTATCAGGAAGTGCGTGTTTCGACGCAAATCTTTGTGAGGAAATATTGCACGGAAGTGAAGTCAAATCAATGACATTGTTTGTGACTGGCGGAAAACTAATAAGATCTTTTTTAATGGGCATCAAGGTCTTTCGTTAGATGCCGACTGATAATTTTCGCCACATAAGCGCGACTTCTGTTATAGAGTGAGAAAGGCACCCCAGAGCACGATTCCCGGCTAAAATTACAATTTATAATTCAGGACAAAGTGATTATCGGCACACCGACTGTGCTAATGGTTTGGAGTTTACGTCATTCATACCAAGCAGACCGCACTCCACGGGCGGTGGGGACAAGCCGTTGTCAAGGCGTGCGGCTCGTCATGTGCAAATGAAAGTTGAATTGGGCATCAACTTGTGCTCTGTATCGGCAGACTGTTGTCTGCGAAGTCTGAAGTTAAACCATCCATGCCATTGCGTATTCTTGTGTCGGCCTTTTTGGACGATTGCGAATACATTTTGCACGCAAGTCAACCAAACAGAGGCAGAAATGAGCAATAAAGTGTGTGCTGCTCACAGACTCAATTGATCTGTACAACACCTCAGTGGTATCCAGTACGTTTGGCACTTCCAGGATGTTTCGAAACAGCAGGTTTTCTCTTCTACTGTTTAACAACTTCCGTGTCGTGGTGAAGATTTAGACGTCTGCGAATGACGTAAGCAGTTCTTGTACACAAAAGTAGGATGTGCGACAAAGTAAGACCCAAAGCGCGTATTGTTTAGGCTGCGTGGTTCGTACGTGTGAAGCAAACGCCTCAGCCAATCACAAAGCCTGCAAGAAACAATTCAACCAACCAGAAGCCAAAGTATTTTGCGATTGGTTTTACCTCGAAGAGGAAGCGAATTCTAATAGTGGTATGAGGAAAAACACCATCACCATTGCACGAGAAGATCGCAATCGGGTTTTGATACCTTCTTCGACGTTCATATCATACATTTCCTTGAGAGGTTAGAAAGAGTCAGTGTGATGTAACGATAGAATGTAAGGGAAATAATATATTCTTCGTTCGGAACTGACGTCATGGCGGCCATGTTGGACGAAATTTACAAAGAATTGCTTATCGGGAACCATGGCCGCGATATCTTTGTATTCTGAGTCTCCAGGGATTGATTGGAAACCTTAGATTAGGATAAGGTAAACCATCTACAGATTCTGATTACACTAACGTTAACCCTTTCACTCCCAAGCTCAAAATACAGATTCTCCCAACCTTTTCAGAAGGAACTGTATGAGAGATGTAGTGAGAATTGATAGTTTAATCAGTTTTCATCTGAGCAAGGTATCAAAAGCCAAGTTCTCCCTACTGTATGATATATCTCTGGTGAAAAACTGAAGGAGAAAATTGAAGTTGAACACTCCGCCATGGGAGTGAAAGGGTTCACAAGAACCCGAGGACGGCGACAGCAACAATCAGACTAATTGCAATTACAGGACAAAAGACGCACCTGAACATTATTGTGTGAATCGACCTGATTGAATTGATCTGGAATGATTGACTTCAATCTTCTCCTTTAGTTTCTCACCAAAGCTATGTCATACAGTTACGAGAACTTGGCGATGCTTTGCTAAGATGACAGCTGATTGAACTATTAATCCTCACTATACATCACCCATAGATTTTCTTCTTGAATGGTTTGGACATTTTTGCCACGAGGTTTGGAGCGGAAGGGTTTATAAATGCGTAAAAGATCAAAAGGTTGCGGCTTCAACCCGGCCTAATCACAAATATAGTCACAGTTCCTGATCTTGATAAGATCGGAGATGAATCGAGACTTAACATAGCACAAATATAGAAAAAAAAAAAAAAAAAAAAAAACCTGTGCTGCGCGTGGTTACTTGACACCGCTTACTTAGTAAATGGGAGAGATGAATATTTTTCACACGAGCAAGAGTCGAAAAACAGTGGGATAACTGTCACGGCCTAAAACATAAAATATAGCATTTAAAGTTTTCAAAATGTATACTTGTTTAAATAAGTAGAACGTTTTATTATATATTTATTCATATAAGGGCGTATACGTGGGACCAAGTAAGCGCGAGCAATCGGCTCTATTTGAACGTCTTGACTATGACATTTTCCCAATAGAGTTACAAAGATATTACTATGACCAGAGAATATTAATATAAGAAGAGAAATAACTATGTGTTGAACAAGGGAAAAATGTGTGGTTGAGTTGAATTTCTGTCCGGTTTAATATATAGAGATTACTTCATGGAAAGTGCGCGCGTACGGTTTTTATTCACGAGTTGTGAAGTATCATAAAACGAACGAGCGAGGCTTTGCGAGCGAGTGAGTTTTATGATACGAAACAACGAGTGAATAAAAACTGTACAAAGCACTTTCCATGATGTTTTCTGTTTATTATATACATACTGAGACATTTATGATGGGACCGGGAAACCCTTTAAAAGTAGTGAAAAATCGTCGTTCGCAGCTTGTGATTGGACGAACGATTTTTTTCACGTGTGAAAAGCGTCGTTCGCGGCCTCTCATTGGCTAGAACTCATTTGCGTACGAAATTTTACGATATGGCTTTTTCGTGAGTATGTCTCAGTATGTATATAATAAAATGAATTATTTCACGACTTTACATTTTCGAGTGCAAATAAAGACCAAAACGAGTGCAAAGGAACCAGATCAACTGTTTACGTGATCAATTTTTCGAAAGCAAACCCCAAGCCGAACGCGTCATTATTTCATTCATTCTGCGCACGGATAGAAACGTTTGGCCTTGCTTCGTTTGTAGTATAATAAACAATTTATTACACAAAAAGTTGTGCAATACGGCTGTATTTTTACTCGTCAGTTTTATTTTTTCTCGCCTGAAGCAGGCTCGAAAAAATAAAACCGACTCGTAAAAATACTAAGCCGTATTGTACTCCTTCCCGTGTAATAACCTCCGCTTTATAATGAACTGGATAGGACAGTAGAAAACAGTAAATACGCAGCATAAATCTGATTATTCTGCTTAAACTAAATGTAAAATATTTAAGCGAGACAATTCTAAGCGTAGTCACCTTACCGTATGCGATGAAAAGCTGATTTCACGCGCTGAGCAAGAGCCAAGAACGGCGGCCGGTCAGCCGTCACCGAGGAAGGTTAATATACAATTTTAATTAAAGCTTATGTGTCACACTGCATTCGTGGCATTTATCGTGGGTCCCGAGTGGTAACCATAACAGAGTATACTATCTGTCTTTGAATAGTGAATTACTTGAGGTAATAATGCATGGTTCACTGTAAAAACCTGTGAAAAGGTTTCTTTTGTTTCCATTCATAGAAAAACATATACATTGCAGTGACATTACCAATCAAGACGTGTTTTCTGCGTGAACAAAAAAAAAACAGCTTTGAAGGTTAGTTTTTTTTTAAATTGTCAAGAGGTATCGGAAAACAAAGAGAACGTATAATATTTATTAAAGGGCCAGTGAGAAAGGCCAAGCGAAATCGTGTAGAGAGAAAAACATCTAACTGTTCAAAACAAGGTTGAAATTATATGGTAAAAGGTCACTGTATAAGCAAGTAAATCCGTTAGCCAGGGGCCAATTCAATAAAGCATTTAGAAGTACAAATCGAACCAATTTCCCCACACGTTAAAACACCCTTTATCCAATACAAAAGCCAAATCTGATGTGGTTGTGCACTGGGGACGGGAATCTGTACTACTGTACAGACTTGTTAGATTAGAGTCCGTTTAGTGGTGTTAGAATAATTGTCCAACTTGTAAAATACACGTGTAAAATTGAATTGGCTCCAGGTGAACGCATTCGAAGTAGTCACCGAATAGGTTAAATAGTCCGCCTGAAACACCCGCACGGCCACCTCCTGCTTGACCGTCTGATCTGTCATCCGACATTCGACCGTCACCTTGCGATGACAGACGGTCGATGATCGGCCAATGATCGACTGATTTTCGGTCTACGGCACATTGTCGACCGATGTTCGGCCGACAGTCACCCGACCGTTGGCTTTGTGTGAGTTCTTTTCTTTTTTAAACCATGCCTTTATAAAGATCAAGGCTGGCATTTCTTCAGAACCCCGTACTTTTATGTGAAAAACATTGAAAACACTTTTAAAAACATACTTTTTTTATTTTACGGGAACATATTATTTGCATACTAAAACACGTTTATAAAACCTAATCTGCATTGCGGGCAAATTATTTGAGGAAAACAATCCGTCCTGCATGAAAGACAGTACAGCTAAAAAGGTTTTCATTATATTCTATGACAGAATAGTGACAGATTAAAAACCGCACAAAGATAACTGGCTATCATACCAGCTGTAGACCACGGGGCCTGCCCATAACCAGCTCGCGCTAAACTCATTCACTTCGGCTTCCAAAAACACGTCGCACTTTTGAAATTGAAACATGTCGGCGACAAACGGAAGGAACAGTTTGCTCGAAAAACGTGAACGCAGGCGTCATTCCACGTTGGGGAAACAAGCAGGCCTCGCTGCGACAAATTTGAATCAAGACCAGATTCAAGAATTAAGGGACATGTTCAACTTTCTCGACGAAGACAGAGACGGAATCATCAGCGATGGCGACTTGCGCTCTGTTTTGGTTTCTCTGGGTCAAAAGCCCAGTGCGAGAGAAATAACGGAAATGCTGGAGGAGGTGAAGGGGATAGTGGATTTTGCGAGGTTTGTTTCTTTATTCGCCACCATGATGAGAGGGACTGGGGACTCCGATGAGTCCGTGAGAAGCGCCTTCACATGTTTGGATGAGGATCACGATGGAGTTATCAGTTTGGAGGATGTAAGGGTGTTACTTACTTCCATGGGATTACGGCTTACGGATCAACAGGTACTGTATCTAAGGCCATAGACTGGGTACTAATAGGCTATGAAAATCCAGATCGACAAAATTCAACTAAAGACGTTGGATATGATATATAGAAAAGGGAGAAATTATAGGCCAGCGAAACAGCGCGACAGAAGCGGATCCACAGATAAACAAAGACAAGCCAAATAGGAAGATAGAGAAAATGAAATATGACAATTGAATTATAAAGCAGACATCCCAACATGCACTATTAAAGTAAAACACAAAGACAACTTCATGCAGAACGAGAACAAGACAGAGCGATCAGACATACACAAAGATATCGAATGAAACAGTTACCAAGACAGAAGTCAAATAGTAAACAGCAAAGAGTGAAAGACAGACAAGGCAGTTTCTGTTATTAGTGAGTTTTTGAATATATTTACATGAATTTGACCCACAAATTAACTTTCCTTTGTTCTGAGGAGAACAGATGTTCACAGAAAACTTATGGCTTCCACTGAAATTTTGTAGTTAATGTATGTGACTGTTTAAAACCTACAGGTCGACGAGGTGTTTGTGCAAGGTCTGGGTACAGAAAAGGAGGGATGCTTTAACTGCGAAGAGGTTGTGCGTTTGTTAAAGTACGGCGAGTCCGGCTCCAAGACTACGGAAGTGTCGACATGAAAACCAGGACACGGCATCCTGCTCCTAACGCCATTACCATTACTGATATATACGTAAGTAATTATATTTGTTGGCTTTTTGAATGACAGGTAGAATTTATGAAATATGACAGTCGTACCGCAGTATATGAACACTCTTGTATGAGGCTGAGGATTTGTTGGAACTTTTAGAAGACTAATGTAAACACTATAGTGTTTATATAGGATCATGAAACTTTTAGCAGGTCTCAGTTCTAGGACTTTTTTTTTACGTGAATTGAATGATACTAATAGAATTGAATTATAAAGTAGAAATAATGCGATAGCCTATTTCATGCTTGCGCAAAAATCGAGTACTTTGTTATGCATATAATGAAAATGGCCAAGTCGAGTAGGACCATGCATGCATGAACGATCGATGAAGATGATCCAAATGAGTGACAAATAATAAATGACGAATAAATGGTGATCACGCGCATGAGCATGTAAAAGACGATGACGACGTTGGTGACAACGATGTGATGACGACGATGATGACAACATGATGACGATGACGTCAATGGTCATGATTTCCATGACACAACAAGAGCGCTACGACGCCCTAAATATTATTCTGACTACTTTATTATGGCTGCTTTGGACAATATAATAAGGCTGAGAAAGAGCTAAGAATACATGTCTTTCATTGCCACGTGGTAAATAGCAGTTTAAATCCATGTTGTTTGCAAGTTTAAGACTCGAGCGGCCATCTTGGATACTCTGGGACGTCGGCATTGATTTCTATCGGCACGTCCGAGCTGACTCCTGCAATCCATGAATTAAAAACCGCTTAGATGCGGTGCCTGGCTTTTGTCATTTTCGACATCTCGCTATCTCGAATTCGCTTATCTTAGCCCGTTCCAGGCCCTCAGATACTGGAAAAAGGCGCGGAGAAAAGGTGAGAAAGACTGGGGCGAGGGCGGAGAGCCTGGGCTACGCTTATCTCGAGCTTCCCGCCATCTCAAACAGAATCCGATTCCCTTGAAAGGAACTTAGTGGGAATATCCTTTGGTAGAACACCGGCCGCTATCTCGAACTATTTCTCGCTTCCCTTGAGAGTTCGAGATAGCGGAGTTGTACAGTATTTTCAATTAATCATTAGCGAAAATATTCAAATGGACTAGAGTAAGTGTAAATGTTATCAAGTCTGCTCAAAACAAAAAATGCATAAGAATCCCTTGGATTTAGCTAGATACACATTTCTTGTTCCGAATGGTTATGGTTTAAGTTTAGGATTAAGTTTAAGGCTTAGTATATATTTGCTCTAAAGTGCATATAGTGGTCTTCGTGAATATTCATAAAGCGGCTTCTGTGATTTTGGGAAGAACGGAGTCGACTTAAAACTAAGTGACCAACGAATGACCTACAGGTTAGGTGCAGAACACTATCAGTTACCATAACGACACGTTACTGTGACGACACGCGTTACTATGACAGAATAGACAGCCGCCAGCAAATGCATTTTGTGTAATTTCTATGACAACGAAAACTTCTTGGAGATCAATCCAACAACATATAGTAGTAGATCTTGGTTTTCTTACCTGGTAAAGTAACCTTGTAGACAAAGTTATTCAGACCAGTGCCAGCACACAATTTCTCGTTTGGATCGCAGGGTTTCGCCTCGTCGCCCTCAAAACACTGGTTAGACTGACCGTACATGCCGAATCGTCCCGGGGAATTCTCGTCACTCCAGCACTCACCTAAGGAAAGAAAAGTCGGTTCACAATGAAGTAAAACTCGACCTTGATCCTTATTTGTGCGCGTGTGTTATTGGTATGTGACGTCGTGTCATCCATTAAAGAGTCATTCAGTATGTTTAAGTTTGTCATACTGCAGAATTTAGAAAGAAATAAGGCTTGAAATCATTATAATAGATTTCAGAGAATATACAAATTATATCTGTAATTTTTGGTGCAAATATTGGCGCAAATATTAGTCCAGACCGGGTTGAAATCAGATCTATTTGCGAACAAATACCCGTTCTTTAGCAAATACCAACTAAAGAGGTTGTCTTACTGAGCTCAGAAAATAGGTAACCAATGAAATTTTCCACACTTATAGGTCTAGTTTGGAGTTGTTGGATTAATTATTAACTTGGAACAACTTGGCTCAGGAGTCAGCACTTTTCTATAGTCACACTTTTTTAGTTTGACAGCGAAAATATTGAAAAAAAAACCCGATACAAATATTTATGCTACTCAAAACTTTCATTTACCACTGTTCTGGACTCCAAAGTACTCGTGGTTTTCGGCTTTAGCATTACGGGCACACTTGCAGAGAAAGTCTGGGAACTCTTCGATCCATTTATTCTGATTGATTATTTTCCCGCCAAAGACTTTGCTTCTTGGGTCGTTCTCGTTGTAAATCTCATGGCTGAGAGCGCGACCATTCTTCTGTTCATTGTAACAGCCAACAGGGGTTATTTCTACTTCGCACGGACCCTCTGAAACAAGGAACAAACAAACAAACACAATCATACATTTTACAAACGAATACAAAGTAAACTTGTTAATATGGATTTTTCTTGCTCCTCGTTATTATTGTTATACTTGGTATTATTATTTTAATATCATTACTACTATTATTATCATTATTGTTATTATTATTATTATTATTATTATTATTATTATTATTATTATTATTATTATTATTATTATTATTATTATTATTATTATTATTATTATTATTATTATTATTATTATTATTATTACGTACTCAGCCTGTAGACGAAGTTAGTGAAATGTTGGCCAACACAGAATTCACTGCCAGGGTGGCAAGGCCGGGAACACTTGTCTGTACATTTGGAACTTTTGCCGTCGATGAAATTCGTATTTTCGCCGTTCTCTCCACTCCAGCATTCACCTGAAACAGGAATTAAATTTTGTTTCTGAATTTTGATTTTCTTTATACCAATTCCAATAACATATGTAATTTAGCATATAAGAAAGGTGTACAATTAGATCGATTAATAGCTTTGACAGTTTCTACCGACGCGTTTTCTAAAGTCACAGTACTTTTATGGCTTCAATGCTTCTATTTCCAGTGCGTATATACAGAGCGAACTGATATAAAAAACACAAAGCATTCATTATAGTGCCTACGAAAAGTCTACTGGCATGATTACGAGGCCAAAGTCGTGCCACTGCTCCCCGCCAATCACGAAGCGATTATGGACTCACGGAGCTGTAAAGCATTTCTCATTTTACACTTACCGTAAAACTGGAGACCAAAAACTTTCCATCCATTTTCTTTGGCTTTCTTTGCACATCTGCAGGCCAGGTCAGGCACGTATGTGTCCCAGTTCCTCCAATCAATCCTCTTGCCACTAAAATGCTTGTGCTTGACGTCACGATCGTTCATTATGTACTTGGGCAGCGGTCTTCGTCCCTCTTTATGCCTGTCTTTGAAACATCCCACCTTCTCAAAGGGCGCATCAGCGCAAGTGGTGTCCACTGAAGAAGAAAACCAAAATGCCGATACTATCATTATACAATGAAATTCCAGTCCCTGTGAGCAGTACAATCCTAGACAAAAATGTCGGAACAGCATCAGACTTTGTATCTGTCACACAGCAATCACACTTCCCCTCCCCTTCTCTTTTCAGTGCTTTCAAGCATCGAATCTGTAAGTTAAGAGCTGCTCAAACTAAGTGTCCCACTTTATTTTATCTTGATTGTTGATTTGTTCTGCGTTGGAATGGGCGGTAGACAATAACTTCGTACTATGATGTTCTTTTTTTGTCATAAATGTACATGTGTTGTTTTGATAGAGCAAAAAAGGGAAAGATACAGCGGTATTTACATGTACCAAAGGCGCTGACATAAATACTTACTGTAATTAACAATTAAGAAAAGCTGAATATAAAATATGTGCAAGAATGTTATAGAATAAAATGAAGAAGGCTACGCAGTTTTGTTTGTTTTTAGTTCTTATGACTCATATAACAACTCACCGATTTTGTAGACCATGTTTGTCCATTTTGAGCCTGCACAAAATCGGTCAAACCTGCCACATTTCTTGAAAAGGTCTCCGATGCATGAGTCTACTTCACCAAGGCTTTTAGGCTTGTGCTGTCCACTGTTTCCCGCCCAACATTCACCTGAATGCATAGAAAATTTAGAGAAAAATTATTAAATTATAAAACCCAAAAATAGAAAAAAAAAAAAAAAAAAAAAAAAAAAAAAAAAAAGAATAAAAGGGAGGAGAATGAGATTGAAGGAGAAGATCAAGAAATAGAAGGAGTAGGGAGTGGGGTGGGGAAGGGGAGAAGAACAGAAGGAACAGGATAATTCAATTCAAGTGATAAAAACATCATTGAAGTTTGACTGCGGAGCTAACGTGCAGGGTCACTGCTGGTGTAATTTCTTGTCGGCGACGCGAGAGAATCCGAAATTAGTTAGCCAGTTATCTGAGTCTTTCGGTGTTTAGAGATTCTTTTTTCATTTAAGAAACAAATTTTACAGGTCAGGCTCCGATTGTTCGAAGCTGGATTAAGCTAATCCAAGATTAACCAAATTCTTTCTCTCGATTTTTTGCCCAATAAACTGCAAAATTTTGATAAAGATCGACTAAGAGACTTGTTCTAGTTCAAAACTTATAGAGGAAGTTGTTTTGTGAGCGAAACCTTCTTCATTTTCGGGCCCAAAAATGGCAGCAAAGCTTAGACCTAATCCAGCATTATAGCCTAATCGTCTTTTGCACAACTGGGCCCAAAGTTTACCGTAAAACTGGATGCCAAAGAGATCGTATCCCAGCTCTGTCGCCTTCTTGGCGCAGCGGCAAATGAATCCTGGCAAATAGTTATCCCAATTTCCCCAGTCAATTTTACGGCCACCGTAGTTTTTGATGGAGGAATCTCGCTCGTTGTAGATATAGTTGGGAAGAACGCGTTGTCGCTAAAAAGAAATCAGTAAGTGCAGGAAAACAGAAGTAGAAAAACAAATAATATTAGTAATAACAATAATAATAATGATAATAATGATGATAATAATAATAATAATAATAATAATAATAATAATAATAATAATAATAATAATAATAATAATAATAACTTTGAGGATCTCGACAAGAGATATACGAAAACTTTAATGATAGCGAATGAAAGATGGCATATTTTATATAGATCTACTAAACATAAATAAGAATGCAACAAAAGACGTTATCTCTACATCGGGCGCTATAAACTAAAAAGAACATCAGTTGATCATTTCTATGAAATTGTTCTGGAAATTCTTTGAGCTCGTCTTACATTATCCCGGTAACAGCCAACAGTCTCATGGTGCACGGCACAATTCTCCCTGCAGATTCCGCCAGAGGTAACAGCGACAACTACAGGTCCAATATAACAGTTATTAAATGCTCAAGTAAGCTTTGTAGTGACGTCATGCCTTCTGTGCTCAATGTAATGTCGATCAGTGCGAAAAACGGAAAGAATCCAAAACAAATTCTAGGCAAGTGCAAACATTTTCAAGATGAACGTCAAAAAATGACTCACCGCAGCTTGTCAGCACTAAAAAGAGGAGAAGCGTTTTCATGTTTAAAGTACAATAGATTATCTTTAGTCTGCAAAATATGGAACGGGCAGAAAGATTTAGAAAATTCAGAATGCAACTAACAGTAAAACATCAGAGTGACTTTAAATAACTCTCTGTTAACCTCGTAAGTTACAAACGCGTATAGGAGCAGCTAGGTGCAGGAAACAGGGACGTCTCTACCCGAAACGGGCCTCTTTTTACGTCTCGACCGTATGTAACAGTATAAAAATGATGCCTTTGATATTTTAAAGTATATCTTGCCTTGGTCGCGGTCTTTGTAAGTATCGCGTCAATCAGTCGCGTGTCGCTTTCTTTTCTTGGCGCGCACGCAGTGTTCTGTGAGCCTGTTCTAGCCATTCTGATCAAAGGCATAAAAAGGGTGCGATCCCCGGCATTTTGGCAAGTAATATTTGATAATACGAAAAATTCGGTTGCATGATTTAAACTGGGGCTCCTTATCGTTCGAGTCGCTCACCAACCCTCACCCAAAAACATACAAATTTTACTCAAGGTGTAAAACTAAAAACTTTCCATAAAATGTAGATCAACAAAAACATATCTAAAGGGAATGTGAGTCTACCCTACCAAAATCACAACATTATTGCATATATACATATTAAGAGTAAAACACACACAGGGACCACAAACGACACAGGAGAAGAATAAGCAGAACAACACCAGATAATATTTACCGGACACACAACCTGTGTTGAACTTGAGCTTTACAGGACCTGCCTCTGATCACCACTGTGAGATTTTCTGCGGAGCTCGTAAATTTATAGGCGATTTATAATATTGTAAATGAATCCTTGCAGCAGAAACACAATTGCCTGTATTTTGCGATTTCCTGTTTTCGTTTAATTGTGTGCAATTTGCACCAACTTCGACTTTTCAAAAAGATGGGGATCAGCGATAGTGCGATGTTGAGCAGGTGAATTGTTTGATGTTTAGCGGTCGCTGAATACACAGTTCCTAAATTTAATAAATTGCTTAATTCAATTTCACGACAAATCCCCCAATTCAATCACTCGTGCGGTGTTTCTATTTGTTATATAGTTGGTTATTTTGCAGGTGTTTCTTTACATTGCATAAGCAATACACATTAGTGACTTATCTTCGTTATCTTTGTCCTCTGCAGTGTGTTTAAAATATTTGCACTGCACAGAGTTTAAGTTTGCAGCTGTCATATAACTGCTGCCTCGAGTATACAGCAAGTCTCGGACATTTCCTCAGCATAACTGATCATTGCTTGTCAGTTAAATAAATATACAAAGCCTGAGGGAAAATATGAGCTTCCCGAAAGATCTTAAAAAGTTGGTTTTATATAAAAGCTTCAAAAATATTAGACATGATAGTCCAGGTCAAGTTAGACGCCGTTTATGGCGAAAAGTTGTTCCTGGGGGACCCGAAGTCACCTTGCTGGGCGCGCCAACTATTTATACATCGCCCTATAAATCGAAGTGAGCCGTTTACAAGAGCTGTCCTTGGACCCCGCACGCCTCCCCACCCCACCCCCATCCTCACGAGACAAGTAAACTTTCTCAGGTCTCAGTATAAAGATGAAATACGGCGTCCACCTTGCTTTTGCCAAAAAAATTGCTCACAAAAAAGCAGTTTTCCTATTTATTCAAAACCTAACTTATTAAAATAAGTTTGATACGATAAACTTGTAATTTCATTATGATAAATCATTGAATTTTCCTTTGGTGTTGCCCGCTGTCACATATAATGTATGATTTGGTTGTGAACCATTATTATAATTCCTGATGCAATTTATAAATGAGGTGTTTATGTTAATTGCTCCAACATCAAAGAGCTGAAGAGATTCAAACGTTTGGTAAAGATTGGAGGAAACAAGAAAATTATTTGATTTATTAAAAATACAAGAATCACACATTTTATTTAGATCTCGCCTGTTTAGTCGAAGGCCAATTTATTCATCCAAAAGGCTCTTGAACCAAAACGCTTTCTCATCTGTTTATTTACAATTTATCTGTTAAATTTGTAGTTTCAATTCATGTCTGTTTCTGTTTCGTTTTTACTCTGACAATGATAAAACTATTATAACAAAACTTTCTTCAAAATTGCTTCTTAAGTCCCTCTATTATATAGTATTGTATGTGACTTTTAAAATCACATTTCTCTAAAAAATAATAATTGGAAAGCAACAAACACATCAGTGGAAATTGGCTATTTTCGGCTTTCCCAAAGCCCAGTAAAGAAGGGGATATTAAACTAAACAAACCAGAAAAAATTGCCCATTACCGGCGGTAACGGCTTTTTCTGAATTGTTTCTTTATTTTTTTCTGTCTCTGTCTCTGTCTCTGTCTCTGTCTCTCTCTCTTTTTTTTTTTTTACAAAAAAGCAGGCAAACAACTCAAAGGGCCCACAAAATCCCTTGCAAAAAAAGATCAGAGTTTGTGTTGGTGTATAGAACCTACAGTGATATGGGACTGGAGAGTTGCTCTAGTTTTTTTCGTTGTTTTATCAGGCTTGGCCGGTACGGGTTTACTTGCGGAGCAGACTATTTCTATTTTTTTTTACTGAAAATAAAATTACAATTCACACAGTCCTGATAACTAAAGTCGCACACAATCGTCAGGTCAATTTGAGTCGAGTAATAAGAAGAATTAAGAGGAAGAAACACAAGTAGATTGATGGCCGCTGAGACAACGGGTAAAAAGGAACAAGAACAGGACAGTTTACAATTTTACAACTATATTTCTATTCTCCTCATATCATGTTGTGAGCGAGGGAAAGAAAGCAACGAAACGAAACGAAACGAAACGAAAAACAAAACAAACAAGAACAATTACTCAAGGATAACAAGTTACCAGGATTTCTAAACGACATATTAAACATATTAAAACAACCCTCCATACTTTGTTACGAAACAGAGAAAGAGAAATTTAAACAATTTCGGGTCACTAAAGGGTGCAAAGTTTTTGCAAATAAACGAACCAAACGTCAACCTTTGCCTCCCGATGCAAGCTACACTAAAAGCGCTGGATTTGTGTGTGAACTAGATTAATTGGTGTGCGTTGGTTGAGAGATAAAACGAATATCGTGTCAATCAAAGGTGGACATCAAGAGCGGACCAAAATCGATTGTTACCCCGAACCAGTTGACGCCGCAAAGCTTGAGAGCACCCAACAAGGATATTTCTCAAAATGCTTTTCCTTGTGCAAAAGCAATGGATATCCTCCTCAAAAAATATTTCTTTTCGGCTTTTTTTCTGTTGCTGGCAAACACAGAGGTGTTCCACATTCCCAGGAAGGCAATTTCTGAATGTCCATTTCCCAGCAGAGCAGTACCGGAAAATTATTCTACCAACTGATCAAAATTCCTTTTTTTCTAGCCAGAAATAATAAATCACTTCTTGCAGGCTTTAGAATACATACTTTTCGGCGGCACAAAGCAACAGGCGGAAAACTCCTGTCGCTATGCAAGACTCAATTTTGCCATCAGCGAAATTGAGTGCATTTTTTCTCAGCCAGCGGCGAAGTTAAAATAACACGCCTGCCAGCGCAGGATGCTGTGTGGAACACATATCTTGCGGAACAGGTTCAATGGGTGCTCCTTAAAGTTCTTCCTTGCTAGCCGATCAGGACCAGCGACGGAGCCCAGGACAAGTACTAGGTTTGCGGCCATCTTTAAGTCGATAGTGCAAGCTTGTGATTCCAGTTAGCGAGAACTTGGCTTTCAAGGGATACCTTGCTCAGATGAAAGCTGATTAAACTATCAATTCTCTCTATCTTGCTCATACATTTTCTTCTTAAAATGTTGGGAGAATCTGCATTTTGAGATTGGGAATGAAAGAGTTAAGAGTAGTACAAATACAATCTCGTATCGTTCTTGATTTTGTAAGACTTGAGAGTAACGTTTGTGAAGCGGTATTCTGTTTTCGTCGCTGGATTAAACAGCATCAGAGCACTAGACCGACTTTGGCACGGATAGTTTTCCTTATGAGAGGCCATCTTTCGAGAGCGGTGAAAAATACGACAGAGCTGATCTATGAGGTAGCCAACCGTATCAGTGTCTTGCACCCCCAGTGTGATGTGCTCTTTTGGGACCCAGTACTCTTTGCTCTCGGAGCTGGCGCGGACAATCAGTTGCTCTGTCAAGGTTAGATGGCCCAAAAGCGTTTTAGTAAATTCAAACTGTTTTCCAGTTATTGCAGTAGGGAGGGACATTAAACTAGTGACTAACTGATTTAACTGAGGCAGGTCGCCAAGATCGCTATCTTTGGCCTTAAGCCGAGAAACAAGTCGATGTCAATATGTTAAAGCTACGTCTTAATTCTCGTGCGACCAGAAAACAATAAAATGATATATAAAAACATTTTTTCTTTGTCAAGAAATGGATTTTAAACTTCTTGTACTTACCGGCTGCCACCTGTTGCAAACAAAGGAACGCTAACAACAGCGAGATATAACAAATCATTTGCATTTCTGCGATGACAAAGACGTTTGTGTGACGAACGAGACGTATCGATCTTTTACGCTAAGCTCTCAAACGGATTGTTTCTTGCATCATCCAGGTCGATTGAGTTGTCTCAGGGCTTCTTTCCCTTAAGGTAATTTGCATTCGACACAACGAAATGTCGTCGCTGTGCTTAATAGAACTTCTTTAATAATTTAAGACACGATATTTTTGAATGACATTCAAGTCATTCTAAAGGCGGTGAGAGGCGTTGGTGTGATAAAGCGAGTGATTAGCGTGACCAATACCATGACAACGAAAAAACAGCGGAGGTGTGAAGTCTTTTGAGTGGGTTTTACATTACTTGATCTTGGGGAAAATTCGCATGGTGTCATTAAAAAAAAAAAGAAATCATTCATCAGATATTTCACTTCCCGGATAGCACAACTTATAGAATAAATTTTATAAGAGAAAACAAACGCTGACAAGTTTAAATAAGGCTTTGACAGAATGATTATTTGACAATTTAGGCGATGGAAAAAGTAATAATGTTACTGGAAAAAACACCTGAAAATTAACAAGAACGTTTATAAGAAACAATTTCACTTTTTTTTTCTTTTTTTTTTTTGCTTTCAGGCTATGGAAACATATCAGTGAACTACTAATTTTTGGCAAAAATCAGTGCCCGCATATACTTTGTAAATTTCCCCACATTTTATGCTTGCATTTACTTCAGTTACTTCTGATTTTCAAAACCATTCAAGTTCCAACTTCTCTTTAAATGAAAATTTATTGTACGACCATTCTCAGTTGCGCAGATTTTTTTTTTTTTTTTTTTTTTTAGTTTAATATGGACCGAGAGACAAAGTAGTGCGAAGTTTAAATTACATTCATTTGCAAAGACCGAAACTTAAGGACAACCCGTCAAACAACAGCCATGCCCCCGGAGCGCTATTGAAAGCGTCTCTTATTGATTGCAGTTTTCGTATTGTCGCGTGAGTGGAGCGACATTTATCCGTTATTTCGCGGAAGTTGTCCAACTAGGACACCACAAACAATAGAAATTGTTTTTTTTCCTTGACGAAAATCAAGTATTGTAATGAATTATGAAAACCGCAATCTTGAATTTCGCTGATTTAGACAGCATATGCAAACCGAAAACTTAAATTAAAAAAAAAAAAAACGGCCCAAGAATCGAACTCTTGGTGCATCCGTAAATATCCTAAAACATAACCCTGCACACTTAAATCACAGCTAAGCACAGAATGAAACAACGCATCCCATAATAAGCGCACGCTTTGCAAACGAAGCATTAATTTCATTCGCCGATATCTGTGCTTTGTTCATGAAATCGCCTCTGGCTGGGATATGATTGGTTCGTGGCGGCAAATAAAGTCTCGTCGATTGTGTGTTGCGGCGGGGAGAGCGATTGAGCGATCACAACTTCAGTCATTGTTATCATGTTGTTCCATGCACCTGCTTCGAGTCGCCATACGCCATTGGCGGACGAGCCACAATATTCTTAATTGCACGGAAAATTATCATTCGCAATTCAAGCAATATGGCGGACTAGTAGAGAGTCCATGTACACACAGGGCAAATATGGAAATAAACCGCCATGAGAACAGGAGTATGTCGGTCTTTCCGAATGGAAATTCTCGGGCGCCTATTGATACGCCGCAGAGAGAAGATGCAGAACAACTCCGCCGACTAAGCAGCATCTCCCAAGAAGACTTCGAGAAAATGAAGATGGCGGAGAAAGAAGATGATTTTTTTGCGATCAGAAAGGCTACGGATATTACAAAACCAGACACAAAGGGAGACCCGTGTCCTCCGTTACCGATTAAACTCATTCAAGGTTCTTTCAGACATATCCTTGGGGTACGAGAAGCATGCTCGAAGAACGGAACTTTCTTACAGCGCAGTATTGAACTACGAAGAAAACCCGGTGAGTCCTTAGGCTTTTACATTCGACAGGGCGACGGTTGGGAGCGCGTGGAGGGAATTTTCGTGTCTCGAATTGTCCTTGGGACTGATGTGGACATCTTTGAGCTGTTACGGGTTGGAGATGAAATCATAAAGGTCAATAAAGTGGATGTACGCGGTATGAGTATCCAAGACGTCAGCGCTTTGATGCAAATGACGCGAAGACTAATTTTAACCTTAAAAGTGCTGACTCCTATGAATGCTACAAAATACAAGCTTGCACTCAGAGACGGGAAATCGTCAAGCGCGCGTACTACCAGGTCGGAATCATTACCTGGAAGGGCTTCTCAGGTGACGCGAGGCTCTTCCTCGCTCGCGGACCAGGACCGGAGACTGAGCTCAGCGAGTAGACTGAGCCATCAAGCCGACTATAAAGTGGCAAATTTAGTGATAGGAAAATCCAAGGATGCAGTGACCAGCTCGTCGCCTCAGTCAGGTTCTTCGTCTGGTCACAGAACTTCCCGGAGGAGTAGTAAATCCCCCGTGCTTGCGAGGAGAGCTTTGTCACCGATACGGGAAACAGCGCCTGTTGACGCAGCTTACAGTTCTGATCCCGAAGGACGCGGGACAGGATCACGGCGACCGAGCCGAGCCGCAAGCGTCGTTAGCTGGTCTGATCAGTACTACGGGCCGGACGGGATGACAAGCCCGGTTAAACATAAGCCCGGTGACCGCAGGAAATCCGAGATGGCCAGGGTGCGACCGAAATAAGTAACGATGAGATATCAAATGCTGAATGAAAATTGTAATATGCGAGTCTTTGCCGGCCCGAATGGTCTGGAAGAAAATCCGAGGTGCAAGCACGAACGCGGCAATGTAAGTGCAGCGCGAATTTAGTAGTGGAGCGAAAATGTTGTACGCTCAGGACTTTTTGCCCCGAGTGCTTTGACAAGCGCGTCATTTAAAAGTGGCGTTTGATGTGAACAAGTGTGTTACGGAAGTGGATCAATCGCACACTTTCTTGTTGGTTTTAAGAGACAGCATAGAAATTTCCGTTTGGATGAGGACTTCACTGCACTGTTTTGCCTTCTAATGTGAGCCCAAGGAATTACGAGTGCCCGAAAGAAAACTCATGGTATGACGACACACTCATCGTGGGTACGAAGATTGTGAAAGCGGAAAAGAAATAATCCTGAAATTTATGAAATAATCATGATCCAAGCACAAGGTAAACGACGTGTGATAAACAGTACATGGAGGAGCGTTGGATGCGAAATCTACGGTTGCACTTGGTCAGATTATGGCTTAGTTTCTAAACAAGTGCTGTGGCGATTCTGGTGTAAATTTGAAATTTTGACCCAGTCGAAAAATTGTTTAAATTAAGGCAACGTAAAAAGTTTCAAATAATGTGCATCGCGAGACTCTTTATAATCCAAGAAGTACATTCAGGCAATAGTACGTTATTTCATACCACTGTAGTTACTGCACAGAACCTCATTGCTTTTCTGATGGCTTTAGCTTTATAGCCCATAGAATAGAGTAGAGTTTTCTAGATGTAAGGGCCTTGGCTAAACAACCATTTATCTTCAAAGGCCGAGCTAAATGATTGATTACCGATTCCAAGTGGGCGGTTTTCTTGACAGAACCTTTGGCCAAATGTAGTGTTTGTCACCCAAGACGTATGCTTTTCGAATTCGTGTGCTTTTCGCTCCTTCTTAAGCGTGATTCATTTTCAGCGCCAAAGACAAACGAAAAGCCGACTCGAAATGATTGATTCTATAAGTAAGCAACGCTCAATAGCTCATAGGTTGATAAACATTTGAAACAAATCGCAGAGCGATTAACAGATGCAGGCAATTTTAAATATGCAAAACTTGAAATAAATAACAATTTGGCAGAAACCTGGGAGAATAATCGCTTGCAACGAAGCAGCATTTTCTCTAGAATATTTGCAGAGAATCTTTGGAAGATCATAAATAATTAAAGAGGAGACGTTCCAGCGACCAGTGTTAAATTGTGAGGTCCAAGAGCATGGCAGATACATCTCAAGTTATTTGATGTGAATTGAGCGAAATTCCCTATAAAGCGCAATTTTCTTTAAATGAAAAAAGCAAGCATTCCAGAGACTTTACCATTATTAATAACCCGTTCGACACCTGCTGGCATGCTAACCGCAAAATTCCTTTTTGTTCGGGAGGGGAACCCGGGGGAGTGTTCCGAACTGGTTTTGTGAGTCGCTCGATTTATCGCGGCCCTGGACATTTAGGTCGGTTTTCCATTTTCACTCGCCCATTCTGAAAAAATTTCTGATATGCTACCACGGATGCATTTCTTGTGTTGAGTCGATTTTTATCGCAGGCTATCTATTCGTACAATTTGATCTTATAGAACCTAATGCAGTAGGTCAGCAAATCTTGGCTTGCCGCTACCACACTTCACATTTGAAAAAGGCAAATATTAATAGATATCAAGAAAACGAGAACAAATCCCCCAAATTTGGATTTGTTGCTCCAAAACAGTTTTGTGGGAACTGTTACAATCTTCTTGACAGGAAACGCTTCGTCTGTTTTTGGCACATGACAGGTCTGTGCTCTTGATTAGAAAATCGACTTCAGTCAAACATATGCTGCTTTTAAAACCCCACTTAACAAGCTGTTTAGTTGGTCTTTGATCAAAACTCTGCTGGTTTTGCTTTGGCAAGGTATACGAGACCTTTTATAGTTGGCTAATTCTGGATTAGCTTAATCGGAGTTTGAACCACCCGACCGGCCCACCGACCCGTTTCACTATTCTGAAATGGGCCTATAGAAACGTTGGAGGAACTCGCAATTTCTCTTCCTGTAACATCGTTAGGACATTATTTTAAGCAACATGCGCGCCTTTCCAGCCTTTCTTACCTACTTTCATCGCTTTATTTTATCCATATTTACATGTCTTAGTGACTAGAAAACAAGTGGTGTCTAAAGAAAAATAACTACAAAACTAAAACAAACAAACAAAAAACAAAACAAAACAAAACAAAACAAAACAAAACAAAAGAAAACACCAAAGAACAAAGTCAACAGACTAAATTATGCAGGTTCCATGCTAACATAACGATAACATAACATAACGATAACGCTACAACTGTATAGGCACAGGGATGTTTCCAAGTGACTTTCAAAATTTATTGCATGAATGTTTGCCTTGGTTTGGATTCGGCCAAGCAAGATTGACAGAATTGTCGGCCGTTTATGGCGACAAAAGCCGATTGCAAATTGTTTACGCAAGCAAACAAGCAAGTGGCGGTGACATTTTCATTTGGTCTCCTCTTCAAAGTAAAACCAATCTCAAATTACTTTGTAATTCAGCTTCTGGTTGGTTTAAAGTCATTTGTAACCTGGTCACTATGTGCTCAGATGAAGTGACACAAACAAAACAAGTAACACAGCAACGCCACAAGAAAAACAATTCGAGAACACACAGAGAGAAAACTGAATCAATATACACATTACAAACTTCCCTCCCACACGATTGATCGCTGTTTATAATTGTGTTACAAATTCCTTTCGGTTGTTGTTTTTGTTTTTGTTTTTGTTTACTAATGGATTCGAGTCAGCTCCTCCACTGTCTTCACCAGGTCCTCCACGGTACAATCCCTCTTCATACCACCGCCATCGTCGATCTATCAATCAAAACAACAACAATCAATCAATCAATCAATCAACGTACAGTCCAAAACAATTCAAAATAACGTTCAGTCTCAACGAATGACCAACCTGCATTCCCGACGCGACCTCCTCCATGTGTGCCCGCGGTAAGTCGAGGAAGCTTTCGATGAGGTCTCCGTCGATAAAGCCATGCGCCGGCTCAGTTTTTCGCTCGTTTGAAAATGACCGCCAGTTGAGGAGGGTTAAGAAACAGATAAAAGTCAGGATGACACCGCGGATGGCAGCAAAGCAAGCGCATCGCAAACAAACACCTGCACAAATGCATTTCGGTCTAGGTTTTACGGATCAATGTCCCGGATGACCTTGTTTCACTCACGGATAGCTACGATCAGGTTCTGTCGTCGACGACCAAAAAACGAAGCAATTGAAGTCGCACACGAGAGCACCACGACAGGTCTCAATTCGCCTTATTCGTTATGACGTCAGTTGGCTTGATGCGCGCAATGAACGCTGGTTAAGGGTCACGGATGTCGCGATTGCCCGCCGATTTTGAGTGATGACTGCAATACTGTCTTGCTGTATTGCCGAGGATGCCGTTCTCAGCATCTTTCTTAAGAACTATAAATAAAATGGCTAGGCAGAAAAGGATATAAGCTGTGGTCGATCTTCCCCACGCTTTTGATTACTTTTGCCAGCTTGCTTTGAACATTGGAAAGAAAGACGAACAGTTCCTGGGGTAACTGCGCCACAATGCCTATAATAAAGATACGTTGTACTTAGAGGCCTGTTGTTATCCCAGTGGCACATTATTGAACCAAGAGCTGTTTTTTTTTTTTTTTTTTTTTTTTTTTTTACAAGTGACGCTACACATTGTAAGTACATATTTCACAGTAAAAACAGGTTAGACGCAAGTGCAAGTTTTTTTCCCCATTCCTTTCATCGAGATGTTTGACTCGGTGACCAGGGTCGAAATGGCAGTTGATTCAAGCCATGCTGGTCGATTTATCACTCAGGAACTCGCGAACTTTTCAAAGACTGCCGTCTAAATTCAATGACTTTCCAAGGCATCACACAAATTTAAGGACTTTTCGAGACAAGCAGACAAATTCAAGGACTTTTCAAGATGTACGATCCCTGTATTCACTTGACGCACATCTCTTGCGCTTCTCACTCGTAAAATAAAAAAGATTTTAATAGCGAGGACGCGGAGTCACTTACCGATAGTGCCGTTCACTGTGCCGTAAATGACACAACCTTGAAACGGAGTTGATGCTTCACCGGGATGCTCCATAACTAGAGATCCTGTCAATCAGATTACACAGCTATTAGCATGTATGCACCCATGCACAAAAAACAGCACACGAACACAGCAAGTACACCTAGAAGTTATCACACGCACGCAGTCACGCGCATGCAGTCAGACATAAAGACAAGAAATCACAACGGTCACAAACAGTCATACACACAGTCACGCACGAAGTCACACTGGAATGCTAGTCTGCGTATTGGTAGAAATAAAACGTGTTGTGTCAAGCAAAGGATGATGTGGATAAACTTAACGTCGTAATAGTCGTGTGTGACACGCACCGTCACGCATAGTCACACAGTCACGCTCATACAGCACAAACAGTGACAAGACCAGCCACATGCATAAGGACTCAAAATCAAGCACACGCGCAAACATACATGGTGCCTGAAAAGAAACAAACAAACAAACAGACTTACAAACAAACAAGTCCCAAAACGACTAATTACTCACCATGCCTGAACACGTTGACAAACTCTCCCAAGTGATACTGTCCCGAGTCCTGAAGGTGGGATCGGTCTTCATCCGTTGTGGCGCCGCTGTCTTTTTGACAAGTGAACAGGTTAAACGAGTTTTCTGCTCCAAGAAACGTGTCGTCATCAAGTATTTCCACCGCTGTCATCCAGTTTGGACTAAAATCGTGTGCAATCTAACGGAATACAACATCGTTACAACCTCACTGTGGCTATTACACGAGCAACTTTAGTCCTGGGATTTCGGATCTCGTCCGGTTTATCTGGTGATAATCTCAATAAGTATATTCTCATAACAGTAATTGTCCAGCAGTTGAACTGTTAAATGAAACCTAAAGGTTTGCCCACTCAAATGAAAGCTCTCAATGAGTACATTCTAATAGCAGTGTTCACTTCCAACTCCTGAACTGTCAAATGAAACCTAAAGGTGTGACCATTCAAATGAAAGCTCTCAATGAGTACATCCCAGTAGCAGTGTTCACTTCCAACTCTTAAACTGCCAAATAAAACCTAAAGGTGTGACCACTCAAGTGAAGCTCTCAACGAGGACATTCTAGTTGTAGTCTTAACTATGTTCTTGAGTTAGGTTAATGTTTTTAGCATTTTATTTTTTCTGTTGTTTGGGGTGGCAGAGAATGGGTTAAAACGTAAGAGCCTGTGTTCGCCGCATACCTCTTCAAGGCTTCCCTCCATTGGTTTATAAGCGAGCAAAGTCATGGATCGCATTAAGTCCCCAACCTGTAGAACGAATGCCTTTAGTTTAATACAGCTGACAAACGCAATTAGGGCCCTGGAGCATGCTTACCAGAATGAAGTCCCCCTTGGATTTGAGGTACAACGCTAAAATGTTGTTGAAGTAACTGCACTCCACGCGAAGTTCCTTTGTTGCCGTCCACTCAAATATGCTCACCTTCAAAAATAAGATAGAAACGATGAATTATAGTAGATTGCAGTAAAGTAAAAAATGAACTGAAAAGGGACAGTGCACAAGATCTGGCAAGATCTCTGTACTGTATGCTGCACCTGCAGTTTCTCTCATGCAACAGAAGCTTTATAATCACAAATAAAGTCGCAAGAAATAAAAGAGAGATGTTGACAAACCGTGCTATTGATGCCCGCTAGAAGCTTGCCGTTGAATTCCACCATGGAGTACACAGCTCCTTTCACTTCCGTTTCGGCAACCTGCACTAACTTTCCTGAGAAAAGTGTACAGATTATCGCTCTGAATAAGCATTCCAAGCAGTGCAATATTGTAAATATATTTCACAGGCCGAACGCTAACTTAGCAGCCATTGCGTGTCGTTACTTTTACCGTACTTGGACACAAAGAGGACACCTCTCTAAGGTGGACAGCATGCAGATTTGGTCCTTGAGGATTTTCACTTGTTTCTCTGTAACTGAACTCTCTCTAAGGCGGACACTAAATGCTAGTCCCGAGGGTACAGCAAAAGTCTTAAGGCAAAATAGTCTTGAATATATCAGTGTATTGGACTTATAGGATACGTTACTTTTGAAATGGCTTTTTATAACGTCACATGCTAACCAAGAAATGAAATACCTGACTAATTTGCATACTGTATGAACTTGTAAACATTCACCGGAAATGGATATTTTTTTGGCTTTTTTATGAGAGATTCAATACCTTTTCGGCCTAGTATCTTCCAAGCCGTATTTACAGTCACTACAGAAATTTTGGCGGATACAAAGCAACGGCTTCAGATTTGTTTACGATATATTAATAACGCCATCGGTGCCACTGATTGTTTGACCTTTATGGCACCCGCCAAAATGTCGCAATAACAACGCAAAACACAGCAGAGTGAAACACAGTCGATGTCAGAATCAATGGCCAAACAAACTTCGGACATGAAAACCTCAAAATGAAAACACGTTCCGAACAAAACTACGGTCGCAACAACAACGACAACATCTTCCTTTTAAAATTGCGTTGTTCGACACACCCTGTAACGGGCCTTCGTCATGCCCTAATTTGGAAAACCGCAAGTACTTTATTTGGAAATCTATTGTTGACAACAGATGGACATAGGGAGGGACAAAGTGATTTTAAAACTTCGCAATCCCAGCGAGCTAAAAACGAACCTTCAATAATCTGAAAGAGCAAGAGTCTCCCAGCCTTGGGTTCAGGCTCCTCGGGGAATACAAAGGCGGTGCCAACGCAGAAGTACGCATTAGGGTCCCCTGACAGCGCACACGAAATCAGACTTGTGGCACACTCGTTGTCCTGGAGCTGGTGCGCGTGCGTGACTGCAAATGGTAAACCGTTAGGTTAATGCAAGCGCATCACAAACAAACAGGTATCACAATGCATTTCGGTCTGTTATTTTCCATATCCTCACTAGTTTGGGCATTTTCACGTAAAACACCCGTGTCTATATAATAAAATAAAATTGCACGGCGGTTTAAAGATATAGATTTTACTTTCTTGCGGTAAAAACAATATTTTTACTCACTCGCGTAGCGCTCGTTCGTAAAATATTGTTTTTTACCACTCGAAAATATAATTCATATCTTCGCACCGCCGTGTAATACCCTCTATTTACCTTCAAACGTGTGTTGATCAATCACCAATAAACTGCTGACTTCCACCTCATCTCCAAACGTGATCCCGTCCGCTGCGGACCGGCCGCCACTCGAACTGGCCGTGGAGTTGCCAGCCATGGTGGACGTTGTGCTGCTGGTGATATTGTGAGCCGTGGTGCTGGCGCTGGGGTGGAGCGGAGTCGTGCCGTGACCACTTGGGTCTTGTACTTCAATCCGTACTGATATCACGCCGAATAGTTGGGTTGCCTCTTGGTACGCGATGCGCCTGGCATAATTATAAAAATAACGTGTTAAGATGTCTAAATGCCAAAATCTGCTCGCACTGGAAAGCGAGCGCGATCGACAAATTGTACCATCGCAATAGAGGGGTACAGTACTCCCATATATCTATTCTAAAGTAAAGTACATTTGTATCAATGCACGGTATGTAATTCAGCAGACCTGGTGGGGCCGTATTTAAACTGAACGTAAGATTGTTAAGAATCCCAACTAGTCGGAGGCTAACCAGTTGGCTATTTACATAGTGTGGCCGAGGATTTGAACTCGGGGCTACCGTGTTGTAAATTCAGCTAGGGGGACTTGAATCTGAGACCTCCCAATTCTAAGTCAAGGTGCCAATGACATGCTCGTTATCAAGAGAGAGATCACTGCTAAACATTTGAGGGCAGTTTCAATTGCATCTCCTGATACCTTGGTGTTTCTGCCAGTGGCACAGTTCTTATGTGAAGCTTTTGAATCTCGTCTATCGTCCCAATTGTCAGTGAACCTTCGTTTGCCAGAGCAAGACTGAAAACAACACAGGAAAAGTGAGTGGGGAAATAAGAGTAGTAAACAAACAAAATTCAAGCTACAATAAAATAACTTAGGTTGTATGCCAGTTTCCTTTGGTGTTTCCGTGATAATAACATGCATACAATAATTTCTGCATTCTGATTGGCTGAGCGCACGTCAATTTATCCCAAACAGTGCAAAAATGTGTAATTAACAGTGCAGAAATGTGAAATTAACAATGCAGAAATTTGAAATTGAAAATTGCCGATAACTGGCGCGCGTATTTGAGGCAAAGCCAAGCAAAACAGAAAGCGTTTTCATTCCTCAGGACGATTCTGATTCTGTTTCGACAAAACAAAGTTCTTGAGACACTTGTGAATTGTAACGAAATTGAAAAAAGATTCCTCGACAAAAATTATTGTATGCATGTTATTAACAAGTAATCACATGATTTCTCGTGCAATTTTGAATAAATAAGCACTCGTAAAGTTTTCAAAGACCACAAATTGCACTCGCGCGAAGCTCGTGCAATTTTGTGGTCTTTGAAAATTTACTCGTGCTCATTTATTCCAAATTGCACTCGAAATCATGCGATTACCTTTACTAATAACATGCATACAATAATTTCTGCATTCTGATTGGCTGAGCGCACGTCAATTTATCCCAAACAGTGCAAAAATGTGTAATTAACAGTGCAGAAATGTGAAATTAAGAGTGCAT
Source organism: Plumapathes pennacea (assembly GCA_964036295.1). NCBI lineage: Eukaryota > Metazoa > Cnidaria > Anthozoa > Antipatharia > Myriopathidae > Plumapathes > Plumapathes pennacea. The sequence continues at coordinate 33,557,570 of OZ038463.1, read as the reverse complement.
AAATTTGAAATTAAAAATTGCCGACAGGTGGCGAGCGTATTTGCGAAGCCAAACAAAACAAAAAGGGTGTTTTCATTCCTCAGGACGATTCCGATTCTGTTTGCGAGAAAACAAAGTTCTTGAGATTGAAAAAAATTGCGTGAAGTAAATTATTGTATGCATGTTATTAACAAGCGCTCGTGCAATTTTGTGGTCTTTGAAAAATTTACTCGTGCTAATTTATTGCAAATTGCACTCGAAATCATGCGATTACCTATACTAACAGTGTCAAGTTTGCTTATATAGCTGTCTTATGGTGGTTGATTATTTGTTTGTTTGTTTGTTTGTTTGTTTGTTTGTTTGTTTTGTTCTGTTTCAGTTACTCCAAGCTTACCTATCTGGGTAACCCTGGGAATTGAGCGGGCACATGAAGTTCACTTCCTGAGGATCAAATAGAATACGAGCACGTCAGAAACATGCCGAAGATAACACAAACGGAATAAACGACCGTCCAAATGTATGAACTTCATAAATAGAAAATACAGCCAAACGGTCACTATTCTGATGGTTTAAAAGCAGAAAACACGTGAAATGGAAGACACTAAACATGACGTTTCGAAAAATACTAAGAATGACTAAAAGATAGATCGTCGTCATCGGGTCCATCTCTCCAATTCAAAATAGCCGAAACATTCTGATAAACAAGGTACGCGAAGCGCATGGGCCTTTGCTTTCCATACTCTGATCGGCCTAGAAAATGACACTGTCCACCGAACGCTTTTAATTAGCTCACCTTGAGATTGACATTTGAGAACACGAGCTTGTGGTTACTGGAGTAAATCACTGTGGGACGGTCTGAGCAGGCGAACACGTTAACTGTAGACAGCGACTTGAATGTTTTCAGTATAGTGGGTTGGGTACCGAGTGTCACTTTCTTGCGCTCGGAGAGACTTCCTGGTAACGCAACAAACTAGACAGTTAGGCGAGGGATGGAGCCGTTTATAAACAGACAAACCGTACATTAATCATTTCACTCGAAGAGTGTTCAACTACAATTTTCTGCTTCAGTTTCTCACTAAAAACATATGATACAGCAAGGAAAACTTCGCGTTTGATACCATGCAAACATGTAATTCCGTGTACCGTTTGATTAGACGGACATATACACAAGCAGGCTGGCAGACAGTCAGCACACACGTAACGGTTCTGACTGGGAGATACAGTCAGGCATGAATGTGACAAATAATTTAACTTAGTAGTAAATTTAACGCAGCTCATCTCAAGAACAAACCCCGCGGCGGTCTAAAAACTGAACCAGCCAAGAGCGCACAAATGAAGCTACAACGCTAAAAGACAAAAGAATAAAATCGTTTTAAAAATTCATCCTAGTACCTGATTTGGGATCCAGTGTGAAATAAAACAGTGTGCCATCACCAAGAGCACACAACAGATAGTGAATCCCCTCGAACGAAGTCTTCAGAATCGATCTGGGGATTATTTCTGTAAATAACACATAGAGCGATTACTGTGAGCAGAGTATTATTTAGTTTTCAAATGGAGGTGTTAATCGGCACAGGTTTGCCCTGGCTGCTGGATCCGAGGAGAATGGAACTTCCATTGGTTAGCATTCGTCGCCAGTACTAACGAACTTCTTATAATTCGAGGTAAAACTTCACACCGTGTGCAATTCTCGTTTCTCTTGTGCACAATTTATCTTATAGAAAATGCATTGGACTATAATTTAGTATGAAGTTCTTGTATTGAGTTTCTTGGCCAAATTTTCAGGCTTTCCGAGCGCTACACTGAATGCAAAATATGCGTTTTGAATTCACAATTTTGTGCAATGACCGCTGGCTCTAAAATAAGGCCGAATAACGTCGACCTCATATTGGCAGACGTTAGTGACGCATACGCATTTGTGTCAATTCGGCCTTATAACGTACCTCCGCCCAACATTTCTACGAACGTCTGTTCGAAGTTTGGCACCTGCAAAACTCTCACAGAGATGTCGGTCCACAAACCGACTGCCACAATGTCTGTTCTAGTGCTGTCCTCCGCTGAAAATGAGGAGATACCAACTTGATCGAAGTGATCAGACGCACAGAAGCAACATACAGAGGACATAAAATCAAGGGGGGAGGGGAGGGAAGGTACATGTAGGGACAAAATCAAGGGAGAAAAATAATCGCAGAAGAGGGGAGTGCGGGGAAGAGAGAAACGTCATAAACGCAAAAGAGGGAAGAGCCAACCAACGAACCAAGTAAACAAACAAACAAACAAACAAACAAATAAACTTTGAACCTACTTGACGGTGTAATGTCCAAGCACGCTACTTCATGCTCCAGCGTCGTTTGACTGTTAGTAAACAAAAACAATTCAGAAACATAATAATCACTAAGATAAATACAATAAGACTCTTGTCTCTCGTACACAACATCAAACGTTAAGGGCTATGGAGTTAAAGTATTGTATAGAAGGTTTCCAGCACTGGATAGCGTAGTTCCCTTGGTTTGTGATTATGGTGGAGGCTTCTTAACTTAACGTACCTTATTTGTTTAATTTCGCCAGGATAAATTTCCATGTAGTACAATTCACTTCCAACTGCTGCGACAACTTGCTCGGCGTTACATGCGCAGACGCTGATGTTCTTTCCAGAAGAATGACGCCACTCACTGCGGTAAAACACAGCAAATCGTGTTAGTCAAATGTACGACAATAAAATGAACTTAAAAATAATAGCAAAGCAAAGAACAACAGAACAGAATACAGCACAACAGAGCCGGTAGAGGACAGCAAAGATACACGGACCACAGCGTAATAGAGCGGAGTACAACAGAGGACAGCAACGCGACACAGATCACAACACAGCATAGAAAAGCACAACAGAGCAGCCTCACCGCAGCACATCATATCACAGCATAACAAAGCACAGCGTTGCGACACAATAACACGACACAGAAAAATACCGTACCGAACGGCATAACCAAACAAAAAAGTTATTATGAACTAAAAGAATGCAACATCTTCATGTTAGAACAAAACCTACCTCACAAGCATCTTTGATTGACAATTAACAAGACGCACTGAGACGGCAGTGACCTAATATGGAAATGTGGCAATATAAACAAATTGTAAGTTAACCCTTTCACTCCCAAGAGCGATCAACTTCAATTTTCTCTTTTCAGTCTCCCACCAGAGATATATCAAACAGTATGGAGAATTTGGCATTTGATACCTTGCTCAAATGACAGCTGATTAAAACATAAATTCTCATTTCATCACTCATACATTTTCTTATTTTGTGGTTGAGAGAATTTGTATTTTGAGCTTGGGAGTGAAAGAGTTAAGAACCTGGTCGTCGATTGACTGGAAAGCGTTATTAAGCGATTGCTTTAGTTATGTGATGTGCCTTCAGGTTGGTCGAAAAAAAATTGTAAGTATAACTACAAAGGATGTGTCCCCCGCCAATCAGGAGTATCTACACGCAATCTGAGTGGCGCTGGCGTTTGTTCTCCACGCTCATTGGTCCATTCTCTCTGCTTTCTGGTTGGTTCAAAGTGTTCTCTTACGGCCTGTGTAATTGGTTCTGTAGTTGACTTCTGGCTGGTTGAAAGAGCAACAGGCTGAGGGTATAAAACGCACATACAAGGAGGCAGCAAAGCAAGGTGCCAAACTACTGACCTGTACGATTTGATCCCCAGTGACATTTCCGCTGTAGTACGTTTGCTGATTGTCGTCAAATCCGGGGATCTCCGTCTCTTCGACTTCTTCCCCGTTCAAAGCGAGAACGCTGCGGATCAAAAGTGGCACGAGTACGTTTCGACACGAGAACATTCCGACGGCAATTTCCGAGAACTTTCCGACGGCCATTTGCGGAAACCGATGCTTTGTTGTTTGACCCAAATAAAACTGATCGAATACTTGTCGTTTCACCTACCGACTCTGTCCGACAAACGACAACACTAGAGTATCGTCATAGCCTCTTTCCGTCTTTGTGATTTGCAGAGGCCAAATACCTAGAGAAGAACACACAGCCACCTCAAAGCTACTGAATACGGCGTTAAAACCAGTGTCGCATTTACTGTATGTGTTGTGTGAATTAGTCACTCTCGATCCATAAAATAAATGTAACAGCTGTGTGTTTGTTTGTCTGTCTGTCTGTTTGTCTGTCTGTTTGTTTGGAAAGTCACTAACCCATAATTCCCGGTAAGTCAATCGAGGCATGTTCGTGGATACCAATACCATTCCTTATAATTCTCAAGGAGCCTTCCTTGTTAGCGCCAGAGCATGTGACCAGCTGAAGAGTATACAAATAAAGATGAAAAAAGAGTTCAAAGACAAAAATGATGTAAGATACAGTCACGTGATATTGCATCATCATACAGTACATGTACATGCGCGTTAGAGCCGTTTTCGTATGACTATCGAAAGTAGTCGTGTGATTGTAGCCTAGGTTTTGTGTTTGCTACACCTTCGGATTGGTCTAAACCGCTTTAGCAGTCAAAGAATAGGGGCATTTTATTGACAAACTTATCCTTTAATTTTTTTTTTTTTTTTTTTTGTCCTCATGCTTGAGCCGCTAATAACAAACCCATACCTGCCCTTGTCCTTGTCTTTCGAGGTCAACAACCACCATATCCACAATAGGACCAAGATTGGTAAAGGTCTCCATTATCTGAACATACGAGTTGTTCACATCTGCTTCTGCATTCAACTGTAAATAAAGAAACAATCCAATGTAAACGCTTGTCCTCCGAGGTACAGTGTAGCAATACATACTGTGTAAGGTTCCTAATAGCCTTTTTTTTTTTCTTTTTTTTTTTGATTAATTATGTTCTTTTGTGATGGGAACCAAATTAGCCTTGGATTTTCTAGATGCAAACAAAAATATTGATTTGGCTGAAACTGTTTTCTGTACCTTAGCCAGCTGTGAATCACCCAAGCCAGAGCCGACAAAAACCACACCATTGTCAAGGTAACAGAGGCAGTGAGGAATAGAGGTCTGTAAAACATGAAAAGATAAGTTACTAGCTCTATTTCAGAATAAATGAGGGAATACAGTGAACTTTCTCCAAGACAGACACCATTGGGACAACTTGGTCTAGATGTCCATCTTAAAGAGGTGTTTGGCTTATAGAGAGTTTGGATACAGACAAATAAGTGAATTCAACTGGCTGGGATCAATAAACCCTGCCTGGTTTTAGAGTTGTTTGCCTTATACTGGAGTACATCTTGAAAGAGTTGACTGTCACCCAAAGAGTTAACTCTGGATCCAGTTCTATGCAAGATTATTTTAAAGCCTTCACATGCACACTGTAAACAATTTCTGATCCATAGGACTCAATCAAGTCAAACCTGCAATACAGTGAAACAAAACTATTTTTTCCTTTGACCCTGCTATTTTTATCTAACCCTTTCACTCCCAAGTTCAAAATACAGATTCTCCCAAACCTTTTAAGAGGAAAATGTATGAGTGATGTAGTAGGAATTGATAGTTCAATCAGCCATCATCTGAGCAAGTTATCAAAAGCCAAGTTCTCCTTACTACATGATACATTTCTGGTGAGAAACTGAAGGAGAAAATTGAATTTGATCACTTGTGGGAGTGAAAGGGTTAAAGTATAGGGCCAAAAATATGTATCCTGTATCCAATGTACATGAAATGGCAGAAACAGACTGAGATACCATGGTATACAGTACCTCGCCCAACAACTCAAGCTTGAGGTCTTTCACTTCTGTGCCACCATCCATCAGTTCTTGCCTCTCAAGTAAAAGCATAAACAACCGACCATTCATGTCACCCAAAAGATAGCGAGAGCCATTGTTGTCGATCTGACCATAGCATGTTATTGTACTTTGCTGCGACAAACACATGTTTTTAGATGACTTCTGTAAAACTTTACAACATGTACATATTTTTGCAATATTAATTATTAATATATAAAAAGCAATGTCTTGCACATGGGCACCAGACATTTAAAAATATGTATGCATGTACATGCACCTACAGATCACGCTCAGATGTAATGCAAATAATGCAATGTTTATGCAGAATTTTGTGCGAGATGTGATGTCTGTTTGTTGGTGATGGACTGACGATTTAATTACACTGTACTTTTTGTACAATGCATGCTGTACTTGAATGGTAGTCATCAGCTGCACATTCAAGAAAAGAGTCTTCATCAGATTATTACATTTTGATCTACATGTAAGTGTACAGGACACAACTGTATGCCTCTGAATGGCTATTGCATCCCTGTGATTCAGGTCAGTTGGCCATGAGGTGCTTGGCTGTCAAAATTTACATTTGCAAATTATGACACTGACCAAACTGACCACTAAATTCAACCCTGAATGTACTGTACACATAGTTAAGAATAATATGTACCTTTAATGCTGGAGGTGCGATAGCATGATAATTTGCACCTTTGTGGTAAGTGATGGACTCCTGTCCAATTATAAGTGCACCACCCATGGGTTCTGGTACTGGGAGCAAATAGACAGAAGACTCTAAAAATTACAACAACTTTAGTGCAACCATTAACCCATACTCCCTTTAATTTGCAAGGGTGTAGTCTTGGTGTAGCACAATTCGAAGATTGAATAATTAAAATGTGAAATTGCTCCATGAATGCACACACGAAGCCAAAAGTAGTTTATTGTCTTTATTATCCTTCAAATATTTCCTCTCGCAGCGCAAATAACGGTGCGGAAACTGTGAAGCTTTTAGTGCTTTCTGGAACTGCTTTTTCGACCAATAAATTGATGTCCTCCTCAGTAGTCATCTTGTAATGATTTTTGTGACTAAATAAATAGAACTGTATTCGGATAATGTCAATAAACAGCGTTAGTTCGCCAGGTGGGGGTTACTCGCTGATAACGTCCACTCGCGAGCGGACGTTATTCGGTCACGTGTCACGATTCTACCAATCACGTGTGGGAGGAAATATTTGATGGGTCATGAATACTGTTAGTACCTGCTATGACTCTAGAGGCTTCAACCTCTACATTGTCTTGCTTCCATGGACCTTTTGAAAATTCTTTTTCCCTTAGAGAAACTTCATAGGTTTTCACATGACGACCATGAGGATCCTTTAACAATAAAATCACAAGATTATTCACAGTGTGCAGAGGTTGTACAGTACCATGTACAAATCTATTATTATTTAGATATCTAGTCAGAGTAATGAGATAATAATAATAACAATAGTTAATACAAAACATTAAGAGACTGACCTGATAAATCAAAACTATAGTTGGTATTTCACAGCCATGAAGGAACTGAATATCAATAACATGGAGCTCTTCAAGTCTAAAACAGGAATGAGAAAAGAGAAATGTTTACAGAATACACAAAACACAATAGGCAATGTCAGAACAGCAGTGAGAATGTACCTGATTGCACAGCATAAGCTTCTTTTCACTTCCAAGATAGAATACAAATTCTTCTAATGCAACCATAATTCAAAAGGGAATGTACAACTTAATACATGACTGCATGTTTAATGATTGCTCCTGGGAGCAAAAAAGGTTAATGCCTTGAAAAATTTCACGTGGAGTAAGCTGTATCATTTTTGTACTTCAACACATTTTTGTCACACTTTACACATCTGGACAATGTTGCACAACTTTTTACCTGATGTTGAAAGCCTTTAGCTCTTTACTGGAATCAAGTTCCAGGGGTATAACCTTAAATAATCCATCATATAGTCTGAGACCAATCATACGACACTGAGGATCAATTATTCCAATCAGGCCCGTGTCTGATGGCCGTCCAATGCGATCCTAAAAGTAAGAAAGGGATGTTGCTATGTATAACAACAACAATAACAAAAATTATATCTGTTTTGGTTGTCCCATCTATCATACTACTACACATGAACATTGACTGTTTCACCACACAGCACTCGTTTTTCAAACTCATACATGTACATAGCTTTACTTTATTTTAATTGCCTTATCACATTTTCAGTTGCCCGGGCAACCATGAATTTCAAGCCATGTTACTAGTACATCATTATAAAAGTTATACTTACAGTACAGTAACACGAATAACTTGTGTTCTACTAATTGTACAAACTAAACTTATGAGGTTGTTCTGAGCTTTTAGAACTCCAGATGGTGTGAGACATCTGACCTCTACAATTTACTAGAACCTGGAATAGATTGACTCCTTGAGGTTTGAGAATTTGCGGGACTGAGATGAGACTCAAAGACAGTACATTGGTACGAGTTTGTGGGACTCAAGAAGTGCATGCAGCAGAGCAAATTTGGCAGATCTGGTAAAGAGGTAATGGCTATAAGATTAGGGGTGGAGAAACTGGAATTTCCAAGAGAACTGATTTATAGAACTGTTTGAACCTGGACATCCCCTGACGCTCGAGTGACAACATCTCCAGTTTCCTGTGCGTAGCCAAGAATGCAGACTCTGTACCGAGCTGTCAGAACAAACAGCAGATCCTGTGCTTCATTCTGGACAGAAAACAAAAACAAAATCAGCACCAGATCATCACTAAATCAGCACACTCCTGTAGAACATCTTTCCCTAGAGACACATTGGTATACTGTATTTGGCATTGCCATCTTCTGCATGTATGCACTGTGTAATTATGTGCTGCCTACTGTAGTCGAAGTCACTGACTTAGCTGCTGTAACTTGTGTGATCTGTTTAACCATGTGCTCAGAGTGAAGATTGATTTTACACTGTATGATAAGATCGGTTGTCACCTTATGTGCGCTACACTGCTGATGAACTTCCTTGAGACAGCTCATCAGCTATCTTTAACTGTCTCACACAGTATTATGTGGGAAATGTTTTCTGTTGAACAGCTGATTGCAGTGAGAATGGATTAATACTAGCGGGATCCCCGTAAAATATGGTGACGGATCTTTCCTTTTCTTTTTCTTTTTATCTTTTTTCCTTACATGTAGTCTGATCTGTCATATATTATGTACTGTTGTACCATGTGCTTGTACTACATGATATTTTGCATTCTTTGTCCATTCTACACTTGGTCAACATTCGATAATCAATAACACCAGTATGAATCGCTAGCAAATGATACTAATAACCATCATGCGATAACCGATCAGAAGCAAGCAGTGAAAAAGTATCCATTTACTTATTGGAAAGGATTGTTTTCAGATTTATGCAGCTTATAAAATCCTCAACAGAATAAGTATGCGTTCGAATACCAATGTTATTAAATATGCGAAGGCGAACATTATGTTCTTCATGATATGTCCGTGCACTCCTCTCCACTGTTCACTTACCGGTGGCCTAAATAACTCCATGGCAGATATTCTTCCATAAATCCCCACGTCAAGTACGGGTCTCAGTCCCTCAGGCGTGACAAGATGAATTTCCAATCGAGTGATTTTCGCGATAATTAGGTTCAAATCGTCCGGCCCGGTAAAATTACCGACCACTGCAGCATTGACTGCAGTCGGCTTTTGTGCAGTCACTACGTAGTTGAAGGCCATCGTTTGTTTTGCCGAAACTAACAAGTAGCTCGATCTGTTCCTTTCAAAATGGCCGAGGCGCGCGAAAACTAAAGTGGTCAGCGGATGGAGCAATCTCGTACCCAGACTCTTCCGCTGTCGTAAGACAGCGGAAGAGTCTGGGTACGAGATTGCGGATGGAGTTGCTGATTATATGTTGTCTTATATAAAGTGGATAAAGCAACACGTTTTGGCGGTGAACGCAATACTCAACTAGTCTTAAAAATCTTTAAAATCCTTCGAGGTTATTTTGTGTATTTTGAAACAGAAGCAGGGGTCCATTTTAATCCTCAATCTGCCGCAAAAGTTGAAAGGTAAATTTGCAGTTGATTTCCATTTGACTCATTTGAGAAAGCAATGATTACTAATACTTTATCATTGATTTATTACGTTTATTCAAAATAAGAAAAAATCAGCATAGTTTTTATTTACAAATTTTTCTAAACATAAACAATAGATTGAATTGGCTGAGACTGCCCCTTTGAGCACAGATTATGGTTCAAGTCTTCTCACAAAGACACTTCACAGGACTGACAAACAGCTGTTGAAAACAACCTAATTGCAGTGACTTGGTTTGTTCACCAAAACTTCACCTTATCCGACATGTTTAATTCACCAACGGAACACTAACCATAACCCTAATCCTAACCCTAACTCGGGGTTTAGGGTTTATTATGATTAGGTTTCTGTTGCATGTTCCATGAATTAGACATGCCGCAGCTCAAAGGATTTTGCTCATTTGCATTATTAAGTTCCGCTCACGTAAAGTATGGCCCATTTCAAACATCACGGTTCGTGCACGTCAAATACAATGCAAATGAGCAAAATCTATTGTTTCAGCTAAAATAACAATGTATTCGACACATTAGAAGTTTGACGCTTGAAAAAGGCCTAAGCTTCAGTCACCAACTTTTGGGCGCTTATTCAAGTAAATACGGTAAGTTATTCATTGATGAATCGGGTCTTTTCTGCAAGAAAAAAGAAAAAAAAAAAAAAAAAAACAGAGAACAGGGAGTCACTTCAGTAGGAGATGAATGATGTTCAGCTTTCATTCGATGAAGTAATCGAGCAAGCAGCTAACCCAAGGCCTGGGGGAGGAGGGGAGGGGGGGTTCCTCAGGTATTAAATGGAAAATTTTGGAAAAACAAAGCTTTTTAGAAAGTAGCACTTATAGCCAAAAAGAAAGTAATAATTTTCTTGTGATTGGGAGTGCTAAGTTCAAATGCAGATTCTCCCAACCTTTTCTCAACCGGATTCTCCAAATCTATGAGTGATGTAGTGAGAATTGAGAGTTTAATCAGCTATGTATCATCTGAGTTCTTGATTTTACTATATGATACATTTCTGGTGAGAAACTGAAGGAGAAAATCGAAGTTGATCACTCTTAGGAGCCAAAGGGTTAACAACCAAAAGAATTATCAACTCGCCATTGCCACTTGCATGAGAATATTGGAACTAAGTTTTGCTTTTGTCCTTAATTGGCCAAGAATGTTATTAAACTTGTTAGGACCATTTGGAAAGCCTCGCAAACGCAAAACCAAAGCAATCACATGGTTACTTTGGACAGTCATGTGAAAACGGCTCTATATCACAAGTTATATTGAATTGGCTCCCAGATAACCATTATTAAAGTGAGAATCTCACCTGGGAGTCTTTGATCTTCTTTTTGAATGCTTCAACATTGAACTGTTTTTCTTCCCCTGCTAAAGAAACAGAAAAAGAAAAAAATAGAACAGAAACAAGACCAACTATATTAATATTTATTTGAACACCTGTTCATTCAAAGTGCACAACTGCATCTTTCTTGTAACAATCCCACCAGCTTTGCTGCTAATAATATTAAATAAAATAATCATTAATTAAAGTGTAGTGTGTAAACTACTGCTGGTGTACATTTTAAAATTATGCTGCACACGCAACACAGAAGAACTCATTTGTAAATGTTAAAGGGGCCCTCTTAGTCAATCCAATGGTTTTGTTTTCATCCAGAAATGTGTAAAAACTCCAAGGCTGAATTCGGTTCCAAACACAACAAATTATATTAAATCAAGATTAGGAAAGAATAGGTAAGTAGCACTTACTGAAAAGGCAAAAAAAGTAATATTTTTCTCAGAACTTACTGTATAGACAAAAGAAAGTAATATTTTTCTCAAATGAGTTGGGTAGAAATGGATTCCACTAATTCATCTTTTGACTTTCAGGGGCCCTAAAAATAGTGGATCAAGATGTTTGGTGCACAAAGGACTGTGGTTGGGAGTCCCAAGTTCAAATGCAGATTCTCCCAACCTTTTAAGAGGAAAATCTATGAATGATGTAGTGAGAATTGATAGTTTAATCAGCTATCATCAGAGCAAGGTATCAAAAGCCAAGTTCTCCTTACTATATGATATGTCTCTGGTGAGAAACTGAAAGAGAAAATCAAAGTTGATCACTCTTGGGAGTGAGAGGGTTAAACAACCAAAAGAAGATCAACTTGGAAAGAATATCAGTTATCTACCTTTTATTTTGTTTGACTTCTTTGCAGGTTTGTCCTCCACTGGTGGTACAAATGCCTTTTGTCTCTTAGCCTGTCTTTCCATTGCTGCAGCAACTTTCTTTGCCTTTGGAAATACAGAAGACAGTAAGAGCCCAAGAGCAGTGCTGTTCACTTAAGGCTTGGAACTCTTCAGATAAGCTCAGTGTGTTTTTATATAACATTATTTTCCAAATTAGCCCAAGGACCAAAAAAGGATGTACATACAATAAAAGCCTGGGATAAGTCACACCATTTCACCCAAAATCTGAGATTTAAATTCACTAGAGTTGTGTCTTTACATGTCACCAGTGGTGCATTTCACTTGTTATTTTATAAACATCACACAGTATCCACTCACTATTCTTTCTTCTTGTTCTCTGTGTTTCCTCTCTTTTTCTTTCAAAAAGTATTCACCACTCGCCAATTGTTTGTCAATCTGAAACAGAACATACATCCTTGATAAAATGTAACACATTTACCGAGAGTTCAGTAAGATTGTACAAGTGGTGGTACATTCAGATGGTTCAAATGGTTAGCATGCCGGTCTTTCAACAATGCTGGCCCAGGTTTGATTCCTGGCCTGGGTATCTGATCCCAGCACTGTAAGTGAGAACGATTTACCTCCTGTCTGAATTACCACCATCCTTGGGTGGGGATGTTAAGCAGTTGACCAAGTCTCTCAACCTTCACTAACCCAATATATGGGGGACTTAAAAGACCTCACAAGCTTCTCAAAGAAAGGAGGGGAATTTCCTTGGTGTTGTGATCTGACCTTAGCTCATACAGTATAACAAGGGAGATGAGTGTCAATTGGAATGAAATTCCTGTTCCTATCCTCTATCAGTGTGTGTGACTAGCTCAATAAACTTAATATTATTACTTTTGCTGACTTGATTTAGCCTGCACTGCATACACCATCTGGAATATACTGTACTGCTGTAGGCTAACTTGACTGTAAAATCGTAAGGCTTGTGGGATGTGGCTTAATTTACATAATCAGAATACTGCACAATGTGCTGGTAAGCTGAAGCCACAGAATAGGGCACAAAGGCCATGGTGGTAGCGGGCATTACCCCTTGATCTACCAAAAAAAAAACAAAAAAAACAATTGTGAGCCCAAGTAATAGCAACCATGGACAGCTGTTTCGGCCTTATTAGGCCTCTTAGTATTCTGATTATGTAAATTAAGCCACATCCCACAAGCCTTACAATATTTTACAGCTTGTTACCTCAATTTGGGAACCTGAGCCCAAGTATAGCTATACCATGCTGACGAGGCCTAATAAGGCCGAAACAGCTGTCCATGGTTGCTATTACTTGGGCTCACAATTTTTTTTTTTTTTTTGGTAGATCAAGGGGTAATGCCCGCTACCACCATGGCCTTTGTGCCCTATTCTGTGGCTTCAGCTTACCAGCACATTGTGCAGTATTCTGATTATGTATCTTGACTGTACACCACCATTTCAACTTTTACACTGCTTTCATGACTGCACAAGTTGAACTTTGTTTGTTCATCATTGGTAAACTTTCCACAGGTTTTTCTTGACATTTCAACATTGTCTGTTCTTTCAAAATGAGACTACACCTGTACAAGAGTTTCATGACAAGATCATGTAACCAGTTTCGATGCTGTACTTGCCTTGCTTTCTGCTTGTGGTGGAGGGAAAGGAGTGTATTTCTTTTTCTTCATCTTAGGTTTTTTCAGTTTCTTGACACTCTTTTGTTTAAATTTGGGAAGGAATCTGTCCCAAGATTCATGCTGTAGCACAGGGTCCTTTGCCAGTTCTCTTTTGATCATCAAAGTCTGTGAAAAAAAAAAAACAATAAAAGCAGATGAGCGGTACACATCAAGCTAAGGTAGACAGATCCCCCCCCCCCCCCTCCACTTGCTCCGACAAAAGGCTAGCGTTCAAAACATCAGCATCCTATTGTTATACTGTGTCTACGTTTCACACATCGACACTAGTCAATTCATTATATAGTAACTATATACGTCTTTCTCCACACCGATGCAGTAAAAAGAATACATATGTAGTCCCCAGGAATTGTCATGTAAGTTACACTGCTGTGACACTTACTTTGATATTGTAGATCGGATGAATGTTCTTCATTGTGTCTTCAACAACTTTGCGCACCTTTATCATGAAGAGATAGTTGTTGGATGCAAATAAACATGTACAATTAGGTGTGATGTTCCTACAGCGGCTATTTAAGATGAATTACACTAATTTTCCCTTGAACATTCTCAAATTATCTGTACAAATTTTTGTTTTGATTACGTACGTGCTGCATCCTCATGACAGAGTGCATCTTTACAATCCCAGGATTCGTGATGCACAAAATTTGAGTGAGTGCAGTACCAGTGCAATGAGAGAATGCAGATTATAATCAGGCTCACCTGCTTGAGTCCCTTGTACGGACCCAGTATGGACACAGTCTTCCCCTGCACCATGATGTAGCACTGGGTCAGCAATTCAAGAGCCTAAAGATCACAAAGCATAAGGGTGTCAGATCATGCAGACTGTCTCATTAAGCAATTACTTATCTTATTGAAACAAAAAATAAAAACTAATACCATGTACATTCATGCCAATATTTAATATTATTACACGACTTCACATTTTCGAGTGCAAATACGGGCCAAAACGAGTGCAAAGATGGGAGCGTATTGCACTTGTCAGGAACCAGATCAAGTGGTTTATTAGCTTACTTGATCAGTTTTCGCAAGCAGTTTACGGACGCGCCATTTTTTGTTCCATTTTGCGCGCGGCGAGAATGTTTGCCCTGCTTCGTTTGTCGTGTAATAAACAATTTATTACACGAAAAGTCATGCAATACGGCTGTATTTTTACTCGTCAGTTTTATTTTTTCTCGCCTGAAGCAGGCTCGAAAAAATAAAACCGACTCGTAAAAATACTTTGCCGTATTGCACTCCTTCCCGTGTAATAACCTCTTTTTAAACTACGACAAATCAAGATAAGGTGAACGATAAAATCCCTGTGGTGTATTGTCCCCGTAAGTTACATGTACATACATTAGGTATACTGGACAACATATATAATAAATAATGCATGAACAGGAAATACAGTATGATTAAGTGTTTGACACAGCTCTTGTGTGGTTGCCAAGATCTTGGTAAGATCTTATGCAAAATGTTTAAACATGAACTAAACAACTAGACAGTGATCAAACAAACATCAAGTACGCATGTCTACCACGTGTAGATACAGTAGACGTATCTTGATTTATCACCTTAAGTGTTGCACCATTTGGACCAATCAACCTTTGCCTTCTTTTGACAAACCTCTCCCTGTTTCGAACCAGTGAGCCAATTTTGATGATGTCACAAGCCATTTCATCTTCTAGAACTCTTTGGGCCTTGCAAGAATATTGTTAAACATTAAATTAATTTTTGAATGCTACGATTATGGCCACAATACCACATACATTTCTACATTGTACAATATATTAAACACATTGGAGTTATGAAGTCTCACAAAAATATCATTTCATAATGCAGCTTAAAAACTTGCAAAATTTTGTCTGCAGCAACATGTGATGGCATTTGATGACAATATTGATTGAATGTGCATAGAGCCAGTTGGGAAGCATAGCAAATGCAAAACCAAAGCAATATTACACAATTACTTTTTCGAAAGTCGTGCGAAATAGCTCTGTGACGATATAGTAGAAATTAAGACAATGATAACACTTGAGTACTGCAATATTTGTCACATATTTTGCTCTACCTGTTCAAATGGAACACTTCTAGATAGCAACTTGATCATGTCTCGAGCCTTAATGACAATGTAAGGGTCCCACGCCTTCTTTGTTGTTCTTACGGTCATACTTCCTTCGATGACATCCAACTGTGCCGCAATACCCTACAGAACAATGTTTTATTACAAACGTACTGTGTTTGATATTTTCAGCACCCAGCCATGTTTTCTTTCATCGCGAACCTACTCTCTTATCCATCAGCAGCTTTTGAGCCAGGATACCGAACACATAGCTATGATCCAAAATACTACAACCTAGTTTAAAACATAAACAGGGTTACCTTCGGAAATCTTTTTTGTAATAGATCCGCAGAACTCTGGAACACTTTTCTGGGTTCTTTCAAAGTGTGCAACTCACTTTTTTCATTTAGGTCCAGCCTCCACAACAGGTATTTAAAGAGACCCTCTCCGCACGGAGATGCTTTGCGTGCCCATGTCTATATTTACATCCAGAGCTCAACTTTCCTGAGGTGCTCACGTTATGACTGGTTTGCCATATTCTTTCCCCCTCTAGTTTGTGCTGATTTATTTCGTGATAAAATGTAGATACATGAGAATCCGCCATTTTGTATGATGCTAGGCACGCAAAGCATCTATGACGAGAGGTCTCTTTATCCGAATTTTCCACTTACCATCCCTCTGACTCCTCTAAATACCTAGTTGGGTACCTTTGTCTGTTTTAGCCTTTACAGTACTTTAACTTTAGCGTATGTTGTGATAATAAATTTTGTTCAGTTTTGCATACGAGTGTGTCAGTGACCGTACAGATTACCTGTCCTTGTATCCATTGTTGTTGTTGTGACAAATTCTGATTTAACTAAACTAACTAAACTACTCACGAACGTCCTTCCCCCCAAAAAACAAAAACTGTTTGCATGGCTACCGATCCGACGATCGCTGAACTCACATATTCTTTGAGTTTTGCTTCCACCAGCGGCCAAACTTCGCGAAGATACTTTTCTCTGTACTTGGGAAACAGCGTCGCGAACGAACTTTCCTCCACCATGCCATGAGGGTTGTCTTCCTGTTTGAACTCCTCTATTTTCCAGTGATCTATCCCCTCGTGATCCCATGCTGTAATGCATGTGCAAAGGAAAAATGTCAGCATCCTCCACGTGATAATTTGTGGCCGTGAATATAAAACGACAATACTTACGTTTGTCTCGCCGAAATTTCTTTTTCTTACTTTCAACTTGGGGATAAGATAAAAATTCACTTGTTAGACAAAACGGATACTCGGACAGGCCATCACGGAGCTGCAACACACTACAAATAGGAAACACACTATAAACACGCACCTTTGACTTCGTCCGCCATCTTTATTTTGTTTCGTTCCCAGGCTCTCGACAGATAAGGTCGCGCGGGGAGCGACGGGAAGTCTGTGAAACTAGGAAGGTAGGGAGGGGTGGGGGAGGGGACGAGTGAAAGAAACCAGGTGAGAAAGTAAATTCAAGCTAAAAGCTAAGAATAGCCTTAGCTTATATCCGCTACTGAACAAGAAATTATGTTTTGTTTGTTGCGACTCATTATTATTCAAGGCTAAGGTCGACGTCTATTCGGTGTCTCTCTGTCAGTTTCAGAAAGTTTCCTAAAAATGCTCAATTTGTTTTTCTTTTTTTTTACTGAAATATAAAGCAGATTACTTTATACTACCCTTTTCCAATCGAGCTAAAATTAAATCATGCTTCTTCTACGTCAGAACCTGACGAGTAATGACGTCATAATCAAAAGATGTGACGTCACTAAGTATATTGGTAGACTATAGTACTGCAGCAAGCCAAATGGATCCAGGATAAACAGGGAAAGATAAAATGATTCTGTAATATCGATGTCATCAATCACGCGATTTTTGTGTCCGAATGTTTTATCCAAGAGTTCATCCGACGAACGCTTTCTCAAGCAAAATGGATATCAACTCCTGGACGAAAAGGTGGGCGAAGGATCATACGCCAAGGTGAAGCGCGCATTCTCGCAAAAACTCCAGTCCAACGTTGCCGTGAAAATAATTGACAGAGGGAAAGCTCCGCCCGACTTTCAAGACAGATTTCTTCCGCGTGAACTGAGCATTATACAGAATCTAAACCACAAGAATATCATACTCGTACACGACATTTATGACATGGAACAAAAAGTATATGTGGTGATGGAGCTGGCAAACGGAGGAGATCTATTAGAATACGTCAAAAGAAAGGAATACGTCCCTGAGTGGAAGGCCAGGATTATCTTCAAGCAAATATTGGAAGGTGTCAAGTATTGCCACGAGAACGGAATTGTGCACAGGGATCTGAAGTGCGAGAATATTCTGCTGGACGGGGAAAACAACGTCAAGCTGACTGACTTTGGCTTCAGTAGAACGTTCAAGCGTGGACAGCTGTGCAATACGTTTTGTGGTTCAGCCGCTTACGCTGCATACGAAATACTGAGAGGTACGTCAGTCGAACACCGTTAGATGAGTGTGAAACTGGTATTACTTTTTGATAGTTGGTCCAGGATTTAGTCCGGCGTAACCTAAACAGGTTTTGTAACATTGTCGTGTTTTGTCTAACTGTGCCTGCGCAGGCAGATACCAAGTCATAATCTAAGACCGTATTAACTTATCGATGAGAGATCGATCAAAATCGATAAGTGCTCGTCATGGCATTTCTAAGAACACT
The DNA here is from genome assembly GCA_964036295.1 of Plumapathes pennacea. NCBI lineage: Eukaryota > Metazoa > Cnidaria > Anthozoa > Antipatharia > Myriopathidae > Plumapathes > Plumapathes pennacea. Next base: position 33,539,142 of record OZ038463.1, on the reverse strand, counting down.
GTACGCGGGTTTGGACAGACCAAGTGACGTCACTCAAATATGCCGGTCTCGCTTCCAGGCTCAAATAGGCTTTATTTATTTATTTATTTATTTTTTGCAACACATCGCCATTTTGCAAAACAAAATTGCAGAGCTTGGTTAGCAACGAGTTCTTACGGCACAATCACGCTGTGGTACTTCATGTTGAATCCGTGCATGCATGCAAACTTTACACAAGTAGGTTGCAAAGAAAGTAGCAGGCCCCCCCGACACGTCACAGCACCTCACTGCAATGCTTTGCTGCCTTAGCGCCGTGTTGTTAAAAGCAAGTTTATATTTGGTCATACTGTCTTGTTCTCACTCTTTAGGCGTACCATACGAAGGTGAGCAAGTGGACATCTGGAGCATGGGTGTGATATTGTACACGATGGTAACCGGACGGATGCCTTACGATGACTCAGACATGAAAAGCTTGGTACGTCAAGTAAAACAAGGCGTTCACTTCACCCGACCCAAGCAGGAACTGACGGACAGTTGCATGGACTTAATTAGAGGAATGCTAACCCTTGATCCCAAACAAAGATTAACAATAGCTGCAATCGAACGACACCCCTGGTTAAGGGGGAACACCACGCCCAAGACCCCCAAGCCCCCAGAGCCAAAGCAGACTGCCGGGGAGTGCACCTGATTCTGGGATCCTGGGTATGAGGAGACAGGTTCAGGGTCTTATCCATATAGACTTTCTTTAGCTTTATGAAGTTGAAAATAATGTTAATGTAAGTTATAGACTCAGCTAATACGCTGCTGTTTATTGCATCGTAATTACTTTATTGGTATGAGACGTACTCGTATACAGAGATAAAAATAACTTGTAGCAAAGGCTGACGTTTCGACGCATTGTATAAGACTGAGCTATACTGTTATATATCAATAAAATTAACTAATACACACAATATATATGTCCACCGTGTCCCATGAAACTTTCGCGGCAGATTTTAAACAAAAAGTAGGCAGATTGCCGATTTCTTGCTTATTACAGATTGGAACAAATCTTCGCAGATCTCGGGCAAGTTCCTGTTTAGATCCCGCCAAAATGTCAAGCCACACGGTTTATCACAACACAACTATTTATATAAAATAATGTAAGAGAAAATTCGATCTATTTGTTTGCGCGCATAAGCCTGGGGACTGATGTGACACGGAGCAAGCGCGCACCCGAGTGAGGCTTAGCTTATGGTCTCCAGCAGCACGGTCCAGAAGGACTTGTTTACATGGAGACAGAGGGAGGACTGGCTCTTAGCACGTTCATTCATAAATGACCAACTTCAATTTTCTCCTTCAGTATTTTACCAGAAATATATGATACAGTATAGAGAATTTGCCGCTTGGTAGTTTGCTCAAGTAAAACCTGATTAATCTCTCATTTCTCACTACAATACTCATACAATTCTTTTTGAATGGTTGGGAGAACTTTGTATTATCAGCTCAGTAGTGAAAGGCCTAAAATGTACTCTACTTTTTGGGTAAAAGTTAACCTGACAAAGTGGACCATTCTTGAACGAACGCCATAAAATTTACTAAAAATAGGAATAGAAGAAATGGTCTAATGGCGTTTCTGTCTGACATGATCCGACAAGTAAACATTATTTTTAGAAATTCAACCAGAACATGGCTTTGTTAATCTCCACATGTAAAACTCAAACACAGATAATTATACCGTTTTTCCTGATTGTTCAGGCTGAACTAATATGGAAACACCTCCGCATGCACTCTTTGAGCTTTGGAGGAAGTTAAAGATTGCAACAACTAACAATTGTAAAAATTCATTTAAATTCGCAGGAGAAATATGGATCCCACTTCAATAGTTTGTCCAGTCTTCAACCCCAAACAAGATTCCTATTTCTTATCCAGAAAGATTGTCGGAGGCTCAGTCTGCTATATACAGTAGCGCAATACTAAACAAACTTAGATCGAAATAGACTGTGCTAAATACATCATTATTTACCTAAAATAATCCGCTATAGAAGTTAGTTAGTGCACCATCTGGCTTTAAAAACGCTCTTGCATGTTTCTTCTGGTAGACTATCGCTTTTATCATGTTTAGTTTGGTTCTCCGTCTTTGTTGCTGACCTGCCGTGACACAATTAAAATAATAAAGGGTATTTTAGTGAGACGTGAATCAACAATATAATCTTTCGTGAAATGAGAAATGAGCAATGTACATTTTAGGCAGCAACACTTTAACCTTGCCCCGTAACTCTCATTGCTAGATGTCACGCTCGTTTATAGTCGGGTTAATTCAACAAAGCAAGTTATCCGAGTCATCCAAAGCGTTTACTCGTTTTAACAATTTGTATCGTTTCCTCGTTTCTTCGGGTTCGATATTTGAGATTATCGACTGATGCGTTTGCTCGTTATGTTTGCGACAGAAAAGAGCATGTTCTTGTTAAGTACGCAAGGAACACCCGAATCGACCTTTTGGTTTAGTATTTATATTTCACGGACTTAACTTGGGGGCGAATTGACTCAAGTTGGAGGCAAAACGACTTTGATTTTGGGGTAAACGACTAGATGACTACTTGACAGCACATATCTAAAGACCAATACAACGTACATTAATCAAAATCCATCCCTTCAAGGAATGCCTCTGTTTTATCTTCTATATCCTTGCTTTATTATCTCTATCAAGTATCTAATCAAAATTATACCAGCGGCTGTAACTTCTTTAATCCTGACATTCTTAGGGCCACACTCACAAAACCGCATTAATACAGTGATGTTAGGAAGTCGTTTGTTAAAAGAGCGTTCAGAGTACATACCTTTTCCTTGGGGAAAGGAGTCACATCATCACCTATCAAAACAAATGGTGCCCAGTTGTACGGATGCCAGTAGGACTCGTGGCCTCGCATGGTTTTCATGGTGTTGCTTAGTGCCTCATTCACCCGTTCTCCAGCAAGAAGATGGTCGTAAAACTGCGCCATGAAGTACGCTGTGGGTCCATCCATAAGTGCCCAGAGCGAAACGAGAACAGCTCGAGCACCGGCTCCAAGGAATGCACGAGCGATACCGATAACGCCTTCAGCTTTAACTTCACCTCGGCCAGTGTGACAACAACTCAGCACAACCAGCTTTGCTCTTAAGCGTTTGTGTTCAAGCTCCGAAATGGTCAGCATGACGTCTTCCTTCCTGATATTCTCCTTCGGAATGGATGGGTTTGGAGCAAACAAGATCTCCCCTCTCTCCATATCACCATGGGCAGCAATGTGAATCAAATTGGCACTCTCAATCCTTTGAAAGAAAGTGTCTTTGGTCGCTTTTCCAGCAATGAGCGGCGCGACGTTAAGCATCTCACCAATCCTTAGGGCCTCCTTATTTGCGCCAGGTAGTCTTGGTACTTCCATTATGAGATTTCCGTTTTCGAATTCTTGCACATCTGGGTCTCCTATAACCAGGGGAATTGTGGTTTCATCTTCCAGTTCTTGGGGGCGGGTCGAAATCATCTTGGCTATTGTTAGTGATGGCATTATACTGATTTGCAAGGATTCTGCAACGTAGTGCCCATCTTCATCCACTAAAGCAGCAAATGGAACAAGGGGGAGAGGCCCATCGGGTACAATAACAACTCGAGAACCTTTCACACACTGTCGCACAGGTCCCAGAATGGTCTCGTACAACTGTTTAAGTCGGTTCCGCTCCGATTCAGGCAGCCTTTCTGCGTTCAGGGTTAATGACATTATTTCAGTTTGTTGTGGCAAATCGCGAAAATGCCCGGCGCCTTCATGAACCAGCTCCGGTTCAGGATGAATGACACTTGAAGAAGTCGGCCTGCGAGCCAGTACAGGGTCACGCTTCTTCTCGATCGGCTCTGATAATTCTTCTTGGTAAAGACACGACAACGACCTGTCTTCACACGTTTCACTACAACCTGACGTGAGGAGTTCCCTGGCATTCCTAATCTTCGTCTCCAAATACGAAAGAAAAAGGTTTTCCACATCAGAATCCTTCGCTTGTGCTAAATCAGGCAAAGTGGTTTCCTTAAACGTAACATCTCCAGTTGGCGGTATGACCCAGATACGCAATTTTGCTTCACTTAACGTGAAAAACAGTACCGTGGTGTTCAACGCCCTCACTATTTCACGAATCCCACTGAAGTTCGAAGCCATTGACGAATTAGGATCAGCAAATTGGTAAGGGTAACTCTTGCACATGAAGCAAGTTAAAGCTCTCGCACGCCCCCTTTCAGCAATGACAAGAGCTTTATCCGTTTTTCCTTGAGCGAGGAGACTTCGTATTAACAACTTATGTGTCGTCACAAAGGTCTCACGAAAAGATATTTTAAACTTATCCTCCTCTGGTGCATGAACAAACAGTTCCTCGAAACATTCATAACTTTTTTCCAAACAGTCTTCTGCATTTTTGTGCTCCGAGATAAACTGATAGCAGAAGCCCATGTTATGATGACTAATTGCTTCTCCTGCCTTGTTTCCAAGTTGTTTTGCGATGTGCAGGTGCATTTTATGATGCTCGAGAGCCTTGCCGTATTCCCCGATAGAGTCATAGCAGTTGCCAAGGTTGCCATAGGCCCTTCCTTCACCTGCCTTGTCTCCAAGTTGTTTTGCGATGTCCAGGTGCATTTTATGATGCTCGAGAGCCTTGTCGTATTCCCCGATAGACTGATAGCAGATGCCAAGGTTGCCATAAGCCGTTACTTTTCCTGCCTTGTCTCCAAGTTGTTTTGCGATGTTTAGGTCCATTTTATGATGCTCAAGAGCCTTGCCGTATTCCCTGTTACAGTAATAGCAATTGCCAAGGTTACCATAAGCCTTTCCTTCTCCTGCCTTGTCTCCAAGTTGTTTTACGATGTTCAGGTAAATTTTATGATACTCAAGAGCCTTGCCGTATTCCCCGATAGACTGATAGCAGTTGCCAAAGCTGGCATAAGCCCTTCCTTCTCCTGCCTTGTCTCCAAGTTGTTTTGCGATGTTCAGGTGCATTTTATGATGCTCAAGAGCTTTGCCGTATGCCCCAATAGAGTCATAGCAGTTGCCAAGGCTGCCATAAGCCTTTCCTTCTCCTGCCTTGTCTCCAAGTTGTTTCGCAATGTCCAGGTGCATTTTATGATGCTCGAGAGCCTTGCCGTATTCCCCGATAGACTGATGGTAGATGCCAAGGTTGCCATAAGCCTTTCCTTCTCCTGCCTTGTCTCCAAGCTGTTTCGCAATGTCCAGGTGCATTTTATGATGCTCGAGAGCCTTGCCGTATTCCCCGATAGAGTCATAGCAGTTGCCAAGGCTGCCATAAGCCCTTCCTTCTCCTGCCTTGTCTGCAAGTTGTTTTGCTATGTCCAGGTGCATTTTATGATACTCAAGAGCCTTGACGTATTCCCCGATAGCCCGATGGCAGATGCCAAGGTTGCCATGAGCCCTTCCTTCTCCTGCCTTGTCTCCAAGTTGTTTCGCGATGTCCAGGTGCATTTTATGATGCTCAAGAGCCTTGCCGTACTCCCCGATACACTGATAGCAGATGCCAAGGTTGCTATAAGCCTTTCCTTCTCCTGCCTCGTCTCCAAGTTGTTTTGCGATGTCGAGGTGCATTTTATCATACTCACGAGCCTTGCCGTATTCCCCGATACACTGGTAGCAGATTCCAAGGTTGCCATAAGCCCTTCCTTCTCCTGCCTTGTCTCTAAGTTGTTTTGCGATTTCGAGGTGCATTTTATGATGCTTGAGAGCTTTGCCGTATTCCCCGATAGACTGATAGCATTTCCCAAGATTGCCATAAGCACCTCCTTCTCTTGCGTTGTCTCCAAGTTGTTTTGCAATGTACAGGACCATTTTGTGAAGCTCCATGTCCTTGTCCATTTTTTTGCCTATTTTTAAGTCTTTTATTCGTATATTGCGTAGAGAAATTTCATGATACGTAGGAGGAGCAAACATCTGAAAATGAATAGGAAAGAGAAATTTCCTGTTGGAAGAAACTTGAGGCCCGTTTCAAACGTCGCGCCACTGCCGTACCGAACTGAATGCAAATGAGCAAAACCCATTGTTTGAGCTAATTGTTGCCCCGACGAGCTTAGGATTGGAGACCGTGTCTTTTTCTTCGTCATATTTTTCTGGGTTACGAATCAGCACACGGTGATTGGTTCACATTGCCACGTGATATGTGATGACGGAAGGTGGCTTCGCGAACAACTTGAGATGTAGTCGATTGAATCGTACGTTAATGGTTGTGTATAAAGTTATCTGTATGCCATCCAAACTCAACACCGTTTGGCTCTGTGGAACAGGCACGGATAAACTAGGTTTTAGGGAACGATTTTGGCCGGCTTGCGTTCTCAAGTTCACCGTCATAGCCGTAAACAAATGTTTGATGATTCGATTATATTTAATGGCTACCGCTACAGGATTGCAAATAACTCTGTCGCCGCTAATTATTTAGTCCCGACGAACTTTGGGCACACAAAGCTTTCCTTCAAATTTATGATGCCGAAGTTCCATGTCTTTCAAAGTAAAATACGTACGTGCAACGAATACCTTGACCGCAAAGGCGGTAAACAAATGAATCAGGAATCGGATTTCATATCATTGTTTAGTTTTAGTTTTATAATTTGTGGCACTCGGAAGCCGTAGAAAAGAAGCAGCCGGGTGGATCACTGTGCGTATTTCTTGGCCAGGCGATGTACAACACATCTATTTGGACAAAGGTTGACTTTCATAAATTTTTGCATTGAAATCTGTATATGGAGGTATTGCGACTTGCGTGATGAACGTGACCAGCCGGTCAAGGCTTTAACTGGCACAAGTGCGACAAATATGGCCTGCCAATCGTATAATCGAACTTTAGGGAATCCGAATCAGAACTTTCGAAAGGCTATAGGGAACGAGGCGAGCTTAGCGGCGACATTGCTTAGATATACAGTTTACACTAACATTGGCCCGACATCAAAGCACTCTGCTATTCATCTCATTGATCAGGGCAAAGGTTACGCCGGAAGATGATATCGTTTGCAGTTGCTAACATCTGCCTGCTTTTACTGTGATAAGAGCTCCGGATGAGTGCAGCTACAGCTGTGGCAGTGTTAATCACAGGTTTTGTTGAGGCTCTGTTAAACTTGGCGGCAGCTCAAAGCAGAATTTGACAAACATTCAGCCGTCCACCGCCATGGTGAGACACGTGCTGACTTAACAACCGCGCCAAAAAGAAGAACACACCGAGTGAGTGAGTGAGTGAGTGAGTGAGCGACAGATTGTAGACACCAATGACTCCCAGATATGCTACGCATATCCGTGAGTCAAAAACGAAAACAAACAAACTCCGTTTTTAAGCTCGCCGCAGCCGCGAGCAAATACACCGAAATAGTCCTGAAAAATGACTGAACACGCTGTGAACAAAACCGCAATAATATTGTAAACAAGTCTCATGTTACAATCCTCGCTTTCAATTTATATTCGTTACAGAGCGCGAATATTCAAAAGCCTCATAGAAGAAACGCATTCAGTAAAAAAAAAACAATATAAGTATTGAAGTGAAGGCTAGCTTATCGTGGCCTCGGATTACAAATAAGTCTTCAAAGTCAAACTGTCAAAATCGACTGTGCATGAAAAGATAAGTTACGCATTACTCTTTTCTTGCTGGCTAACTTTTCACTCCAAAGATCAAAATGCAGAGTCGCTCAACCTTTAAGAAGCAAGTGCATGAGTGTTGTAATGACAATTTATACCAATAGGTTTCATTTGAACAAGGTGTGAAAAGTCAAGTTATCTATACTGTGTGATATTTTTCTGGTGAGAAACTGAAAGTCTCTTTTGGGAGTTTCGCTCTTGTCCCTACTTTCCATTTTAGTTTCCTCTGGTCTCGACCCCACCCAACGAGCTCACTGGCAACTCCAGTCTTGTTTGCACTGAGTTCGACACATGAAAAGTTCGACTTTTTAAACAGGCCTGACTTGTTTTGTTGTATAACGCGTACACACATCGACCGCAGTTTCAAACGTCTTATTTGAGCAAACTGTCTGATGGCTTTAAAGGATTCTTCAAGTTAGCTACGAGTAATGTACTTGGCAAAGACGAGCAAATACTCGGCAAAGAGAAAAGATATATCAGGAAAATTAACAACGTCCGCGTTCGAGCGAGATCGCTAATATATATTAAACTGTTGGTCGTTTCTGTTCATAAACGATATAGGGCTCGTAAATTGATAAACTTCCGGGCTCTATTCAATGAGTGAAGCAACACCTTATGTTTACCGAAATTTGTACTGAACAAAATGCTGTTAACAGAATCATACTTGATCTAAAGTAAAACGAAATGATAAAACACTTAAAAATTGTGTGGTAAGTTCTCGGGAAATGGCATTTGAGAGAACCTACATCGAAATACCGGTGCCCCTGGTATTTTATGCCTTCAGCATTCACTTCCAGATATAAAACTCTTACTATGCAATTACCTATTATTAGACAAAGTTTTAAAAACCCTGCCGGTATATACTTAAGTTAGCTGCTTATCGTGCTTTCTGTAATATAACGATAAGCATGACTGTTTCACTGACATTTTAGAATCGGACGTGATTCAAGTAGATATTTTTGTATGATTACATTACTTTATTACAAGTCCCACAGTTCAATTCAATTGTCCTTTTTTTCCATCTGTCTGGTTGTGCTGCAAGAAGATTCACAAGGTCACTGGATGACGGACATGTGATTGTGTTCCAAGAATGGAAAAAGCGGACAAAATCATAAAGTTATCTGTTATTGTGGGATGTAATATCTACGAAGTTCCCCTTAGTTAATGCTTCTGGTTGAATTTCCTTGATGTTGAGATATAGAGAAAATTGGTGGTAAGTTGTTTGACCCTCTCACTCCCAAGTTCAAAGTACAGATTCTCCCAACCAATTAAGAAAAAATGTATGAGAGATGTAGAGAGAATTAATACTTCAATCAGCTGTCATCTTAGCATACTATCAAAAGCCAAGTTCCCCATAATGTATGATACATGTTTGGTGAAAAACTGAAGGAGACAATTGCAGTTGATCACTCTTGGGGGAGGGTTAGCCGCGCGGACGTCGGACTGCAGTTCTAATACATAATCAAGCAAGACGGACAAAAAAAGAACAACCTGTTCTTGTTTATGTTTTCATGGCACAGGAAACCAAGCTAAATGCAGCGTCTGAATCACGAAGGGAAACCCCCTTGAAGGTGATTGTTACTGAAACCTTCTGCCGGGATGTTTTTTTTGCAATGTTTGAAGAAGGGAGTATTTCTCAAAGAAGCCGCTCATATTCTCTGGTTACTTTTTCTCAGTTTTGAAAGGATGAATTCGGCATCTCTTGAATGAATTAGCCTTACAACAAATCTTACAATTTGTTTTTTGTGTGTTTCATAGTCCACTCAAGACCAACGTTTTACAGAATGATCCTGCAGTTGTCATTGTAGTCACTTTCCTCCTGACACTGAGTCTGTTTACTGCAGGTTCTCTTGAGCACTCTAGTTTTCTATCATTACTACTTATTTCTCTATCAATCCTATACTGAACATCCAGTGACTTAGTAATACAATGTATTAACTTTACATAGAGTAAAACTTACCGAGTACAAGTGTGGTGTCTGTTTGACGGCAAAACTCTTTGAAGCGTATACTGTATTCACCAACCTGTTGAAAAAAATGTTGGATGAAATACTTTTTAGGACTCAAGTGTGGGATAGTCATGATATTCATTCATAAGCTAGTGTACACAGTGGTTACTGACACTTAAAGTTACATGCATGTGTCTCATCAATCCCCTCCCCCTCTTCCCCTTTGCTCCACCAACAGCGACAGCAGTACACTGCACTGTAAAGCATGGAAATTGACACTGAAGTCATGAGTAATGATATTGGGCTATATCACACATATATGAGATTGTCAGGGAGTCAAACAATGAACTATATAACTGTGCACACACATTACAATCCTTTTTCTTTTATCGTAAAACACTCTTGGTTTTTGGGAATGAGTTTTTCTTTTTTTTTCCTCCTTATATATGTTCACACAAATTTGGACCTCCACATTTAAATGGCGGACAGTCAGCAATACAGTAGTCAAGCTCATGATCTTCTTTCTGGATGCTGATTTTGACACAATCTTTATCAACAAAGCCGCCTGTTAATTGCTAACTGTTAAAGTTCTAATCAAATTATATCATAAAATTGTTTTGGCTGTATCCCTAGACTGCTTTTAACAGTTTATCCTATCACTTATTAAGAAAATAAAAAACTAAGCCTAATATTTTGCTCAAAACCACCAAGAAAATAAAGAAAATGCTATTTCATAGAAACAAGATTTCAAAAATTTCCAGGAGTGCATGCACATGTTTTTCTGAATGGCCCCTAAAACCAAATGTGGACAATTTATTGAAAGGAAGGAATCTTAAAGCCGCCCTTGTTTTGATTTTTGAAGGTCATCCAAAAACGACACTATATGTATGACAGTTATTTACAAACTTTAAAAGTAGTTACTTAATCATTATTTTAGGGAATTTAATCTTATCAAACAACTATATTGTACCTCAGTATAATTCTGACAATGCATATACATCATAATATATATTTATCGATGTACATAAATTTATATAAAATTATATATTTTGATCTTCTCTTAAAATCTTATATGCCTGTCATACTATTATTCTTGTTACCATCAGGTAAACTTTAGCAATACTCTTGTAAGGGTCATGCAAATAAAGCCACTCTGTCTGTCTGTCTGTCTGTCTATTTGTCTGAATGCTCTTGGCAAGTGAATTACAATCCAATTCATGTTTCGCATCATCACAGTGCAGTAAAGCAAAACCTGTATCATTGTGACTTAATTTACAACTTGTGATCAGTGAGCTGAAGAGAGTCAGTTGAAGACATTATCTAATACAGTACTTACCTTGAGTTTTAGATCATTCTTGCTTTCTTGACTGACAGTATCTGTAGACAGGTATATAAACATGCCATATTTCTTGTTAGCTGGCAACTTCTATTTTAATAATCTTTTGCCAGGAGACAGACAAATTTATACCCAAATCCCAGAGATTTCCTTCTGGAGGGTGAAACGACAACAAGCGGAAAGGAAAGAAAAGGAAAAAGAAAAAAAGCAGAAGAGCAGAGCTTTCTTCGAATGAAAGCAAACTCGGCCTGGAATCCAGGAAATGGAATCTGTCGACAATGGAGGAATTGCTTGAAATGGTTTTGCAAACTTGATAACTGCACCAAAAGTGAAAGATTGAATAATTATCATGAAAGCTTTAAATTGTTGTTGATTATCTCTTTGCTCTAGCCACAGTTTCTCATTTGCAGTTTCTCACACTGCAGTTTCTCATTTGCAGAACAATGCTACATCAAACTGCTTTAGAAATTCTAGCATGTACCAAGTGCTATTTTCTTTTCAATCTGCGCATGTTATTTCTATTTTTGACATGAAAAGTGGATTGTTTTTCTGCTCAAGTATGGACAAGAAGTTTACTGAGTCAAGTTATTGCTGTTTTCATACCTTGTACCTTGTTTGGTATACTCTCTTGAGGGCAGCAATTTCGCTGTTTGTGATTATTAAAATGCTCATAACAAAATATATTGCATACAAATATGGAAATCATTTCACAGAGGTTCAAATAAAATTGTAAAACAACTCAAACGATAAATACCATTTTAAATTATTGTGCGTTTCTTTGACATTTGTCGTCCGTTACACGTTTTAAGCCTTTCCATACCGCCAGAATCGCTGCGACCGCTCAGAGATTTCCATATGATCGCTTAGCCCACGACAGTTTTGCGAACAATCGAAGAGATCAAAGCGATCATGTGGAAGTACGCTTTAATTATAACGATGCGAAAGACAGCTAAGCTCGAATTCTCCGCCGGAGGCTTCCAAGGAACAAATGTGTACACACTGGAGCGAAACGTGACGCTTACCTTCTCTAACTATCCTTTCGTTGGGCTAAAAGTAGAGAAAACCCGTCCACTCAAACTGGAAGTAAAAACATTGTCACCGCGGTCTCCAGCTTTCGTTCTACTTTCTCTCTCTTCCGGGTACCGAGCCACTTACTTGGTAACCAGGCCTATCTCGTTTTCACGAGCCCCCGTCCCCTCCCCTGATTTATCAAAGAATGGCATGTTTTGGGTGTAAAACAGCAGTGATTACAGCAGAAAACAAAGGCTAAAAGATTGCTTTAATATGTGAAAATGCACATGCAGTTGTGTTTATTCGTTACCGTTGCATTTCCTGTTATGTTGGCGACAGAAAAAAGCACGTTCTTGTCAAGTACACAATGAACACCCGAAAAATAAACGCCCCGTCGCAATTAAACACCTCTCTTGAATAAACACCTGCTCCAAGGTGGTGGCCGACTAAAATCGGTCCTTCACGCAACATTTTAAAATTAGCACTGCGAAAGCTGTGAAGTAACTAAACATCAAGCTGAGTCACAGATCAACTTCATTTCGTGTTCCGAGTTCAACTAACATGGCGGCCGCATACAAACTCTTATCAAATCTCCAAAAAACAAATTGCCCCTGCTTCGCCAAAATGAAGCCTAGACAATCCAAAATTGGCATCTGGACTAATTCAGGCATGCTCTTTTTAGCTCTAGAGTCAAAAAGGTACAATCTGTTATTTTGGAGGGTGCTGCGATCGCGTGACCCGTGAAAACCACGTCGATAATTCTTTTCTCTCAATTATGAGGAGCACCCATCGGAGCTGTTCCACAAAATATGTGTTCCGCATTGCAACCTGTCCTGGCTGGCATGAGATCTATCTGCTTTTTTGCTGGCTGGGAAAAAGAATAATAAATCGGACTGAGGTTTTCAGTCTCGCTGGAGACATGGGAACAAGCGAGACTGCAATCGAGGCTACATTTTTGTTTGAAATGCTTACTCTGACAAAGTGGTACACCATCAAGTTGCTGGCTGGGAGATTTTCTGGGACCGCTCTGCTGGGGAAACGGATATTCTGAATTGCCTTCCTGGGAGTGTGGAACACCTTTGTGTTTGCCAGCAACGTAAAAAAAAAGTAGAAAATAAACTATATTTTGGACAAATAACCATACATTTGCGCAAACTAACGCATGTTGAGAAATATCTTCGTTGGGTGCTCTCGAATTATTATAAAACACTTTTTTAAGCCCGCGTTCACCACGAAGTGGTGAATTTAGCCAGTTCTATTAAATAGCTACTCCCGCAAAAAAAAAGTCCTTTTACAACGAGCCTACAGCTGCCTTGCTGCTTTGATTCTTGCATGTGGTTTCATTCCATCTTTTTGGTTCCCCTCATTTCTCTTCCCTTTTGGGGGGGGGGAGGGGGGGGGGGAGGGGGGAGTAGGCGAGTTAGGGGTGATCTAGCAAGTGGATCGGGCTGAAAACGCTACAGTGACAAGGAAACACATAGGAACAAGGTATGAAAGTTTCTGCTTTAATATTCCAGGAAAATCCGAGTTTGGCGACCGACCGAAATCTCCGATACAAATCCTTTATAAAACGCAACGCAGCGGGTATCATATATCACAAGACTTTATTGCTCGTTATACTAATTTACTTATAAAACGTTATTTATTGGCAGTCACATCTTCTTTCCTCTCTTAATACATCCCATCAACTTTGTACCAGCAGCTCTGTAAAGCCGTACAGACATAACTCTGTTCCTCCTTTGGCGCGGTTTGAGCCCCCAGTACAAATGTAAGTCATCCAACACGATTTTAGTAGTAATACAGATTAATTAGAATAGTCTAAAATCTTCCCCCATGTAAAGTTTGGTCGTGGTACTATTCAGATCATCACAGTACTAAGAGTAAACTGAAGCAAATTAATAATATGAATGTTTACAAGTTTTACAAAGCGTAAGTACAATCCGGCCTGCTTTCCCTTGTAGATTCACAGTGGGCGAGGCGAGAAGGATATGAACAATATAAGGATACGTAAACCCGCCCGTGCTTCCTTGTAAATTCGCAGTGGACGAGCTAGGTGAGCAAGAAACCTCAATTAATTCCTCAGAGAACTGTTTTGTTCTAAGTATAGGCCTATTTGCACCAGACTAGATAATTGTAAAGTTTCTCTTTGAGATCCAGAGCATAACGGCAGCTTCTTTAAAGTTTGGAAGTGACTTCCAACAGGGGCGACAAAGTGCCCTGCTTTGCATTTTTAAATTTCCTAAACTAAGGTTCACATTATATTCGTTAAATTTCACAAGTGCGAACGCACCACTGTGCCTTAAACGCAAATTCACCCAATGTCATTAAGCGTTAAATGGTAAATTACTCTACTATCCATTATTTTCGGAAATAAAATTCTAGCAATACCAACAGACCAAAAATAGTTAACAAACAAGCGTTCTCCATTGATCTACCGTGTCGCATGAAATTTTCGATGGGACTTTTTAAACAAAAATTTCGCGGATTTCCGAATTTTTGCTCATTACAGCTTGGAACAAATTTTCGCGGATCTTGGGCAACTTCCTGTCCGGTATTTCACGTGCGCGAAAATCGCGAAATCTAGATCCCGCAAAAATATCATGCCACACGGTATATCACGACACAACTATTTACATAAATGTAAGAGGAAACTCGATCTATACTAGCTCATGGTCTCAACAGCACGATCAGGAAGAAGGATTTGTTTACATGGAGACAGAGGGAAGATTGACTCTTAATCCATTCATTCCTGAGTGATCAACTTTAATTTTCTCCTTCAGTATTTTACCTGGAACCATATGATACAGTATAGAGAATTTGCCACTTGGTAGTTCGCTCAAGTAAAAGCTTATTAATCTTTCATTTCTCACTACATTACTCATGCATTTTCTTTTTGAATGGTTGGGAGAACTTTGTATTATGACCTCAGTAGCGAAAGGGCTAAAATGTACTCTACTTTTTGGGTAAAAGTTAACCTGACGAAGTGAACCATTTTTGAACGAACGCGATAAAAAATTACTGAAAATAGAAATAGAAGAAATGGTCTAATGGCGTTTCCGTCTGACATGATCCGCCAAGTAAATATTATTTTAGAAATTCAACCGGAACACAACTTTGTTAATCTTCACATGTAAAACTCAAACGCAAATAGTTTCACCGTTTTTCCTGATTGTTCAGGCTGATCTAATATGGAAACACCTCCACATGCACACTCTTTGAGTTTGGAGGAAGTTAAAGATTGCAACAACTAACAATTGTAAAAATTCATCCGAATTCGCCACAGAAATCTGGATCCCATTTCAATAATTTGTCCAGTCTTCAACCCCAAACAAGATCCCTATTTCTTCTCCAAAAGGATTGTCGGAGGCTCAGTCTGCTATATACCGTAGCGCAATACTAAACAAACTTAGATCGAAATAGACTGTGCTAAATACATAATACATAATATTTACCTAAAATAATCCGCTATAGAAATTAGTAGTCCACCATCTGGCTTTAAAAAATGCTCTTGCATGTTTCGTCTGGTAGACTCGCGCTGTTATCATGTTGAGGATGGTTCTCCGTCTTTGCTGCTGACCTACCGTGACGCAAGTAAAACAATATATAGGGTATTTTTGTGAGACGTGAATCAACAATATAATTTTTCGTGAAATGAGAAATGAGCAATATATATTGTAGGCAGCAACACTTTAAGCTTGCCCTGTAACTCTCATTGCTAGATGTCTCGTTCTTTCATTCGGGCTAATTCAACAAAGCAAGTTATCCGAGTTATTCAAAGCGTTTACTCATTTTAACACTTTATATCGTTTCCTCCTTTCTTCGGGTTCGATTGAGATTATCGGGTGACGCGTTTCCTCGTTATGTTAGTGGCAGAAAAGAGCATGTTCTTGTTAAGTACACAAGGAACACCCGCATTGACCTTTTGGTTTAGTATTATATTTCACGGACTTAACTTGGGGGAGAATCGACTCAAGCTGGGGGCAAAACGACTTTGCTTTGGGGTAAACGACTAGGGGACTACTTGACAGCACACATTTAAGGACCTATGCTACACACATTAATCAAATCCATTCATTCAAGGAATGCCTCTGTTTTAGCTTCTAGATCGTTGCTTTATAATTATCTCTATCAAATATCTAATCAACATCACGCGGCTGTAACTACTTTAAAGCTTGACATTCTTAGGGCCACACTCACAAAACCGCGTTAATATCGAGTGATGTTAGGAAGTCGTTTATTAGAAGAGCGTTCAGCGTACATACCTCTTCCTTGGGAAAAGGAGTCACATCATCACCTATCAGAACAAATGGTGCCCAGTTGTACGGATGCCAGTAGGACTCGTGGCCTCGCATAGCTTTCATGGTGTTGCTTAGTGCCTCATTCACCCGCTGTCCAGCAAGAAGATGGTCGTAAAACTGTGCCATGAAGTACGCTGTGGGGCCATCCATAAGTGCCCAGAGCGAAACGAGAACAGCTCGAGCACCGGCTCCAAGGAATGCACGAGCGATGCCGATAACGCCTTCAGCTTTAACTTCACCTCGGCCACTGTGAGAGCAACTCAGCACAACCAGCTTTGCTCTTAAGCGTTTGTGTTCAAGCTCCGAAATGGTCAGCATGACGTCTTCCTTCCTGATATTCTCCTTCGGAATGGATGGGTTTGGAGCAAGCAAGATCTCCCCTCTTTCCATATCACCATGGGCAGCAATGTGAATCAAATTAGCACTCTCAATCCTTTGAAAATGAACGGCTCGACGTTCAGCATCTCACCAATCTTTAGGGCCTCCTTATTTGTGGCAGGCAGTCTTGGTACTTCTATTATGAAATGTCCGTCCTCGAATTCAGGCACATCTGGGTCTCCTATAACCAGGGGAATTGTGGTTTCATCTTCCACTTCTTGGGGGCGGGCTGAAATCATCTTGGCAATTGTTAGTGATGGCATTAGACTGATTTGCAAGGACTCTGCAACGTAGTGCCCATCTTCATTCGTATTCCCTGAAAGACCAATAGCAGTTGCCAAGGTTACCATAAGCCCTTCCTACTCCTAACTTGTCTCCTAGTTGTTTTGCAATATCCAGCTGCATTTCATAATGCTTGAGAGCCTGGCCGTATTCTCCAATAGACCGATAGCAGTTGCCAAGGTTACCATAAGCCCGTCCTTCTCCTGGCTTGTCTCCAAGTTTTGTGCGATGTCCAGGTACATTTCATGATGCTGGAGAGCCTTGCGGTAATCCTCAATAGACTGATAGTAGTTGCCAAGGTTACCATAAGCTCGTTTTATTCCTGGCTTGTCTCCAAGTTGTTTTGCAATGTCCAGGTGCATTATATGAAACTTGAGAGCCTGGCGGTATTCCCCGATAGACTGATAGCAGTTGCCAAGGTTACCATAAGCCCGTTTTTCTCCTGGCTTACCTCCAAGTTGTTTTGCGATGTCTAGGTACGCTCGAGAGCCTTGTCGTATTTCCCGATAGACTGATAGCAGTTGCCAAGGTTACCATAAGCCTGCCCTTCTTCTGCCTTGTTTCCAAGTTGTTTTACGATGACTAGGTACATTTCATAATGCTCGAGAGCCTTGTCGTATTCCCCGATAGACTGATAGCAGTTGCCAAAGTTACCATAAGCCTGTCCTTCTTCTGCCTTGTCTCCATGTTGTTTTGCGATGTCCAGGTACATTTCATGATGCTCGAAAACCTGGCGGTATTCCCCGATAGACTGATAGCAGTTGCCAAGGTTACCATAAGCCCGTTCTTCTTCTCCCTTGTCTCCAAGTTTTTTTGCGATAATTAGGTACACTTGATGATGCTCGAGAGCCTTGTCGTATTTCCCGATAGACTGATAGCAGTTTCCAAGGTTACCATAAGCCTGTCCTTCTTCTGCCTTGTCTCCAAGTTGTTTTGCAATGACTAGGTACATTTCATAATGCTCGATAACCTTTGTCGTATTCCCCGATAGACTGATAGCAGTTGCCAAGGTTACCATAAGCCCGTCCTTCACCTTGCTTGTCTCCAAGTTGTTTTGCGATGTACAGGTACATTTCATGATGCTCGAGTGCCTTGTCGTATTTCCCTATAGACTGATAGTAGTTACCAAGGTTACCATAAGCCCGTCCTTTTTCTGCCTTGTCTTTAAGTTGATTTGCGATGTCCAGGTACATTTCATGATGCTCGAGAGCTTTGTTGTCTTGCCCGATAGACTGATAGCAGACACCAAGGTTACCATATACCCTTCCTTCTCCTGTCTTGTCTCCATGTTGTTTTGCAATGTTCAGGCCCATTTCATAAAGCTCGAAAGCCTTGTCGTATTGCCTGGTTGACAAATATCAGTTGCCAAGGTTACTATAATCTATTCCTTCTCCTGCTTTGTCTCGAACTTGTTTTGCGATGTTCAGGCACAATTTATGATGCTCGAAAGCCTTGCCGTATTCACTCATAGACTGATAGCAGTTGCCAAGGCTACCATAAGCCCTTCCTTCTCCTGCCTTGTCTCACAACTGTATTTCTAGCTGGGAGACTCCCTGCAAAAACCTGGAATAGTTTCCTGAGTCCCCATTTAAGATTAAAGCATGCATTGCAATCAAACTGTCAATAAACTGTAGCAATCTTCGCTGTGTCTAATATGTCCATTCTGTTCAATTCAAGCAGTATGTTAACCTTGCTCCACCTCATCAGCAAGGCGACCTTGATCGAGTTCTCTCAGAGCACGTCCCAATATGACACGCGGTGAGGTACAACAACTAGCCAACCAGACCTGCAGCACTCTGTGCGCTTTCTCCACAGGAGAGTCGTACTCTCGATTCGAAGAGATATTTTCAATCGTAGCCTCGTCAACTTCCAACTCATAGGCCAGGTCCTTCCATAACTTAATTACTTTCCTGGACAGTTTGCGCAGTTCCTTTGGTTTTATTTCTATTAAAAAGAAATCAAATTAATCAGGGGTCGCTGATAAACTAGAACGAAAACAATGGGGACCTGGCTGTAACTGATCTTCTGATAACTGCTGAGCTGACTGTTGAAACTGCTGAGCTCTTGCAGTTGGACTTATTCCTACCAAAACCAACAAAGTCAGAAATAATATTACCAGAAGAAGTCAAAAGTAACCAAAGCACATGATGCAAAGTCACTCTGCCTCTTTACTTTAATAATCTTATGAGGAAATGGCTTCACAGCTATAAGAAATACAGTGACAGCGTTTTCTTATGAAATTTTAGCAGCTAATCCAAACGTGGACACCGGTGGGTACATCACTACTGCCAAAAGAAGATGTAACTGGGCGCTAGTTTGTCTTAAGTCTCAAAACTGAAACGTTTTCGCACATTTTAATTGATTTTCCAGGTATAAAGAAAGGTACTATATGAACTTCGCAAACAGCTGAAATCCTGTCGTATTTATTTTACATTAGGTGTCTGATATCCTTTAATACTGTAAGTCCAGTTATTCTATTCACATGGCATGAAATGCAAGTTAAATTTTGTACCTAGATATGCCTGCCCGCGAATGGTGCATTGCCATTATTTTGAATCCAAGCGGGATTTGGGCGTATAGCTGTTAATTGATCAGTAGAGAGCTGTGGTTGTCTTGAATTAAAATGATCAACTTCAGGGGGTATACCCCCTGCACAGAAATTCAAATAAAATGACATGTGATGCAAGTAAAACCTGCTGTGAATCTCACATTTCCACTATACTATACTATACTATACTATCCTATACTATATTAGTATATACCACACAAGTGAATAGTGCTTTTCGCGCGCTCTGATTGGCTCCTCAATCTCGGAATATCAAGTACTATTCACCTCCCGGCGGCTTCCGGTAAAAGAAAATGGCGTGCGAACCCAGTTTTTGCCCACTTTTAACGGAAATAAAATAGCTATTTGGGAGTTGGCTATTAAACTTGTGTGGTATATACTAAAACAATTATTCGCCTCAGTGTCGGTGAATAGCAGTGGGTATTTACCCCGCCGAAACGGCTCGGTAAATATCCACCGCTATTCACCTCCACTTCGGCAAATAATTGTTAACTATACTATACTATACTATACTATGAAGAAAACCTTACCAGCCTGCGGTTCTCCAGAATTCACAGGGGGATTTTCTTCATGTGACTGACTTCTAGCGCTTCTTTCCTGGATATGACGAAAAGTATAAATACTAAATATTCTTTCGAGGGAATTTAGCACTTTGAGATCGTCTGGAGTTTTTGAATTACGTGGGCCACACGCATAAGGTATAGTCTTGTATAAGACAACTATTTTTTAAAGTGACCATAGCGTCAAAAGAACATAGATGTGAAGAGAATTTATGTTTGGATGGACTGCCTGAAGTGATTAGGTGTGAAGTTCTCAATACAAACGAGAGTATCGCAAAAACTTGACGTATCTATCGTGGAACAATGTTTATCAGTTTTATTCCACTTATAGTAAAAATTTAGCGCACTTTATGCATTTGAACCGGAAAATCGCGTCAAAAAGTGTAATTTTCAGTAATCAGTGTAGTTGACAACAGTTAAAATATATAAAACAGCAGAGTCTCAGTTTGGTGTGTCTATTTCACTGACGAGATTATTTAATTACTCACGTTTGATTGTCCTGGTGCTGGCATTCCTGGGTTGACATAAAAGGAGTGCTTGGTGTGATCGCCTTGCTGGAACGTCATCTGACAAGAAAATGGCTTTGCATCCCGCTTAATGGGCGTCACGACAAACTCACAGGAGTCTTTTACCCGAAATCCGTCATGATAGCAGGATTCGTATGAGTAGTTCTACATAGAATGAAAGCAAAAATAACAAATATTAAACAAATAGCAAATAAATGAAAGGCGGCAAAACGGGATACCGAATAACTCGATTTCATTGTCTAATTTTGTGAGAGTTTACTTCCATACAGTTCACAGAATATTCCGACTTTATACTGTGATCACGATAAGGAATTGAAGCTTAAAACAAATAATACAGCTTATTATATGAAAAGAAAACTTAACAGACCAGAGTGTCCGGTGTTCCATCTAGTGCCCAGCCCTCCTTAAGTTTGATCATGGACACGGTCAGGTCCTGGTCGTCATCGAACATTTTGAACGGCTTTTCCTTCGTGCCAGGTTTAGATTCCGGGAAACGACTTTTCTCTTGCATTTCGAGACTCTGAAAGAAAAAAATATATACAGTAGTTATTGGTCAGATTATAAAAAGTAGATGCCACTATTCCAGTAACAATGAAAACATAGTTTTTTAATGGTCGGCAACTTGCAACGATTTATGTCGAGAAAAGTTAAGAGAAATGTGATTGACGTGCTGTAAATTCTACACGTCAACACGGCGGAAGTTAAAATTCCGTAAAATTCCGAAAATAATCCCCGGTGCTTATATTTTTCGGGGGGGAGGGGGCTTATTTTCGGAGGGAACTTTGCATTTCAAAATCTGTTGGGCTTATAATTGGAGGGAAATTTGTGTCCGCAATTTTTCCATGTGCAAACGATAACATTGGGGCGTTAACTAGAAATTCGTGACAACTTAAATTTCTCTGAACATGCCAACTTCAAACACAACAGCAACAAACTTTATTGAAAATACTAAATTTATAGTTCATACGGTACACGGTAGTTCAAAGTTCAGAGAAATCTAACGTGTGAATCCGAGGCAAGAGTGAGGAGTGCACTACGTAAACGACAATAAACTTAATAAAAAAAGCTTAACCGTAATGGTACCGGTATGTGTAATTTGCTTTGGTATATTTTGTATTTGAGGGCAAATCCCAAATATAAGCCCCGGGGGGCTTATATTCAGAGGGGCTTATTATAGGAGGGCTTCTTGCGCGCCTTCGAATTTGGGGGGCTTAAATTTGGAGGGGCTTATTTTCAGAATTTTACAGTAATTATAAAGAAGTGCGGCATGAGATCTTGATCGCGCCAAGGCAAAAATTGCGAGACAAGTTGCTGGAGGGGTGTTACACTGAGCAACTGCGTTGTTGCAAGTTGCTGCAACGCGTTCCGAAGGTGTGCAACGTTGCGCGCAACAACAAAAAAATCGCAACACAAGCCCTGTCACACTGTGCAATTCCTCAGCAACCTGTCTCGCAACGGCGAAACAAATTACTAAGAAAATTACACTGTGTAACAGGGCCTTTGGCCCTTTAGAAATCGACAAAAATGTCTATGAACTGCGAGTGATTAATGTCACTGAGTTTAAAAAACTTATGTAGTTCATTTCATTAACTGTTAGCCGTAAACCAGAGCCATTTATAACAGTAGCAGCAGCAGGTACTTACTTTTTTTGAGTCTCTGTTGTCACTGTAGACATAGAAGCGAAGAGATATCTCACCGCCGCTTGGATTTGGTTTACTTGCAAATACAGCTGCCCGTTTCTTCTTTGGTCCTGCACCACAAACAAAAATACTCCAGAAGGAGAAGGTCTTTGTTCTGATGATGATGGTGTCTTTCTTCACAGTGAACCAAGCTTCGGAATGAATTGTTTTCTCAGATTCTGGCGAGACTTTTTCCCAGACAGGTCCTGTACAAAAATAAAAAGTATACATGTAATTAACAATTATTGTATGTTTGGATTTTACTGCGAATGTCTTGAGTTCTAGTCATATGTGCGCAGTGTTTCAGTTAATATAGATGATAAGGTATAAAATAATTTAGAGTAGATATCTGATCTTTGTGGCAATGTTAACATAATGGCTAACTACCTGTTACAGAGTAAACAAAGCAAAGAGTGTAAGCATACAAAAAGATTGCGTGTCTGTTTCGAAAGAAAGCTAACGATCAACCTGTAAAAAGGTCAAATTGCATGTCAGCACAGACACGATTCACTAAAAGTGTTCATACCGTTAACCAAAGAGCTGTCCTGAGAGCGGAACACTGTGATGCTGTCTGTGATGCTGGCCTTGTTTGGACCATCTAAATACAAACAGTGTGGTACAATAATCTCTACCAGCTTTTTAAATCTTGCATCGCTTGGACCACATTTAAACACAGGAGAAATGAGCGTCCTGTTGGGACCTTCTGGGAGTGCCTGAAGAAGTGGCCTCGCGTCGTAGATTACTTGGTAAGACACATTCTGCTGGACGCCACGTGGTATGGTCCCATGGTCAATCGTGATTATAATGTCTGAATCTTCAGTTCTCAATCTTCCTCCATTGTTGTCGAATATATCCTTCGCTGCTGCAGAGTGCGCAGAACTGTGACAGGATGTGACAGAGAGCGTTGCCATCCTCTGAATAACAAAGAGAAGAAGAACTAAGCGTTTGTTTTAGTTAGGCAGCGCATGCACTAGCACATATAATTATATTACGTATTCCCTACAAATTTTCAGAGGAAGAAAGCCTAAAGCAGCCTTAGTGTGACAGCACAAATTATTTATAGTGATGTGAGAAAGTGGGTTATTAAAAAAGCGATCAGCGTACATACCTTTTCCTTGGGGAAAGCAGTCACATCATCACCTATCAGAACAAATGGTGCCCAGTTGTACGGATGCCAGTAGGACTCGTGGCCTCGCATGGTTTTCATGGTGTTGTTTAGTGCCTCATTCACCCGTTCTCCAGCAAGAAGATGGTCGTAAAACTGTGCCATGAAGTACGCTGTGGCTCCATCATTGACCACCCAGAGCGAAACAAGAACAGCTCGAGCACCGGCTCCAAGGAATGCACGAGCGATGCCGATAACGCCCTCAGCTTTAACTTCACCTCGGCCACTGTGACAGCAGCTCAGCACAACCAGCTTTGCTCTTAAGCGTTTTTGCTCAAGCTCCGAAATGGTCAGCATGACGTCTTCCTTCCTGATATTCTCCTTCGGAATGGATGGGTTTGGAGCAAGTAAGATCTCCCCTCTTTCCATGTCTCCATGGGCAGCGATGTGAATCAAATTCGCACTCTCAATGCTTTGAAGGAAAGTATCTTTCGTAGCTTTTCCTCCAATTAGCGGCTCGACCTTAAGCACCTGACCAATCTCTAGGGCTTCCTTAGTTGCGCCTGGTAGTCTTGGTACTTTAATTCTGCGGTTTCCGTTCTTCAGTTCTGGCACATCTGGATCTCCCACAACAAGGGGAATTGTGGTTTCATCTTCCAGTTCTTTGGGACGGGCTGAAATCATCTTGGCTATTGTCAGTGATGGCATTAGA
The DNA here is from genome assembly GCA_964036295.1 of Plumapathes pennacea. NCBI lineage: Eukaryota > Metazoa > Cnidaria > Anthozoa > Antipatharia > Myriopathidae > Plumapathes > Plumapathes pennacea. Next base: position 33,515,139 of record OZ038463.1, on the reverse strand, counting down.
CTGATTTCCAAGGATTCTGCAACGTAGTGCCCATCTTCATCCACTAAAGCAGCAAATGGAACAAGGGGGAGAGGCCCATCGGGTACAATAACAACTCGAGAACCTTCCACACACTGTCGCACAGGTCCCAGAATGGTCTCGTACAACTGTTTAAGCCGGTTGCGCTCTGCTTCACGTAGCTTTTCTGCGTTCAGGGTTAATGACATCATTTCGGTTTGCAGTGGCGAATCACGAAAATGCCCGGCATCTTGACGAACCAGCTTCGGTTCAGGATCAGTGACATTTGAAGAAGAAGGGTTGTGAGCCAGTACAGGGTCACGCTTGTTCTGGATCGGCTCTGACAATTCTTCTTGGTAAAGACACGACAACGACCTGTCTTCACACGTTTCAATACAACCTGACGTGAGCAGTCCCCTGGCATTCCTAATCTTCGTATCCAAATACGAAAGAAAAAGGTCTTCCACATCAGACTCCTTCCCTTGTGCTAAATCTGGCAAAGTGGTTTCCTTAAACGTAACATCTCCAGTTGGCGGTATAACCCAGATGCGCAATATTGCTTCACTTAACAAGAAAAACAGTACCGTGGTGTTCAACGCCCTCACTATTTCACGGATCTCACTGAAGTTCGAAGCCATTGATGAAATAGGATCAGCAAATTGATGAAGGTAACTCTTGCACATGAAGTATGTTAAAGCTCTTGCACGCCCTCTTTCAGCAATGACAAGAGCTTTACCCGTTTTTCCTTGAGTGAGGAGACTTCGTATTAACAAATTATGTGTCGTCACAACGATCTCACGAAAGGATATTCTAAATTTATCCTTCTCTGGTGCATGAACATATAGTTCTTCGAAACATTCATGACTTTTTTCCAAACAGTCTTCTGCATTTTTGTGCTCCGACATAAACTGATAGCAGAAGCCCATGTTATGACGACAAATTGCTTCTCCTGTCTTGTCTCCAAGTTGTTTTGCGATGTCCAGGTGCATTTTATGATGCTCGAGAGCCTTGCCGTATTCCCCGATAGACTGATAGCAGTTTCCAAGGTTGCCATAAGCCCCTCCTTCTCCTGCCTTGTCTCCAAGTTGTTTTGCGATGTCCAGGTGCATTTTATGATGCTCGAGAGCCTTGCCGTATTTCCCGATAGACCGATAGCAGCTGCCAAGGTTGCCATAAGCCCTTCCTTCTCCTGCCTTGTCTCCAAGTTCTTTTGCGATATCCAGCTGCATTTTATGATGCTCGAGAACCTTGTCGTATTTCCCGATAGACCGATAGCAGCTGCCAAGGTTGCCATAAGCCCTTCCTTCTCCTGCCTTGTCTCCAAGTTGTTTTGCGATGTCCAGGCGCATTTTATGATCCTCAAGAGCCTTGCCGTATTCCCCGATAAACTCATAGCAGTTTCCAAGGTTGCCATAAGCCGCTCCTTGTCCTGCCTTATCTCCAAGTTGTTTTGCGATGTCCAGGTGCATTTTATGATGCTCGAGAGCCTTGCCATATTCCCCGATAGACTGATAGCAGTTTCCAAGGTTGCCATAAGCCATTCCTTCTCCTGCCTTGTCTCCAAGTTGTTTTGCGATGTCCAGGTGCATTTTATGATGCTCGACAGCCTTGCCGTGTTGCCCGATAGACCGATAGCAGTTGCCAAGGTTGCCATAAGCCCCTCCTTCTCCTGCCTTGTCTCCAAGTTGTTTTGCGATGTCCAGGTGCATTTTATGATGCTCGAGAGCCTTGTCGTACTTCCCGATAGACCGATAGCAGCTGCCAAGGTTGCCATAAGCCCTTCCTTCTCCTGCCTTGTCTCCAAGTTGTTTTGCGATGTCCAGGCGCATTTTATGATCCTCAAGAGCCTTGCCGTATTCCCCGATAGACTGATAGCAGTTTCCAAGGTTGCCATAAGACCCTCCTTCTCCTGCCTTGTCTCCAAGTTGTTTTGCGATGTCCAGGTGCATTTTATGATGCTCGAGAGCCTTGTCGTATTCCCCGATAGACTGATAGCAGTTTCCAAGGTTGCCATAAGCCGCTCCTTGTCCTGCCTTGTCTCCAAGTTGTTTTGCGATGTCCAGGTGCATTTTATGATGCTCGAGAGCCTTGCCGTATTCCCCGATAGACTGATAGCAGTTGCCAAGGTTGCCATAAGCCATTCCTTCTCCTGCCTTGTCTCCAAGTTGTTTTGCGATGTCCAGGTGCATTTTATGATGCTCGACAGCCTTGCAGTGTTGCCCGATAGACCGATAGCAGTTGCCAAGGTTGCCATAAGCCCCTCCTTCTCCTGCCTTGTCTCCAAGTTGTTTTGCGATGTCCAGGCGCATTTTATGATGCTCAAGAGCCTTGCCGTATTCCCCGATAGACCCATAGCAGACGCCAAGGCTGCCATAAGCCCCTCCTTCTCCTGCTCTGTCTCCAAGTTGTTTTGCGATGTTCAGGCGCATTTTATAATGCTCGAGAGCCTTGCCGTATTCCCCGATAGAATAATAGCAGTTTCCAACGTTGCCATAAGCCGCTCCTTCTCCTGCCTTGACTCCAAGTTCTTTTGCGATGTCCAGGTCCATTTTATGATGCTCGAGAGCCTTCCCGTAATTCCCGATAGACCGATAGTAGATGCCAAGGTTGCCATAAGCCCTTCCTTCTTTTTCCTTGTCTCCAAGTTGTTTTGCGAGGTCCAGGTCCATTTTATGATACTCGAGGGCCTTGCCGTATTCCCCGATAGACCGATAGCAGATGCCAAGGTTGCCATAAGCCATTCCTTCTCCTGCCTTGTCTCCAAGTTGTTTTGCGATGTCCAGGTGCATTTTATGATGCTCGAGAGCCTTGCCGTATTCCCCGATAGACTGATAGCAGTTTCCAAGGTTGCCATAAGCCCCTCCTTCTCCTGCCTTGTCTCCAAGTTGTTTTGCGATGTCCAGGTGCATTTTATGATGCTCGAGAGCCTTGTCGTATTTCCCGATAGACCGATAGCAGCTGCCAAGGTTGCCATAAGCCCCTCCTTCTCCTGCCTTGTCTCCAAGTTGTTTTGCGATGTCCAGCTCCATTTTATGATGCTCGAGAGCCTTGTCGTATTTCCCGATAGACCGATAGCAGCTGCCAAGGTTGCCATAAGCCCTTCCTTCTCCTGCCTTGTCTCCAAGTTGTTTTGCGATGTCCAGGCGCATTTTATGATCCTCAAGAGCCTTGCCGTATTCCCCGATAGACTGATAGCAGTTTCCAAGGTTGCCATAAGACCCTCCTTCTCCTGCCTTGTCTCCAAGTTGTTTTGCGATGTCCAGGTGCATTTTATGATGCTCGAGAGCCTTGTCGTATTCCCCGATAGACTGATAGCAGTTTCCAAGGTTGCTATAAGCCGCTCCTTGTCCTGCCTTGTCTCCAAGTTGTTTTGCGATGTCCAGGTGCATTTTATGATGCTCGAGAGCCTTGCCGTATTCCCCGATAGACTGATAGCAGTTGCCAAGGTTGCCATAAGCCATTCCTTCTCCTGCCTTGTCTCCAAGTTGTTTTGCGATGTCCAGGTGCATTTTATGATGCTCGACAGCCTTGCAGTGTTGCCCGATAGACCGATAGCAGTTGCCAAGGTTGCCATAAGCCCCTCCTTCTCCTGCCTTGTCTCCAAGTTGTTTTGCGATGTCCAGGCGCATTTTATGATGCTCAAGAGCCTTGCCGTATTCCCCGATAGACCCATAGCAGACGCCAAGGCTGCCATAAGCCCCTCCTTCTCCTGCTCTGTCTCCAAGTTGTTTTGCGATGTTCAGGCGCATTTTATAATGCTCGAGAGCCTTGCCGTATTCCCCGATAGAATAATAGCAGTTTCCAACGTTGCCATAAGCCGCTCCTTCTCCTGCCTTGACTCCAAGTTCTTTTGCGATGTCCAGGTCCATTTTATGATGCTCGAGAGCCTTCCCGTAATTCCCGATAGACCGATAGTAGATGCCAAGGTTGCCATAAGCCCTTCCTTCTTTTTCCTTGTCTCCAAGTTGTTTTGCGAGGTCCAGGTCCATTTTATGATACTCGAGGGCCTTGCCGTATTCCCCGATAGACCGATAGCAGATGCCAAGGTTGCCATAAGCCATTCCTTCTCCTGCCTTGTCTCCAAGTTGTTTTGCGATGTCCAGGTGCATTTTATGATGCTCGAGAGCCTTGCCGTATTCCCCGATAGACTGATAGCAGTTTCCAAGGTTGCCATAAGCCCCTCCTTCTCCTGCCTTGTCTCCAAGTTGTTTTGCGATGTCCAGGTGCATTTTATGATGCTCGAGAGCCTTGTCGTATTCCCCGATAGACTGATAGCAGTTTCCAAGGTTGCCATAAGCCGCTCCTTGTCCTGCCTTGTCTCCAAGTTGTTTTGCGATGTCCAGGTGCATTTTATGATGCTCGAGAGCCTTGCCGTATTCCCCGATAGACTGATAGCAGTTGCCAAGGTTGCCATAAGCCATTCCTTCTCCTGACTTGTCTCCAAGTTGTTTTGCGATGTCCAGGTGCATTTTATGATGCTCGACAGCCTTGCAGTGTTGCCCGATAGACCGATAGCAGTTGCCAAGTTTGCCATAAGACCCTCCTTCTCCTGCCTTGTCTCCAAGTTGTTTTGCGATGTCCAGGCGCATTTTACGATGCTCGAGAGCCTTGCCGTATTCCCCGATAGACCCACAGCAGACGCCAAGGCTGCCATAAGCCCCTCCTTCTCCTGCTCTGTCTCCAAGTTGTTTTGCGATGTTCAGGCGCATTTTATGATGCTCGAGAGCCTTCCCGTAATTCCCGATAGACCGATAGTAGATGCCAAGGTTGCCATAATCCCTTCCTTCTTTTTCCTTGTCTCCAAGTTGTTTTGCGAGGTCCAGGTCCATTTTATGATACTCGAGGGCCTTGCCGTATTCCCCGATAGACCGATAGCAGATGCCAAGGTTGCCATAAGCCATTCCTTCTCCTGCCTTGTCTCCAAGTTGTTTTGCGATGTCCAGGTGCATTTTATGATGCTCGAGAGCCTTGCCGTATTCCCCGATAGACTGATAGCAGTTTCCAAGGTTGCCATAAGCCCCTCCTTCTCCTGCCTTGTCTCCAAGTTGTTTTGCGATGTCCAGGTGCATTTTATGATGCTCGAGAGCCTTGTCGTATTCCCCGATAGACTGATAGCAGTTTCCAAGGTTGCCATAAGCCGCTCCTTGTCCTGCCTTGTCTCCAAGTTGTTTTGCGATGTCCAGGTGCATTTTATGATGCTCGAGAGCCTTGCCGTATTCCCCGATAGACTGATAGCAGTTGCCAAGGTTGCCATAAGCCATTCCTTCTCCTGACTTGTCTCCAAGTTGTTTTGCGATGTCCAGGTGCATTTTATGATGCTCGACAGCCTTGCAGTGTTGCCCGATAGACCGATAGCAGTTTCCAAGGTTGCCATAAGACCCTCCTTCTCCTGCCTTGTCTCCAAGTTGTTTTGCGATGTCCAGGTGCATTTTATGATGCTCGAGAGCCTTGTCGTATTCCCCGATAGACTGATAGCAGTTTCCAAGGTTGCCATAAGCCATTCCTTCTCCTGCCTTGTCTCCAAGTTGTTTTGCGATGTCCAGGTGCATTTTATGATGCTCGAGAGCCTTGCCGTATTCCCCGATAGACTGATAGCAGTTTCCAAGGTTGCCATAAGCCCCTCCTTCTCCTGCCTTGTCTCCAAGTTGTTTTGCAATGTCCAGGTGCATTTTATGATGCTCGAGAGCCTTGCCGTATTTCCCGATAGACTGATAGCAGCTGCCAAGGTTGCCATAAGCCCTTCCTTCTCCTGCCTTGTCTCCAAGTTGTTTTGCGATGTCCAGGTGCATTTTATGATGCTCGACAGCCTTGCCGTGTTGCCCGATAGACCGATAGCAGTTGCCAAGGTTGCCATAAGCCGCTCCTTGTCCTGCCTTGTCTCCAAGTTGTTTTGCGATGTCCAGGTACATTTTATGATGCTCGAGAGCCTTGCCGTATTCCCCGATAGACTGATAGCAGTTGCCAAGGTTGCCATAAGCCATTCCTTCTCCTGCCTTGTCTCCAAGTTGTTTTGCGATGTCCAGGTGCATTTTATGATGCTCGACAGCCTTGCAGTGTTGCCCGATAGACCGATAGCAGTTGCCAAGGTTGCCATAAGCCCCTCCTTCTCCTGCCTTGTCTCCAAGTTGTTTTGCGATGTCCAGGCGCATTTTATGATGCTCAAGAGCCTTGCCGTATTCCCCGATAGACCGATAGCAGTTGCCAAGGTTGCCATAAGCCCTTCCTTCTTCTGCCTTGTCTCCAACTTGTTTTGCAATGTTCAGGACCATTTTGTGAATCTCCATGTCCTTGTCCATTTTTGAGCAATTTTTAAGCGTCTTTTATTCGTATATTGCGTACACAAATTTGATGATGCGTAGGAGGAGCAAACACCTGAAGATTCCTGTTGGAAGAAATTTCGGAGAAATTAACTTGTTTTATTGTCTACAGCACACACACAAGAACTTGCTGCTGGAAGAAACGCTCACATACAATTTTCATACGTATCAATTGATCAAATTGTCTAATCGCTTTAAAAGCTACGGGTGGTGTACTTGGCAAAGAGCAGTGAACACTCAGTAAAGAGAAAATATATCTTAGATGAGGAAAATTATAATGTTATTTATAAAATAATTATTATACTACGCGCGGTTCCCCTAGTGTTTTATGCCTTCGGTATTCAGTTCAAAACCTTACTATGCAATCATCTCCTCTTCGAAAAAGTTTTGAAAACCCTGCCGGTATATACTCAAGTTAGCTGCTTATGGTGCTTTCTGTAATATAACGATAAGCACGACTGTTTCACTGACATTTTAGAATCGGACGTGACTCAAGTAGATATTTTTGTATGATTACATTACTTTATTACAAGTCCCACAGTTCAATTCATTTGTCCTTTTTTCCATCTGTCTGATTGTGCTGCGAGAGGATTCACAAGGTCATTGGATGACAGGTATCTGATTGTGTTCCAAGACTGGAAAAAGCAGACAAAATCATAAAGTTATCTGTTATTGTGGGATGTAATTCTTAGTTAATGCTTCTGGTTAAATTGCCTTGATGTTGAGATATAGAGAAAATTGGTGGTAAGTTGTTTAACCCTTTCACTCCCAAGTTCAAAGTACAGATTCTCCCAACCATTTAAGAAAAAATGTATGAGAGATGTAGAGAGAATTAATACTTCAATCAGCTGTCATCTGAGCATACTATCAAAATCCAAGTTCCCCATAATGTATGATACATGTTTGGTGAAAAACTGAAGGAGAAAATTGCAGTTGATCATTCTTGGGGGAGGGTTAGCCGCGCGGACGTCGGACTGCAGTTCTAATACATAATCAAGCAAGACGGACAAAAAAAGAACAACCTGTTCTTGTTTATGTTTTCATGGCACAGGAAACCAAGCTAAATGCAGCGTCTGAATCAAAAAGGGAAATCCCCTTGAAGGTGATTGTTGCTGAAACCTTCTGCCGGGATGTTTTTTGCAATGTTTGAAGAAGGGAGTATTTCTCAAAGAAGCCGCTCATATTCTCTGGTTACTTTTTCTCAGTTTTGAAAGGATGAATTCGGCATCTCTTGAATGAAAGCCTTACAACAAATCTTACAATTTGTTTTTTTGCCTGTTTCATAGTCCACTCAAGACCAACGTTTTAGAGAATGATCCTGCAGTTGTCATTGTATGTTAGATAAGATAGTCACTTTCCTCCCGACACTGAGTCTGTGTACTGCAGGTTCTCTTGAGCACTCTAGTTTTCTATCAATCCTATACTGGACATCCAGTGACTTAGTACTACACTGTATTGACCGTACATAAAGTCAAACTTACCGAATACAAGTGAGGTGTCTGTTTGATGGCAAAACTCTTTTAAGCAAATATTTACCAACCTGTTAAAAAAAATTGCTGGATGAAATACGTTTTAGGACTCAACCGTGGGATGGTCATGATATTCATTCATAAGCTACCGTACAAAGTGGTTCCTGACACTCCCATATAAGTTTCATGCATGTGCCTCATCAATCCCCCCCCCCCCCCCCCCCCTTCCCCTTTGTCCCACCAACAGCCACAGGCAGTACACTGCACGAAAGCATGAAAATTGTCATTGAAGCCACAATATTGGGCAAAATCAAACATGAATGAGATCATCAGGGAGTCAAACAATAAAGTACAAACTGTGCACACACATTTCAATCCTTTTCTATATCATAAAACACTCTTGGTTTGGGAATGGTTTTAGACATGTGGGGAACTTGAACCTTACAGATGAGTTGATCAGGATCTAGTTTGGCCTTGTTTTGCACAGTTTTGACCAAGTTATTGGCCAAAAGCCGTGGAAAGCATGATAGAAATAATTTGGGTAAACATGGGTTTTTAGAATTATGTATTTGAGCTTTGAACAGCCAGTCCCTATTGATCAACACCCAAACGTATAACACCCAACTAGATGTATAGACTCCTCGCTCACTGCTCACTGTATGTAAACAAAACAGCAATTCCAAAAGCGCTGACTTGCACATATTTGCTCAAAATTGAACCCTCTTCAACAAAATCTGCCTACAAACTGCGGACCAGGTATAAAAAGCAGTCCACAGATTGTAAACTGGGGTATGAAATCTAGACTACAGACTGGGTATCGACTGTGATATTATCACACAAGCAAGCAAGCAAGTAGCAATGACATGTTCTTGCACTGTTGACTGGTTTCTCCTTCAAAGTAAGGGACCAATCACAAAAACATGTGGAGTGGGGTTGTCCAAAAAAAATTGGGGTAGGGTTAAGGGATATTTGAAAAATAATCTCTCTCCAAGGGGAGAAGTACTGGAAAAGAAAAATGTTCAACAGACAACAAGACAACATTCAGCCATAATTGATGCCTTTCCTGTCTACTACACTTGTGCAGCTGGTCTGTCACAATATTGTTATCAGGGGTGTAGTAAGCCTTGAAGCTATTGAGCCTGGAACTTCTGTTAAATTTTTTTCCAATCAGCACAAAAGCCTTATGTTAACTATATTCTAATAAAAGCAATGACTGTGTTCTAAAACTATTAAATATTTTTGTAAGTTATGTTCACACAAATTTGGACCTCTACATTTGAGTGGTGGACAGTCAGCAATACATAGTCAAGCTCATGATCTTCTTTCTGGATGCTGATTTTGGCACAATCTTTATCAACAAAGCTGCCTGTTAATTATTGCTAACTGTTTAATTTCTAATTAAATTATGTCATAAAATCATTTTGGCTGTCTACCTACTGCTTTTAACGGTACTGCCTAGTTAATCTTACCGCTTTTTAAAAAAAAATTTAGAAAGCCTTATAACTTGCTAAATAAATAGCCAGAAAATAAAGGAAATGTAATTTCATAGAAACAAGATTTCAAAATTTCAAGAGTGCATGCACATGTTTTTGTGAATGGCCCCTAAAACCAAATGTGGACAATTTATTGAAAGGAAGGAATCTTAAAGCCGCTCTAATTTTGATTTTCGAAGGTCATCCAAAAATGGCATTATATGTATGACAGTTATTTACAAACTTTTAAAAGTAGTTACTTCATTATTTTAGGGAATTTAATCTTATCAAACAACTATTGTGTCTCAGTATAATTCTGACAATGAACATCATATACTGTACATCATCCCCGAGCGAAGCGAAGCGAAGTGAGGGTAATAATCACGGCGCTAATGCAGCAAATTTGCTTTATGTGGAGACTCCAAGCGAGTCGCCATCTCGAAATCTAATGTTCGTCAGTCAGTCTGTCAGTCTGTCATAGGGCAACCTCTAAGGCAATGACGTAATAATAATTATCGATTAGCGTCAAAGCGAGGTCAAACAAAGGTTTGAACAAAGCAACAACTGTACGTAACTGCGTTCACGAAAATGAATTTGAAAACTGGAAAACTTGACACAGCACGGTCTCGCAAAGCTCGTCTGCAAAAGAGAAGGGAACTAGCACAGGCAAGGCGAAATCGTGAAACAATCGAACAGCGCCAAATACGTCTAGAGAAAAGACGACAAACATTTGATAACCGACAGCATCATGAATGGAAGCGTGCCGAGGAAACAGCTCCGCAAAGGGAACAGCGCTTGGAAGCAAATCGAGAGCTTCAGACGCCATCTTGTGTTAAACTCAGATCCTTATTCAGAAAGGACAAGCAACAAAGGTTAGTCAGTGGAAAGTGAACAATCACCGTGACAAATATATTCTACCCGTATCTTGTAACTCGATCACTTCAAGAATGTATTAAAACCTGTATGCTGATCATTTTCCCTCGAAGTATTGTTTTAATACACTTCTGTCGCCAGTTTCGGCTACCGTATTGGCTCAGAGCAATCGGAACTTGGAGTCTTGAATGATTTAGTCAAATGTCTTATTATTTCTTTCAAGACTAAAACTGTAACAAATACTGTAATTTGACATGCGGTGATTGCAGCGAGAATCGTTCACAAGCCCTTAGAAGTATGACTAGGTCTGAAGCCCGTGTATAATTTGAAGTAAACCGTTCAAGTTTTGCTTTGATTCTGGGAGAAATCATGTTGTTTTTGAGCATGTTCACGTACAAAACAATTCGAGCTCATTAAACATGCATGCCTGAGTCTTGTGCATGCAGTCCAGAGTATAAACAAATTGCACAGGAAGCCTATTTAATTGTACTGCCTATGAATTCAAAATTAGAAAATCAGTGTTTCTTTTTTTCCCGTACTACGACGGCCAACCAACTTCAAAATTTGAGTATTAGATTTTGAGAACGTGCTTGGCAGACTGTATAAATTAATTTGTCGTGCCGACCGACTGTGGGAAATACATACTTCGTCACGCAATCGATTCTTTTTTTCAACGCAAAAGTATAACACACACCATTCTTTTTCTCCTTCCTTTGCGTGTAGCATTTGACTTTGAAGAAAAGATTGGGTCAACATTTCGGTAAAACAAAGGCTACTCTTCTTGGGAGTACCAAAGTAAAAGTCCCATTAATGTCAGAGCGAGGGGTATCTGCAATTATCGTATTTCTAGTAATATTATATGGCTGTTGTAATTATTCTTGTTACCATCAAGTAAACTTTAGAAATACTCCTGTAAAGGTCATGCAAATAAAGCCACTTTGTCTGTCTGTCTGTCTGAATGCTCTTGGCAAGTGAATTACAATCCAATTCATGTTTTACATCATCACGGTGCGGTAAAGCAAAAGCATTGTGATTTTACAACTTGTAATCAGTGAGTGGAAAAGAGTCAGTTGAACACATCATCTAATACTTTGAGTATTAGATCATTCTTGCTTTCTTGACTGACAGAATCTGTAGACAGGAATATACACTGTAAACATGCCAAATTTCACATTAGCTGGCAACTTCCATTTTATACATAATTTTTTGCCAGGAGACAGACAAATTAATTTATACCCTAATCCCAGAGATTTCCTTCTAGAGAATGAGGAGCTGTGAGTCATTGCAAAATGACAATGAGTGGAAAGGAGAGAAAAGGAAAAAGAAAAAAAGCAGAACAGCAGAGTTTTCTTTGAATGAAAGCAAACTCGGCCTGGAATCCAGGAAATGGATTATGTCAAGAATCAAGGAATTATTGCTTGAAATGGTTTTGCAGACTTGACGACTGCACTGGTCAAAAGTAAAGGATTGAACGATTACAGTGAAACCTCCCGTAAACAATCACCCTTCGTTTGGCTTTAAGTGGTCGCTTACAGAAGGTGGTCACTTATGGGAAATTCTCACCTTGGGAGGTCTAAGTGAGATCCAGCTTTAAGCCACAACCAGTGTCAAAAAATGCAGTTTTAGTGAGTGAATAACACCTTGAGTTTAAGAAATCAATCTTGTGTCCTGGTGCACATTACATTACACATGTTAGTGTTTTGTTCAGTCCGGTTTCTGCAAGGAAGTTAGTCCTTTTACTATTACTCTCTGGGAGCATATACTGGAAAAACAATAGAAAAACTCAAACGGTGAGCATTAAAGATGGTTGTGGTCGCTTACGAGAGGCTTCACTAATATTACTGTAGTTTGACTGAGGGATCGCACCAAATTGGTCATTTGGTACAGGTGGTCCCTTAAGAGAGGTGATCGTTAACAGGAGGTGGTCACTCAGGGAGGTTCCGCTGTACCATCAAGGCTTTAAATTGATGTTGATTATCTCTTTGCAATAGCCAGTTTCATTTGCAGTTCCTCATTTGCAGAACAATGTTACATCAAACTGCTTTAGAAAATCTACCATGTACCAAATGCTAGCTCGAGTCAAGTTATTGCTATTTTCATACCTGTACCTTTTTGCTATACTCTCTTGAGGGCAGCAATTTCACTGTTTGTGTTTATTAAAATGCTCGTAACAAAATATATTGTATTTACAAATATGGAAATCATTGGACGGAGGTTCAAATAAAATTGTAAAACTCAAACGATAAATACCATTTTAAATTATTGCGCGTTTCTTTGACATTTGTCGTCCGGTACACGTTTTAAGCCTTTTCCATATCGCCAGAATCGCTGCGACCGCTTAGAGATTTCCATATGATCGTCTCGATCATTCCGATCGAGGTGGTTTTCAGAACAAACATTACTATCGCGGCGATCGTCTGAAATATAACCGGTGCGATCCTGCGACGGCAAGCGCCGGTGACTGTGTTTCCATATACACTGCAATCGCTTGACGATCGCCCTGATCGTCCCACGATAGTCTTGCGGACGATCGAAGAAATCAAAGCGAAACACTCTTTTGTTATAGTGATGCAAAAACAGCTAGGCTCGATGTCTCCGCCGGAGGCTTCCAAGGAACAAATGTGTACACACTGGAGCGAAAACATGACGCTTACCTTCTCTAACTATCCTTTCGTTGGGCTAAAGTAGAGAATATACCCGTCCAATCAAACTGGAAGTATACACACTGTCACCGCGAATTTTTCGTTGTGCTTTCTCTCTCTTCCGGGTACTGAGCTACTAGCTTGGTAACCAGGCCTACCTCGTTTTCACGAGCCCCCGTCCCCTCCCCTGACATGTCAAAGAATGGCATGTTTTGGATGTAAAACAGCTTTCATTACAGCAGAAAACAAGTGCTAAGATTTCTTTTAAACTATGAAAATGCAGTTGTGTTTATTTGTTACCTTTACACTTCCTGTTATGGTGGTGACAGAAAAGAGCATGTTCTTGTCAAGTAGGCAATGAACACCCGAAAAATAAATGTCCCCCCCACAATTAAACTCCTCTCTTGAATAAACGTCTGCTCCAAGGTGCTGAGTTTGTCTATTACCAAGACAACCCACAAGGAAGTGATTGAAACACTCTAATAACGGCTTGGCTAGCAACGAGTACTTACGGCACAATCCGACTTTGGCACTTCATGTTCAATTCACAAAGTAAGGCTTTGCGTCCCCAGCGTTTTCTGGTGCACCAAGGAAAAAAAGTCTCGTGTTGTTAAAGCTAGTTCATATTTGATCATAATTTCTTGATCTCACTCGCAAGGCAAGTGGATAAGTGGATATCTGGGGCATGATTTGTCTGTGTCTCTAGCTCAACTGGGCAAGATCTGAGGCTATTTGAGCCGAATTTCTCCCGCTGGTCCCCTCATTTTTCTTGCATATGGTTTTAGTCCATCTTTTTGGTAACCCTCATATCTCTATATGTATTTATTTATGTTTTTTTTTCTTTTTTTTTTTTGGGGGGGGGGGGGGGGGGGGTGGGGGGGGTAGGGATGGGGATGATTTACCGAGCGGACCGAACTGAAATCGCTACAGTGACGAGGAAACACATTGGAACAAGGTATGAAAGTTTCACCTTTAATATTCCAGGAAAATCCGAGTATTGCGACCAACCGAAATCTCCGCTACAAATACTTATAAAACGCAACGCAGCGGGTATCATATATCACAAGACTTTCTTGCTTGTTACGCTAGTTTACACATAAAACGTAAATTATCAGTCACATCTCCTCTCCTCTCTTAAGACATTCCCTCGCGACTTTGTACCAGTAGCTCTGCTTAAGCCGTCTAGAATTAACCCTGTTCCTCCTTTGGAGCGGTTTGAACCCCCAGTCTAAATGCAACCCCTTCAACGCAATTTTAGTAGTATTTTGGTAATAAAAATTGACTAGAATAGCCTAACATCTTGCCCCATATAAAGTTTGGCTGTGTTACTCAAATAATCACAACCCTAAAAGCAAACTAAACAGTATAAGAATATGAATGTTTACAAGTTATATAAAGCGTAAGTACAATCCGGCCTGTTTTCCCCTGTAAATTCGCAGTGGGCGAGGCGAGTAGGATATCTCAATTATTTGCCGAGCTCAAAGTACTGTTTGGCTAAGTAAGGACCAATTTAAGGTCCAACACAGTTCTAGAAGCAAATGCGCGATTATAAAAATGAATAATAAAATCTAATATCTAAATTGACTCTACCTAAACTTTGGTTATGATGTCAAAATCATTACAGAACAAAGAGCGGAACAGAGACAAATGAACAATATAAGGGTACGTAAACCCGCTCGTGCTCCCTTGTAAATTCGCAGTGGACGAGCTAGGTGAGCAAGAAACCTCAAATAATTCCTCATAGAACTGTTTTGTTCTAAGTGTAGGCCCATTTGCACCAGACTAGATAATTGTAAACTCTTTGAGCTCCAGAGCATAACGACAGCTTCTTCAAAATTTGGAAGCGACGACATATTCATCGGCGACAAAGTGCCCTTTGCATTTTTAAATTTCCTAAACTAAGGTTGACATTACATTGGTTAAATTTCACAAGTGCAAACGCACCACTGTGCCTTAACCCTTTCACTCCCAAGTTCAAAATGCAGATTCTCCAAACTTTTTAAGAGGGAAATGTATAAGTAGTATAATGAGAATTGATAGTTTAATCAGCTATCATCTGAGCAAGGTATCGAAAGCCAAGTTCTCCTTACTGTATGATATATTTGTGCTACCAAAGCTGAAGGAGAAAATTGAACTTGATCACTCTTGGGAGTGAAAGGGTTAACGCAAATTTACCCAATGTCATTAAGCGCTATCCATTATTTTGGGAAATAAAATTCTAGCCATACTAATAGACCAAAAAATAGTCAACAAACAAGCGTTTTCCATTGATCTCCCATGTCGCATGAAATTTTCTGTCGGACTTTTTAAACAAACATTTCGTGGATTGCCGAATTTTTGCTTATTACAGCTTGAAACAAATTTTCGCGGATCTTGGGCAAGTTCCTGTCCGGTATTTCCAAGCGCAAAAATCGTTAAAATTTAGATGCCGCGAAAATGTCATGCCGCACTGTTTATCACAAGATAACTACTTATGTAAATGAAACAGGAAACTCGATCTACTAGCTTATGGTCTCCAGCAGCACGGTCAAGAAGGACTTGTTTACATGGAGACAGAGACCATTAATTCCTGAGAGTGATCAACTTCAACTTCCTCCTTCAGTATTTTACCGTATAAAGTATATCCTACAGTATAGAGATTTTGCCACTTGATAGTTTGCTCACATGAAAGCTGATTAATCTTTCATTTCTCACTACATTACTCATACATTTTCTTTTTGAATGGTTGGGAGAACTTTGTATTATGAGCTCAGTAGTGAAAGGGCTAAAATGTACTCTACTTTTTGGGTAAAAATTAACCTGAAGAAGTGGACCATTCTTTAGCAAACGCGATAAAAATTACTGAAAATAGAAATAGAAGAAATGGTCTAATGGCGTTTCTGTCTGACATGATCCGACAAGTAAACATTATTTTTAGAAATCCAACCAGAACATGGCTTTGTTAATCTCCACATGTAAAACTCAAACACAGATAACTACACCGTTTTTCATTATGGTTCAGGCTGAACTAATATGGAAACACCTCTGCATGCACACTCTTTGAGCTTTGGAGGAAGTTATAAAGATTGCAACAACTAACAATATTGTAAAATTCCTCTAAATTCGCAAGAGAAATATGGATTCCATTTCAATAGTTTGTCCAGTCTTCAACCCCAAACGAGGTCCCTAATTGTTCTCCAGAAAGATTGTCGGAGGCTCAGTCTGCTATATACAGTAGCGCAATACTAAACAAACTTAGATCGAAATAGACTGTGCTAAATACATACCATTTACCTAAAATAATCCGCTATAGAAGTTAGTAGTGCACAATCTGGCTTTAAAAAACGCTCTTGCTTGTTTCTTCTGGTAGACTCGCGCTGTTATCATGTTGAGTTTGGTTCTCCGTCTTTGTTGCTGACCTGCCGTGACACAATTAAAACAATAAAGGGTATTTTAGTGAGACCACGTGACTCAACAATATGAGAAATGAGAAATGAGCAATATATATTTTAGGCAGCAACACTTTAACCTTGCCCTGTAACTATCATTGCTAGAATTCGGCTTAATTCAACAAAGTAAGTAATCCGAGTCATCCAAAGCGTTTACTCGTTTTAACACTTTATATCGTTTCCTCGTTTCTTCGGGTTCGATATTTGAGATTATCGGCTGATGCGTTTGCTCGTTATGTTGGCGACAGAAAAGAGCATGTTCTTGTTAAGTACACAAGGAACACCCGAATCGACCTTTTGGTTTAGTATTTATATTTCACGGACTTAACTTGGGGGAGAATCGACTCAAGTTGGGGACAAAACGACTTTGATTTGGGGTAAACGACTAGGGGACTACTTGACAGCACATTATTAAGGACCAATGCAACGTACATTAATCAAATCAATCCCTTCAAGAAATGCCTCTGTTTTATCTTCTATATCCTTGCTTTATAATTATCTCTATCAAGTATCTAATGAACATTATACCACCGGCTGTAACTTCTTTAATCCTGACATTCTTAGGGACACACTCACAAAACCGCGTTAATACAGAGTGGTGTTAGAAAGTTCTTTATTAGAAGAGTATTCAGAGTACAAACCTTTTTCTTGGGGAAAGGAGTCACATCATCACCTATCAGAACAAATGGTGCCCAGTTGTACGGATGCCAGTAGGACTCGTGGTCTCGCATGGTTTTCATGGCGTTGCTTAGTGCCTCATTCACCCGTTCTCCAGCAAGAAGATGGTCGTAAAACTGTGCCATAAAGTACGCTGTAGGTCCATCATTGACCGCCCAGAGCGAAACGAGAACAGCTCGAGCACCGGCTCCAAGGAACGCACGAGCGATGCCGATAACGCCTTCAGCTTTAACTTCACCTCGGCCACTGTGACAGCAACTCAGCACAACCAGCTTTGCTCTTAAGCGTTTGTGTTCAAGCTCCGAAATGGTCAGCATGACGTCTTCCTTCCTGATATTCTCCTTCGGAATGGATGGGTTTGGAGCAAGCAAGATCTCCCCTCTTTCCATGTCTCCATGGGCGGCGATGTGAATCAAATTGGCACTCTCAATGCTTTGAAGGAAAGTATCTTTGGTTGCTTTTCCTGCAATGAGCGGCTCAACATTAAGCACTTCACCAATCCTTAGGGCCTCCACATTTGCGCCTGGTAGCCTTGGTACTTTTACTGTGCGGTTCCCGTTCTTTAAAGATGGAACATCTGGGTCTCCTACAACCAGAGGAATTGTGGTTTGATCTTCCAGTTCTTGGGGGCGGGTTGAAATCATCTTGGCTATTGTTAGTGATGGCATTAGACTGATCTGCAAGGATTCTGCAACGTAGTGCCCATCTTCATCCACTAAAGCGGCAAATGGAACAAGGGGGAGAGGCCCATCAGGTACAATAACAACGCGAGAACCTTCCGCAAACTGTCGCACAGGACCCAGAATGGTCTCGTACAGCTGTTTAAGCCGGTTGCGCTCTGCTTCAGGTAGCTTTCCTGCGTTCAGGGTTAATGACATCATTTGGGATTGCAGTGGCGAATGACGAAAATGCCCGGCGCCTTGATGAACCAGCTCCGGTTCAGGATGAGTGACACTTGAAGAAGTCGGGTTGCGAGCCAGTACAGGGTCACGCTTGTTCTGGATCGGCTCTGACAATTCGTCTTGGTAAAGGCACGACAAGGACCTATTTTCACAAGTTTCATTACGACCTGACGTGAGCAGTTCCCTTGCATTCCTAATCTTCGACTCTAAATACGAAAGAAAAGGGTTTCTCTCGTCAGACTTCTTCGCTGGTGCTAAATCTGGGAAAGTGGTTTCCTTGAACGTAATATCTCCAGTTGGCGGTATGACCCAGGTACGCAATTTTGCTTCACTTGACGTGAAAAACAGTACCGTGGTGTTCAACGCCCTCACTATTTCACGGATCTCACTGTTGTTCGAAGCCACTGATGAATAGGGATCAGCAAAGTGGTAAGGGTAAATCTTGCACATCAAGTATGTTAAGGCTCTTGCACGCCCCCTTTCAGCGATGACAAGAGCTTCATTCGTTTTTCCTTGAATAAGAAGACTTTCTATTAAATGCGTATGTGTCAACACAAAGGTCTCACGAAAAGATACTTTAAACTTGTCCTCCTCAGGAGCTTGAACAAACAGTTCCTCGAGGCATTCAAGACTCTTTTTCAAAGAGTCTTCTGCATTTTTGTGCTCCAAAATACACTGATAAGAAACACCCATGTTGTGATAAGCCCTTCCTTCTCCTGCCTTGTCTCCAAGTTGTTTTGCGATGACCAGGTGCATTTCGTGATGCTCGAGAGCCTTGCCGTAATCCCTGATAAAGTGATAGCAGGTGCCAAGGTTGCCATAAGCCCCTCCTTCTTCTGCCTTGTTTCCAAGTTCTTTTGAGATGTCCAGGTCCATTTTATGATGCTCTAGAGCCTTCGTGTATTTCCCAATGAACTGATAGCAGTTGCCGAGGTTGCCATAACCCGCTCCTTCTCCTACTTTGTCTCCAATTTGTTTTGCGATTTCCAGCTGCATTTTATGATGTTTGAGAGCCTTGCCGTATTCCCCGATAGACCGATAGCAAATACCAAGGTTGCCAAAAGCCCTTCCTTCTGATGCCTTGTCTCCAAGTTGTTGTGCGATGTCCAGATGCAATTTACGATGCTGGACAGCCTTGCCGTACTCCCCGATAGACTGATAGCAGATGCCAAGGTTGCCATAAGCCCTTCCTTCTGATGCCTTGTCTCCAAGTTGTTGTGCGATGTCCAGATGCAATTTAAGATGCTCAAGAGCCTTGCCATACTTCCCGATAGACTGATAGTAGTTGCCAAGGTTGCCATAAGCGTTTCCTTCTCCTGCCTTGTCTCCAAGTTGTTTTGCGATGTCCAGATCCATTTTATGATGCTCGACAGCCTTGTCGTATTCCCCAATAGAGCCATAGCAGTTGCCAAGGTTACCATAAGCCTTTCTTTCTCCTGTCTTGTCTCCAAGTTGTTTTGCGATCTCCAGGAGCATTTCATAATGCTTGACAGCCTTGCCGTATTCCCCAGTACACTGATAGCAGTTGCCAAGGTTGCCATAAGCCCTTCCTTCTGCTGCCTTGTCTCTCAGTTGTTTTGCTATGTGCAGGTGAATTTTATGATGTTCGAGAGCCTTGCCGTATTCCCCGATACACCGATAGCAGATGCCAAGGTTGCCATAAGCCCCTCCTTCTCTTGTCTTGTCTCCAAGTTGTTTTGCTATGTCCAGGTGCATTTTATGATGCTCGACAGCCTTGCCGTATTCCCCGATAGACTGATAGCAGTTGCCAAGGTTACCATGAGCCATTCCTTCTCCTGCCTTGTCTCCAAGTTGTTTTGCTATGTGCAGGTGAATTTTATGATGCTCGAGAGCCTTGCTGTATTCCCCGATAGACCAATAGCGGACGCCAAGGTTGCCATGAGCCGCTCCTTCTACTGCCTTACCTCCAAGTTGTTTTGCAATGTGCAGGACCATTTTGTGAATCTCTATGTCCTTGTCCATTTTTAGGCTTTTTTTCTTTTTGTCTTTTATCCGTATATTGCGTACAGAAATTATATGATGCGTAGGAGGAGCAAACACCTGAAAATGAATAGGAAGGAGAAATTTCCTGTTGGAAGAAACTTCGGAGAAATTGGCTTGATTTTTTTGTAAATTACGCACACAACAATTTGCCGTGGAAAGAAACGCGCACATACAACGTTTTCATACGTACTAATTGATCGAACTGTTTGATGGCTTTAAAGGATTCTTTAAGTAAGCTACGAGTTATGTACTTGGCAAAGAGGAGTAAACACTCGGTAAAGAGAAAATATAATTTATATGAGGAAAATTATGTTATTTATAAAATAAATATGATACTACGCGCGGTACCCCTAGTGTTTTATGCCTTCAGTATTAAATCCCAGATATCAAACCTTTACTATGCAATTACCTCCTATTAAAACCCTGTCGGTATTATACTCAAGTTAGCTGTATCGTGCTTTCTGTAATATAACGATAAGCATGACTGTTTCACTGACATTTTAGAATCGGACGTGATTCAAGTAGATATTTTTGTATGATTACATTACTTTATTGCTCGCGGGCGTGGCCCGTCGAGCTTAAAATCACACGGCGTGTCTTTATCGTCATGTTAGTTTTTTTCTGGGTTACGAATCTGCACACCGTGATTGGTTCAGATTGTCACGTGATATGCAATGACGTAATTGACTTCGTTAAACAACTCGAGTGTGGCTATGAATTGCTCGGTACTTGTGTGTAAAAGTTAACTGCATTTAATCCAAACTCAACACCGCTTGGATTTGTGGAACACGCACTGATAAACTGGATGTCAGGGAACGATTTTGGCTTCCGTTCTTTAGTTCACCGCGGATGCTTTGAGACTAGCCGTAAATAGATGTTTGATGGATATCGCTGGGGGATTGCAAATATCTCTGTCGGCGCTAATTATTTAGTCCCGACGAAACTTTCTGTGGCGACGCAAAATACTTCTGGGAAGAAAACAGGCCGAAAACGGAAACGAAAGCTACGATGAGCTTTAGCCGCAAAACAATGGTGATTTGTGCTTTACCGTACATGACATCTGTTGCCTCATAAAATGCTTCTGCTTATCGTACATTGCCTGTTGAAATGTTTCTTTCATTCGATCATGTAGCCTTTGTTTCGCAATGGCCATTGCATAAAAGAAATGAAAAATGCACCGAAATAGTCCTGAGTATTAAGTTTGCAGTCACAAATGGACTGAACACACTGTGAACAAAACTGCAATAATATTTTAAACATGTATCGTGTTACATTCATCGCTTTCAATTTTATATTTGTTACAAAGCACGAATACTCGAAAGCCTGCATGATAGAAGTGAAACGCATTCAGTTAAAAAACAAGACAGACTAGTATTGAAGCGAAGGCTGGATTAATCGTGGCCTCTGATTAGACTATTAAGTGTTCCAGTGAAACTGTCAAAATCGACTCATAAAGACAAGTCACGCATTACTCAGATTTACTCGGTGGGTAACCGTTTCGCTTCTAAGCTCAAAATGCAGAATCGCTCAACCTTTAAGAACCAAGTGTATGAGTGTTGTAATGATAAATTTATAGTTTAATCAGGTTTCATTTAAGCAAGGTGTGAAAAGCCAGGTTCTCTATACTGTGTGATATATTTCTGGTGAGAAACTGGAAGTCTCCCGGAAGTTCCGCTCTTGTCCTTGCTTTCCATTTTAGTTTATTCTGCTCTCGACCCAACTAACGCCGCAAGCTCACTGGCAACGCCAGTCTAGTTACACTGAGTCCCAACAGTTCAATTCAATGGTCCGTTTTTCCATCTGTCTGATTGTGCCGCGAGAGGATTTACAAAGTTACTGGATGACAGATATCTGATTGTGTTCCAAGATAGGAAAAAGCGGCAAAATCATAAATTTATTTGTTATTGTGGGATGTACTGTAATATCTACGAAGTTCCTCTGAATGCTTCTGGTTGAATTTCCTTGATGTTGAGATATCGAGAAAATTGGTGGTAAGTTGTTTAACCCTCTCACTCCCAAGAGTGATCAACTTTAATTTTCTCCTTCGGTCTCTCACCAGAGATATATCATACAGTATGGAGAATTTGCCACCTGATAATTTACTCAGGTGAAAGTTGAGGCCGTCAATTCTCACTACACCGCTAATATATTTTTTTCTTTAAAGGTTCGGAGAATCTGTACTTTAAGCTTGGGAACTGTGAGAGGGTTAACCGCACGTACGTCGGACTGCAGTTGTAATACATAATCAAGTAGGACGGAGAAAAAGTCATAGTCCACTCGAGACTGACATTGTATTACAGAATGATCCTGCTGTTGTTATTTTCTGTTAGATTGTCACTTTCCTCTCGACACTGACTCCGTGTACTGCAGGTTCTTTTGTACACTAGTTTTCTATCATTGTTACTTATTTCTATCAATCCCACTGTCACTGTATTATCCATACATAGAGTGAAACTTACCGAGTACAAGTGTGGTGTCTGTTTGAAGGCAAAACTCGTTCAAGCTTATGTTCACCAATCTGTTCAAACAAATGTTGGATGAATTACTTTTTAGGACTCAAATGTGGGGTGGTCTTGATATTCATTCATAAACTACCGTACACAGTGGTTACTGACACTTATAAGTTACATGCATGTGTCTCATCTGCCCCTTCCTTCCCCCCACCCCTCCCCCTTCCCCTTTGCCCCATCAACAACCACAAGCAGTACACTGCACTGTAAAGCATGAAACTTGTCACTGAAGCCATGAGTAACAATATTGGGCTAAATAAAACACGAGTGAGATAATCTGGGAGTCAAACAATGAAGTACAAACTGTGCACACACATTTCAATCTTGTTCTATATCACAAAACACTCTCGGTTTGGGAAATGGTTTTAGACATGTGGGGAACTTGAATCCTACAGCTGAGTTTATCAGGTTCTAACCATGTTTTGCCAGTTTTTGTTGTTGTTGTTATTGTTGTTGTTTTGTCTTTTTTTTTTTTTTTTTTTGTCAACAAAAGCTGCTGGTACTAACATTGCCCGAATACATCTATGCATGTATTCCAATTGTTAATTCCAAGGTCAGTACTGTAATTATGTTTATCTTTGTTAAACCTCAAAATGGAAGATTTAGCTCACAAAATACATTCCTCGATATGTCTTATGCTGGAAAAAACACCTTTTTAAAATTTTGACCAAGTTATTGGCCAAAAGCCATGGAAAGCATGAGAGAAATAAATTGGGTAAACATGGGTTTTTAGAATTATGTATTTGAGCTTTGAACAGCCAGTCCCTAATGATCAACACCCAAACATATATCAACCTACTAGTTGATAGACTCCTGGCTCACTTGTAAGTAAACAGAATGTGCTGTAACAATTCCAAAAGAGCTGACTTGCTTAAATTTTTATTCAAAATCAAACCCTCTTCAACTAAATCTGCCTACAGACTGCAGACTGGGTATAAAAATCGGATTACAGAATGCAGACTTTGGGTCTCTAGTGATAGCAGTTTTTTACATTTTATTTTGTAAATACTGAAAGAGCAACCCTGTTGAAAATAAAGGTGTCTATCTATCTATCTATCAAACTGGGGTATGAATGTAGACTACAGACTGGGTATCAAATGCAGACTACAGACTGGGTAAGAAATGCAGACTACAGGCTGGATTAAAATACAGACTACAGACTGAAGACTGTTTATGAAATGCAGACTACAGACAACAAATGGTATCAATATGCAGACTACACACTGCAGCCCGGGTATACTGTAAGATGCAGACTGAGAACACTCATAAAATGGTCAATTTTAAGGAAAAGAGCCCTGCAAGCCAATGCTCTGACCTGCCAGTAGTTGGCATACTTGCCAATTGACCAATAAACTGGCCACAAGTGATTTCAAGTAACTTCTCGAAACTAAATCCAATTCTATCATGAAAACTCTAGCAGCATTCTTGGCCAATCAAAATCAGCAAAATACCTGAATGCAATAATATCACACAACAAGCAAGTAGCAATGACATGTTCTCACACTATTGATTGGTTTCTTCTTCAAAGTATTGGGACCAATCACAAAAACATGTGGGGGAGTAAGGGGGAGTAAACAAAATTGGGGTAGGGTTAAGGGGTATCTGAAAAAATTATTTCTTCCCAAGGGGAGTACTGGAAAAGAAAAATGTTCAGTAGACAACAAGACAACATTCAGCCGTAATTCATAATTGATGCTTTTTGTGTCCACTACACTTGTGCAGCTGGTCTGTCACAACAGAGTGTTATCAGGGGTGTACAGCTAGTAGTTAACATTGAAGCTATTAAGCCCGGAACTTCTGTTAACTTTTTCTCTAATCAGCAGAAAAGTCTTATGTTTATCACTATTCTAATAAAAGCAATGACTGTGGTCTAAAACTTAATTAAACAGTTTTGTAAGTTATGCTCACACAAATTTAGACCTCCACATTTGAGTGGCGAACAGTCAGGAATACAGTAGTCACACCCATGATCTTTCTGGATGCTGATTTTGGCACAATCTTTATCAACAAAGCCACCTGTTAATTACTAACTGTTCAATTTCTAATTAAGTCATGCCATAAAATCATTTTGGCTGTATACAGTACCTACTGCTTTTAACGGCACTGCCTAGTTCATCCTACCGCTTTAAAATAAAAAGAAAGCCTTATAATTTGTTAAAAAATACCCAGAAAATAAAGGAAATGCTACTTCATAGAAACAAAATTTCAAAATTTCCCAGGAGTGCATGCACATGTTTCTGTGAATGGCCCCTAAAAACCAAATGTGGACAATTTATTGAAAGGAAGGAATCTTAAGCTGCTCTGGTTTTGACTTTTGGAGGTCATCCAAAAACAACATTATATGTATGACAGTTATTTACAAACTTTTAAAAGTAGTTACTTCATTATTTTAGGGAATTTAATCTTATCAAACAACTATTGTGTCTCAGTATAATTCTGACAATGAACATCATATACATCATAATATTATATTTATCAATGTACATATTAAAATATATAGAAAACTATATATTTTGGTCTTCTCTTAAAAGCTTATGATTCTTATAATATTATTCTTGTTACCATCAAGTAAACTTTAGCAATACTCTTGTCAGGGTCATACAAATAAAGCCACTCTGTCTGTCTGTCTGTCTGTCTAAATGCTCTTGGTAACTGAATTACAATCCAATTCATGTTTCACATCGTCATTGGTGCGGTAAAGCAAAAGTTGTACAACTTGTGATCAGTGAGCGGAAGACAATCAGTTGAACACATTATCTAATACTTACCTTGAGTTTTAGATCATTCTTGCTTTCTTGACTAACAGAATCTGTAGACAGGAATATACACTGTAAACATGCCAAATTTTGCATTAGCTGGCAACTTCTGTTTTAAACATAATCTTTTGCCAGGAGACAGACAAATTTATACTCTAATCCCAGAGATTTCCTTCTAGAGGATGAGGAGCTGTGAGTCATCATGAAATGACAATGAGTTGAAAGGAAAGAAAAGAAAAAAGAAAAAAAGTGGAACAGCAGAGTTTTCTTCGAATGAAAGCAAACTCAGCCTGCAATCCAGGAAATCAGGCATTTTTTAGGGGGGGGGGGGGGGGGGGGCACATGGATTTTTTCATGGTATCCCCAATGGGTTTTTGCCCTGATAAAACCCCCTCTCAAACCCATGGATATATTCCACATCCCTCAATAGAGGCATGGCCCATTTGCGCATGTCATTTCTATTTTTGACACGAAAAGCAGATTGTCTTTCCGCTCAGTATGGACGAGAAGTTTACTGAGTCAAGTTATTGCTGCCTTTTTTGATATACTATCTTCAGGGCAGCAATATCATTGTTTGTGATTATTAAAATCGAAAACAGCTAAAGCTCGAATTCACCGCCGGAGGCTTCCAAGGAACAAATGTGTACGCACTGGAGCGAAACGTGACGCTTACCTTCTCTAACTATCTTTTCGTTGGGCTAAAGTAGAGAATACTGGATTAGCAGAAATTAAACACAGCTAAGGTTGTGCTTTCGGCTTCCGGATGAGCCACTAACTTGGTAGCCAGGCCTACCTCGTTTTCACGAAGCCCCGTCCCCTCCCCTGACATGTCAAAGAATGGCACCCCATATATGAGCCATATAGGTATGTTCCGCCCCAAAGGGTATCATTTTCAGCATTTTAGTCTGAAATAGGGTCGGAGATTTTGATATTTGGTCTGAAATAGGGTCGAAAATTGCACATTTTGGTCTGAAATAGGGTCAAAAAATTACAAATTTTGGTCTGAATTAGGGTCGAAAATCGCAAAGTTTGGTCTGAAATAGGGTAAGGGTTTTCAGTCCCGGGCGGCAGCTGACATCACAGCAGAAAGCAAATGCTAAGATTGCTTTTAAACTATGAAAAATGTACATGCACTTGTGTTTATTTGTTACTGTTACATTTCCTGTTATGTTAGCGACAGAAAAGAGCATATTCTTGTCAAGTACACAATGAACACCAGAAAAATAAACGTCCCGCCATTGAACGCCTCTCTTGAATAAACGCCTCATATCTAAGGTGCTGCGTTTCTCTATCACCGAGACAACTTGCAAGGAGGTGATTGAAACACTCTGTGTTTGGCTAGCAACGAGTACTTACGGCACAACCCGACCGTGACACCAATACTTCATGTTTAATTCACAAAGGTACGAGTAAGGTAGGACACATCACGGCGCCTTTTTGCGATGCTTTGCGTCCTCAGCGTTTTCTGGTGCACCCAGGAAAAATGTCTGGTGTTGTAAAAGCTAGTTTATATATTGGTCATATGATCTCACTCGCAAGGCGAACCTTACGAAAGTAAGCAAGTGCACATCTGGGGCATGGTTTGTCTGTGCCTCTACCTCAACTGGGCGGGTTCTGAGGCTATTTGAGCCGGATTTATCCCGATGGTTCCCTCATTTTTCTTGCATGTGGTTTTAGACCATCTTTTTGGTTCCCCTTATATCCCTATATTTATTTTTATTATTTTTTTTTTTGGGGGGGGGGGGGTGTGGGAGAGGGGGCGAGTTAGGGATGATCTATCGAGCGGATCGAGCTGAAATCGCTACAGTGACGAGGAAACACATTGGAACAAGGTATGAAAGCTTCAGCTTTAATATTCCAGGAAAATTCGACTATCGCGACCGGCCCAGATCTCCGATACAAATCCTTATAAACGCAACGCAGCAAGTATATCACAAGACTTTATTGCTTGTTATACAAGCTTACACATAAAACATCAATTATCAGTCACATCTCCTCTCCTCTCTAAATACATCCTCTCGACTTACTTTGTACCAGCAACTCTGCTAAAGCCGTCTAGAATTAACTCTGTTCTTCCCTTGGCGCGGTTTGAGCCCCCAGTCTAAATGTAAGCCCTCCAACACGATTTTAGTAGTATTTTGGTAATACAATTGATTAGAATAGCCCAACATCTTGCCCTATCTAAAGTTTGGCTGTGGTATTCAAATAATCACAGTACTTAAAGCAAACTGAAATTAATTACTAATA
Organism: Plumapathes pennacea; assembly: GCA_964036295.1. NCBI lineage: Eukaryota > Metazoa > Cnidaria > Anthozoa > Antipatharia > Myriopathidae > Plumapathes > Plumapathes pennacea. The sequence goes on along the minus strand of OZ038463.1, from coordinate 33,487,844 downwards.
TGAATGTTTACAAGTTTTATAAAGCGTAAGTACAACCCGGCCTGTTTTCCCTTGTAAATTCGCAGTGGCCGCGACTAGCAGGATATTTCAATTATTTGCTGAGCTCAAAGTACTGTTTGGCTAAGTAAGGACCAATTTAAGGTCCAACACAGTTCTAGAAGCAATTGCGCGATTATAAAAATGAATAATAAATCTAATATCTAAATTGACTCTACCTAAACTTTGGTTATGATGTCAAAATCATTACGGAACAAGGAGCGGAACGGAGACAAATGAACAATATAAGGGTACGTAAACCCGCTCGTGCTTCCTTGTAAATTCGCAGTGGACGAGCTAGGTGAGCAAGAAACCATAACTAATTCCTCATAGAACTGTTTTGTTCCAAGTATAGGCCCATTTGCACCAGACTAGATAATTGTAAACTCTTTGAGCTCCAGAGCATAACGACAGCTTCTTCAAAATTTGGAAGCGACGACATATTCATCGGCGACAAAGTGCCTTTTGCATTTTTAAATTTCCTAAACTAAGGTTGACATTACATTGGTTAAATTTCACAAGTGCAAACGCACCACTGTGCCTTAACCCTTTCACTCCCAAGTTCAAAATGCAGATTCTCCAAACTTTTTAAGAGGGAAATGTATAAGTAGTATAATGAGAATTGATAGTTTAATCAGCTATCATCTGAGCAAGGTATCGAAAGCCAAGTTCTCCTTACTGTATGATATATTTGTGCTACCAAAGCTGAAGGAGAAAATTGAACTTGATCACTCTTGGGAGTGAAAGGGTTAACGCAAATTTACCAATGTCATTAAGCGCTATCCATTATTTTGGGAAATAAAATTCTAGCCATACTAATAGACCAAAAAATAGTCAACAAACAAGCGTTTTCCATTGATCTCCCATGTCGCATGAAATTTTCTGTCGGACTTTTTAAACAAACGTTTCGTGGATTGCCGAATTTTTGCTTATTACAGCTTGAAACAAATTTTCGCAGATCTTGGGCAAGTTCCTGTCCGGTATTTCCAAGCGCGAAAATCGTTAAAATTTAGATGCCGCAAAAATGTCATGCCGCACTGTTTATCACAAGATAACTACTTATGTAAATGAAACAGGAAACTCGATCTACTAGCTTATGGTCTCCAGCAGCACGGTCAAGAAGGACTTGTTTACATGGAGACAGAGACATTCATTCCTGAGAGTGATCAACTTCAACTTTCTCCTTCAGTATTTTACCAGAAGTATATCCTACAGTATAGAGATTTTGCCACTTGATAGTTTGCTCACATGAAAGCTGATTAATCTTTCATTTCTCACTACATTACTCATACATTTTCTTTTTGAATGGTTGGGAGAACTTTGTATTATCAGCTCAGTAGTGAAAGGCCTAAAATGTGCCCTACTTTTTGGGTAAAAATTAACCTGAAGAAGTGGACCATTTTTGAACAAACGCCATAAAATGTACTAAAAATAGGAATAGAAGAAATGGTCTAACGGCGTTTCTGTCTGACATGATCCGACAAGTAAACATTATTTTTAGAAATCCAACCAGAACATGGCTTCGTTAATCTCCACATGTAAAACTCAAACACAGATAACTACACCGTTTTTCATTATGGTTCAGGCTGAACTAGTATGGAAACACCTCTGCATGCACACTCTTTGAGCTTTGGAGGAAGTTAAAGATTGCAACAACTAACAATTGTAAAAATTCATTTGAATTCGCAGGAGAAATCTGGATCCCATCTCAATAGTTATAAAGTTATAAAGATTGCAACAACTAACAATATTGTAAAATTCCTCTAAATTCGCAAGAGAAATATGGATTCCATTTCAATAGTTTGTCCAGTCTTCAACCCCAAACGAGGTCCCTAATTGTTCTCCAGAAAGATTGTCGGAGGCTCAGTCTGCTATATACAGTAGCGCAATACTAAACAAACTTAGATCGAAATAGACTGTGCGAAATACATACCATTTACCTAAAATAATCCGCTATAGAAGTTAGTAGTGCATACTGACTTTAAAAAACGCTCTTGCATGTTTCTTCTGGTAGACTCTCGCTGTTATCATGTTGAGTTTGGTTCTCCGTCTTTGTTGCTGACCTGCCGTGACACAATTAAAACAATAAAGGGTATTTTAGTGAGACCACGTGACTCAACAATATAAATTTTCGTGAAATGAGAAATGAGCAATATATATTTTAGGCAGCAACACTTTAACCTTGCCCTGTAACTATCATTGCTAGAATTCGGCTTAATTCAACAAAGTAAGTAATCCGAGTCATCCAAAGCGTTTACTCGTTTTAACACTTTATATCGTTTCCTCGTTTCTTCGGGTTCGATATTTGAGATTATCGGCTGATGCGTTTGCTCGTTATGTTGGCGACAGAAAAGAGCATGTTCTTGTTAAGTACACAAGGAACACCCGAATCGACCTTTTGGTTTAGTATTTATATTTCACGGACTTAACTTGGGGGAGAATCGACTCAAATTGGGGACAAAACGACTTTGATTTGGGGTAAACGACTAGGGGACTACTTGACAGCACATTATTAAGGACCAATGCAACGTACATTAATCAAATCAATCCCTTCAAGAAATGCCTCTGTTTTATCTTCTATATCCTTGCTTTATAATTATCTCTATCAAGTATCTAATGAACATTATACCACCGGCTGTAACTTCTTTAATCCTGACATTCTTAGGGACACACTCACAAAACCGCGTTAATACAGAGTGGTGTTAGAAAGTTCTTTATTAGAAGATTATTCAGAGTACAAACCTTTTTCTTGGGGAAAGGAGTCACATCATCACCTATCAGAACAAATGGTGCCCAGTTGTACGGATGCCAGTAGGACTCGTGGTCTCGCATGGTTTTCATGGCGTTGCTTAGTGCCTCATTCACCCGTTCTCCAGCAAGAAGATGGTCGTAAAACTGTGCCATAAAGTACGCTGTGGGTCCATCATTGACCGCCCAGAGCGAAACGAGAACAGCTCGAGCACCGGCTCCAAGGAATGCACGAGCGATGCCGATAACGCCTTCAGCTTTAACTTCACCTCGGCCACTGTGACAGCAACTCAGTACAACCAGCTTTGCTCTTAAGCGTTTGTGTTCAAGCTCCGAAATGGTCAGCATGACGTCTTCCTTCCTGATATTCTCCTTCGGAATGGATGGGTTTGGAGCAAGTAAGATCTCCCCTCTTTCCATGTCTCCATGGGCGGCGATGTGAATCAAATTGGCACTCTCAATGCTTTGAAGGAAAGTACATTTGGTTGCTTTTCCTGCAGTGAGCGGCTCAACATTAAGCACTTCACCAATCCTTAGGGCCTCCACATTTGCGCCTGGTAGCCTTGGTACTTTTATTGTGCGGTTCCCGTTCTTTAACGATGGAACATCTGGGTCTCCTACAACCAGAGGAATTGTGGTTTGATCTTCCAGTTCTTGGGGGCGGGTTGAAATCATCTTGGCTATTGTTAGTGATGGCATTAGACTGATCTGCAAGGATTCTGCAACGTAGTGCCCATCTTCATCCACTAAAGCGGCAAATGGAACAAGGGGGAGAGGCCCATCAGGTACAATAACAACGCGAGAACCTTCCGCAAACTGTCGCACAGGACCCAGAATGGTCTCGTACAGCTGTTTAAGCCGGTTGCGCTCTGCTTCAGGTAGCTTTCCTGCGTTCAGGGTTAATGACATCATTTGGGATTGCAGTGGCGAATGACGAAAATGCCCGGCGCCTTGATGAACCAGCTCCGGTTCAGGATGAGTGACGCTTGAAGAAGTCGGGTTGCGAGCCAGTACAGGGTCACGCTTGTTCTGGATCGGCTCTGACAATTCGTCTTGGTAAAGGCACGACAAGGACCTATTTTCACAAGTTTCATTACGACCTGACGTGAGCAGTTCCCTTGCATTCCTAATCTTCGACTCTAAATACGAAAGAAAAGGGTTTCTCTCGTCAGACTCCTTCGCTGGTGCTAAATCTGGCAAAGCGGTTTCCTTGAACGTAATATCTCCAGTTGGCGGTATGACCCAGGTACGCAATTTTGCTTCACTTGACGTGAAAAACAGTACCGTGGTGTTCAACGCCCTCACTATTTCACGGATCTCACTGTTGTTCGAAGCCACTGATGAATAAGGATCAGGAAAGTGGTAAGGGCAATTCTTGCACATCAAGTATGTTAAGGCTCTTGCACGCCCCCTTTCGGCGATGACAAGAGCTTCATTCGTTTTCCCTTGAAAGAGAAGACTTTCTATTAAATGCGTATGTGTCAACACAAAGGTCTCACGAAAAGATATTTTAAACTTGTCCTCCTCAGGAGCTTGAACAAACAGTTCCTCGAGGCATTCAAGACTCTTTTTCAAAGAGTCTTCTGCATTTTTATGCTCCAAAATACACTGATAAGAGTCCCCCATGTTGTGATAAGCCCTTCCTTCTCCTGCCTTGTCTCCAAGTTGTTTTGCGATGCCCAGGTGCATTTCGTGATGCTCGAGAGCCTTGCCGTAATCCCCGATAAAGTGATAGCAGGTGCCAAGGTTGCCATAAGCCCCTCCTTCTCCTGCCTTGTTTCCAAGTTCTTTTGCGATGTCCAGGTCCATTTTATGATGCTCTATAGCCTTCGTGTATTTCCCAATGAACTGATAGCAGTTGCCGAGGTTGCCATAACCCGCTCCTTCTCCTGCCTTGTCTCCAACTTGTTTTGCGATTTCCAGCTGCATTTTATGATGTTTGAGAGCCTTGCTGTATTCTCCGATAGACCGATAGCAAATACCAAGGTTGCCAAAAGCCATTCCTTCTCCTGCCTTGTCTCCAACTTGTTGTGCGATGTCCAGATGCAATTTACGATGCTCGAGAGCCTTGCCGTACTCCCCGATAGAATAATAGCAGATGCCAAGGTTGCAATAAGCCCTTCCTTCTCCTGCCTTGTCTCCAAGTTGTTTTGCGATGTCCAGATCCAATTTAAGATGCTCGAGAGCCTTGCCATACTTCCCGATAGACTGATAGTAGTTGCCAAGGTTGCCATAAGCCCTTCCTTCTCCTGCCTTGTCTCCAAGTTGTTTTGCGATGTCCAGGTCCATTTTATGATGCTCGACAGCCTTCTCGTATTCCCCAAAAGACACATAGCAGTTGCCAAGGTTACCATAAGCCTTTCCTTCTCCTGCCTTGTCTCCAAGTTGTTTTGCGATCTCCAGGAGCATTTCATAATGCTTGACAGCCTTGCCGTATTCCCCAGTACGTTGATAGCAGTTGCCAAGGTTGCCATAAGCCCTTCCTTCTGCTGCCTTGTCTCTCAGTTGTTTTGCTATGTGCAGGTGAATTTTATGATGTTCGAGAGCCTTGCCGTATTCCCCGATACACCGATAGCAGTTGCCAAGGTTTCCATAAGTCCATCCTTCTCTTGCCTTGTCTCTCAGTTGTTTTGCTATGTGCAGGTGCATTTTATGATGCTCGAGAGCCTTGCCGTATTCCCCGATAGACTGATAGTAGTTGCCAAGGTTACCATAAGCCCCTCCTTCTCCTGCCTTGTCTCCAAGTTGTTTTGCGATGCCCAGGTGCATTTTATGATGCTCGAGAGCCTTGCCGTATTCCCCGATAGACTGATAGTAGTTGCCAAGGTTACCATAAGCCCCTCCTTCTCCTGCCTTGTCTCCAAGTTGTTTTGCGATGCCCAGGTACATTTTATGATGCTCGAGAGCCCTGCCGTATTCCCCGATAGACTGATAGCAGATGCCAAGGTTGGCATAAGCCTTTCCTTCTGTTGCCTTGTCTCCAAGTTGTTTTGCAATGTACAGGACAAATTCATTAATCTCTATGTCCTTGTCCATTTTTTGCCTTTTTAAAGTCTTTTATTCGTATATTGCGTACGCAAATTTCATGATGCGTAAAAGGAACAAACACCTGAAAATGTACAGGAAAGTGAAATTTCCTGTTGGTAGAAACTTCGGAGAAATTGGCTTGTTTTATTGTGTAACGCGCACACACAACAATTTGCTGTTGAAAGAAACGCGCGCATACAACGTTTTCATACGTACTAATTGATCGAACTGTCTGATGGCTTTAAAGGATTCTTTAAGAAAGCTACGAGTGATGTACTTAGTGGCAAAGAGGAGTAAACACTCGGTAAAAAGAAAATATATCTTATACGAGGAAATTCATGTTATTTATAAAATAACTGTAATACTACGCGCGGTACCCCTAGTGTTTTATGCCTTCAGTATTCAATCCCAAATATCAACCTTTATTATGCAATTACCTCCTATTAAAAAAAGAAAACCCTGCCGGTATATACTAAAATTAGCTGCTTATCGTGCTTTCTGTAATATAACGATGGGCATGACTGTTTCACTGACATTTTAGAATCGGACGTGATTCAAGTAGATATTTTTGTATGATTACATTACTTTATTACACTGAGTCCCAAAGTTCAATTCAATGGTCCTTTTTCCCATCTGTCTGATTGTGCTGCGAGAGGATTCACAAAGTTACTGGATGAAAGATACTGATTGTGTTCCAAGATATTGGAAAAAGCGGACAAAATCATAAAGATGTCTGTTATTGTGGGATGTAATACCTACGAAGTTCCTCTTAATGCTTCTGGTTGAATTTCCTTGATGTTGAGATATCGAGAAATTTGGTGGTAAGTTGTTTAACCCTTTCACTCCCAAGAGTGATCAACTTTAATTTTCTCCCTCTGTCTCTCACCAGAGATAAATCATACAGTGGGGAGAATTTGCCACCTGATAATTTGATCAGGTGAAAGTTGATTAAGCCGTCAATTCTCACTACACCACTAATATATTTTCTTCTTTAAAGGTTGGGAGAATCTGTACTTTAAGCTTGGGAACTGTGAGAGGATTAACCGCACGGACGTCGGACTGCAGTTGTAATACATAATCAACTAGACTGGCCTTGCCAGTGAGCTCGCGGCGTGAGTTGGGTCGAGACCAGAATATAAAATGGAAAGTAGGGGACAAGAGCGGAACTCCCAAGAGAGACTTCCAATTTCTCACCATAAAAATATCATACAGTATAGAGAACTTGGCTTTTGACACCTTGCTCTTTTGACACCTTGATTAAACTAAAAAGTATTATTACAACACTCATACACTTGCTTCTTAAAGGCTGAGCGACCCTGCATCTTGAGAATGCGTGACATATCTTTTTATGCACAATCGATTATGACAGTTTGACCTTGACTCATATTTCTAATCAGAGGCCACGATTAATCCAGCCTTCGCTTCACTACTTATGTGTTTTCTTTTGTTAACTCAATACGTTTCTTCTATCAGGCTTTCGAGTATTCGTGCTCTGTAACAAATATAAAATTGAACGCGAGGAATGTCACACGAGAGATGTTTACAATATTATTGCGCTTTTGTTCACAGTGTGTTCAGTCCATTTGTGACTGCAAACTCAATCCTCAGAATTATTTCGGTGTATTTTTCATTTCTGGTATTCAATGACCATTGCGAAACAAAGGCTACATGATCGAATGAAAGAAACACTTCAACAGGCAATGTACGATACGCAGAAGAATTTTATGAGGCAACAGATGTCATGTACAGAGTAAAGCATAAAGCGTCATTGTTTTACGGCTAAAGCTCACCGTAGCTTTGGTTTCTGCTTTCGCCCTGTTATCTTCCCAAAAGCATTTCGTGTCGCCACAGAAAGTTTCGTCGGGACTAAATATTTATCGGCGACAGCGGTACCATCAAATATTTGTTTACGGCTATTCTCGAAGCTTCCGCGGTGAACGCGAGCCAAAATCGTTCCCGAAAATCCAGTTTATCCGTGCCTATTCCACAGAGCCAAATGGTGTTGAGTTTGGATGGGATGCAGTTAACTTTTACACACAAGTAACGAGCAATTCACTGGCCACATCTCGAGTTGTTTAGCGAAGTCAATTACGTCATCGCCCAGCACGTGATAATATGAACCAATCACCGTGTGCTGATTCTCGACCCACAAAAAGGAAAAATAAATAAATAAAAATGCCCAATCTTAAGCTCGCTTGGGCCCCAGGCCCCCGCGAGCAATTAAGACGGAGAAATAGTCATAGTCCACTCGAGACTGACAATGTATTACAGAACGATCCTGCTGTTGTTATTTTCTGTTAGATTGTCACTTTCCTCTCAACACTGACTCCATGTACTGCAGGTTCTTTTGTACACTAGTTTTCAATCACGATTACTTATTTCTATCAATCCCACTGTCACTGTATTATCCGTACATAGAGTCAAACTTACCGAGTACAAGTGTGGTGTCTGTTTGATGGCAAAACTCGTTCAAGCGTATATTCACCAACCTGTTCAAAAAAATGTTGGATGAAATACCTTTTAGGACTCAAATGTGGGGTGGTCTTTGATATTCATTCAGAAGCTACCGTACACAGTGGTTACTGACACTTATAAGTTACATGCATGTTCCTCATCTCCCCCTTCCCCTTTGCCCCAACAACAGCCACAGGCAGTACACTGCACTGTAAAGCATGAAAATTTTCACTGAAGCCACGAGTAACAATATTGGGCTCAATAAAACATGAATGAGATCATCTTGGAGTCAAACAATGACTTACAAACTTCTAAACACTCTTGGTTTGGGAATGGTTTTAGACGTGGGGAACTTGAATCTTACAGCTGAGTTGATCAGGATCTAGGGTGGCCTTGTTTCACACGGATTTTGATACTCAGAAAGCGACGACTGCCAAAATTTCATTAAGAAATAAGAGCACCTTTTGCGAAAGTACAACATTAAATTGGTGCCGTTTCGTGCCCTGGAAAGCAACCTAAATGCATTTCGAGAACCGCGTCCTACACAGGAGATATACGAAAGGTTGACAATATCGACTCCGAAATCCCAGAAAAAGGGCCATGACATATTGAAAGTGGTCTTAAATGTATCGCAAATGGTTGTCTATGTGGAATTTTATGATCCGGAGAGGTTGAAATATGACACGGTTTACAACAGTTTACACGGTTTACACTATGAACTAAAATAGAATCTGTCTAATCCTCTTTGTCTCTGTGGTGTAAACCGTTGTATCGGTGTAAACCGTTGGAAATCCTAAATAAGTGCAACATAAGCTATAGTTTTATATCGTATTCGGATAACATATCACTCTTTATGCCATTCCAAGTGGTTTTGTAACAATTTCTCCAATTTTTAGTGAAATTTACCTGACGCGAGAGCGTGCGTTATTCTGCCAATTAGAACTAATTAACGTAATCATCTGATTCAGGTGCGTTACATGTCATTTTATCAAGCTTTTGGAGTTGAGCGACACTTAAAAACTTTCACCGACGACAAAGCAGTTCTATAGCCGACTTTTCTCTTCACTCAGTCGCTCTATTTGGGGCACGATTCGCACTTAGTAATGTATTGCTCGTTGTATGTGCGCTTGTCATGATATATTATTTGTCTATTTTCGAGTGATTTTCACCCGTGCTGATCTCGAACAGGTTGCATTGCCCACTGTTGAATCACGCAATTCGATGTAAATACGGGACCCTTGTATAGGATCATAAAAAACACACAAACTCTTATGATCTAAAGCAATCTTCTCTTGAAACGTGATCTGACTCGACGCGCACTTATTCAATTACTGTAAGCGGATGCTTCATTCAACTGTCAGTTTCTAACTCGAGGTAATATAAGCTTACATATTTCAGCCAAAATAAAGCACTCGGTGTTCCTCAAACTCCACTGCGTTTTCAAACTTTTCTGGAAAACCATTACGTGTAGAATTAGAAAACTGCATTCAGACAATCCCGGACAAAATGTGTTGACACATGCTTTAAATATCGTACTTTTGTCAAAACTACCATGCTGTGAGTCATCCAGTTCCAAAGAAAACTGCGTTAATCACACCCCCCCCCCCCCCCCCCCTCCCTCCCCGTATCAATGTTGTAGCTTGAATTTGGAAGAGTTCCGGTAAGACTTGACGGAAAACCGTTGTTAAATAATTAATTTATTAATAATGTGTCAACACTTTTGTCCGAGATCGTAGCTCGAGTCAAGTTATTGCTGTTTTCATACCTGTACCTTTTTGGTAGATTCTCTTGAGGGCAGCAATTTCACTGTTTGTGTTTATTAAAATGCTCGTAACAAAATATATTGTATTTACAAATATGGAAATCAGTTCACAGAGGTTCAAATAAAATTGTAAAACTCAAACGATAAATACCATTTTAAATTATTGCGCGTTTTTTTGACATTTGTCGTCCGGTACACGTTTTAAGCCTTTTCATATCGCCAGAATCGCTGCGACCGCTTAGAGATTTCCATATGATCGTCTCGATCATTCCGAGGTGGTTTTCAGTTTCCATTTACAAACATTCACTATCGCCCAGATCGTCTGAAATAATAACCGGGGCGATCCTGCGACGGCAAGCGCCGTGACTGTGTTTCCATATACACTGCAATCGCTTGACGATCGCCCTGATCGTCCCACGATAGTTTTGCGGACGATCGAAGAAATCAAAGCGAAAGCACGCTTTTGTTATAGTGATACAAACACAGCTAAGGCTCGATGTCTCCGCCGGAGGCTTCCAAGGAACAAATGTGTACACAGTGGAGCGAAAACATGACGCTTACCTTCTCTAACTATCCTTTCGTTGGGCTGAAGTAGAGAATATACCCGTCCAATCAAACTGGAAATATACACACTGTCACCGCGAACTTTTCGTTGTGCTTTCTCTCTCTTCCGGGTACCGAGCTACTAACTTGGAAACCAGGCCTACCTCGTTTTCACGAGCCCCCGTCCCCTCCCCTGACATGTCAAAGAATGGCATGTTTTGGGTGTAAAACAGCTTTCATTGCAGCAGAAAACAAATTCTAAGATTTCTTTTAAACTATGAAAATGCAGTTGTGTTTATTTGTTACCTTTACGCTTCCTGTTATGGTGGCGACAGAAAAGAGCATGTTCTTGTCAAGTAGGCAATGAACACCCGAAAAATAAATGTCCCGCCACAATTAAACTCCTCTCTTGAATAAACGTCTGCTCCAAGGTGCTGAGTTTGTCTATTACCGAGACAACCCACAAGGAAGTGATTGAAACACTCTAATAACGGCTTGGCTAAAACCGGTACTTACGACACAATCCGACTGGAATTTTGACTGCGGCACTTTATGTTCAATTCACAAAGCAAGGCTTTGCGTCCCCAGCGTTTTCTGGTGCACCAAGGAAAAAAAGTCTCGTGTTGTTAAAGCTAGTTTGTATTTTGGTCATATGATCTCACTCGCAAGGCAAACCTTACGAAAGTGAGCAAGTGGACATCTGGGGCATGGTTTGTCTGTGTCTGTGAGGCTATTTGAGCCGAATTTATCCCGCTGATCCCCTCATTTTTCTTGCATGTGGTTTTAGTCCCTTTTTTTGGTTATCCTCATATCTCTATATGTATTTATTTATGTTTGTTTTTTTTTATGGGGGGGGGGGGGGGTATTATTTGCTGAGCTCAAAGTACTGTTTGGCTACGTAAGGACCAATTTAAGGTCCAACACAATTTTAGAAGCAAATGCGCGATTATAAAAATGAATAATAAAATCTAATATCTAAATTGACTCTACCTAAACTTTGGTTATGATGTCAAAATCATTACAGAACAAAGAGCGGAACGGAGACAAATGAACAATATAAGGGTACGTAAACCCGCTCGTGCTCCCTTGTAAATTCGCAGTGGTGAGCAAGAAACCTCAAATAATTCCTCATAGAACTGTTTTGTTCTAAGTGTAGGCCCATTTGCACCAGACTAGATCATTGTATCTAAATTTCTCTTTGAGCTCCAGAGCTACAGCTTCTTCAAAATATGGAAGCGACAACATAATTATCAGCGAAAAAGTGCCCTTTGCATTTTTAAAATTTTCGTTATTTTCGTTAACTGAAATTTCACAAGTGCAAACGCACTACTGTGCCTTAAATGCAAATTCACCCGATGTCATTAACCGTTAAATGGTAAATGACTCCACTACCCATTAGTTTGGGAAATGAAATTCTAGCCATAATAATAGACCAAAAATAATCAACAGGCAAACGTTCTCCATTGATTTACCGTGTAGCATGGAATTTTCGTGGGACCTTTTAAATTTTTTAAAAATTTTGCGGGTTGCCGAACTTTTGCTCATTACAGCTTCGAACAAATTTTCGCGGATTTTGGGCAAGTTTATGTCCGGTATTTCACGTGTGCGAAAATAGCGAAATTTAGATGCCGCTAAAATGTCATGCCACACGGTATATCACAACACAACTATTTATGTAAATGAAACAGGAAACTCGATCTACTAGCTTATGGTCTCCAGCAGCATAGTCAAGAAGAAGGACGTGTTTACATGGAGACAGAGGGAAGGTTGACTCTTAACACATTAATTCCTGAGTGATCAACTTCAATTTTCTCCTTCAGCATTTTACCAGAGATATATGATACAGTATGGAGAATGTGCCACTTGATAGTTTGCTCAAGTAAAAGCTGATCAATCTTTCATTTCTCACTACATTACTCATGCATTTTCTTTTTGAATGGTTGGGAGAACTTTGTATTCATGAGCTCAGCAGTGAAACGGCTAAAATATACTCTACTTTTTGGGTAAAAATTAACCTGAGAAAGTGGACCATTCTTGAACGAACGCGATAAAAATTACTGAAAATAGAAATAGAAGAAATAGTCTAATGGCGTTTCCGTCTGACATGATCTGAGTAAATATTATTCTTAGAAATTCAACCGGAACCTAACTTCGTTAATCTTCACATGTAAAACTCAAATGCAAATAATTATACCGTTTTTCCTGATTTTTCAGGCTGAACTAAAATGGAAACACCTCCGCATGCACACTCTTTGAGTTTTGGAGGAAGTTAAAGATTGCAACAACTAACAATATTGTAAAAATTCATTTGAATTTGCAAGAGAAATCTGGATCCCATTAGTTTGTCCAGTCTTCAACCCCAAACAAGATTCCTATTTCTTCTCCAGAAACATTGTCGGAGGCTCAGTCTGCTATATACAGTAGCGCAATACCAAACATAGATCGAAATAGACTGCTAAATACATAATTATTTACCTAAAATAATCCGCTATAGAAGTTAGTAGTGCACCATCTGGCTTTGAAAAACGCTCTTGCATGTTTCTTCTCGTAGACTCTCGCTGTTATCATGTTGAGGTTGGTTCTCCCATGTCTTCGCTGCTGACCTGTCGTGGGGTACTTTCGTGAGACGTAAATCAACAATATATTTTTTGTGAAATGAGAAATGAGCAATGTATATTTTAGGCAGCAACACTAATCTTGCCCTGTGACCCTGATTGCTGGATGTTTCACTCGTTCATTCAGGCTAACAAAGCAAGTCGTCTGAGTAGCCCGAAGCCTTTGCTCGTTTTAACACTTTACGTCGTTTCCTCTTTTCTTTGGGTTTGATATTTGAAATGATCGCCTGATGTGTTTGCTCGTTTCAGCATTCCAAGCCATCCGAAGCGTTTGTTCCGGCGCGGGGCGAACGGATTTAACTTGGGGGTCAATCGGCTCAGTTTGGGGGTAAAGCGACTTTGATTTGAGGACGAAACGATATTGATTTAGGGTGAAACGACTAAGGGTAACCTTTGCGTTGAATAAACTATTCAAAAGTAGATATATAAGATTTCCGAGACACTCAGGAGACACTTAGGAAAAGAACTATTTGATAGTGTTTAAGGACCTATGCTACGCACATTAACCAAATCCATCCCTTCTATATCATTGCTCTATAACTATTTCTATCAAGTATCTAATCCAAATTATACCAGTGACTGTAACTGAAACTTGACACAATTAGGGCCACATGCACAAAACCGCGTTATTATAAAGTGCTGTTAGAAAGTTGTATATTAGAAGAGCGCTCAGAGTACATACCTTTTCCTTGGGGAAAGGAGTCACATCATCACCTATCAGAACAAATGGTGCCCAGTTGTACGGATGCCAGTAGGACTCATGGCCTCGCATGGTTTTTATGGTGTTGCTTAAGGCCACATTCACCCGTTTTCCAGCAACAAGATGGTCGTACAACTGTGCCATGAAATACGCTGTGGGTCCATCATTGACCGCCCAGAGCGTAACGAGAACAGCTCGTGCACCGGCTCCAAGGAACGCACGAGCGATGCCGATAACGCCTTCAGCTTTAACTTCACCTCGGCCACTGTGACAGCAACTCAGCACAACAAGCTTTGCTCTTAAGCGTTTGTGTTCAAGCTCCGAAATGGTCAGCATGACGTCTTCCTTCCTGATATTCCCCTTCGGAATGGATGGGTTTGGAGCAAGCAAGATCTCCCCTCTTTCCATGTCGCCATGTGCAGCGATATGAATCAAATTGGACCTCTCAATGCCTTGAAGAAAAGTATCTTTCGTAGCTTTTCCTCCAATAAGCGGCTCGACGTTAAGCATCTCACCAATCCATAGGGCCTCTCTATTTGCGCCAGGTAGTCTTGGTACTTTTATTGTGCGGTTTCCGTTCTTCAGCTCTGGGACATCTGGGTCTCCTACAACCAGGGGAATTGTGGTTTCATCTTCCAGTTCTTGGGGGCGGGCTGAAATCATCTTGGCTATTGTTAGTGATGGCATTAAACTGATTTGCAAGGTTTCTGCAACGTAGTGCCCATCTTCATCCACTAAAGCAGCAAATGGAACAAGGGGGAGAGGCCCATCGGGTACAATAACAACTCTAGAACCCTCCACACACTGTCGCACAGGACCCAGAATGGCCTCGTACAACTGTTTAAGCCGGCTGCGCTCTGCATCAGGTAGCCTTCCTGCGTTCAGGGTTAAAAACATCATTTCGGTTTGTAGTGGCGAGTCACGAAAATGCCCAGCCCCATTACAAACCAGCTCCGGTTCAGAATGAGTGACACTTAAGGAAGTCGGCTTGCGAGCCAGTACAGGGTCACGCTTGTTCTGGATCGGCTCTGATAATTCTTCTTGGTAAAGACACGACAGCGACCTGTCTTCACACGTTTCAATACAACCTGACGTGAGCAGTTCCCTGACATTCCTAATGCTCGTCTCCAAATACGAAAGAAAAAGGTTTTTCACATCAGATTCCTTTGCTTGTGCTAAACCTGGCAAAGTGGTTTCCTTGAACGTAACATCTCCACTTGGCGGTATGACCCAGACACACAGTTTTGCTTCACTTGACGCGTAAAACAGTACCGTGGTGTTCAACGCCCTCCCTATTTCACGGATCTCACTGAAGTTCGAAGCCATCGATGAACTAAGATAAGCAAAATGGAAAGGGTAACTCTTGCACATGAAGTATGTTAAAGCTCTTGCACGCCCCCTTTCAGCAATGACAAGAGCTTTATCCGTTTTTCCCTGACCGAGGAGACATCGTATTAACAATTTATGTGTCGTCACAAAGGTCTCACGAAAGGATATTTTGAACTTATCCTCCTCTGGTGCATGAACAAAGAGTTCCTCGAAACATTCAAGACTTTTTTCCAAACAGTCTTCTGCATTTTTGTGCTCCGAGATAGACTGATAGCAGTAGCCCATGTTGTGAAGAATCATTCCTTCTTCTGTCTTGTCTCCAAGTCGTTTTGCGTTATCCAGGCCCAGGTTATGATGCTCGAGAGCCTTGCCGTATTCCCCGATAAACCCATAGCAGTTGCCAAGGTTGGCATAAGCCCTTCCTTCTCCTGCCTTGTCTCCAAGTTGTTTTGCGATGTCCAGGTGCATTCTACAATGCTCGAGAGCCTTGCCGTATTCCCCGATAGACTGATAGCAGTTGCCAAGGTTGCCATAAGCTATTCCTTCTCCTGCCTTGTCTCCAAGTTGTTTTGTGATGTCCAGGCTCGTTTTATGATGCTCGAGAGCCTCGCCGTATTCCCCAGTAGACGCATAGCAGTTGCCAAGGTTACCATAGGCCCTTCCTTCTCCTGCCTTGTCTCCAAGTTGTTTTGCGATGTCCAGGCGCAATTTATGATGCTCGAGAGCCTTGCCGTATTCCCCGATAAATTCATAGCATTTGCCAAGGTTACTATAAGCTCTTCCTTCTCCTGCCTTGTCTCCAAGTTGTTTTGCAATGTTCAGGTGCATTTTATGATGCTCGAGAGCCTTGCCGTATTCCCCCATAGACCCATAGCAGATTCCAAGGCTGCCATAAGCCCTTCCTTCCCCTGCCTTGTCTCTCAGTTGTTTTGCGATGTCCAGGTGCATTTTAAGATGCTCGAGAGCTTTGCCGTATTCCCCGATAGAAATAAAGCAGTTGCCAAGTTTGCCATAAGCCCCTCCTTCTCCTGCCTTGTCTCCAAGTTCTTTTGCGATGTCCAGGCGTATTTTATTATGCTCGAGCGCCTTGCCGTATTCCCCGATAGACAGATAGCAGATGCCAAGGTTGCCATAAGTCATTCCTTCTCCTGCCTTGTCTCCAAGTTGTTTTGCAATGTTCAAGTGCATTTTATGATGCTCGAGAGCCTTACCGTATTTCCCTATAGACCCATAGCAGATTCCAAGGTTAGCATAAGCCATTCCTTCTCCTGCCTTGTCTCCAAGTTGTTTTGCAATGTACAGGACCATTTTGTGAATCTCTATGTCCTTCTCCATTCTTGGTCTATTTTTAAGTCTTTTATTCGTATATTGCGTACACAAATTTCATGATGCGTAGGAGGAGCAAACACCTGAAAATGAATAGGAAAAAGAAATTTCCTGTTGGAAGAAACTTCGGAGAAATTGATATGTTTTATTGTGCAACGCGCGCACACAACAATTTCCTGTTGGAAAAACCGCGCACATACAACGTTTTCATACGTATTAATTGATCAAATGAACTGTCTAATGGTTTTAAAGGATTCTGATGTATTTGGCAATGAGGAGTAAACACTCGCGGTAAAGAGAAAAGATATCTTATATGAGGTATAATGTTATTTATAGAATAAGTATGATACTACGCGCGGTACCCCTAGTATTTTATGCCTTCAGTATTCAATCCCAGATATAAAACCCTTACTATGCAATTACTGTACCTCCTATTCGAAAAAGTTTTGAAAACCCTGCCGGTATATACTCAAGTTAGCTGCTTATCGTGCTTTCTGTAATATAACAATAGGCACTGTTTCACAGACAATTTAGAATCGGACGTTTTTCAAGTAGGTATTTATGTATGATTACATCACGTTACTACAAGTCCCACAGTTCAATTCAATTTTCCTTTATTCAATCTGTCTGATTGAAATGTCTGATTCACAAGTCACTAGGTGACAGATGTGTTATTGCGTTTCATGAAAAAGCGGACAAAATCATAAAGTTGTATCTGTTATTGTAGAATGTAATACCTACGAAGTTCCTCTTAATGCTTCTGGCTGAATTTCCTTGATGTTGAGATATCGAGAAAATTGGTGGTATGTTGTTTAACCCTTTCACTCCCAAGAGTGATCAACTTTAATTTTCTCCTTCAGTTTCTCACCAGAGATAATATCATACAGTATGGAGAAATTGCCACCTGATAATTTGCTCAGGTGAAAGTTGATTTAGCTGTCAATTCTCACTACACCACTAATACGTTTTCTTATTAAAAGGTTGGGAGAATCTGTACTTTAAGCTTGGGAACTGTGAGAGGGTTAACCGTGGAGACGTATGGACTGCAGTTGTAATACATAATCAAAAAAGACAGAAAAAAAGAATATCCTGTTCTTATTTATGTCTTTATGGCACGGGAAACCAAGCTCGATGTAGCGTCTGAATCAAGAAGGGAAATTCTCTTGAAGGTGATTTTTACTGAAACCTTCTGCCGGGATGTTTTTGCAATGTTGGGAGAAGCGAGTATCCTCAAAGAAGCCGCTCATATTCTATGGTTACTTTTTCTCAGTTTTGGAAGAATGAATTGTAAGGTGGCCCACAAGTGTCACGGCAAAAATATGAGTCCCACGGCATAATCATCAATTCTACGGCACAACCAAGAAAAGAAGCTGCGGCGGAAGTAAAAGTCCACGGCGGAAGTTAAAGTACTTTCATGGCGGAAGTTGTCTGAGATTTGAATAAGCTGAGGAAAGGGGGGTTGATAGGCCTACACGACTCCAAACGTAAATACTTTGTGTATACATTAGTTTTTCGAGCCTTTATAGGTTTGCTCTGACAAGCATGTCCTTTAGAGATATTCCTCTCTTAAACGATATAATCGGAGGTTCTGTAAATACCTTGTTCAGCAAGGGTTGGTTTTGTATTAAATGCCAGTGCTTCAATAGAATTTCTTTGAGGTTGTGGACTGACGGCTGGTATTGCGTAACGAACGGCAAGATTTTTTTGTTTGCTCTAAATTTAGGTTTAAGGACCGACCGCCTTTTACATCCGAGATAATTTTCTCGATTAGATGCTTTGGATAACCTCTTGATTTTAGGCGTGATTTGAAGTTTGTGACATTGTCTTTAAATGTTGATTTTGAAGAATTTGTCCGCAGGAGTCGAAGGGTTCCCCCTTTGATAAATCCTTTTGTGACTTTGTAGGTTGTGCCGTGACTTTTTTGCACCGGTTTTGTACCGTGTATTTGTCGGTTGTGCCGTGACTTTCTCTGTTGTGCCGTAGAATTGGTGGTTATGCCGTGGGACTCATACTTTGTCCGTGACATTTGTGGGCCACCGTAGAATTCGGCATCTCTTGAATGAACGAATCAGCCTCACAGCAAGTCTTACATTTTGTTCATGGGTTCTTCTATACACTCACGTGTTATATTACAGATCCTGCAGTTGTTTATTACTGTCATTTTCCTCCAGACACTGCTCTGTATACTAAAGGTTCTCTTGTACACTCTAGTTTTCTATCATTACTACTTTTTTTTTTATCAGTCCTACTTTCTGCCGGATGCTGGACATCCAGTGACTTAGTACTACACTATATTAACCGTACATAGAGTCAAACTTACCGAGTACAAGTGTGGTGTCTGTTTGATGAGAAAACTCGTTCAAGCATATATTCAAACAAATGTTGGATGAAATACTTTTTAGGACTCAAGTGTGGGATGGTCATGATATTCATTCATAAGCTAGTGTACAGTGGTTACTGACAGTCACTTAGTTGTGTGTGCCTGATCAATTTGTTACTCCAACAACCCCCCTCTCACATTCTTCAATTTTTCTTGGTTTTAGAAGAATGAATTCAGCATCTCTTGAGTGAATTAGCCTTACAACAAATCTTACAATATTTATTTTTTGCATGTTTTATAATCCACTCAAGACCAACATTTTATTACAGAATGATCCTGCAGTTGTCATTGTATGTTAGATAGTCACTTTCCTCCCAACACTGACTCCGTGTACTGCAGGTTCTCTTGAGCACTTTAGTTTTCTATCATTACTACTTATTTCTATCAATCCTGTACGGTACATCCAGTGACTTAGTACTACACTATATTAACCGTACATAAAGTCAAACTTACCAATTGCAAGTGTGGTATCTGATGGCAAAACTCATTCAAGTGTATATTCACCAACCTGTTCACAAAAATGTTGGATGAATTACTTTTTAGGACTCAAGTGTGGGATGGTCATGATATTCATTCATAAGCTAGTGTACACAGTGGTTTCTGACTCTTCCCCTTTGCCCCACCAACAGCCAAAGGCAGTACACACTACACTGTAAAGCATGAAAATTGTCACTAAAGTCAGGAGTAACAATATTGGGCTTATTCAAACATGAATGAGATCATCAGGGAGTCAAACTTTCTCTATATGCTGTAAAAAAAATGTCTTATTTAGATTTTGACCAAAAATCTACAAGTTATTGGCCAAAACCCATGGAAAGCATGAGAGAAATATTTTAGGTAAACATGGGTTTTTAGAATGATGTATTTGAGCTTTGAACAACCAGTCCCTAATGATCAACACCCAAACACATGTAAACCCCTGGTCGATACCCTCCTGGCTCACTTGTAAGTAAACAGAATGGCATTTCCAAAAGAGCTGACTTGCTTATACTTGCTCAAAATCGAACCCCCTTCAATAAAATCTGGCTACAGACTGCAGACCGGGTATAAAAAGTGAACTACAGACTGGGTATGAAATGCAGTCTACAGACTGCAGATTGGATGATTGACCTATTGGCCATGAGCAATCTCGAGTAACTTCTTGAAACTAAACCCAATTCTATCATGAAGACTTTAGCAGCATTCTCGGCAAATCAAGATCAGTGAAATTCTTGATTGTGATGTTATCACACAAGCAAGATTACTGGTTTCTTCTTCAAAGTAAGTGACCAATCATGAAAACATGTGCAGGAAGGGAAGGGGGAGGGGGAGGGGGAGGGGGGGGGGGGAACTGATTCAAAAACAGGGGGGTGTCCAAAAAAAAATGGGGAAGGATTAGGGGGTATCTGAAAAAATAATCTCTTCCCAAGGGGGATACTGGAATAGAAGAATGTTCAACAGACAACAAGACAACATTCAGCCAATTACTTGATGTTTGTGTCTCCTATACTTGCACAGCTGGTCTGTCACGACATTGTTATCAGCGGTGTAGTTAGCCTTGAAGTCATTAAGCCCAGGAATTTCTGTAAACTTTTTTTCCAATCAGCAGAAAGTCCGTATTTCTCCTATCATTTTCAGTTTAGTATGGGACTATCTGGAACTTTAAACTTCTCTATCTTTGCTTTCAGTAGGGCTAGCAATTTGAAATTTTGCACACGTTTTTGCTATGTGGTTTACAGGTCCGAATGGAAAAAAATGCAAAATGATGATGTCACACCTTGGTACTCTATTTCTACTTTTGACATGGAAAGCAGATTGTTTTTCTGCTTGGTATGGACGTAAAGTTTACTGAGCCAAGTTATTGCTGTTTTTATTCCAGTGTGTGGACTACTAAGGACCATTTAAAATTACAAACTTTTCATGAGCTGTACTCAATGTAAATTTGTAGCTCAAACAATGGATTTTGATCACTTCAATTGAGTCGGCTCAATATGTTACACAATACTTCAATCTGATTTTACTTATCAAAATTTACAAAACTGGCAAACACAAAAACGCGAGACCGTGGGGACCCCCCATGGGGATTTTAAAAAATATATTAAAAGGAAGAAAAGAGGAAAGAAAATAACTTCCCGCTTTTCTCGACACAAGCAGAACTGTCAACGATATGAAAGGTTTACTCAGCAACAGTTACATTAACAAGTAGCCCACTTTGCGTCTTCATGTTGTGTTTGTAAGCATTAAGCAGAACAACAGCTTCAGTGTGGCGGCCTACTTATTAAATCGCGCGCCATTCTTTTCATTCACCTTGGTTTTTGACCGACCGAGGATCCGTTTCTTTTATTTATGCGGTGCTATAATGGCCTGTAAACATTACCCTTTTTTCTATACTCTTTTAAGGGCAGCAATTCATTGTTTGAGGATTAACTCCAAACAAAATAAATTGTATTTAGAAAATGTAAATCATTTCACGGTACAACTGCCTCTTACAGCAGAGGCCAGCAGAGGTTTAAATTGCAAAACTAAACGATAAAACACTAAGTGCTATTGGCAAATAATATTTAAATGATTGTGTATTTCTCTGACATTTGGCGTTCGGTACACGTTTTAGCTAGCGATGTTGAAGACAGCTAAATCCGAAAGTAGCGAGGTTTCTCTCCTCCGTCGGAGGCTCCCTTGGGATAAATGCGTACACACTAGAGCGAAACGTGATTCTTACCTTTTCTCTATCACTGAATTGCCTTGCTATCGACCATTTCTTTGTGCTCAACCCTTGAAGCTTTCGAGGTTTGACTACCGCGCGGGCGTTCGCTGAGGACTGAGCCCACACTATATACGATCAGCGTTTCAACGTATAAAAATAGCAGATAAACATAGAATAATATTGAAAGATTAGCATTTGGCGGGTTCACATTCGTGCGTTACAAACTGAAAACATTTATCTGTAAAGGCCATTTCACACTGGACGCGTCGCGACACGCTGTAACTGCATGCGACAACGCGACAAACTGATTAGATCCCGGTCATTCCTTCAATCCGATTCACACCGGACGCGGCGCGACATAGCGATTGTCGTGACATAGCGATTGTCGCGACATAGCGATTGTCTCCGCGTCCAATGTGAATTGGCCTTAAGTGAATGGGTCTTTAATACCGAGAGCGCGGTTTATATTTGTATGTTTACAAAATACATAGATATTACACGGCGGCTCGAAGATGCGAATTTATAAATACCGTTGTACTATAACTGTATATGCCGAAAATCTAATGCAACTTTCCGCTTTGTTCTGGTTTCATTCTCAACGGTTGGCCCAGGTTTCGTGTATTTTTTGCCGGAGTTGAAAAGACGTTCGATTAAATATCATACGAAACTATAAGCTTGGGGCTCTTGCTCTTTCTTTCTTCATCGGCAACTCATCCATTTCTTTACTTTTTCGGCTGAGTTACGGACAATATAGAACATGTGATTCAGGGTCTGGCCTAAATCCACGTTCAAGCAACTGGCGTGAAAATATTGTCCACATGCATCGCAACCCAGCCAGTCCTCTCCGTCGTCATCTTTGCATTCTTTGCAAATATCGGACTGAGTTCTCCTGTGAATAAAACATGTAGAGCTTAGCGACATAAACTTCTGAATACTGCCTCAAAATTCTCGTCCAAATAGCCGTGACTTAACGCAGACAGTATAAACCGTGGGCTCAGTCTTCAACGAACGCCCGCGCGGTGGTCAAATCGGTTTGAGAGAAACTCCGACCGTGTTATCGAAGCGTCCGCGCTCTTTGCCTTGGCAAAGGAATGTAAAAAAATACGGAGTCAAGCAAACGGAGTTATTGCACTCGGTGGCCATTGAGCCAACTGACCCGATGTGGTCGCAAAACAAAACAACCGAGGTGAACTCGGTGGCCATTGAGCCAACTGAGTCTTGTAAATTTTTGCTTACAAGCACCGCCCCCACCCCCTTGTCAAGCGCGCGGAACTGGACACGAGTCAATAGTATCTCGTCGAGTTTTCGACTGTTTCGGACCATTTTTTCGTTAGAATATCCAGTGTGGGCTCCCTGTGTTCTAAGACGCAGCACTTCACTTCTCCTTGAGAACTACTAGTACAATAATATGATGTAATTCGATTTAACTTGGGAAAATATTTTCAATGATAGTATAGCAATGATATAATTTCAATGATATTATACCATCAAAATTCGCCATGGTTTTATTACCTCCGCTCTTGCTACAGCGATTTTCCTGAGACTTGGTTAAAATATGTATTAAGTCAATATAAGCCTATTCCAAAAATTTTACAAAAATATAACAACAAAATTTTTCACTGGGTGCGATTTTGTTTAAAAACTGCTGTCCACTTAGGCTATAATATCACTGAAAATATTTTTCCCAAGTTAAATCGAATTATATTATATTATTGCTGAATAATAGTTGCAATGTTTCTCAAAGTTTCATAGCAATCGCCTAAAAGCCAAAAATGTTATGATCCAAAGTTTGTCATGGACGCTTGCGCCCGATGAAACTCCGGAGTCACCTTAAACGGCTTGGGTAGCAACGAGTACTTACGGCACAATCCGACTGTGGCTTTTCATGTTCAATTCACAAAGTTACGAGTAGGTTGCGAAAAAAGCAGTGAGCTATCAAGAACTACAGAAAAATGAACTGAAAATTTTGGATTTTCTGCCAACATTTAAGTTTCATGTTCATAGTAAGTCTTGAGGTTCTATGAGCGTCAGTGGAACTAGAAAATTTGCACTTAAATCCACAGTTTTGTGCAGACTCAAAAGCAAGGTGACCGCACGGCTGAAAAACGTATTTTTGCAGTGATTCATTTCTTAGGGATTTTTTGTTTGGCTGCAATTTCCCCGCCCCCGCAACTGGTAAGATGGACCCTCTACACTATGCTTTTCTAGTGAAATCTGTGCGGTTTGCTGTGCAAATTCCCCGCCTTTGTGACCGGTCACATTGGTTTGAATTGTCGTATGCCGCGCACGGCCCGGCCTCAAAACTTTCTGACACTACCAGACAAAAATACGTACATGGACCTGGTAAATGTCAAAGAACACGAACAACATATTGTCAGTCAGAGAACGTGTGCCCTTCTCAAGCCTTTCAAGAGGCGAGAAAATACTCTGGCGCTTTCTTAAAAAACAGTCGGTATTGATTTTGTAATATTGTAATGCGTCGAAGATTAAAGACAGAATATGTTTAGATAAAACGGGGCTTTTCCCTGACACAACGAAATATGTAATTAAATATGAATGTGAAAACAGGATTGTGATTTGTTAACTGTTTGAGATAAATCAAAACACTTGCCAAATATGGAACCAATTTCCCAGAAAGATGGTGCTCCTGTGGTTCCAATAAAATTAGGTAACACTCTATTTTTTAATGAAAAACTCCCCGATATCAGATATTTAAACGCGACGACAATGGTAATGCATCTATCAGTTTGAAGAGGGACGCAGCATGGATTTTCTACAAAGCTTCAAAATTCCCGATCTTACATCGGCATCTTTGTCAATCTTGGCCGGAACAACACTCACAATATTTTTCAGGAGAAATTTTCGGTTTAAAGAACTCAAGTCCGCCACGGCGGTTGGAATAATGTGGGCTCCGAGTGCAATTTGCCAAATCCCCACTTCAATTAAGGCTATCCAAGCAGGTCTCACATTTATTTGTGCATTCGGAGAAATTATCTCTTTTGGCCGAGAGGAGCAGATCAAGGCCTTGGTGCTCAGTTCTTGTGTGCTGCTTCCTTCAGTGGTGCCACGTCCTCATATTTTGTCCGCCCTCACCGTTTGCTGTGCTACCACCCAGTTCCTACGAGGGCCAACAGCACTGAAGAATTGGCTCCGTGAACTACGAATCATTTGCGGACCAGCTTACGTTCTCCTCGTCGTTGGTGCAGCTTGGGAAAACTCTGGGCGCCCGGATTCGAATCTTCTTCTGATCACAGCAGCTTCGTTGGCTTCGTTTGCCTCCATTTTCCTTCGCCCGGACAACGATGAAGTTCTAGAGCATGTGGGCTTACCTGTTCCTGCCAAATCAACACGCAAGCTAGTTCATGGGGCGTGCATGTTCCTGAGCTTTATTTGCGCCACAACCCATTCCTTGTGGTTCCAGAAGCTACCACTGATTTATTGGAGAGTCATTGCCTTTGGAACTCTCTCGAATGCTCTTCTCTATCTTGGTGTGGCCGACTTCCCTCGACAGTGTTGGGCAACTATTTCTGGCTTTATACCATAAGTGGTCAATTATGCAAACTTTGCGGATCAGTTATTTGGTTGCTACATCAGGAAGGTCTTGGTTAAAATAGCATTGCTGAACACATAGTCTACAAATAAGAATAATACCCAAGATATTTCGCACCTTTAAAATTCACTTGACAGCAGATTTTCATTTGGTTGTTTCTTTTTAGTTATAGCTTCACAAATATAATTCGCTACATTAGCTTTCGCACCTTTAAATTTCATTTGACAGCAGATTTTTCATTTGGTTGTTTCCTTTTAGTTATAGTTTCACAAATTAATTCTCTGCATTTAGCAGCAGATTTTTCATTTTGGTTGGAATGTTTCATTTTAGTTGTAGTTTCACAAATATAATTCGCTGCATTAGCTTTCGTTTGAGTAGACAGGTTTTGCTTTCAATGACAGTACCGTGTAATTCTTGACAAGAATTCAATAAGGAGCTTTACTCGACTAAGGATTTCCCAGCTGGACGTCTATGACGTATGAGTTTAGATAATAGAACTATTCTTTGACTTCCAGTAAGTCAACAAATTGTTGTTTGCAAGGTTGAGTCGGATTACAGTTTACTTATAAATCAAATTTATCAGCGTAAAAAATTTAACGCATATATATGCCAATATATTTTAAATACAATTTGTACAATTTTTTTTTATGTACGGCGGCTGATGTCTAAATTGGTGAGAGACTTTTTCAGTTTCATCAGATATATATATATATATATTTTACTTTCCTGTTGACTAAAAATTCACTATTATGCATTAAATGCATGTGGTGTGTAGCAAATTTAAATGTCTAAAATCATTTCTAATATTGTTGCGCAGCTTCTGTGCTTTTTAATCCACTGAAGAAAATTTGGATTTGAGAAATGCAAATTGAGAAACAAAAACTGCAAACAGCTGTAGTCAAACTACTTACAAATATATCAAGGTGTTAAAGATTTATAGTCATGTGTTCAAATTGTTCAAAAAACAATTATTTAATGGAAGTATGAATTCAGGAAACCTGCCAATTTATTTAGGGGATAATCGGATGGGAATTTACCTTGGACATTAATTTCACACTATTTGTATTACTGACTGACAAAATGATAGAAATTACTATGCTCTAATGTTTTCATAATATGATTTTAGTTGTTGTAGGGACCAACATTTTTTCCATTATACTTAATTACTACTAAGATAAGATTGTAACAACAGAAAAGATATACGAAAATCGATTGCATTCTGACTTTTATATGTGCGACGGTATGTTGTTGTGGGAGTGACCATGACCATTTTCGGCTTATCTCTTCACCAAGGCAACACCGAATCTCGTAAGTGCACAGAACAGCGTCTGATTTTCAAAATTGGTACCTTATCTCCCGCAGGAATCAACGAGCGGTTCTCTTTCTCGTAGCTCCTTAACCTTTGACCATGTTTTTCTGATTGGCTGCTTTTCTCAACAGCCAATCAAAAATTATTAAGTTTCCTCTGAGGTAAGTTTCTTTCTTAATCCCCTTTTAAACCCCGTTTACCCATAATCCTCTCATTCGCTCTGACGAAGGGCTAGCGCTCGAAACGTCAGCTATTGTCTCTTTTACGGCGTTCCATTACCCTCATCAACACCTAGTTGATACACCAGTTTGTATTACCGAGACAAATTGCAAGGAAGTGATTGAAACACTATAATAACGGCTTGGCTAGCAACGAGCACTTACGGCACAATCCGACCGTGGCACTTCATGTTCAATTCAAAGTTACGATTAAGGTAGGACACGTGACGGCGCCTTTTAGCAGTGCTTTGCGTCCTCAGCGTTTTCTGGTGGACCAAGAGAAAATTTCTCGTGTTGTTAAAGCTACACTCTATATTTGGTCATATGGTCTCACTCGTTAGGCGAACCTTACGAAAGTGAGCAAGTGGATATCTGGGGCATGGTTTGTCTGTGTCTCTAGCTCAACTGCGCGGGTGCTGAGGCTATTTGAGTCGGATTTATTCCGCTGGTCTCCTCATTTTTCTCGCATGTGGTTTTAGTCCATCATTTTGTCCATCTTTTGGGTTCCCCTCAGTGACGAGGAACACATAGAAACAAGGTTTGAAAGTTTCACCTTTAACCTTTAATCGCGACCGACCGAAATCTCCGATACAAATTTTTATAAAACGTAACGCAGCGGGTATCATACATCACAAGACTTTATTGTTTGTCATACTAGTTTACACATAAAACGTTAATTATCAGTCACATCTTCTTTCCTCTCTCAATACATCTCCTCGATTTACTTTGTACCAGCAGCTCTGTTAAAGCCGTCTAGTTTTTGCTTGCTTCAAGCCAGATACCAAGCTAATTGTACAAACAGGAATTCTTGCAGTTGACTGGATGGCCAATAGGAGTGTGAACAATTAAATAATGAGCACTTAGTTTATACTCTCAAATTTACTAATCTTTGATAAATTACTTGTTTTCTTGCCCGGATTATTAAAAGGACTGGGCTCTCTGCTTGTCCTTTCTACCGGCATTTAGCCGATTTGTCGCGCTCTCTCCTTACCTAAAATGCTATTCTAATAGCAAACAATTTTACACAATAAAAATAGTCCATCACGCCCAGTTATTGCTTGCTTCAAGTTAGATCCCTTGTGCAGCTGGAGCGTTATTCAACAGAAAATCCCCTAAATACTCAATATTGTTGCTCTGCGAGAGTAACGCAACACAACCCTTTACTGTCGCGCAATCTACTAACTCCTTGCTAACTTGGCTTGGGTTGGATTTTATTAGCAAGCTTTTCTCTTCTTCAGAGGCACGCATTCCTTCAGCGCGTCTTTCAGGGCTGTCTTGAGCCGTTACTTGCTGAGGCTGTGCAGTCCGTCGTTGACGTCATGGCTCTTGTCGGTGGACTAACTATAAATCCACGAAAGAAGGAGAAGCTCCGTGTCAGTCCTCGGGGAAGAAAACTTGTTCACAGGAATTCTACAATGGTGATAAGATGAAGAGACAACGATGAGTTGAAACAAAAGGAGAAGTAAAAAAAAAAAAACAAGTCGACAGGATAAATTGAAACTAAAGAAGCGGAGAGAAAAGAGAAGAAAATAAGGAAGAGAAAGGAGAGAAGAGAACTAAAGAAGGAATGTACTTACGACTCTTCCGACAAAACTTCTCAGCTCTCTGGACTCCGGGTGATCCACGTAGTTTCATAAACGAACTGCTGAGAAAAGCGAACTCCGTGTGAACTGCAGAAGTTTGCAAGGCCCGATGGGACTGCTGTGTTGACCGGATGTCAACAACACTGCACATAACTTCCTGCTGTTGGTCACGTGCACATGGTATCTGCTGTTCAAAATGGAATGGACTTCAGTGTGAAATATCTGACTCCGAAGGGGTTGGGGTGGGCAAGGTGAAGACTTATGACCGGTCAAAAGAGAATGTGACGTTATCGTGTCAGGCGGTTGTTTCCGACCGACTTCAGACGTGCATTACGACTAGCTAGAGTTGTACGTTAACTGGACAGTGTTACAGCAACACTTGATGTGTAGAGTTCTCAAGCACGTGGTCTGCGGCTGTGTGGTCTCCCTCTTGAGAAGGTTACAGTTCATCAAGCATAAAACTGTACTTGCGGGTATAACTCAATGCCATATTATAGCTTTCCCACTAGGCTTCGTTTAAATCTTAGAAAAGTCATACGCCCTGAGATAGGTCTGCTCTAGCTACGTTACGTGTACTGGACGTGTTCTCATAAGATAATTTTTCTTTTTTTTTTTTTTTGTCCTTTAAACAGACAATATTCTCACAAAGTGAAGCGAGGTTTATACCACACACCTGATAGGATCCTTTCGCAGAGATATTTGCACTGCTTCTCCCAAGAGTACTTCTCGTTATAGTTTTCACGCAGTACGTTTGCCTCTGTTAACCGCAAACTTCTCTCCTTCTCCTTCACAGCCAGGATACGTTTCTTCCACTCCTCTGGGTCATCAGAGTTAACTATGAATGCGCCACCATTAGTCACATCCCGCAGTGCATCGCCAAGCCCTGTGGTGGAGGACACAAGGACGGGGAGCCCTGCTGAGATGGCTTGCAGTGCGACGAGACCAAAATCTTCCGATCTGGAGGGCAGGAAGGGAAGGATCAGCAGATCTACCTCAGTGAGGAGCTCGCGACAACGTTCAATGTTTGGACAGTGGCTCCGCACTATCAGTTGCCTGGGGGTGATCCCTTGCTCGAAAAGGATCTCTTTCAATTTCTCAGGTTCGCTGTGAGGAGAACAGAGAGCAATGAGCCTGAACCTGCACCTGCCCTCAGGTAACAAGCCAACTGCTTTGGCTGGAATCTCACAGATCTTTTTTCTTGTTGATGTTTCATCCAAGGGTGGGTAAAATGCGAGTACAGAGAAAGTCCTCCCTTCAGTGGGCCCTTGTGAGCAAACTTGGAGCTCCTCGAATATGCCAGGAGTAAATTCAGAAACCTCTTTCCGAATATGTCGAAGTTTTCCTGCACAATCCTCAGCCACGATGCTCCCAAGGCCAACTGCTACATCTGAACTTTTACAAAGTTTAGTTTCTTCGTCAATATTTTCCTCGGAAGAACAAGAGATGTGAGTCCACGAGCACTTGCACCAGTTCTTCACGGTTCGTGCAGGTGGTCCAATAGCCTTGCCGTAACTAATCACCACATCAACACCACAAACATCATTTGGTAGGCAAGACAAATCTTTGTGAGGTGCTTGAACCAAGTCAACTCCATCTTTCCTGGCTTTATCCTCCTGATCGTTCGTAAGTTCGGCCACCAGAAAGGTGACCCGCAGCTTCTCGCTCTTTGCGAACTGTTTCGCAATTTCTGTGATGACTTGTGAAAGTCTACCATTCGCAGACCAGCCCCACGTTTGACCCAAAAACAGAATGTGGTTTCTATTCTTTGCTGTCCGATCGGAGGTGCTTGCTTGGCTTACAATTGCTTGACTTTGAGGTGCAACAGCTTCTGATGCCTGAACGATAAGATTATAAACAGTAACAATGAACGGAACAAGTTTGGTATATGGTACATTAATAAATAGCACACGGACATGTAGAATACCCGTAGACTTACTTGACTTGCACTTGGTTGACTTGAAGGCAAAGCAGCTTCACTGGTTTCAGATGCCTACACAGTAAGAATAAAAGGAAAGTAGAAAGAGGTTATTACACGGATTGTAATACGGAGGAGTATTTTTACGAGTCGTTTTTTTTTTTTCGAGCCTGCTTCAGGCGACTAAGTTTTAACCTTTATTTATACTCGAAAACGTGAAGTCGCGCAATAAAACTCGCTATATATTAACAGGATAATTTAACTCAACAATCCTAAAATTGGTAAACTCAAACAGACTCCAGTTATCGCCCTGTGCAGGGAAAACTAAATATCTCAAATTTATGACTTAGACTGAAAACGCCTTACATTTTTAAAAGAGTATTATGCGATAGTTTATAAAAGCACAGAATCAAAGTTTTGGGCAAAGATGAACAGATACGAATAAAATAATTTCTCATAAAATGCACTTTCCAACAAGGAAGTTAACTGTCACGTGAAAGTTTCTGTTCGGCATATTTTGACTAATATGGAACGGCAAGTTAGAAATCGAAAGTGAACTTCTACTCACGAAAAGGGGTTGGATTAAAAAGGATTAGAAAAATGTACACGGCTTCGCCTAAAACGGCTCCTTAACAGCCGGTGTAGAAAACAAAAACAAAAACAAAAACAAAAAAACAACAGATCGTTATATTTCATAAAGGACGGTACAGTACGTTTAAGAGGATAGTTAAGTTCGATAAGTTAAGCCCTGGCCAGAAGGTACTGCCAACTCAAGCCAACTTTGCGACTTGGCTCGAGTTGGCCATCGTTTGGCCACCGAGTTGGCATAAGTTGGCTCGGGTTGTCTTAAATTGGCTTAAATTTGATCGAGCTCAAACTTTCAGCCAACTCAAGCCAACTTTTTCATCGTTTGGCCATCCCAAGCCAACTCGAGCCAAGTCCGCGCCAGCTGTCGTTTGACCGGAAACGACAGCGATTCGTCATTATTGCAATTGAATGATTTTCTCGACTTGGCTTGGGTTGGTTTGAGTTGGGAGACCGTTTGGCCACCCGCATGCAAGTTCTGATTTTGCAAAGTTGCATGAGTTGGCAGTACCGTTTGGCTAGGGCTTTAAGACTTTTAAGTAACAGCAGCGTTATCAGCGTGGGTTAAAGACAGTAAAGGCCCTTCAAAAGTGTACAGATGCCTGACCAGTAATACAACTTACACAAACTTTGCTTTCCAAAGTTTCAAGCCACGGAATGAAACGTTCTCTGGGTATGTGTTCAATCATCAAGGAGTCAGAATTATCACAAACCAGGGGCTGTGTGACATCAACGATCTCATCCTCAGTCAGGTAATGAAGACACTGATCCAGTTTACGGTCAGCATTCTGATGCAACTCGTGACCTCCTTGTTTGGAACACTTGGGACACTCAAAGCAGAATGTGTAATCCATGCCCTTCATCCAAAGATGCTCCTTCTTCATTTCTTTCAGTTGATTTTTCACAAAAGTGTACACCTCACGACAGACAGTTGTCAGACCCCTGAGTTAGAAAAAGTTCAAGAAATTATATTTAATATCAGGAGTACAGAGAAAAGTATTTTTGTTGTAATAATAAACTAGTCTACTGTAAGATTCAAAGCAGCAAGGCAGCTGTAAGCTCGCGGCTTTTGAAAGGTGCTGTTTTGTGAAAAATAATTTGTAAAAAGTACTTTTGTCGGAGTAAAGGTAATAGGGCTTAAAGTGCCTATAAGCCTTCAGACGTTACGTTTTTATATGAAAGTAGGAAGTGATCTAAGCAACTTATATTCAAAGAAACTCCGTTCCGAAGCGTTCTTATACTTTTTTCACGCGGTTGAACTCAGAATTCCGAAATCTTGACCGAGCGACATGGGAGACTGGGTCTGTGACGTCAGAGAAGGCACTGGCATCGCTTTGGCGTCTCTTTACCTTAGTTGTTTTTTTCC
Source organism: Plumapathes pennacea (assembly GCA_964036295.1). Classification (NCBI taxonomy): domain Eukaryota; kingdom Metazoa; phylum Cnidaria; class Anthozoa; order Antipatharia; family Myriopathidae; genus Plumapathes; species Plumapathes pennacea. The sequence goes on along the minus strand of OZ038463.1, from coordinate 33,455,715 downwards.
CTTGGTTACGTTTTTCTCGACAACACATCTATGAGCATAATTCTCACCTCGCGAACTGCAAAATCTGTGTGAAAGTTTTGTTTGACAAGAAACGAATCCCTCTCTGACGTCATAACCCAGGCTCTCAATCGAAAAACTTTGCGCGGTCAGATTCAAAATGGCGGTCAAAATTGCATGTTTGCCGGGCGGAAAAATATACTAGAAATACGATAATCGCAGATATCCCCTCGCTCAGTAGTGGGTTTTCGGAAAGCGGGATTCTTGTTTATTTTCCGTTCGCAGATTATTTAAATTATTTTTTGCAAACCACGGCTGTGTAGCGACGTCACCAGTCGGCCGCTAAAAATAATCTTTGTCACACGGCAGTCTGGTTTAGTTCAGACAACGTGCACAGTCTGCAATTTTCGTAGACACCAGCTGAACTTCAAAATTCGCTGAGAAAACATTTACACGCAACTACAGAATACTCCCGAGGCTTGAAAGCCAAGCAAAGTCGATCTTGGACACCGAAATTTTTATGAATTTCAAGAAAAGCCGCGATTTCTCCAGCCAATGCTTTATCCTAACCACATACGTGTATGTTTGTTTTTTGTGTGTGTGTGTGTGCCAAATTTAGAACCGTCAAAGTGATTCGCTTGTTTACACGCTTTCGAAGTCTCGGAATCGAGTGAATTTTGGCAGGGATTCAATTTTGAACACAACAACTTTTCAAACTGCGTTTGACGATTTTAAAATCTTTGACAGAAAAAAAAAAACCCAAGTCACTAAATAATACAAGGTCCGATTTTATTGAGCGAGCAAACCCGATCACTAAATAATACAAAGTCCGATTGTGTTGAGCGAGTATCTTACGGGGGTCCCGCTAGTAGACATATTGTTTAATTTGGAAAGCAATGGCCGGATATTTTCTACTTTAATAGCCTTCAAAAAGCAGAAGCATTTTAACCCGGTTACATTTTATCCTTGAATACAGTGTGCCAACAAACGCGGCGACAAAACTTCACAGACTGTCAGACTGTCAATGAAATTATGCAAACATGTCAGGAATCGGATGACACAATCTTGCACGAAGGCACTCTGAAATAGCTTTGAAAACCAGTGAAAAGATAACAGTATAATCCTACTTGGCCTTCATCACAGTTCCCGGGGCATCAAACGACAAAATATACGGCAATTGTTGAAATACCATAATGATAACACAACCGTCGTTTAACAAAAGTGTATTGTACGTTAATTGATGTAAATTTTCAAAACTCACCGGTTCCTGAAAGCCATAGCTTTAGCTCTCTTCCAGCAAAGGAAAAAAAACCCAAAACACTATTGTTTACGTCTTCAATGATTTCAAAATACACTGTATAGAGCAGTCCTCATACAGTACGAAAATTCCACTTTCCATTGTATTGTGTTGTCATCTTGTCAAACTTAGATTCTGAAAACTGCATTCCTGTTATTGCGAAAGGTGAAATTTGCCACGGTGATTGTTCGATTTCCACCGACTGTATTTTGCTATTCCTTTCTGAAGAAGTGTCTGCGTTTTAACACAATACTGGCGTCTGAGATTGTGTTCAGGTCGACCAGTTGGGCCTTAAAGAATCCGTTTTACGTCTAGTAGAGCTTGCCTCCCATGCACTGGCAAAATATCCGGGCAATTTAAAGCCGTCCGTCGAACTGCTTGGCCTTGTATCTGCATCTTCTTGTACAAAATCACTTCAGTTCGTACTCTACCGCATGTCACCAAGAAAATGGCGGTTTACAGTTAAGCTGCCGATGTAACCTCGCCTGCTGTGGTCGCTCGACGCGGAGGGCCTTGGCACGAGGTCGTATCGCACACACAAACACACAAACACACAAACACACGAACATTAGATTTCGAGATGGCGACACGCTTGGAGTCACCGATAAGGCGATAATACTACTGCATTAGCGTCGTGAATATTTCCCTCACTTCGTTCGGGGATAAAAACGCTTCGGAGCGGAGTTTCTTTGGCCATAAGTCGTTTAGATTACTTCCTACTTTCATATAAAAACGTAACGTCTGAAGGCTTATAGGCACTTTAAGGTCACATTTTAAAATTTGCTCAATTTTAGGTATGTGGAAGTACGCATCCGTTTCCGCAGGCCTCCACTTTCGATAAACCGCGTATTCGAATTACTTTCAGTTTTGAAAACCCTCCATTTAAAAGGCGCCAGAGGGTGAAAGTTATAAAACACTACGGCAATCATTTTAGAATTCTTCACAGCCGAATCTCTGAACCAGAACGAGACCGTCCCAAGCCGGCAAAGGAAAGAGTCTATCCGTGACTTCATTATCCAGTTATTTTGCACAGCTTGTGTTACACCACAAAATATAATAACTGGCACAAAATAAAATAACTTCGCTACAAAATGTAAAAAGTAACTCAAAATGTTCAGTTATTACATTTTGTGGCGTAACAGCCTTTCTTCGACGCTTACATATTTATCAGAGGCAATGATACTCCAGCCTGGTCCAAACTAAAGACGTACGTAAAGAATAACATGCCGTTCTCCTTTTGGCTGAGGTTCAAGTTGAATAAATATAAATGAAACATGAGACACTTGTTGACATTTACTTGCGGTTTTGGTCAGTTGTATTAACTTTTGCATTCTTCTTCTTCTAGTTGCATACATTCTTTTTTTTTTTTTTTTGCTAGTGAAAAAGCGAAGTAAAGCAAACATAATCAAATTATAGCACTATTTCGACAAGCTGAAGTCGCTCCGGGCTATCACGGGTTTTTAAACCTTGACCTACACTTGTCAAACAACTGGAAATTTACCAAAACCTCGGTGATAATGGTTCTGAAATGCAACAGATCGATTGGCAATTCAAATCATTGCTAGCATCAAGCTCGCAGTACACCTCGCTAAAAATTGTCGCAACAGCTACGACCATTTGTTATTTTTAAACTGCGTTGTTACGCCACCTTGTTACGCGACCTTGATCTTGCCCAAATTTGGAAAACCGCAACTACCTTATTTGGAAACTCACTGTTGACAACAGAGGGAAGTAGGGAGTACAGCGTGATTCAATAACCTCGCAATTCCAATTCGTGGGATTCGCGAGCTTAAAAAACTAAACGTAAGTACATCATCAAGTTATTGCAATAAAGCACCTTGCAGTATTGTTAAACTTAATGATCCTTTTTACAGTCAAAGTCTTCCACGTGCAGCGACATGAAATATAAGGCACTTGGGTCAGTGCATCTTCGGAGACCCAGGAGCAGAACTTGGGGCGCGGGATAAAAAGGTCCACCGCTTTTTGTAATCCGTCCCATGATCTGCCCCTGGGTTTTCCAGGATGGGGTCACCGGGACCTTTACAAATCTTAAAGGTTGGCGAAATGAAGTTTACGACAGTGACGCAGGTATAAAAACAACAAACCCATTCTGTTAACTTAGACAAAAATTCAGACGTGTTGAAGCACGTATTCCAGTAAACAAGAAGTGAAAAAAATATATAAATTGAAGTACGGCCGCTAACACCTTAAAAGAGAGAGAGAGAGAGAGAGAGAGAAAGGGGTGGGGGGGGGGTGAAGTGGCAGAAAGCTGAAATGTTCCAGATGACTTTAAGGAGGTATTTACTTCGGAAGTTCAAATCACTGAATAAATAAATATGTAAACATACAAAACAAATAAACAAAGAAATACAGGGTTCTTGACCGGAAGCTACGACCAAAGAGAAACTAATGCACACTTTCAACATATCACATCTAATTACGGACTTCAAACTCCATACCACCTCTGACGGGGTTGTTGAAGCAACACAGGCAATTGAACATTTACCTTTCGTCAGTCAAACAACCAGCGCCCGACATCCTGGTCAACTCTCCTCCTATGACAACACAGGAGAGTCTGTGCAGTCCACAGGCCATGATCAGCTGGTAACATCCACGTTTGTCGCAAAAGAAGCATGCAAAGTTTCTAAAGATCTTGCTCTGACCCGCTGGAGACCAATTTAGGCAGCGCGTGACCAACCGTGGAAACAGTCCAAAGGGGACGTACTCAGTTGGAAAGTGAACAACTAAAGTAGGAACCTTAGCTGATGACATGACTTTCAAAATCTTTGAGTCTGCTTTAGACATCAGCATGGAAGGCACCAAATGTACCTAAATGGGAGACGCGAGGCAACAGAAGAGAGTCCAGTACAAAATTAGCAATTTGAACATGTACAGCAAGAAAGTACAACTGTGAATATCGTAAGAGTCACATGCAACATGCTGAAACACGTACCACACGAAATGGGTGGAAAGAAGAGATACTACTAAATACCTCTAAACCATCTGGTTGTACCCACTCGCAAGTCAGGCTGAACTTCTGAAGAATTTGCAAAAGGCTGGTAATCGTCTTCTCTTTGGGTACCAGGCCTTCCCACACATGTTTTACCAATTTAAGATGAAGTTCGCCTTTTTCTTCCAGTGCCTTCCAAGCCTCTTCAAATTCCTTCTCTTGGCATTCCAATGGCTTTACAGTGATCACTTCCTTAAAAATACTGATAAGCCACTGATGACCCAGCACCACGAGCTCGTCCAGTTGCGGTGTACTATCGAAATGTAGAACCACATGGCGGTCATGGAAAAAATCTACCACAGTTCTGAAATGATCTTCTCCGTCGTCATTGCAAACTTCATGAGTTTTCTGCCTGACATTGTCCAGGCTTGTGAAATTAATGCCACCAACCTCTAATTTCTTCAGATCTTTCTCAAGAAGAAGCCACCTTTAGATAGAACCAGACGAGGCAATTAAGGCCTGGTTCAAACATGGAACTTCTGTCGTGTCAAATCTAATATTTGTATTAATTGCTACAAAAGTTAAACGCTTGAATCAATTAAGTTCGACATATTCGTATTGCTGTAAGTTCGACGGCGATTGGGCCAGTCGAATAAAACGACTGAAGTTCGACATTGATTCAAACGTCGTATTTCCCATGTGCCGAATCTAGCGCATAAATTTCACAGGCTTTAAACAACAGCCGCTGACCATATTGCAGTTTAGCAATTAGGTTAGATTGAGTTAATTCGACGTTTGAAACCGCTGCTCTGCTTTTGTCGAATCTAGTTCAATCAGATTCGACATGGCAGAAGTTCGACGTTTGAACTAGGCCTGAGGCAACAATAGATTTTGTAATTTGCACTGAGTTCGGCACAGCAGTGGCGTGACGTTTGAAATGGGCCTAAAATATGTCTCCTTTCATTTACTTAGCGTATGTACTTATAATCAACGTTTTCTTTTCATAATGCTGTGTGACAAAGAACAAAATAGCCAACTACAAAATATAAGTTTCACTTTATGGTGTGAAGACAATGACATTAACATAACAAATAAAAAAAATTTCGGAGTACCATCAGCTTTACTGTACGCAAATTATCATAGAAGTAGGGATCATAGCAAGCCATTCGATCAGAGTACGTGGGTGGTTTAGCGAAACAGAATGTTACGCAGGAGATGCGCTACTGAATTTTCATTCACCCACATGATACGCAAAGCGAAGGGGATGGGGCCTCCCTTCTATACCTAGCCCCTTTCTAACTTTATCCATTCAGACTAAAATATAACAAGATAAAATCTACGGTGAGTGCCAAACTCTAGATACAAATTGACTACCACAGAACAACACAAACCACACCAACAGCAACTATGGGCAGCTACAAGACCAACAGAAAATAGAATGGACTTACGTGAGAGGAATTTTCTCGTTCATGTGAGGCAACTGCTGTGCCACCGTCAGGATTTTTTCCCACAGTCTCTCGACCTCGTCATCCCCTCCCTTTCCAGACAGGGTGTTGTTGACTGTGAAAACTTTACGCACCACATGATCCCTGTAAGGCTTGTCCTTCAAGTTTTCCATTATCTGATTCGCAACTGCTTTAGGGTCGTTGCATTGGTCAGCATGGGTGCACACAAGGAAAACTGCTGGGAGCTTTGGAGGGAGATCCTTTGATTCGCCTCCAAGTGAATTCGAATCCTCACTGAATGCATGAATTGATGAGAGCCAATAGTGAACATAGTCCATGTTTGTCATCCCACATTCACTGTCTGGCAACTTGCGTTCATACATGTTGATCTTCACAGTGGGCTCTGCTTTGGCATCAAGTTCTTTGCTGAGGTCATAAGTCAAAATGTAGATGGCTTTCCTTGACAGGAACAGAGAATGGGTGGTGTAAAACACTGACTGACCGGCAAAGTCCCACAAGATAAGTTCCGGAGCATTATCAGTTTCTAGGTTTTCAGATTTACCATTAAGTAAATCTTCTACATCCTTTGGAACTTTTGAAACTCTCCCTGAGCTGTTTTCCACATTCTCAGATTCGCGATGATGTAATTCTATTACATCCTCTGGCATTCTGGGAATTCTTTCTGGTCTGTTTTCTACCAATGCGAAGGCCTTGCTGGGGATGCTTTTTGGTAATTCGGAATCAACCCTTGGGACACTTGCTGGCAATGTAGGAACCTTCTCTGAGATGCTTTCCTCGCGTTTTGGAGCGGAAAATGCGTCTGCATCTGTGCTCGGCTTCCATGCTAAAATCTGCATTTCCCCTTCCTGGGGTTGTTCTTCTCGCGTTTTCTCCTGGGACTGCTCTTCTTCTAGGTTTTTCAAGGTGAGTCTGGCAGCCACACGCGCAAACTTTCCCTCCACGGAACTTTTTTCATCAGCGAAATGCACATCTTCTCCTGCCTTCCAGACTTCTTTCGTAAATGTACACGTGTCAATGCCATTAGTGCTACCTTCATCTGGATCAAACATCTCTCCTTTTAAGGACTTTTTCAAGCTCGTTTTACCAGATCTGTCCTGACCAACAATCATGACCGGTACGCGGCGGTCGTATGTTTCACCGTTTTCAAGTGCTTTCTGATAAGCTCTCAAAGCTTTATGGCCACGATCCCGAATTTCAATGGGAACTGCACAATAAATAAGAAACAAACACACACACATATATGTATATATAGTCAATCCCGAAAAGGTTGTTCAATCTAAATATATAAATATACAAATATGTCACGTGACGACCCAAATATATCGTGTTTTAAACTGGAAATACTCCAAATGCTCTTGGTTTTACCATTCTAATGACTAGAGGCTGTAATAGCCAGCCAGGCGTGAGAAATTGGTTCGTAGGCGTGAGTTGGTGTAAGTTTTCGACCCGCAGGCGTGAGAGTTGGTATGTATACAATAACCGAAAAGGTCACGGGTCGCCCTTGCTTACTCGGCTCCGCCATGATGGATCAGGTGGATCACTTCATGTTATGTTTCATATGGTGTCCCAGAGAGGTGGGGGTGGGACATCACATGAAGTTTCTTCTACCGGTCACACCGAGATCGAAAATGACGCAAACGAGAAGTCACTATTCACGGAAAATCAAAACCCAATTCTCATTTCACCGATAATTATTGTCAAGAATCACGTCTCACGAGGAATGCTCATTTCACAGTAAATGAGTGAAGCAGTAAATGGACATTTTGCGCGTGAAAAGTGAATGCCAAATTTTGGTGCCGATTAACTCCATAATCTCAGTACCCGTTTAACAAACACATCACAACTCTTATTCACTGGCTTTGGGTGTAATGATTTAGAACAAAGCTGGCTTGCTTAGTTCAAAAATTAAAAATTATATGCATACGGATATCTCAGATTGTACACAAATACAACCTCAACTCACTTGCAAGCTCGCTTTGTTTTGTTCTTTTAAGAAGTTTACTAAAACGATTAATCTCTGACTGTGATATAATTCCAGTGTTACCTGTTGTATCCCTGATTGCAGGATCTCCTCCATCACCTTCTGGTGAAAAACCGAATTTACTCTGAAACAACAATAAAACAGGGGATCTGCATTTAGCTTCAAAATGCAAGACTATATCATTTTAACAATACAAGTACAGGGACTTGTAAAAACTAAATCAAAGTCAGTCAGTCAGTTTAGACTGTTGTAATACCGTCTTTTTACAAAGAATAATGTATCGCATACAGCTATTGAAGATATCGTGCTCTTGCTTCACAGTCCTTGCGCTATTTTTGCGCTGCGAGTGGAAATAGTTGAGGGATAATAAAGACAATAAACTACTTTCGGCTCCGGAAATATGCACGGATAATTGTCCTTGGACATTATCTGTTCCTCGAAGCTTCTCGGAACAGATAATATCCTAGGACAATTATCCGTGCATATTTCCTCGCCAAAAGTAGTTTATTGTTTATATAACCCATGTCCAAAGAACCATTAACCGTGGTCCAGCTTTTAACAATCAAAATTATATCTATCCCTTCAAGGAATGCCCCTGTTTAACCTTCTATATTCTTGCTCTATGACTCATTCTATCAAGTATCCAACCCAAATTATACCCGTCGCTGTAACTAATTTAAAGCAATTGACATGATTAGGGCCTTATTCACAAAACCGCATTAATAATAGAGTGATGTTAGAAAGTTGTTTATTGGAAAAGCGTTCAAAGTACATACCTTTTCCTTGGGGAAAGGAGTCACATCATCACCTATCAGGACAAATCGTGCCCAGTTGTACGGATGCCAGTAGGACTCGTGGCCTCGCATGGTTTTCATGGTGTTGCTTAGTGCCTCATTCACCCGTTCTCCAGCAAGAAGATGGTCGTAAAACTGTGCCATGAAGTACGCTGTGGGTTCATCACTGACCCCCCAGAATGAAACGAGAACAGCTCGAGCACCGGCTCCAAGGAATGCACAAGCAACGCCCATAACGCTTTTAGATTTAACTTCACCTCGGCCACTGTGACAGCATCTCAGCACAACCAGCTTTGCTCTTAAGCGCTTTTGTTCAAGCTCCGAAATGGTCAGCATGACGTCTTCCTTCCTGATATTCTCCTTCGGAATGGATGGATTCGGAGCAAGCAAGATCTCCCCTCTTTCCATATCACCATGGGCAGCGATGTGAATCAAATTGGCACTCTCAATGCTTTGAAGGAAAGTATCTTTGGTCGCTTTTCCTCCAATAAGAGCCTCGACGTTAAGCATCTCACCAATCTTTAGGGCCTCCTTATTTGCGCCTGGTAGTCTTGGTACTTTAATTTTGCGGTTTCCGTTCTTCAGCTCTGGCACATCTGGGTCTCCTATAATCAGGGGAGTTGTGGATTCATCTTCCAGTTCTTGGGGGCGGGCTGAAATCATCTTGGCTATTGTCAGTGATGGCATTAGACTGATTTGCAAAGATTCAGCAACGTAGTGCCCTTCTTCATCCACTAGAGCAGCAAATGGAACAAGGGGGAGAGGCCCATCGGGTACAATAACAACTCGAGAACCTTCCACATACTCTCTCACAGGTCCCAGAATGGCTTCGTACAGCTGTTTAAGCCGGTTACGCTCTGCTTCAGGTAGCTTTCCTGCGTTCAAGGTTAATGACATCATTTCGGTTTGTAGTGGCGAATCACGAAAATGCCCGGCACCTTGACGAACCAGTACCGGTTCAGGATGAGTGACGTTTGAAGAAGTCGGGCTGCGAGCCAGTAATGGATCACGCTTGTTCTGGATCTGCTCTGACAATTCTTCTTGGTAAAGATACACATCAGACTCCTTCGCTTGTGCTAAATCAGGCATAGTGGTTTCCTTGAACGTAACATCTCCAGTTGGCGGTACGACCCAGATACGCAGTTTTGCTTCACTTGATGTGAAAAACAGTACCGTGGTGTTCAACGCCCTCACTATTTCACGGATCTCACTCAAGTTCGAAGCCATTGATGAATTAGGATAAGCAAAATGGTAAGGGTAACTCTTGCACATAAAGTATGTTAAAGCTCTTGCACGCCCCCTTTCAGCAATTACAAGAGCTTTATCCGTTTTTCCCTGAGCAAGGAGACTATGTATTAACAACTTATGTGTCGCCACAAAGGTCTCACGTAAGGATATTTTGCACCTTTCCTCCTCTGGTGCATGAACAAACAGTTCCTCGAAACATTCATGACTTTTTTCCAAACAGTTCTCTGCATTTTCGTGCTCCGAGATAGACTGATAGCAGTTGCCAAGGTTACCATAAGCCGCTCCTTCTACTGCCTTGTCTCCAAGTTGTTTTGCGATGTTCAGGTGCATTTTATGATGCTCGAAAGCCTTGCCGTATTTCCCGATAGAGATATAGCAGTTGCCAAGGTTACCATGAGCCGCTCCTTCTCTTGCCTTGTCTCCAAGTTGTTTTGCGATGTCCAGGTACATTTTATAATACTCGAGAGCCTTGCTGTATTCCAAGATAGACTGATAGCAGTTGCCAAGGTTACCATAAGCCTTTCCTTCTCCTGCCTTGTCTCCAAGTTGTTTTGCGATGTCCAGGTACATTTTATGATGCTCGAGAGCCTGGCCGTATTTCTCGATAGACCGATAGCAGTTGCCAAGGTTACCATAAGCCGCTCCTTCTCCTGCCTTGTCTCCAAATTGTTTTGCGATGTCCAGGTACATTTTATGATGCTCGAGAGCCTTGCCGTATTCCCCGATAGACTGATAGCAATTGCCAAGGTTACCATAAGCCTTTCCTTCTCCTGCCTTGTCTCCAAATTGTTTTGCGATGTCCAGGTACATTTTATGATGCTCGAGAGCCTTGCCGTATTCCCCGATAGACTGATAGCAATTGCCAAGGTTACCATAAGCCTTTCCTTCTCCTGCCTTGTCTCCAAGTTGTTTTGCGATGTCCAGGTACATTTTATGATGCTCGAGAGCCTGGCCGTATTTCTCGATAGACCAATAGCAGTTGCCAAGGTTACCATAAGCCGCTCCTTCTCCTGCCTTGTCTCCAAGTTGATTTGCGATGTCCAGGTACATTTTATGATGCTCGAGAGCCTGGCCGTATTTCTCGATAGACCGATAGCAGTTGCCAAGGTTACCATAAGCCGCTCCTTCTCCTGCCTTGTCTCCAAGTTGTTTTGCGATGTCTAGGCGCACTATATGATGCTCGAGAGCCTTGCCGTATTCCCCGATAGACTGATAGCAATTGCCAAGGTTGCCAAAAGCCCTTCCTTCTTCTGGTTTTTCTCCAAGTTGTTTTGCAATGTCCAGGTCCAATTTATGATACTCAAGAGCCTTGCCGTATTCCCCGATAGAGTTATAGCAGTTGCCAAGGTTACCATAAGCCTTTCCTTCTCCTGCCTTGTCTCCAAGTTGTTTTGCGATGTCCAGGTACATTTTATGATGCTCGAGCGCCTTGCCGTATTCCCCGATAGACAGATAACAGTTGCCAAGGTTACCATAAGCCATTCCTTCTCCTGCCTTGTCTCCAAGTTGTTTTGCAGTGTACAGGACCATTTTGTGAATCTCTATGTCCTTGTCCATTTTTGGGCAATTTTTAAGTCTTTCATTCGTATATTGTGTACGCAAGTTTCATGATGCGTGGGAGGAGGAAACACCTGAAAATGTATAGGGAAGAGAAATTTCCCGTTGAAAGAAACTTCGGATTAATTCACTTGTTTTATTGTGCAACGCGCACACTCAACAATTTGCTGTTGGAAGAAACACGCACATACAACGTTTTCATACGTACATGTATTAATTGATCGAACTGCCTATGGCTTTAAAGGATTCTTTTAGTTAGCTATGAGTGGCAAAGAGGAGTAAACAAGGGAAAGAGGGGTAAAGAGAAAATATATCTTAAATGCGGAAAATTATATTGTTATTTATAAAATAACTATACTACGCGCGGTACCCCTAGTGTTTTATGTCTTCAGTATTCAATCCAAACGCTTACTATGCAATTACCTCCTCTTCGAAAAAGTTTTGAAAACCCTGTCGGTATATACTCAAGTTAGCTGCTTGTCGTGCTTTCTGTAATATAACGATAGGCATGACTGTTTCACTGACATTTTAGAATCGGACATGATTCAAGTAGATATTTTTGTATGATTACATTACTTTATTACAAGTCCCACAGTTCAATTCAATTGTCCTTTTTCCATCTGTCTGATTATACTGCAAGAGGATTCACTGGATGACAGATGTGTGATTGTGTTCCTTAAATCCCTGAATTTCCTTGATGTTGAGATATCGAGAAAATTGGTGGTAAGTTGTTCAACCCTTTCACTCCCAAGAGTGATCAACTTTAATTTTCTCCTGCGGTCTCTCACCAGAGATATATCACACAGTCAGCCTATGCGTTAGACGCATAAACGTGCGTTTTTTACGCATATTTGTTCTTGAAAACGCATTTTTAATGACGCGATGCGTTTGCTTACGCGTTTTTACTGGCGATTCAAAGTTCAAGGTGTCAAGAATAAACTGGGATACTTTGTGCTTTTGAAAGTTACTCGAACGAAATTCGTGCGACACGTCGCGGAAACAATGTCACACACGGATCTCTGTAAGTATATGTGACAATACGTAAATTAGCCAATCATGGCCTTTTATGCGGTCACATAGATTAATATCGATTGCTGAACGTTCACGTTTGACCGACAAGCATGTGGACAATCCAGTGTTGATCGCAATGGAAAGGTGACAGCAGCGGTATCACTAACCGTGCGTGTGAAGTTTGCAAAGTTCGGGGTTTTTTTTAGAGTGGATGGTATTCCAACTGTGATCCGTTGTTTACAAGTACAGTCGGCGCCTTGTCGCGGGTCAAAATGTTTGCGCTGCCCTGGGCATGCTGCCAGCATTGACGTCATGTCAGCTTCGAAGATTCTCTTTGCGTTATTGCATCGGCCACAAAAGAAACTACTGCATTTTAATTATGCAAGTTAAGTTTTTAGAGAAAGTTTTTAAGTGATTAAAAAACGACAATGATAAACACTACAAATTGGAGACTCGCGTGTTTATGCTGTGTTTGGCACTTTGAAGGAACTGTAAATTGCGAGTCGATTACGTGGGCCACACTTCTAATCACCAATCCTCTGCCACTATTTCTGAAACTATTACCGTTAATATCTTGCGGCCCAACTATTAGCGCCAGTAAAAAAAAAAAAGGAATAATCGTGGCGTGGGGGAGTCAAACGAAAAAATACTTTGCGGAATGGCGCCTAAATTAGAGTAAATAATGGTAATACATATTTTTCAGACCGTCATACGCATTTTTACGGCAGGTCCGCGTTTTTCAACGCATTTCTCAATCAAAGCAGCGTTACCGCTCAAAGCTCGCCCATTCTTGTTGGTCGATAGGGTTCACATGGTTTTTGTTTAAAATTTTATTTTGCTTTTATAGTTAGTGAGACATTATTCATATAACAGAATCTGCTCAAAATTGTGCAGAAAGCACTCTTTAGTTGAACCCAGAAACTTCCAAAGAAGAATCTTTTTGTACATTGGACACCTAGATTTGGTTCACTATGTTTCAACTGTTCCATTGGTGACAAATAATTGTGTTCAAAGCCAGGATTGCAGTCATGATGCTGTAAATAGTGCAGTACAAAATAACATAAATCAAAATGATAATACTGTTTGTGCAGTTAGTTGCTCAAACAAGAAAGATTGTGATTCTTCAGCTGTTGAGGAATGAAAAGCTTATTTGAGAGATTATAAAAGAAAGCAAAGAATGGATCAACAATATCTTGCTAAAGATAAGCTAATGAGAATGCACATGAAACAGAAAAAGTAATCCCAAAGTAAAACAAAAAGAAGATAAAGCTAAGAAAATATACAGAGAAGCAAACCCAGATTATGTGAAAGAAAAAGAGAGTCAGGCCAAAAAAAGAAAAAGGGAAAAGGACCCTGATTTTGTTAAAGAAAAAGAGACAAGCCAAAAAAATACAAAAGGCAAAAAAATCCACAATTAGTGAGACTAAAAGAAAAACAGACGAAGCAAAAACAAAGAGTAAACAAATTAAAAACCATTGAGGGTCTTATTAAGCAACTTCATGAAAATATTAAATGTGGACCTGAGTTATGTGTACTTGCTGTGATCAACTTTGGTACAAAGCTGGTGTGATTAGATGTCATGAACATTCATTCAACTCAGATCTTAATGCATCAGTCAAACTTTGTATCACTGGGGAAGAAAGTGTGAACAATTCTGAATGGATTTGTAGAACTTGTCATCAAAACATCAAAGCTGGTAAGATGCCAAGTTGTGCAAAGGCCAATAAAATGACATTCCCACATAAAGCCTTAATTTTTATGTTTCGTATTTGGCCGCTGCTTACACAGATAAACATATTTGCGAACCTTAATCTTGCTCTTATTTACAAGCTTTACGTGCCTCGTTAGACAGTGATTGGCACGGGTTTCATGCCTTTTACAACATTCGGCAAGAGCAGACGACTTGGGAACAAATTTACTTATGTAGCGACGTACCTTACGCCGCACGTGTTTGCTCTTTCGCAAAAGCCTTCGAACTTTGCGTAATGGAATACGCGACGGTTCTCTCGCTCGCTTCCGATTAGTTTTACCCTTCCACGTAAAATGTTAACGCGACCGTCCGTCAAGCATTTCACGTTCAGATGTTTCTACCGCAACACAATCCGATCTGGCGACGTGATAGCTTGTGTCAATCACAGCTGTAGAAGCACCCTCGTTTAACGCCTGGTCTTTGTTTACAAAACAGCACAATGTCTGCGTTTCATGATCACAGCATTTCATTAATTTCAGTGTCGCTCAATCACGGTATATTTTCGTAATCACAGTACAATCCCTACATTCGTAGAAACACCCAGGCCTAATGGCCAAACAAACTTCGAATGCTTGACAACCATGACAAACAAGAAATTCCACATGAAGCTTCGACGTCTTCTGTTTGAACGAACTGTGTAACACGACCATGCCCAAATTTGGAAACTGACAAGTTCCTTCTTTAGAAATTCCTTATTTGGAAGTCCATTGTTGACACAGAAGCCTGGAAGGACACCGTGACAACTTCAAGCTCGCCTTCACTTCGTGAGGCGAGCTTAAAAACCTAGCGCGAAGGCTGTGACAGTATGAAGAATTTGCCACCTGATAATTTGCTCAGATGAAAGTTGATTAAGCCGTCAATTCTCACTACACCGCTAATATATTTTCTTCTTTAAAGGTTGGGAGAATCTGTACTTTAAGCTTGGGAACTGTGATAGGGTTAACCGCGCAGACGTATGGACTGCAGTTGTAATACATAATCAAATAAAACGGAGAAATAGTCATAGTCCACTTGAGACTGACAATGTATTACAGAACGATTCTGCTGTTGTTATTTTCTGTTAGATTGTCACTTTCCTCTCGACACTGACTCCGTGTACTGCAGATTCTTTTGTACACTAGTTTTCTTTCATAGAGTCAAACTTACTGAGTACAATGTGGTGTCTGATGGCCAAACTTGTTCAAGTGTATATTCACCGACCTGTTCAAAAAAATGTTGGATGAAATACTTTTTAGGACTCAAGTGTGGGATGGTCATGATATTCATTCATAAGCTACTGTACACAGTGATTACTGACACTTAAATGTTACATGCATGTGTCTCGTCAACTCGCCACCTCACCCCCCCCCCCCCCCCCCCCACCCCCCTCCACCCTTCCCCTTTGCTGCATCAACAGCCACAGGCAGTACTGCACTGTAAAGCATGAAAATTGTCACTGAAGCCATATGGTAACAATATTGAGTTAAATTAAACATGAATGAGATCATCAGGGAGTCAAACAACGAAGTACAAACTGTGCACACACATTTCAATCCTTTTCTATATCATAAAACAAACTTGAATCTTACAGCTCTTACAGTTGATCAGGATCTAGTGTGGCCTTGTTTCACACAGGTTTCCTATGTGGCAGTCTTAAGAGTTTTCTTTGTTTTTGTTTGTTTGTTTGTTTGTTTGTTTTTCTGGTCAACAAAAGAGCTGCCGGTACTACATTGCTCAAATATATCCATGCTGCATGATGCATGTATTCCTATCTGTAATTTCAAGGTCGATCAGTACTGTATTTATGTTTATCTTTGTTAAACCTTAAAATGAAAGATTTAGCTCACAAAACACATTCCCCTATATGTTTTATGTGGGAAAAAACACCTTATTTAAATTTTGACCAAGTTATTGGCTAAATACCATGGAAAGCATGAGAGAAATAATTTGAGTAATCATGGGTTTTTAGAATTATGTATTTGAGCTTCGAAAAACCAGTCCCTATTGATCAACACCCAAACATATAACACCCAACTAGTCGATAGACTCCTGGCTCACTGATAAGTAAAGTTACAGAACTGCAATATTTCAAAAGAGCTGACTTGCACATATTTGCTCAAAATCGAACCCTCTTCAACAAAATCTGCCTACAGACTACAGACCAGGTATAAAAGGCAGTCTACAGATTGTAGACTGGGGTATGAAACCTAGACTACAGACTGGGTATCAAATGCAGACTACACACTGCAGCCCGGGTATAAGATGCAGACTGAGAACAAAAGCTCATAAAATGGTCAACTTTAAGGAAAAGATCGAGCCCTGCAAGCCAATGCTCTGACCTGCCGGTAGTTGGCATAGTTGCCAATTGAGTACCAATTGGCCACAAGTGATTTCATGTAAACTTCTCAAAACTAAACCCAATTCTATCATGAAAACTTCAGCAGCATTCTTGGCCAATCAAGATCAGCAAAATACCTGAATGCAATTATCACACAACAAGCAAGTAGAAATAACATGTTCTCACACTGTTGACTGGTTTCTTCTTCAAAGTAAGGGACCAATCACAAAAACATGCAGGGGAGTAAGGGTCCAAAAAGGATTGCGGTAGTGTTAAGGGGTATCTGAAAAAATAATCTCTTCCCAAGGGGAGTACTGGAAAAGAAAAATGTTCAACAGACAACAAGACAACCTTTAGCCATAATTGATGCTTTTTGTGTCTACCCTGGTCTAGCTGTCACGACAATGTTATCAGGGGTGTAGTAAGCCTTGAAGCTACTAAGCCTGGAACTTCTGTTAACTTTTTTTCCAATCAGCAGAAAAGCCTTATGTTCACTATTATAATAAAAGCAATGACGTGTTCTAAAACTATTAAATATTTTTGTAAGTTATGTTCACACAAATTTAGACCTCCACATTTTTTTTTTTTTTTTATTTAAACAATATTTGTTCTTTACATTTGCTCCAGGAGCTAGAGCTCAACGAGGGAGCTTACGTAAATTTGATACACAACAAACGCTGCTTAAAACGGGATAACAAAAAGACAAAATAAAAGCAAAAACAAAAAAGGAAAAAGCAGAGCAAGAGAATTATGAGCTTAGATAACTATGTGACTTGCAATATAAAGTGATTAAGATGTGAAACGAGCAGACTGCAAGATGTACGATTGCACGGCTTTGAAAAGGCCTACATTAGCCTGAAAATCGAGATGTGGACATCCATTTAAAAGCCATTGAATTTTTTGAGCTTTTGTCGAATGTAGCCAAGTGCTTTGTAGTTTCTGAGCAGCATAGGTAAGCAATGGATCGCGCAGAGCAGCAAATCGTGGACACGACAAAAGAAAGTGCGCAACGGTTTCGATTGAGCCACCGCAAGCACACAATGGTGAAGAAATGCAACCCTTTTTAAATAAGTGAGCATTTAAAGAGCTGTTACCTAGCCTGAGTCTTGTATGAAGAACTGAAGGATATCGGTCGTCAACATAAAATAAGTAATTACGATTTGTTGAGTGGGAAAATGTTGTAAGTATTTGTTTTTTGAAGGAAGCTAATGAATTGCATTGTCTGACCCTGTCTGACAGACTGTTCCATAAGCGGATAGTGGAGTAAATAAACGATTTTTTAAATCTCTCAGTACGTGCCTGGGGCAAGCTAAGGTTGTCACTTGAACGGAGAGAGTATAGTGTGCGATCACTAACGTAATTGGGACATATAGACTGCAAATATGATGGTACTAACTTATTAACAATTTTGTACATAACAAGTAACTTGTGAACAGATCGCCTATTTTCCAACCTTTGCCAAGACGTTTCTTCAAGTAAGCTCTCTCTACGAGTCCCTTTTATTCCACCAGTAACAAGTCTAGCGGCCTCATACTGCACACTTTCTAGTAAATCTTGTTCTCCAATTGAGCATCCGTCCCAGACAACATCGGCATATTCCATGGTAGAACGAACAATACTTTTATACAATATTTCTAAAGTACGCCTGGTCAATCTAAACTTTAAACCTTTTAACAAATTTAGCTTTTTGGAGGCTTTTTGATGCACTTTCAGAACATGTAAACGCCAAGACAGATCGCCTGAGAGAGTAACACCGAGATGTTCGTGGTTGCTAACCTCTTCGATTGTGTCGAACGCAAGATATAATGAAGGATGTACAGGTTTAATGCGTTTATCTCGTCGGATTTCTCTTCCAAGCCAAAGATTCTGATATTGCATCTGCGCGAATATTGTTCGTTGTCGTTTGCTTTTTCTCGGACTTCGGCGAGTTCCTTCTTGAACTGGCTGATTTCATCACGCAGAGGTTTGACTACAACATTGACTGCTTCGCTAATAGCATCTTTCAGAGAATCTCTCAGCGCCTCTATAAGAACATCTTTGAATTCACGTGAAGACAAATAGTCCTGTAGTTCTTGTTTCAGGAGCTCCTTGACATCGAGGTCTGCTGCTGAACTTGCTCTAGATCTTGTACCAGAGGCCATTTTGAATTTCCGTGGCTCGTCAAAACATCAAAAATACCATATGGTCGCCTCTCTTTGTATAGTCTTACATAACACGGCTGCTAATGTCCCTTGAAATAAAGATGAGCGAACCAAGGGATAGAAAAGGGTTGAAAAGTCGAGATGGTAGTGGAGAAAAAATGAAGCGTCCGTCCCGCTCAGCAACCTCGCAAAATCATCAACCTCCACATTTGAGTGGTGGACAGTCAGCAATACATAGTCATGCACATGATCTTCGTTGTGGATACTGATTTTGGTACAATCTTTATCAATGAAGCTCCTTGTTAATTGCTAACTGTTAAATTTCTAATTAAATTACGTCATAAAATTGTTTTGGCTGTATAACCTACTGCTTTTAATGGTACTGCCTAGTTAATCCTACCACTTTTTAAGAAAATAAAAAAGCCTTATATTTTGCTCAAAACTACTAAGAAAACAAAGGAAATGCTATTTCATAGGAACAAGATTTCAAAATTTTCCAAGAGCGCATGCACATGTTTTTGTGAATGGTCCCTAAAACCAAATGTGGACAATTTATTGAAAGGAAGGAATCTTAAAGCTGCTCTCATTTTGATTTTCGAAGGTCACATCCAAAAACGACACTATATTGATTGTCTGACAGTTATTTACAAACTTTTAAAAGTAGTTACTTCATATTTTAGGGAATTTAATCTTATCAAACAACTATTGTATCTCAGTATAGTTCCGATAATTAACATCATATACATCATAAATATATTATATTTATTGATGTACATAAATTTATATAAAATGATTTATTTTGATCTTTTCTTCAAAGCTTATATGACTTGTTATATAATATTATTCTTCTTACCATCAAGTAAACTTGAGCAATACTCTTATTAGGGTCATGAAAATAAAGGCACTCTGTCTGTCTGTCTGTCTGTCTGTCTGAATGCTCTTAGCAATTGAATTACAATCCAATTCATGTTTCGCATCATCATGGGACTGAAGTAAAGCAATCTGTACCATTGTGATTTTACAACTTGTGATCAGTGAGTGGAAGACAGTCAGTTGAACACATTATCTAATACTTACCTTGAGTTCTACATCATTCTTGCTTTCTTGACTGACAGAATCTGTAGACAGGAATTATATATACACTGTAAACATGCCATATTTCTTGTTAGCTGGCAACTTCCATTTTAATAATGTTTTGCCAGGACAGACAAATTCATACCCAAATCTCAGAGTGGTCGCTTACAAGAGGTTTCACTAATATTAGTTTGACTGAGGGATCAAACCAATTGTCATTTGGTAAGACGTGGTCACTTAAGAGAGGTGGTCACTTAAGAGAGGTGGTCGCTTACAGGAGGTGGTCGCTCTGCAGGGAGGTTCCACTCTGCCATAAAAGCTTTAAATTGTGTTCATTATCTCTTGGCAAAACCCAGTTTTATTTGCAGTTTCTCATTTGCAGAACAATGCTATGTTGAACTGCTTTAAAAATTCTAGCATGTACCAAGTGCTAAGGGGTCACGAGTCCAGTTATTGCTGTTTTCATACCTGTACCTTTTTGGTATACTCTCTTGAGGGCAGCAATTTCACTGTTTGTGATTATTAAAATGCTCGTAACAAAATATATTGTATTTACAAATATGAAAATGCGGTACACGACCGCTCAAAGATTTCCATATCATCGTCTCGATCATTCCGAGGTGGTTTTCAGTTTCCATAACAAACATTTCTATCGCCCCGATCGTCTGAGATATAACCGGGGCGATCCTGCGACGGTAATCGCTTCAATCATCGCAAGCGCCGGTGACTGTGTTTCCATAAATCGCTTGACGATCGCCCCGATCGTCTCACGATAGTTTTGCGGACGATCGAAGAGATTAAAGCGATCATGTGCACAGGTAAAACGCCTGTAGAATAATACATTAGATTCTTCACGTGATTCCACAGGTTTGTGTGTGATTCCTTGCGCCTGAAGAAATAGCTTTTGCTCGCTATAGCAGAGGAAACAGACAATGTAGCAGTAGGCCCTTTAGGGGATTAACACGTTTTCACGTGTTTCATTCTTCTGGTCTCAAGGAATCAGACAGCAACACAGGAATCAGACGTTTGATTCTACTGGTATGGCGGAAGTAAGCGAAGAATCTCATGTATTATTCTACAGGTGGTGGAAAGCACGCTTTAGCTATAGCGATGCGAAAGACAGCTAAGCTCGAATTCTCCGCCGGAGGCTTCCAAGGAACAAATGTGTACACACTGGAGCGAAAACGTGACGCTTACCTTCTCTAACTATCCTTTCGTTTGTCCACTCAAAGTGTAAACACTGGGGTACTGGGTCGACACTAGATAACGTAGGGTAGAGGACCCCTGAGTTTTCGGAATATTTCCGACTTTACGATGACGTCACACGAAGCCACAATTCGGAAAAACAAAATGGCGGACATGCGAGCGGTTTGAAGCGATGCCCAACGGACGGTATTTTCCAGAGTATTTCGTCGTATATTCACTCATTTCTACTGTTACCGATTTCTATGTACCGATGCATACGAATCGGCATTTAGTAGTCCGTGCAAAAACCTACAAAGACTCTCGAGCGGTATGGGTTACCTGACTGGGTGTTAACGACGCGAAACAGACTACAAGGCACTTTACAACATAGGTTGAGGTAAGGCAACGAAATTTCAGTTATTTATTACAAGAGTTCAATAGGTAACAATAGAAAGCGATGTTTTATGGAGGTGGCCAAATCAGCAAAACATGTTTCGTGTAACAAGAAGATCATACTGTAAGAATTCTTGGAAGATGCACCTGCTCCCAGTGTACTACAATGTTGCATTAAGGTGGCCAAATGACTGCAAAACAAAACCAACACCCCAGAGAACAAAACAAATGTTGCACAAAATTTTGAGTAAGATCAAAACTCATTCAACATGCAACAGCTGGGTGGCCAAATGGACACAGCTCATTTGGCCAGGGCTTCCATCTAGTGCATTCGGCTGACACAGTTTCTCATTTCAGTAGCCTATTAACATAGATGCAATGGGACAAATGGTATCCTTGTAGTGTTCCATTGTATGGTCTTAGTCCCCTTCCATACTTCACTGCCATCCCATGATAGAACATCCACTGGCCCTTAAACTTGAAACAGGTGGTGTAATGTCCAACTGGTGACCAAAGGGTTGCAGCCTCTAGCTCATACCTTTTAGTGCCAAACAAGAGAGAAAGAGGAACAGTATACATCATTGCACTAAATTATTTCAAATTTACATGTATTTGGCTGTTTTTTTTTTCCTTTGGAATTATAGGCATGTACCTGTAACCCTGTTCTTCCAAAATGTGTGGTAGATCTTCCACACCCTCCGCTGCACCATCCAAACTAACTGGTAGAAGCAAAGGAACTCCATCTACAAATGCTAAATACTTCCATGACTTCTGCTCCCATCACAGAGAGCCATGATTTTGAAAAATCAAAAAAGGTAACAATGGGAAAATATTTCCATGGCAACATGATCATGATCATTTGCAAGTCCTCAATTGTCATGAGCATGTAAAGTTTCAATCCTTTTTATCTAATATTTGTGGAAATATTCAACACTTTGAAATTTCCCTCTTGTCTGTCAACAAAGTGACATAGCTCTGCTCACTAGCATAATTATTGCAAAATCTTGAATATCTCTCGAACGAGATGAGATATTGACAAACAGAAAATGCCATTCTTCCTCATTTTGTAATGGTTCTCAAATAAGAGTAATGAGATTGAGGCCATTTTTGTCTTAGCAACACTTTAAGTTGCTCAGCAAGATTTTATTTGCATAACATCTAAGTTCTGTTTCAAGTGCAAATAATCCAAGTGCAAATAATCCAAGTGCAAATAACTTGTTTTAACAAATAGTTTATCTTTGATTGTTACTCTGTATTTTTTTATATTACTGTAAGGTTATGAATAAAGCGATGTTGTTGTTGTTGTTATTACTTGAACTCAGTTGTGGGAGGAAATGAACTTTCCTTTGCAGTGAGTAAATGTGATGTCATCTGAAGTCATCTGTCTCCACTTGTTTGGTGTGCTTTCCTCTCTTGTGGCAGGTTGGGGTTCTCTAAACTGCATGTCATAGCCCCTGCCTCTGCCCCCTCCCCTGCTTTAACTATGAAAATTTCATGCCCCTCCCTTCCATTTGAAAAGAGAGACCCTAATCCCAACCCCACCCCACACCATGGTAAATAATAAGCATCCCTAATTTAAGCCTTTTTTAATAGCACTGTTGACATCCCAATTACTCTTCCAGCTTGCTTCTAACCGGTCAGTTTATAGCATAATCTGGAAACAGTTATTCAATTTCAATTCCTTGAAAAAAATTAAGACATTTCATAAAGAAGTGTAATGTACATAATGACTGTTTTCCTTTGTCTGGCATGGAACTATTTATCCAAGGTCAATTAAAGCCTGGTTTTCACTATTGCCATAAGCATAAGTATGATGAGCGTAAACATAAGAACCTTAAGGTTCTTATGCTCGATTGGTTCTTATGTTTATGCTTATCATGCTTGTATATCATTACATATGCCACTTAGTGAAAACCAGGCAGGGTGAAATAATTCGCTTACCTGCGTTTCCAAAGCCTTTGTCATCCTTGTAGCAGGCAAACTTTACTGCGTGCTTTACTTCGTATTCTGAAATGAACTTATAGGCCTCTTCTGCAGAGTTTACGAAGCCATGGTCAACCATTGTTCATCTATCTCTGTAGCCTGCGTAGCTGGCGGTCTCATTCCATGCGGTTGAACAGTGTTCACGGGCGCCATTTTGTGCTGATGGCGGATGGGAGACTGAGGTCGAGTGACAAAATTACGGGGCGGGGGGAGGAGGCGGGGGCGTGGGACCCCGCCCCGTAATTTTGTCACTCGACCTCAGTCTCCCATCCGCCATCAGTGCACTGAAATGGCGCCCGTGAACACTGTTCAACCGCATCGAATGAGACTGCCAGCTACGCAGGCTACTATCTCTGCATCTCGATCACCCTAAATTTCCCTCC
The DNA here is from genome assembly GCA_964036295.1 of Plumapathes pennacea. Classification (NCBI taxonomy): domain Eukaryota; kingdom Metazoa; phylum Cnidaria; class Anthozoa; order Antipatharia; family Myriopathidae; genus Plumapathes; species Plumapathes pennacea. The sequence continues at coordinate 33,432,188 of OZ038463.1, read as the reverse complement.
AAAAATACATGTGACATAGACCGGACAGCGCGATTGGCGTAAATTTCTTTTTATTTCTTAATTTCTTAATTAATATTATCGGTTACCTCAACCTATGTTGTAAAGTGTCTTGTAGTCTGTTTCGTGTCGTTAACACCCAGTCAGGTAACCCATACCGCTAGAGAGTCTTTGTAGGTTTTTGCACGGACTACTAAATGCCGATTCGTATGCATCGGTACATAGAAATCGGTAACAGTAAGAATGAGTGAATAACAAGGTGAAATACTCTGGAAAATACCGTCCGTTGGGCATCGCTTCAAACCGCTCGCATGTCCGCCATCTTGTTTTTCCGAATTGTGGTTTCGTGTGACGTCATCGTAACGTCGGAAATATTCCGAAAACTCAGGGGTCCTCCACCCTATGTTATCTAACTTGGTAACCAGGCCTATCTCGTTTTCACGAGCCCCCGTCCCCTCCCTTCCCATGTCAAAGAATGGCATGTTTTGGGTGTAAAACAGCTGTCATTGCAGCAGAAAAAAATGCTAAGATTTCTTTTAAACTATGAAAAATGCACACGCAGTTGAGTTCATTCGTTACCTTTACACTTCCTGTTATGTTGGCGACAGAAAACAGCATTGTTCTTGTGAAGTACACAATGAACACCCGAAAAATAAAAGTCCCGCCACAATTGAACGCCTCTCTTGAATAAACTCCTCTTCTAAGGTGCTGACTTTGTCTATGACCGAGACAACTTGCAAGGAAGTGATTGAAACACTATAATAACGGCTTGGCTAGCAACGAGTACTTACGGCACAATCCGACCGTGGCACTTCACTATGTTCAATTCACAAAGTTACGAGTAGGTCGCGAAGAAAGTAGTCAGCCTCTGCACGTCACGGAATGCCTTGCGCTTCCAGCGCTTTCTGATGCATCAAGGAAAACAAGCCTCGTGTTGTTGAAGCAAGTTTACATTTGGTCATATTGTCTTGATCTCACTCTTCAGGCGTGGGGCGCGTACCATACGAAGGTGAGCAAGTGGACATCTGAAACATGGGTGTGATATTGTACACGATGGTAACCGGACGGATGCCCTACGATGACTCAGATATGAAAAGCTTGATACGTTAAGTAAAACAAGGCGTTCACTTCACCCGACCCAAACAGGAACTGACGGACTGTTGCATGGACATAATTAGAGGAATGCCAACCCTAGATCCTAATAGGATTAACAATTAGCTGCAATCGAACGACACCCCTGGTTAAGGGAAACACCACGCCCAAACCATCCCAGCCCCAAGAGGCAAAGTAGACTGAATGAGTGCGCCTGTAAATTCTGGGTCCTGGAAGAATGAGAAGACAGGTTCAGGGTCTAATCTATATGAATCTCTTTTAGCTTTATGAAGCAAAAAATGATGTTAATGTACGTTATGGACTCAGCTAATACGCTGTTGGTTATTGCATCGCAATTACTTTGGTATTGGTATTAGTATGAGACGTATTTGCATGCAGAGATAAAATATAACTTATAGTAATGGCTGACGTTTCAACACCTTGTATAGAACTGAGCTACACTGTTATATCAATAAAAACTACAGTAATACGCACAATATATATGTCCACTTGTAAACTAAAAACGGCCCAAAATATATAAAAAAATATATTATCTAGCGAGACCCCCGTAAAATACGGTGATCGGATTTCGTTTTCTTCTAATATCTTTCAGTTTACAGTTTATAATTGACAGCGTCAAAGTACAAATTTCTGTCTGGCCCGGCTGAAGTACTGTATGTTTTAACGTAAGGATCCGTTTATGGTTCAACACGATTTTAGAAGCAATTGCGCGATTATACAAATGAATAATTACCTTAATAAGAATGATATAATATCTAAATTGGCCCTACCTTACCTATAGGTGTGATACCCAAATCATAAAAGGAAAAAATTAGCGGAACGGACTGCGAGACAAACAAACAATATAAGCGTATGCACGCCCGCCCGTGCTCCCTTGTAAATTTGCAGTGGACGAGGTGAGCAAGAAATCTTACCTAATTCCTCAGATAACTGTTTTGTTCTAAGTATAGGCTCATTTGCACCAGACTGGATAGTTACAAAGTTCTGTTTGCATTTTTATAATTTCCTAATTAAACTAAGGTACATTATATTCGTTAAATTTCACAAGTGCGAACGCACCACTGTCCCTTGAACGCGAACCCATAGTCATTAAGTATTAAATGTTCAATGACTCTATTATTTATTAGTTATGGAAATGATACGGCGTAGCTTATGGTCTCCAGCAGCACGGTCAAGAAGGACTTGTTTACATGGAGACAGCGGGAAGACTGACTCATAACCCATTCATTCCTGAGAGTGATCAACTTTAATTTTCTCCTTTAGTCTTTTACCAAAAATATTTGATACAATATAGAGAATTTGACACTTTGACACTTGCTCAGATGAAAGCTGATAAGCTTATCATTTCTCACTTCATTGCTGATACAAGTTTTTCATCAATGGTTGGGAGAATTTTGTATTATGAGCTCAGGAGTGAAAGGGCTAAAATGTACTCTACTTTTACACGAAATCGACTATTTTTGAACAAACGCGATGAAATTTAATGAGATAAAAAATAGAAATAGAAGCAATGGTCCAATAGCGTTACTTTCCGACTGACATGATCTTAGTAATTATTATCTTTTCAGAAATTCAGCTAAAACATGCCTTCGCTAATCTCCAAATGTAAGACTCAAACGCAAATAATTTTACCGTTTTTCCTGACTTTTTTGGCTGAACCAACATGCGCGGCATGCACACTCTTTGACCTTTGGACGAAGTTAAATATTGTAACTGGTAGACTCTCACTGTTATCATGCAGTTGGGGTTGGTTCTCCAATGTCTTCGCCGCTGACCTACCGTGACATAGTTAAAATAATAAAAAGGGCATTTTCGTGGGACGTGAAACAGCAATACATCTTTTTGTGAAATGAGCAATCTATATTTTAAGCAGCAACATTAATCTTGCCCTGTGACCCTGATTGCTGGATGTCTCGTTCGTTATTCGGGCTATTCAACAAAGCAAGTCATACGAGTCATCCAAAGCGTTTGCTCGTTTCAACATTTTTGACTGGAATTGTCCTGAGGAATGAAAACATGCCCTTTTGTTTTGTTTGGCTTCGCATATACGCGCGTCAGCTTTCGGCAATTTTTAATTTCAAATTTCTGCACTGTTAATTTCACATTTCTGCACTGTTAATTTTACATTTTTGCACTGTTTGGGAAAAAAAATTGACGTGCGCTCAGCCAATCAGAATGCAGAAATTATTGTATGCATGTTATTATCGAGATAATCGGCAATTAGCACTCCAAGTCATCCGCAGCGTTTGCTCCGGCGGGGCGAATCACCCTTAATATTTTTTCACGTTGGGGAAGAATCGACTCAGGTTGGGGGCAAAACGACTAAAATTTGGGAAAGCAACGATTTTGATTTGGGGTGAAACGACTAGGGGCAACTTTCCGTTTTTAAAAAGCTATTCAAGATTAGCTATATAAGCCTTCCGAGACACCCAGGAAAAGTACTATTTGACAGTATATAAGGGCCTATGCTACGCATTAATCAAATCCATCCCTTCAAAGACGTCTTTGTTTCACCTTCTATATTCTTCCTTTATGATTATTTCTATCAAGCATCCAACCCAAAATATACCAGTGGCTGTAACTACTTTGAAGCTTAACATTCTTAGGGCCCCATTCACAAAATGTACCGCGATAGAGTGATGCTAGAAAGTTTTTTATTAGAAGAGTGTTCAGCGTAAATACCTTTTTCTTGGGGAAAGGAGTTACATCATCACCAATCAGAACAAATGGTGCCCAGTTGTACGGATGCCAGTACGACTCGTGGCCTCGCATGGTTTTCATGGTGTTACTTAGTGCCTCATTCACCCGCTCTCCAACAAGAAGATGGTCGTAAAACTGTGCCATGAAGTACGCTGTGGGTCCATCATTAAGCGCCCAAAGCGAAACGAGGACAGATCGAGCACCTGCTCCAAGGAATGCACGAGCGATGCCGATAATGCCTTCAGCTTTAACTTCACCTCGGCCACTGTGACAACTACTCAGCACAACCAGCTTTGCTCTTAAGCGTTTGTGTTCAAGCTCCGAAATGGTCAGCATGACGTCTTCCTTCCTGATATTCTCCTTCGGAATGGATGGGTTTGGAGCAAGTAAAATCTCCCCTCTCTCCATGTCTCCATGGGCAGCGATGTGAATCAAGCTGGCACTCTCAATGCTTTGAAGGAAAGTATCCTTGGTGGCTATTCCAGCAATGAGTGGCTCAACATTAAGCACTTCGCCAATCCTTAGCGCCTCCATATTTGCGCCTGGTAGTCTTGGTACTTCTATTATGCGGTTTCCTTTCTTCAGCTGTGGCACATCTGGGTCTCCTATAATCAGGGGAATTGTGGTTTCATCTTCCAGTTCTTGGGGGCGGGTTGAAATCATCTTGGCTATTGTTAGTGATGGCATTAGACTGATTTGCAAGGATTCTGCAACGTAGTGCCCATCTTCATCCACTAAAGCAGCAAATGGAACAAGGGGGAGAGGCCCATCGGGTACAATAACAACTCGAGAACCTTCCACATACTCTCTCACAGGCCCAAGAATGGTCTTGTACAACTTTTCAAGCAAGTTGCGTTCTGCATCAGGTAGCTTTCCTGCGTTCAGGGTTAATGATATCATTTCGGTTTGTAGTGGCGAATCACGAAAATGCCCGGAATCTTGATATACCAGCTCCAGTTCAGGATGAGTGCCATTTGAAGAAGTCGGGCTGCGAGCCAGTACAGGGTCACGCTTGTTCTGGATCTGTTCTGACAATTCTTCTTGGTGAAAACACGACAACGACCTGTCTTCACACGTTTCAATACGACCTGACGTGAGAAGTTCCCTGGCATTCCTAATCTTCGCCTCTAAATACGAAAGAAAAGGGTTTCTCACATCAGACTCTTTCGCTTGTGCTACATATGGCAAAGTGGTTTCCTTGAACGTAACATTTCCAGTTGGCGGTACGACCCAGATACGCAGTTTTGCTTTACTTAATGTGAAAAACAGTACCGTGGTGTTCAATGCCATCACTATTTCACGAATCTCACAGAAGTTCGGAGCATTTGATGAATTAGGATTAGCACGTTGGTAAGGGTAACTCTTGCACATGAGGCATGTCAAGGCTCTTGCACGCCCTCTTTCAGCAATGACAAGAGCTTCATTCGTTTGTCCTTGAGCGACAAGAATTTGGATTAACAACTTATGTGTCGACACAAAGGTCTCACGAAAAGATATTTTAAATTTGTCCTTTTCTGGTGCATTAGCAAACAGTTCCTCCAGACATTCAAGACTTTTTTTCAAATAGTTTTCTGCATTCTCGTGCTCCGAGATAGACTGATAAAAGATACCCATGCTGTGGTACGCCATTGCTTCTCCCGCCTTGTCTCCAAGTTGTTTTGCGATTTCCAGGTGCATTTTATGATGCTTGAAAGCCTTGCAGTATTCGTCGATGGACTGATAGCAGCTGCCAAGATTGCCGTAAGCCCTTCCCTCGCCTGCCTTATCCCCAAGTTGTTTTGCGATGCACAGATCCAATTTATGATGCTCGAGAGCCTTGCCGTATTCCCCGATAGAGTAATAGTAGTTGCCAAGGTTCCCATAAGCTTTTCCTTCTCCTGCCTTGTCTCCAAGTTGTTTTGCGATGTCCAGGTGCATTTTATGATGCTCGAGAGCCTTGCCGTAATCCCCGATAGCGTCATAGCAAATGCCAAGGTTGCCATAAGACATTCCTTCTCCTGCCTTGTCGCCAATTTGTTTTGCAATGTCTAGTTTTAGTTCATGATACTTGAGAGCTTTGCCGTATTGCCCGATAGACCTATAGCAGTTGCCAAGGTTGCCATAAGCCATTCCTTTTCCTGCCTTGTCTCCAAGTTGTTTTACATTGTCCAGGTTCATTTTATAATGCTCGAGAGCTTTGCAGTATTCCCCGATAGACTGATAGTAGTTGCCAAGATTGCCATAAGCCTTTCCTTCTCCTGCCTTGTCTCCAAGTTGTTTTGCGATTTCGAGATCCATTTTATGATGCTCGAGAGCCTTGTCGTATTCCCCGATCTCCAAATAACAGTTGCCAAGGTTGCCATAAGCCTTTCCTTTTCCTGCCTTGTCTCCAAGTTGTTTTGCGAAATCCAGGCGCATTTTATGATGCTCCAGAGCCTCGCCGTAATCTCCGATAGATAGATAGCAGTTGCCAATGTTGCCATAAGCCCTTCCTTCTCCCGCCTTGTCTCCAAGTTGTTTAGCAATGACAAGATCGAATTTATGATGCTCGAGAGCCTTGTCGTATTCCCCAACAGAGAGATAGCAGTTGCCAAGGCAGCAAAACACCCTTCCTTCTTCTGCCTTGTCTCCAAGTTGTTTTGCGATGTCCAGGTGCATTTTATGATGCTCGAGAGCCTTGCCATATTCCCCGATAGAGTAATAATAGTTGCCAAGGTTGCCATAAGCTTTGCCTTTTCTTGCCTTGTCTCCAAGTTGTTTTGCAATGTCCAGATGCATTTTATGATACTCGAGAGCTTTGTCGTATTCTCCGACAGACAGATAGCAGTTGCCAAGGTTTTCATAAGCCTCTCCTTCTCCTGCCTTGTTTCCAAGTTGTTTTGCAATGTTTAGGCGCATTTTAAGATGCTCGAGAGCCTTGCCGTATTCCCTGATAAAGTAATAGTCGTTGCCAAGATTACCATAAGCTCTTCCTTCTCCTGCCTTGTCTCCAAGCTGTTTTGCCATGTCGAGGTGCATTTTATGATGTTCGAGAGCCTTGCCGTATTCCCCGGTAGAGAGATAGCAGTTGCCAAGATTGCCATAAGCTTTTCCTTCTTCTGCCTTGTCTCCCAGCTGTTTTGCGATGTCCAGGTGCATTTTATGATGCTCGAGAGCCTTGCCGTATTCCCCGGTAGAGAGATAGCAGTTGCCAAGATTGCCATAAGCTCTTCTTTCTTCTGCCTTGTCTCCAAGTTGTTTTGCCATGTCGAGGTGCATTTTATGATATTTGAAAGCCTTGCCGTATTCCCTGGTAGAGAGATAGCAGTTGCCAAGATTGCCATAAGCTCTTCCTTCTTCTGCCTTGTCTCCCAGCTGTTTTGCGATGTCCAGGTGCATTTTATGATATTTGAAAGCCTTGCCGTATTCCCCGGTAGAGAGATAGCAGTTGCCAAGATTGCCATAAGCTCTTCCTTCTTCTGCCTTGTCTTCCAGTTGTTTTGCGATGTCCAGGTACATTTTATGATGCTCGAGAGCCTTGCCGTAATCCCCGATAGAGTAGTAGCAATTCCCAAGTTTGCCATAAGTAATTCTTCCTGCTACTTTGTCTCCAAGTTGTTTTGCGATGTTCAGAGCCATTTTATAAGGCTCTAAGGCCATGCAGAATTTCCCAATAGACTGATAGTAGTTGCCAAGGTTGCCATAAGCCATTCCTTCTCCTGCCTTGTCTCCAAGTTGTTTTGCAATGTCCAGGTGCATTTTGTGATGCTCGAAAGCCTTGCCGTACTCCCCAACAGACAGATAGCAGTTGCCAAGGCTGCCAAAAGCCCTTCCTTCTTCTGGTTTTTCTCCAAGTTGTTTTGCAATGTCCAGGTCCAATTTATGATACTCAAGAGCCTTGCCGTATTCCCCGATAGACAGATAGCAGTTGCCAAGGTTGCCATAAGTCTTTCCTTCTCCTGCCTTGTCTCCAAGTTGTTTTGCGATGTCCAAGCGCATTTTGTGATGCTCAAGAGCCTTGCCGTAATCCCCGACAGAGTAATAATAGGTTCCAAGGCTGCCATAAGCTCTTCCTTCTTCTGCCTTGTCTCCCAGTTGTTTTGCAATTTCCAGGTGCCTTTTATAATGCTCGAGAGCCTTGCCGTATTCCCCGATACAATGATAGCAGTTGCCAAGTTTGCCACAAGCTTTTCCTTCTCCTGCCTTTTCTCCAAGTTGTTTTACGATGTCCAGGTGCATTTTACAATGCTCGAAAGCCTTGCAGTATTCTCCAATAGACTGATAGTAGCTGCCAAGGTTGCCATTAGCCATTCCTTCTCCTGCCTTGTCTCCAAGTTGTTTTGCAATGTCCAGGTGCATTTTACAATGCTCGAAAGCCTTGCAGTATTCCCCAATAGACAGATAGTAGCTGCCAAGATTGCCATTAGCCATTCCTTCTCCTGCCTTGTCTCCAAGTTGTTTTGCAATGTCCAGGTGCATTTTACAATGCTCGAAAGCCTTGCCGTATTCCCCGATAGACCAATAGCAGATGCCAAGGTTGCCACAAGCACTTCCTTTTCCTGCCTCGTCTGAAAGTTGGTTTGCGATGTCCAGGTACATTTTATAATGCTCGAGAGCTTTGTCGTATTCTCCGACAGACAGATAGCAGTTGCCAAGTTTGCCATAAGCCACTCCTTCTCCTGCCTTGTCTCCAAGTTGCTTTGCAATGTACAGGACCATTTTGTGAATCTCCATGTCCTTGTCCATTTTTGGGTATTTTGAAGTCTTTCATTCGTATATTGCGCACACAAATTTCATGATGCGTAGGAGGAGCAGACACCTGAAAATGTGTAGGGAAGAGAAATTTCCTGTTGGAAGAAACTGCGGAGAAATTGACTTGTTTTATTGTCACACACACAACAATTTGCTGTTCGAAGAAACGCGCGCATACAACGATTTCATACGTAATTGATTGAACTGTCTGATTGCTTTAAAGGATTCTTTAAGTAAGCTATATACGAGTGGTGTACTTGCAATGGCAAAGAGAAGTAAACACTCGGTAAACAGAAAATACATCTTATAGATGAGGAACATTATAATGTTATCTATAAAATAACTATGATACTACACGCGGTGCCCCTAGTATTTTATGCCTTCAGTATTCAATCCTCCATATTAAACCCTTACTATGCAATTACTTCCTATTCAAAAAAGGTTTGAAAACCCTGCCAGTATATACTCAAGTTAGCTGCTCATCGCGCTTTCTGTCACTGGAAAATTCTAACCTCTTACATACTGTGTAAATAACACAAAAAAGTTATGTAAATCCTAGTTTACATACAATTTACGCTACGTGTAAACACATTTACACGTAGTGTAAAATATGTTTTACACATACTTCACATTTTATGTAAAATGCACAGTTGTAAAGTGTGTGTAAATACTTACTAGAAATACGATAATCGCAGATACCCCCTCACTCTGCCATTGATGGGACGTTTACTTTGGTAACTCCCAACAAGAGTAGCCTTTGTTTTACCGAAATGTTGACTCAATCTTTTCTTCGAACTCAAGTGCTACACGCAAAGGAAGGAGAAAAAGAATGGTGTGTGTTGTACTTTTGCGTTGAAAAAAGAATCGATTGCGTGACGAAGTACGTATTTCCCACGGTCGGCACGTCAAATTAATTCATACAGTCTGCCAAGCACGTTCTCAAAATTTAATACTCAAAGTTTGAAGTTGGTCGGCCGTCGTAGTACGGGAAAAAAGGAACACTGATTTTCCAATTTTGAATTCATAGGCAGTACAATTAAATAGGCTTCCTGTGCGATTTATTTTTACTCTGGAATGCATGCACCAGACTCAGGCATGCATATTTAATAGGCTCGAATTGTTTTGTATGTGAACCCACTCAAAACAGCAAGATTTCTCCCAGAATCAAAGCAAAACTTGAACAGTTTACTTCAAATTATACACGGGTTTCAGACCCAGTAATACTTCTAAGGGCTTGCGAACGATTCTCGCTGCAATCACCGCGTGTCAGATTACAGAAAAATAAGACATCTGACTAAATCATTCAAGACTCCAAGTTCCGATTGCTCTGAGCGAATACGGTAGCCGAAAGTGGCGACAGAAGCGTAGTAAAACAATACTTCGAGGGAAAATGATCAGCATACAGATTTTAATACATTCTTGAAGTGATCGAGTTACAAGCTATACGGGATAGAATATATTTGTCACGGTGATTGTTCGATTTCCACTGACTAACCTTTGATTAACGACTGATAGATGACATCAAACGCAACTGAACGAACAATAGACTAATCAACAGGACAAAAGAACATCAACTGACCAATAACGAAACACAACCAAGCCGACTCGACCAACCATAGGCCGACATAATGGACCAATCACTTCTACAACCAGAGACATATATACCGCCATCTGACGAATACTTTTCACTTGACTCTGAAGATGACTTCCGCTCAGGTAGTCGAAACGTCAGTCACCAACAACAGTCTTTCTGGAGACTACTCTAACCCGGACGATCACAACCAACCTACTAACCTTTGTTGCTTGTCCTTTCTAAATACGTATCTGAGTTTAACACAAAACGGCGTCTGAAGCTCCCGATTTGCTTTCAAGCGCTGTTCCCTTTGCGGAGCCGTTTCTTCGGCACGCTTCCGTTCATGATGCTGTCGGTTATAACATGTTTGTCGTCTTTTCTCTTGACGGATTTGGCGCTGTTCGATCGTTTCACGATTTCGCCTTGCCCGTGCCTGTTCCCTTCTCTTTTGAAGACGAGCTTCGCGAGACTGTTGTGTTTCAAGTTTTCCAGTTTTCCATTTTCGTGAACACAGCTACGATATACTGTAGTTGCTTCGTTCAATCTAATTTCTCTTATTGCGAGTAAAACTACAGGGCCACACGTGATCGATCCGGCCTTTGTTATTGGTTCTGCAGCGACGCGATAGGAACTGGAGACGAGGTCGCACGACAGACTGACAGACTGACAGACGAACATTAAATTTCGAGATGGCGACACGCTTGGAGTCTCCGATAAGGCGATAATACTACCGCATTAGCGTCGTGAGTATTTCCCTCACTTCGTTCGGGGATAAAATGTTAATACTAGAAATACGATAATCGCAGATACCCCCTCACTCTGCCATTGATGGGACTTTTACTTTGGTAACTTCCAACAAGAGTAGCCTTTGTTTTACCGAAATGTTGACTCAATCTTTTCTTCGAACTCAAGTGCTACACGCAAAGGAAGGAGAAAAAGAATGGTGTGTGTTATATTTTTGCGTTGAAAAAAGAATCGATTGCGTGACGAAGTACGTATTTCCCACGGTCGGCACGTCAAATTAATTCATACAGTCTGCCAAGCACGTTCTCAAAATTTAATACTCAAAGTTTGAAGTTGGTCGGCCGTCGTAGTACGGGAAAAAAGGAACACCAATTTTGAATTCATAGGCAGTACAATTAAATAGGCTTCCTGTGCGATTTGTTTTTACTCTGGACTGCATACTCCAGACTCAGGCATGCATATTTAATAGGCTCGAATTGTTTTGTATGTGAACCCACTCAAAACAGCAAGATTTCTCCCAGAATCAAAGCAAAACTTGAACAGTTTACTTCAAATTATACACGGGCTTCAGACCTAGTAATACTTCTAAGGGCTTGTGAACGATTCTCGCTGCAATCACCGCGTGTCAGATTACAGAAAATAAGACATCTGACTAAATCATTCAAGACTCCAAGTTCCGATTGCTCTGAGCGAATACGGTAGCCGAAAGTGGCGACAGAAGCGTAGTAAAACAATACTTCGAGGGAAAATGATCAGCATACAGATTTTAATACATTCTTGAAGTGATCGAGTTACAAGCTATACGGGATAGAATATATTTGTCACGGTGATTGTTCGATTTCCACTGACTAACCTTTGTTGCTTGTCCTTTCTAAATAAGTATCTGAGTTTAACACAAAACGGCGTCTGAAGCTCCCGATTTGCTTTCAGGCGCTGTTCCCTTTGCGGAGTTGTCTGTGTCACCCGCTTCTGTTCATGTCGCTTTTGGTCGGCATTCATGCGCTGTTGTCTTTGCGGAGTCTTCTCTTCGGCCCGCTTTTTCTCCTGAAGGTCTCGATTCGCTTTCAAGCGCTGTTCTCTTTGCGGAGTTGTCTGTGTTACCTATGGCGCTTGATTGAGGTCAAAATTAGAATCAATAAATTCATCTACTTTTAAATTCGTCTCATCTCAAATTCATTGAACATCCCAAATTCATGAACACTCACATTCATCGAACAGTCAAATTCACCAAACAGTCAAATTCATCGAACAGTCAAATTCATCGAACAGTCAAATTCATCGAACAGTCAAATTCACCAAACAGTCAAATTCATCGAACAGTCAAATTCATCGAACAGTCAAATTCATCGAACAGTCAAATTTATCGAACAGTCAAATTTATCGAACAGTCAAATTCATCAAACAGCCAAATTCATCGAACAGTCAAATTCATCGAACAGTCAAATTCACCAAACAGTCAAATTCATCGAACAGTCAAATTCATCGAACAGTCAAATTCACCAAACAGTCAAATTCATCGAACAGTCAAATTCATCGAACAGTCAAATTCATCAAACAGCCCAATTCATCGAACAGTCAAATTCATCGAACAGCCAAATTCATCTAACAGCCCAATTCATCGAACAGTCAAATTCATCGAACAGCCAAATTCATCAAACAGTCAAATTCATCATACAGTCAAATTCATCATACAGTCAAATTCATCTAACAGCCAAATTCATCAAAAAAACCGTCCCAGAGTTCCCCGCGGTCAAACATCAATGGCGGTTCTCAATGGCAGACGAGGTAGAAAGGCGTTGTTTTCTTCGCAGTCTGAGACAATCGTTGCTTGACTTGTCGAGGAGAATAGAACATGATGCTAGCGCTGAAGCAATAGACTATGTGATTTTCAGGCTACGGCAGATATCCAGGCATTTGCTGCGTCTTGGAGGAGTAGACAACATAACGGAAGAATTGCATCAATCTCTCGTAATCGTAACGTCATTGTTGAGTCAAGTCGAGCAACAGAGCCTTCCAAATTTGCTTACAGCAGAAGGAAGCAATGGTTGCGTTGGACGGCCACGCTTTGAAATACCCAGAGAGCAGCTGGAATATTTTTTTGACTATGACTTCAGCCTACGAGATATTGCTGAAGCACTGGGAGTATCTCAAAGCACGGTAAAGAGGCGTGCTCGGGAATACGGTATTTCATCTAGCGACCGGAAAACTGTCATGACAGATGACGAGCTGGATGACGCGGTAAGGCAGGTAAAGATTGAATTCCCAAATGGTGGTTATCGAAGAGTGCACTCCCAGCTTCTCACAAGAGGCATAAAAGTTTCTCAGTTGAGAGTCCAGGAAGCAATGCATCGAACTGATCCCGAAGGAGTCGCCATGCGGTGGTTGTCCATTACTCCCAGAGCAGTGTATCATGTAAGCGGTCCTTTGGCACTATGGCACATAGATGGCAACCACAAGTTGATAAGGTATCTTTCGATATTTCTTATACAAATCCACAGTATGGGTTAGTGTGTTGAGACTCAAGTCATGATTCAATTTGGCCATTATAATTGTCAAGAATCGTGGCGGTTTAGAGCGCCTTTTTTATTGCACCATCACACATGCTAAGTCACAACACAACTGAGGAGATATTGTGCCCATATATAGAAGCGTTCAGTCACGTGGGCTAGTATGGTGTGACAATAATAATACAGAATTATTGTTTTTGTCTTTCAGATGGAGAATGGTTGTGCATGGTGGGGTTGATGGTTACACACGAATACCAGTTTATCTGAAATGCAGTGACAACAACTGTGCTGAAACGGTCCTGAACCTATTTGTGAATGCTGTATCTGAGTATGGCCTACCATCGAGAGTCCGCTCTGATAAAGGAGGAGAGAATGTGAAAGTATCTCTCTACATGTTGCAGCATCCAGACAGAGGGCCAGGCAGGGGTAGCATGATAGCAGGACGCAGTGTACACAATCAGCGCATTGAGAGATTGTGGCGTGACGTCTTTGAGGGTGTTCTCTACATCTACTACAACCTGTTCTATCACCTGGAAGAGTGTCATATGCTGGACCCAGCAAATCCATTAAACCTCTTTGCCCTCCAGTACGTCTTCATTCCACGCATAAACAGGCACTTGGACATTTGGAAGGCTGGCTTCCTTCGCCATCAAATCAGAACTGCAGGAAGCAGATCACCCATGCAGCTTTACATCCTTGGCCTTCTTGGAATGAGAGATTCACAAAGGATGATAGCGAGGGAAGTCTATGAGCCAAGGGATGAGGTATTCAAACTTATAATAATAACCAATATTATTGATTGATGTTGTATGCCCCATAGCCCATTTATACTTGAGCTCAACAACAGCCGCTGCATCATATTGAATGAAATAGTTGAGTCACATCTGAAACCTATTGCAGAATGAATGGCATGACTATGGAATTGACTGGGATGGACCCCTGCCAGGACTAGACGAAGAGAACTGCAATCAGGTTGAGGTTCCACAAACCAGGAATCCCCTACCAGATGACAAGTTCCTTGAACTTTCACATACTATAGATCCACTCCAAGCAAGTGATTGCCATGGGATTGATATTTACTTGGATGTTGTTTTATTCATTTCCTCATCCTTGTCCAATGAAGAAGACCATGCAGATTGAATAATATAATAATATTGCTGCAAACTGTAACATGAACATAATATTTTGTGTGAATGATAATTAAGGCCCCATTCTGAACACCAAACAGTACACAAGCCAAACTATGTGCATTGGCAGTGGATTAAATCATTTTGCCTTAACTTTGACTCATGTAAATTTCAGCACAATCTTATTTGACCTTGGCTGAATTTAATATCTGCATAGTTTTATATTGGACCTTTTAGTCACCTTTTCAATGTTGAAACCAAAACAACCAATAACCAGGAAACTTAATCACAAACAGTGGATTCAATTGTATCTGGTAGTCTATAACCATCATTCATGAACTGTAACAACAACCTAACAACTTACTGAAACTTGGCTGACTACATGAAAACTTGTGTCCAATTCAGTCTGTGTCCAAGGCAAACTAAGAACTAATCAAACATATTTCTTTATGGAAAGTATGTGTCAAAAACTTGCAAAATGATCAGTCGATAATGATCATCAAGTTATCACATTTTGTTGACAGTTTCTCTGTACACATCATAATACATTGAATGATGGTCCCGAGCAATCAATTGCAGCATGCAAAGAAATTGAAAAGAGCTCATATGAGCCAACTATTGATGGCAGCTGCAAATTCAGCATACAAGTTGATGCAAATATGCAGTCTTCAACAGCATCAAAGGTAATCTTGATCTTGGAAACATAGCTCCCTGACAGTGGCAATGTGCTTGCTCCCGTTGTGAAGCGAAGGAATTCCTGGAGTCCTGTTTAAATAGAAGTAATAGAGGCACTTGTCCTTCGTACTGGACCAACTGGTGGGCGGAAACCAAATATTCGTCTGTGCTCTTCGAGAGGTGACGACCTCGACAATGCGGACCTCGATGGATTGTTTCCAGCTGGAGTTGGGGTTAACGTGGACGTAGAAGCAGGAGATGCGCTAGTATTGGGGCTTTCCACAAGGCGATCTGCTGTCGATATTAATCTTTCTGCACATTGTCTCAAAATTTCAGGATAATCCGCCATTGCTGTTGCCTCGCACACGTGCGAAGGATTGAACCGCGGGGAACTGGGACGGGCTGTTTTCGGCTGTTTGATGAATTTGACTGTATGAATTTGACTGTATGAATTTGACTGTTTGATGAATTTGACTGTTCGATGAATTTGACTGTTTGGTGAATTTGACTGTTTGATGAATTTGACTGTTTGATGAATTCGGCTGTTTGATGAATTTGACTGTTCGATGAATTTGACTGTTCGATGAATTTGACTGTTCGATGAATTTGACTGTTTGGTGAATTTGACTGTTCGATGAATGTGAGTGTTCATGAATTTGGGATGTTCAATGAATTTGAGATGAGACGAATTTAAAAGTAGATGAATTTATTGATTCTAATTTTGACCTCAATCAAGCGCCATAGTTACCCGCTTCTCTTCATGTCGCTTTCGATCGGCATTCATGCGCTGTTTTCTTTTCGGTCATAGTTCCGTCTTTTGTCGAGACTAACTGGCGCTGTTCGATCGTTTCACGATTCCGCCTTGCTCGTGCCTGTTTCCTTCTCTTTTTAAGACGAGCTTCGCGAGACTGTTGTTTCAAGTTTTCCATTTTCGTGAACACAGCTACGATATACTGTAGTTGCTTCGTTCAATCTAATTTCTCTCATTGCGAGTAAAACTACAGGGCCACACGTGATCGATCCGACCTTTGTTATTGGTTCTGCAGCGACGCGATAGGAACTGGGGACGAGGTCGCACGCAAGACTGACAGACTGACAGACTGACAGACGAACATTAGATTTCGAGATGACGGCAGGCTTGGAGTCTCCGATAAGGCGATAATACTACTGCATTAGCGTCGTGAGTATTTCCCTCACTTCGTTCGGGGATGAAATATTATTTTACATACTGTGTAAATAGAGGAGAAAGTTATGTAAATCATGATTTACGTATAGCTTACACTGTGTAAACACAATTACACACAGTGTAATTATAATGTACACATAATTTTACATTTCATGTAAACGAAATAGTAATTGTAAAATGTGTGTAACTTTGTTTTCATTATTTGACATACTGTGTAAATAAATCAGAAATTTGTGAATCAAAATTTACACAGTTCACTCTTTGTGTAAAAATATTTACACGTAAAGTAAATAATAATTTTAACATTTTACATTGGATGTAACACATTTGTCAAAAATGTGTGTAAATACTTCTTTATTCTTTTACATACTACAGTACGTAGTTAGAGCAGAAAAGGTGTGTAAATCAAAATTTACATGCAGTCGGCTGTGTAAACACAATATTACACATAGTGTAATTTATATTTACACAGGAAAAATGTGCGTAAGTATTCTATAGAAAAAGTCACTGCCTGACTCGTGAATTCCACGTTAAATTTCACGAGAAAAACCGATATCGGTTTTTCGAGTGAAATTTAACGTGGAATTCACGAGTCAGGCAGTGAATTTTTCTTGAATCGCATAAGTAAAAAAAAAACAATGAAATTATGTTTTTACACTTCAGCGCGCGAGAAAGCCATTGCAAAGTCAACTGTCAAGAACCAGCGAATAGGAATCAAGTTGAGATTCAAGATCACAGTCACTTTTATTTGAACCTTGTGGTGTGACCAATCTTTGTTATAAATGCCCTTTGAAGAAAAGAAAAGTTCTATTCAACAAAACCTGTTCCACTTATAATTTATAACAAATCATCAAGAAACCTGGAGACAAGATTGCTGTCGTTGAATACCGATGTTAAGCACGTGAATTGGTGCCGAAAACTGAAAGAAAAAACTTGCGCGAAAGAAGAAGTCCAAACAAGACGTTAAAAATATATAACCGGTAAGTACCTGGATGTATTTGCTCCACAGTTCACACCGAAATGCTCAGCTTTTAGCTAAAAAGTCAGTCAACTATGTTTGTTTTATTATTTACAGCGAGCTTGCTCGCGTAGACACACGTCACTGATCCATGCAATTCCACACTAAATACCCTTGCTTCGTAACCAATCAGAACGCGAGTTTTCTTTGACTTATGCGATTCTATTTTATATACTGTGTAAATAGAGCAGAAAGTTATGTAAATCATTATTTACATATAGCTCACATTGTGTAAACACAATTACACGGAGTGTAATTATGATGTACACACATTTTACATTATATGTAAACGATAATTATAGTAATTGTAAAGTGAGTCGAATTTTTTTCATTGTTTTACATACTGTTTAAATAGAACAGAAATTTGTGAAATCATAATTTACACAGTTCATACTGTGTGTAAAAATATTTACATGTAAAGTAAAATATGATGATTACATTTTACATTGGATGTAAAACAGTTGTCAAGAATGTGTGTAAATACTTCTTTATTCTTTTACATACTACTGTACGTAAATACAGCAAAAAAGTTGTGTAAATCATAATTTACATGCAAGTCACTGTGTAAACACGATTACACATAGTGTAATTTATAATTTGCTGAACAAAAAGTTATGGAAATCATAACTTACATACAGTTCACACTGTGTGTAAACACATACATACGTAGAGTAAATTATAATTTACACACTTTACAGGGGTCCCGCTAGTCTTTAATATAATACGCTAAGCGTCCGTCCGTCCGTGTGCCTGTAACGCTCTTTGCCAGGCCTCCTCATAAAAAGTATCCACTATGGCTGCCACATGTGAGTTAAAATCTTCGGCGTTTCCATGAACGAAGCGTTCAGATAGACATCGGAAATGAGTTCGGAAAGGTAATGTGAGCTTAAAGAGCCTGTCTCAACCATGATCCTTCGCGCGCTCTGGCGCCATTTTCGACTTCACGGAAATTCGGTTTTTCAAGTGTTTGATGACAATCCGATTGAATCCTCTTCCATCAATCAGCCGATCAATGAATAATCAAGCTAATCTTTCAACTAAATAGTTCTATAATCTTTCTACCCATTTTTTGGATTCCTTTTGTGTTTTGTACCGAGGTTTTTTCAATATGTATAATGTTCACCGTACCGATCAACCGGCGGCCAAACAGCCGCGGAGAGGCAGGCCACCAAGAGGCAAAAACATACACCAAAGGGAAGGAAGGAAGCCACGGGATGGAAAGAACAAACTCACAGGAGGTTCGCTGGACTCTTATTCCATCAATTAAGCGCCATCTCGGATGTTGAAGCTAGCGACCAGGTGCTGTTGTCGACTGCATGCTTAATACATATATCGCGGCCTTCAAAGGTCAGAGTGGATTTGTGTCTAGTTTCTTGACTCAGCGTGTGGAAATATAAGTGCTTCTAGTTATTTTCATTATTTCCGTGGTTGTTTTCGCTGTTTGTGATGAACCTCGAAATACGTCTGCCAGAAGAACCGCCTCAACGCAAAAAAGTTAGTTGCAGGAAGTACAGTGTCACTGTGCAATGCTTCAGACTCGACGATTGACCACAGATAAAACGACGATTGCCATTACTTTCTTCAGGGAAATCGTCCGCTTTCAGTGCAATGAAGCTGTACAAAGAGTGTTGACGTCACACGCCAAATGTAAACAATAATATACGCGCGCGAAGGATCATGGTTGAGACAGGCTCTTTAAATCCTGTTGGTCATGTGGCAGAAGTGGCCGAATGTTCGAAATCGTGTTCGAGTATCGATTCGCTTGACTGTTAATTAAGTCACAGGCGGCCCAAGCTGATTGACTGTATGACGTCACGGTTGGGTTTTATAAGAAAATGTATGGGAGATTTTAGTCGATCGATAACTCAAAAAATATTGCGAGAATAAAGCTTAGACTTGCTAACCTTGTTGTGGTGGTGGTTTTCTTGCTGCTGTAGCGATTTCAGCGTGTTTCGCTGAATTTTTCCTCTCTAACAGAAAGAATTTTGAGGCTGGCAACTCGGTCGATCTGGCATCCAGAATGGCTCCAGAAAAGTCTCTCAAATGTGGCCTTTCAACCTCCGTATGGCCACAAAACCCAGACATATATCGAGTTGAATCCTTTTCCCATAAGAATGTCGCAAAAACATTTCGAAAACGCCAGTTGAGTCCGAAGAAAGTGCCAAAATCGGCCGTCAAAATGGTTTCTGACAAGCCGTGTGACCCACTCTTGGTCCAGGGAAATGGCGTTTGAATTTCATGTCGAGCTCTGATTCGCTGCCTCTTTCGCATGCTAATCAATTTACCGCGACACCAGGGAGGGGCAAGGCTACATTTGTAGTCGGATTTTCAAACGAACACCGAGCTCCAGGGGAGGATTATTGTCACAACCATTTTCCCGCGCCGGCCATTAGGAGCGATGCCGGTTTTTCACCCAGCCGAGAAATGTTTTTGTTGACGTTTTTAAATGTTCCAGAGGTGTTTCCGAGATGTTTTCAAAGCCTAATATTCATAGTTCGTTTAAAAATCCGGCTACAAATGTAGCCTTGCCCCTCCCCGGTGTCGAGGTAAATTGATTAGCATGCGAAAGAGGCAGCGAATCAGAGCTCGACATGAAATTCAAACGCCATTTCCCTGGACCAAGAGTGGGTCACACAACCTCGTTCCCAGGCTCTTTCATTTCCCGGGCCCCGCCCCCGAAGAAAGACCCTGGTTCAGGCTGGTCACGTGTCGGCCAGAATCTGGCCGGTTGCAAAAAAGGAAACCAAGGGAGGGGCCGTTAAGTCGGAAATTTACTTTACTTTGTCTACTGGGGAGAGAAAAATTTGGATATAAAAATTGAACACCTCCCATGTAGTTTACGCTGCGTCTGAACAACAAGTCAAGTTGTTGCAGGCCTTGTAGTTCTGTGGGAGACCACTGCAAAAACGTATGCGGAAAACTGAGTTACTAAGGCACTTCTCGAAACAGCGAAAGAGTTTTACAGCAGCTCGTTGCCACAGAGCGAAGGTTTGCCGCATTTAATCTGCAGACCATGTGAAAGACGCCTCGACAACTTCAGAGCTTTCAAAAAGGTAATTTCGAGAGTCAAGTCTCCTTCGGAAGCGTGAAAAGATGCATTTAAACACGAAGGCGCACTATAAAAGGCCGTTGGCCGCCTCTTTCGACATCAAATTTGCATAATGTTTGTTGAATCGCACGTGCGTCCACAGCGTTCAGAAGTCGCTCTGTCCATGAAATATCTCTGCAGCAACTAAGAGTATACCTAAAATTAAACACATACGGGCAACTTTAATGTGGAGTCCTGAACGGAAGGGTTTGAAACTAAATTTTTCTCTTGGCTGCCAAAATACATTTTGAATTTCGCGGTGCAATACGACGCATGGCTGCCCACCAAGCATCTTTAATTTTTTACTTTGAAGATTATTCTTGGAGTTTACTCAAATTGCACTCAAAATGAATGTTTATGTGATGGAAAATTGGTGAGGCAACATTATCTTGTTTTGCGTGGTATTCAAGTACAAGGAAAAAAAAATTTGGACATTTTTGGCTTTTTACTAATTAGGAGCTGTTGTCTCGGTCGCTGTTGTCTTGGTCCCTGGGAAGTGCCCTTTTATAGGAAGCTTGCCAAAAAGCGTGGCTGATTTGTGTCGTTTGTTCCAGCCTCGTTTTGATTTGACAAACGCACAGCACGACAAATTTCTTTGACAGGGGGACCCCTCCCCACGGATTATCTTTGTGAGCAAGGCACGTGACCAGCCTGAACCAGGGTTTTTCTTCGGGGGCGGGGGCCGGGAGATGAAAGAGCCTGGGAACGAGGTTGTGGGTCACACGGCTTGTCAGAAACCATTTTGACGGCCGATTTCGGCAATTTCTTCGGACTCAACTGGCGTTTTCAAAATGTTTTTGCGACATTCTTATGGGAAAAGGATTCAACTCGATATATGTCTGGGTTTTATGGCCATACGGAAGTTGAAAGGCCGCATTTGAGAGACTTTTCTGGAGCCATTCTGAATACCAGATTGACCGAGTTGCCAGCCTCGAAATTCTTTCTGTTAGAGAGGAAAAATTCAGCAAAACACGCTGAAATCGCTACAGCAGCAAGAAAACCACCACCACAACAAGGTTAGAAAGTCTAAGCTCTATTCTCGCAATATTTTTCGAGTTATCAATCGACTAAAATCTCCCATACATTTTCTTATAAAACCCAACCGTGACGTCACACAGTCAATCAGCTTGGGCCGCCTGTGATTAAGTCCCACAAGTGGCGAGCAGGGAGCAAATCTCGTGAAAACACTTTGCGAATTTACGGAGCCGTTTTCGGTTGACTATAAAAAGTAATCGTGCGCTGCGATTGCTTTGGGTTTGCATTTTTCCGATTAGTCCAAACAACTTTAGCAACATTCTTGGTCAATGAAACCTGATTGCGATATTCTCACGCAAAAGCAAGTGGCAATGACGTCTTCTCGCACTGTAGATTTGTAAAAGTAAAAACTAAACGCGGATACTTTGGTTTCCGCATTTGGAAGTGTTTAGTGCTACTGAAACGAAAACAGGAAGTAGCATTTACATTGTATGTTGCTTCTTCACTCTTTATTTGGTCATTTGAAGCCAAAAGCATATTTATAAAAATGCTGAGAGGTATTAATTTTCGTGATTAAAGTGGGACCACTGGTTGTGACAACGGTCTAAAATCTGAGCCAGCAGAGCGTCATATGATGTGAACAAGCGTCTCGTGTCATAACACGGTCACTTCTTGCTAAAAAGTATTCAGTTTCTTCAGATTTCTACACTTACTTCTGTCATGTGAGATCTTGGAGATGAGAAGTACAAATCTCCCCCGCGCGCGCTAGCGCTGTTCACACCATGTTGACGTCACATTTATTATTATACGCATTTATTATAAAGGCGGCAAACTTATCACAGAAGAAGCAAAATCGGACGAATAATCTTATGTTTTCATGTTTCACTGATTTTGAAAAAGGCTCACCCACTGATTAACTTGTTACTTTGCTTTTATGAGAAACTGAACGCAGAGTACTTTTATCGTAAATACGTTGACACGCAGTTTTAATAAAACTGAGTTTAGTTCTTGTTGCAACATGTGTTGCGTGAGCGTCATGGCTATAGAGTACCTTTGATGTTTCTTTTTTTTTAATATAGCAATTCAGTCAAACTCCGTGACGAAAACATGACATTTGAAAATTTAATGCATTTCTAGCCATTTCTGAGGACTCAAGTTTCAAAATTTCCCGGGGGGGGGGGGGGGGGGGCATGCAGTATTTTCAGTTTTTATGTTGTGTTTGTATAAAAGAGGTTAAGCAGTACAACAGATCAGTGCGGCGGCCTATTTTATAAATCGTGCGCCTTTCTTTCCAGCCACCTTGATTTTGACCGACCGAAGGATACATTCGTTGCATTCTTGTGGCCTGTAAACAAGGCCTTTTTTCACTCTTTTGAGTGCAGCCACTTTCATTGTTTGTGAGTAACTCCAAACAAAGAAGTTGTATTTTAAAAACGTGACGTCACACGCATATATTAATAAGGCGGCAAACTTTTCGCGGTCAAAATATCGGTTTTCGCGTCCAAGAATGGACAAAAATATTCGTTTCAAAGTCGTAAAAATGAGCATTACGGATCATTAATATACTGAGCTGCATGTTTACAGTTATCAGGCGGTCCGTGATTTTTGTTTTAGTAGCACTTTAACGGGGGGGGGGGGGGTACTCCCTTATATAAGCCATATAGGTATGTGCCGCCCCAAAGGGTATCGTTTTCAAGCATTTTTAGTCTGATAGGGTATCGATTTTGCCTTTTTGGTCTGAAATAGGTATCGATTTTGTCTTTTTGGTCTGGGGATAGGTATGATTTTAACAGAAATATGTCGCCGCGGACATTGCGTGCAATTGGAAGAAAACACAGAGCGGAAATCGTTGCAAAAGAACAAAAAATCTCTAAACAAAGGTCTGAAATAGGGTATACATTTTGGAATCAGGTCTGAAATAGGGTATACAAAATCAGGTATTTTGGTCTGAAATAGGGTAAGGGTTTTCAGGACCTGGCGGCACACCCCCACCCAAAATTATAATGAGTGCTCCCCTCCCCGGGCACTTTAAGCCTCTGTGATTGGGGGTGTAGTTGCTTTGGTTTTGATTTTCGACGGTCATCCGACTAATTCGAAAGCGGCTGTATCTGACTGCTTCTGCTATTAATTGAACTAAGATCCAAATGGTCACAGTGCGGCCTGAAGCAAAAGCTGTACCACTTTCAATTGAAAACTTGTGATTATGAGCTGAAGAGAGTCAGTTGAATACATTATCCAGTACTTACCTCGAATTTTAGAGTAGCTAGCCTAGCTTGCTTGACGGACGGAATCTGTAAACAGAAATATAAACATGCTTCATCTTGTTAGCTCGCACTCTTCTATTTTGGACATAATCTTTAGCCAGGAGACGGACGAATTACCCTAATACCAGAGGTTTCCTTCCAGAGGAAGAGTAGCTGTGAGTCATCGCGAAACGACAACGAGCGCAAAGGCAGAGGAAAGAAAAAGAAAAAAATCCGGAATAGCAGAGTTTTCTTCGCCTCGCCGCTTTGCGACGCCATTAACAGAAAAGAAACCTCTGGAATCCAGGATACGGACAAATCGACATTTACGATTAGAATTTACAAGACTAAAGGCCTGGCAAAATTAGGACACGATGTGGCATTGCGTAATTGTGTCCGCGCGATGTTGTCGTGTTTTGCCAGGCCTTAAAAATAATATGGAGACTCGAAAAAACGGTTCAATTGGTTCTGCAGACTTGACGACCGCACGGGTCCAGGTGAAAAATAAAACGACTTACCGTGAAAGCTTTAAGTTCTCGGCGTTTGGGGCGCTGTCGATTATCTCTTTACTCTATCTAGCCGCCATTTCACTAGTTTCTCATTTGCGGAAAGATGAAATTGGAATTACCAGCACGTATCCATCAGTGCAAAGGGGTCACGCGTCCTCCTTTCAATTTACGCACGTCATTTCTATTTTTGACATGAAAAACACATTGCTTTTCTACTCGGCTTGATTTTAGTATATGGCAGAGAAATTTAGTGTATCAAATTGTTGCAGTTTTCCACCAGTGTGTGAACTACCAAGGCCCGTTTCAACCGTCAAACTTTTCATGAGCCGAACTCAATGCAAATTCATGACTCAAACAATAGATGTTGTTTGAATTGAGTCGGCTAAATCTGTTGTTTAATGTATCTGTAAACTCAAACAACACTTCAAAATTTTATGTTGTGTTTGTATTAAAGGGGTTAAACAGTGCAGCAGAACAATGTGGCGGCCTATTTTATAAATCGCGCGCTATTCTGTCCAGTCATCTTGGTTTTTGACAGAACCGAAGGATACGTTCGTTGCATTCTTGTGGCGCTGTAGCGGCCTGTAAACAAAGCCTTTTTTGGTATACTATTTTGAGGGCAGCAACTTTCATTGTTTGTGAGTAACTCCAAACAAAATAAATTGTATGTACAAAATGCAAATCATTTCCGGCGGTTCAGTCAGTCCAATATTGACTCAATTCGGGCTCAAATGAACAAATAAGTTGGCGACTTTGACTGAATTCTTTGCTAGAAAAACTGATCAAGACTGCTCGCACCATTGTTTTATAACCGGCGCCAGTGTAGGCCCTTTTATAATGCACCCCGCGTTTATTGGTGACCAGGTGCCAATTCAATAAACATTACATTTTACAAGTTGGACCATTACTCAAACACCACTAAATGGACTCTAATCTGAAGAAAGGCCACATAATGTTAGAGAATATCTCATATGGATAAATGCAACAGTACTTGGACACGGCATTGGGTTAAAGTGCATTTTAACGTGTGAAAAAATTGGTCCAACTTGTGAAAATACACTTGTAAATGTTTTATTGAATTGGCCCCAGGCCTACATCACTACACGACTGGGCTGATGGCGTTACGACTGATCTACCAATAGGGTGTATGGGAGATTTTTAAATCACGTTTTACGCGTGAAAATAAGGAAATCTTACTAATCGGTCTAACAACAGAGAGAGTCCTTACTTGCCGTTGTGATAACTTTCGAGGCGATCTGGTGCCGATTTAGCAAGATTCTTTCCGCGATCATTGTTGATTTAGTACATAATTATCCGTACAACAGTTCTTCATGTTCCACCTTAGCGGGACTCCGTTAATGCAGCTAAACGTTTGTTTAAAGCCTTGAAGTTTCCAGATATCGCAAAGGTCGTGGCTGATGGCGCCGCTATCGCCGAGTTCCGCACGAGGGCCTGGGCCGGACAAGTTGGAGACAATGGGAGATTTTTGAGTCAGCGGTCATTGCACAAAATCGTGATGCAGTGTAGGTTTTTGTGGTTTATAACAGTACGTACAACCAAGAAACTCATTCGATATTCAATTTTGAGCAAGTTCAATAAAATTTCTCTAACATAACTTGTGCACAAGAAAAGTGGCTTGCACACGAGGTAAAATATTGCCTCAAGTTAGACCAAGTTAGTAGCAATGGCGACAAACGCTGACCAAAGGAAGTGACGTCCAACTCGGAATACTCGCGTTTTTAGCGTCACTTCTGTTGGTCGGACTTGAGGTAAAATTTCACCCCGTGTGCAAGCCGTTTGAAGTGTACTGAAAGGTTAAGGCCGATTTACACATCTGACTGCTGATGCTTTTAGCTGGAAACTCTGATTATGAGAGCGATTGTGATGATGACAATCTATTTCTTATGCCAAATATGTTTGAAGAACTATACAGAAATATTACCTAATAAAGGTTTTGGATTTTCTGCCAAAGTTGAATTTTCACGTTCTTAGAAAAAAAAAAGGCTGTAAAGTGATGACCAAAATGTAGGAAATCGTACCTGAGAGGTTCTAAAATTCAAACTGTTTTCCGGGGGAAGCATGTCCCCGGAACCCCTAGAAGGTCAGCGTTCGTTGCCTTGGCTATCTAAAATTTTCTAATTCGAGGTAAATCTTCCACGTTGAGTGCAAACCTCGCTTTTTTGTGCACCGCTTGTGTTATAGAAAATGCATTAAACAAACTTATAGTTGAGTATCAAGTCCTAATACTGAATTCTTGGTTAAGTCTTGATGTTAATATGAGCGTCAGTGGAACTAAAAAATCTGCATTTCAATCCAGAGTTTTGTGCAATGACCGCTGACTCAAATACAAGGTGACCACACGGCCAAAACGAAACGTATTTTGCGGTGTTTATTCATTTCTTGGGGGCATTTTGTTTTTTTTTCAGTTTCATTTTTCAGTTTGGTTACAAGTTCCCCGCCTCCGCAACTGGTAAGCTGGACCCTCTCTACTACGCTTTTCTAATAATATTTCATTGTTTCTATTTATTTTATCACCTATCATATAGCTCAGGGCCTTCTAAACTTTCTGA
The DNA here is from genome assembly GCA_964036295.1 of Plumapathes pennacea. Lineage (NCBI taxonomy): Eukaryota > Metazoa > Cnidaria > Anthozoa > Antipatharia > Myriopathidae > Plumapathes > Plumapathes pennacea. The sequence continues at coordinate 33,405,453 of OZ038463.1, read as the reverse complement.
CACTACCAGACAAAAATACAAGCATGGACATGGTCAGTGTCAAAGAGCACGAACAGCATACTGTCAGTCAGAGAACGTGTGCCCCTCTCAAACATTTCAAGAGGCGCGAAAATATTATGGGCGCTTGTTTAGAAAAATGGTCGGTATTGATTTAAACTCACAGGGTCGATTTTTTTAAATATGGCTTCAGACCGCCGTTAAGAAAGCCCTGGTCTAAACATGCTTCAAACAATAGCCATGCTTATCGCACTACGGCTAAACGTGGTCTTTATAAACTGACGCCGATATATCTTCTGAAAATGCAGTTTAACCTTTGGCGAACCCTGGTGACAGAGTCCGTCTAAACTTTAATTTAGCGATAAACCAGGGCTAAGTTAGACTTTGCTTAAAAAAATCGGCCTACAGTGTTTGTAATGCATCGAAGATAAAAGAAAGAATATGTTTTAAATAAAATGGGGCTTTTCCCTGACACAACGGGAGAATGCTTAAATATGAATGTGAAGACAGGATTCTGATTGGTTAACTGTAGAGATAAATCAAAACACTTACCAAATGTGGAATCAGTTTCCCAGAAAATGGTGCTGCTGTGGTTCCACTAAAATGAGGTAACACTCTAATATTCAATAAAAAAAACTCCCCGATATCAGATATTTAAACGCGACGACGCTTTCGTTGCCTTGGCTACCTAATTTTTTCTAATTCGAAGTAAATCTTCCACGTTGTGTGCAAGCCTCGCTTTTTTGTGCACCACTTGTGTTATAAAAACTGCAGTAAACAAACTTATAGTTGAGTATCAAGTCCTAATACTGAGTTCTTGGTTGAGTCTTGAGGTTTTCTGAGCGTCAGTGGAACTAAAAACTCCGCACTTGAATCCAGAGTTTTGTGTATGACCGCTGACTCAAAAGCAAGGTGACCACACGGCCGAAAAACGTATTTTTGCAATGTTTATTTATTTCTTAGGGAATTTTTCAGCTTGGCTGCAAATTCCCCGCCTCCGCAACTGGTAAGTAGGACCCTCTCTACTACGCTTTTCTAATGAAATCTGTGCGGTTTGCTGTGCAAATTCCCTCCTTTGTGACGTGTCGCATTGATCCGAACTACCATATGCCGCACGGCCCTTAAAACATTTTGACACTGCCAGACAGTCAATGTCAAAGAACACGAACAACATACTGTCAGTCAGAGAACGTGTACCCTTGGCCTTCTCAAACATTTCAAGAGGCGAGAGAATACTCTGGGTGCGTTCTTAGAAAAATAGTCGGTAAGGATTTAAACTTACAGTGTTTCCAATGCATCGAAGATCAAAGACAGAATATGTTTTAAATAAAACGGGGCTTTTCCCTGACACAACCGGAGATATAATTAAATATGAATGTGAAGACAGGATTCTAATTGGTTAACTGTTTGAGATAAATCAAAGCACTTGCCAAATATGGAACCAGTTTCCCAGAAAAATGGTGCTGCTGTGGTTCCACTAAAATGAGGTAACACTCTATTTTTTAATGAAAAACTCCCCAATATCAGATATTTAAACGCGACGATAGTGGTGATGCATCTATTAGTTTGAAGAGGGACGCAACATGGATTTTCTACAAAGCTTCAAAATTCTTACATCGGCGTCTTTGTCAATCTTGGCCGGAACAACACTCACAATATTTTTCAGGAGAAATTTTCGGTTTAAAGAACATGCTCTAACCCGCCTCAAGTCCGCCACGGCGGTTGGAATAGTGTGGGCTCCGAGTGCAATTTGCCAAATCCCCACTTCAATTAAGGCTATCCAAGCAGGTCTCACATTTATTTGTGCATTCAGAGAAATCATCTCTTTTGGCCGAGAGGAGCAGATCAAGGCCTTGGTGCTCAGTTCTTGTGTGCTGCTTCCTTCAGTGGTGCCACGTCCTCATATTTTGTGCGCCCTCACCGTTTGCTGTGCTACCACCCAGTTCCTACGATGGCCAACAGCACTGAAGAATTGGCTCCGTGAACTACGAATCATTTGCGGACCAGCTTACGTTCTCCTCGTCGTTGGTGCAGCTTGGGAAAATTCTGGGCGCACAGATTCGAACCTTCTTCTGACCATAGCAGCTTCGTTGGCTTCGCTTGCCTCCATTTTCCTTCGCCCGGACAACGATGAAGTTCTAGAGCGTGTGGGCTTACCTGTTCCTGCCAAATCAACACGCAAGCTAGCTCATGGAGCGTGCATGTTCCTGAGCTTTATTTGCGCCACAACCCATTCCTTGTGGTTCCAGAAGCTACCACTGATTTATTGGAGAGTCTTTGGCTTTGGAACTCTCTCGAATGCTCTTCTCTATCTTGGTGTGGCCGACTTCCCTCGACAGTGTTGGGCAACTATTTCTGGCTTTATACCATAAGTGGTCAATTATGCAAACTTTGCGGATCAGTTATTTGGTTGCTACATCAGGAAGGTCTTGGTTAAAATAGCATTGCTGAACACATAGTCTACGAATCAGAATAATACCCAAGATATTTCGCACCTTTAAAATTCATTTGACAGCAGATTTTCATTTGGTTGTTTCTTTTTAGTTATAGCTTCACAAATATAATTCGTTACATTAGCTTTCGCACCTTTAAATTTCATTTGACAGCAGATTTTTCATTTGGTTGTTTCCTTTTAGTTATAGTTTCAAAAATTAATTCTCTGCATTTAGCAGCAGATTTTTCATTTTGGTTGGAATGTTTCTTTTTAGTTATAGTTTCACAAATATAATTCGCTGCATTATTTTTCGTTTGAGTAGACAGGTTTTGCTTTCAATGACAGTACCGTGTAATTCTTTAAGAAGAATTCAATAAGGAGCTTTACTCGACTAAGGATTTCCCAGTTGGACGTCTAAGACGTATGAGTTTAGATAATAGAACTATTATTTGACTTCCAGTAAGTCAACAAATTGTTGTTTGCAATGTTGAGTCGGATTACAGTTTACTTATCAATCAAATTTATCAGCGTAAAAAAAATTTAACGCATATATATGCCAATATATTTTAAGTACAATTTGTACCAGTTTTTTCTTGTGATGCACGGCGGCTGATGTCTAAATTAGTGAGAGACTTTTTCAGTTTCATCAGTTTTTTTTTTTACTTCCCTGCTGACTACAAAATTCACTATTATGCATTAAATGCATGTGGTGTGTAGCAAATTTAAATGTCTAAAATCATTTCTAATATTGTTGCGCAGCTTCTGTGCTTTTTAATCCACTGAAGAAAATTTGAATTTGAGAAATGGAAATTGAGAAACAAAGACTGCAAACAACTGCAGTCAAACTACTTACAAATATATCAAGGTGTTAAAGATTTACAATTATGTGTTCAAATTTTTCAAAACACAATTATTTAATGAAAGTATGAAGTTAGGAAACCTGCGAATTTATTTGGGGGATAATTGGATGTGAATTTACCATGTACATTAATTTCACACAATTTGTATTACTGACCAACAAAATGATGGAAATTACTATTCTCCAATGTTTTCATCACCATGGTTTTAGTTGTTGTAGGGACCAACATTTTTCCATTATAGTTAATACCTACTAAGATAAGATTGTAACAACAGAAAAGATAATTATAAATCGATTTTGTTTCTTTGCTATCTGACTTTTATGTGTCAGACGGTTCATCTGGGGATCTCTATGTCCCGAAAGCTGCTAAACAGATTAAATATAATTAGGAGAAACTATAATAGTAATCACATTGTTAGGAGCAATAAAATTAACACTGATAATAAATATTAGGATATAAATTAAGTATTATATTTGTTGTCGACGCCCCTCCCTCTTCCTCCATGCGATGTTGGCGAATTGATTGCCTCTGTCAATGTGCATACATTTAAATACACAGAATATACTTCATTTACAAGACTATTACCTGACGTGATGAAAATTGTTCTTTTTTCTATTTCAAAAAATGCACAACTTCCAAGAAATTTAACTCATAACATTACAATATGAGGCAGAATACCTTACTCGAGCCCGCCTGAGATATTTCGTACCTTAAAATTTGACAGCAAATCACTTTTAGTAAAGGTCGGAATATATTACGGAACGCCCCCCTCCCCCCGAAATTTACGGCCAACAAAAAGTGGGGAACATTTCAGATTGATACACCGGAACAGCCACTCTATGCCTTATGAAGGATAAGATATGGGTGAAAATTTTTTGTATAAGGCGTAGAGTGAGCTGAAGAGTAAGGATTTGCCAGTGTCGCTGAAGGGGAGGTGGGTGCGGAAACTTGTAGAAGTGGTTGATAGAGTAGACTTGCGAGAAAAACGCGATTTAAATGCAAAGGGCGTATAAAAGGGGTCCTGAGAAACTCCCTGGAGACTTCTACGGCCAATGGGGAGTAGGATACAGAAGCAGGAAGTTTTCCAATCGGGTGTGAAAGCATGCCGCGGCTTTTACGCGAATGAGAATAGTTTGGACTTTACTGCCTCTATCTCTTTCTTAACGTCCTCCTTAACATTTGGGTTGCCTGAGGGGTACCGGGTGGGAAAGATAACTGTAACAAAGGTAAAAACTAAACAAAGCAAGGGCTGTGAACTAATAAGGTTGATTTGGAAAACAAAAAGGCTGGCAGTGCTAACCCCCAACACGCCAACGTGCCAACTTTATAGTAAAAACAAATTTGAAATCGCAAAATCGGCAAAGCGCTGCACAGAGGAAAAAAGCAGGGAAAATATGCACGTAATGGCTACGGTAAATACACTAAAAGAATGGAGAAAACCAGGAGTTTGCTAGCACGTTTGATTGAGCCAGGCATAGCTATAAAAGAAACCGACACATGCTCCCGCGGAAAGCACGCCTGCCTGGTTAATTTTGCATGACATTTGCTTAAGGCGAAGGCGGGCATGCAAAACTTCAAAAGGAGCTGGAGTGCAGTTGAAAAACCACGCTAAGTACACTTGAGCAAGAGAGGCTAATTGTAGTTATAATTGGGCCCTCCAAAATCGTGCGGATACAAAAAACACGTGGATTTATGACGTCCGAAAACAATACCCGTGATCTCCTGGCCGCATTAGCATTATGATTTCGCACAGCAAGTGCGTTGAAGTATGCATTCATTTGGAACAGCCAAGGTGGCCCTTACAGAGTTTTACGCTTAGGTAGAACAGGTGTCCTAAGTTTAGGGAAAACAGCATTGTAAGAAATTACAACAGCTAGCACGGGAAAGAGAAAATAAACATAAATGACTGCTGTGTTTCCTTACATTATAATAACAAAAGATACCACGCCTGAAGCGTGCCGCTAGTTCAAGTGCAAATGTGACCACGGCCTTTTTGTTAACGTGAGAATTCCGAACGCCGAGGGGTAGCAACGAAAAAATCTTAAGTTTCATACACGTTGTGCCGACGCTGAGTAAAGCCGGTGTAACAGGCTTTTTTGTCCCTCTCGCCAGGATGTCCCCCCGGACACTTTGGCCCGGGCTGAAATGTCCCCCCGGACAATCTGGCCCAGGCAAAAATGTCCCCCTCTGGTCTTAAATGTTCCCCTCTAAGATTATCAAATTTCCATATTTTTTGAGCAGGAGAGATCAATAAACTGCCATTGTTTAGCAACATAAATTTGCTAGTTCTAACAAACTACTTTTTCAAATTGTTTCGCGATATTTTGAAATCTGATAGACTTTACTGTATTTCAGTTTTATACGTGGGCGCGGGACCGCGGGGCGCCAATATATATGGCGTTTAAAGAAACCAGAAATTCTGTGTCCGTTCGTTATGGAAGATTAGTGCTTCAAACTCAGGTACTGGTGAAACATGACTCACCAAACATCTGGATCAGATAATAGCCGACAGACAGGCGCCTGTTGTGCAATAGCTGTCTCGTACGTAAACTATTGTGAATAGTCAGAGAAAGTCATCGTTTCTTCAGTGGTCTTAAAAGGTTATGAAATCAAAGCGAAGTTCCTTTATACTGTTTTGGTTGTTTATGAGTATCATTTCTTGTTAGAACCCATTGTAACTACCAAAAGCACCTTTTCGAACAGGAGACATTTTAGACCAGCAAAATGTCCCTCGGACATTTCGGCCTGGGCTGAAGTGTCTGGCCGGACAAAAATATGGGGGGACGTTTCAGACTGGGACACCGGCGTAACAACAGATTCTGAAAAGCGCCAACGTGAGTTGTGCTCTCTGTGTCACCGACGCCATGAGGCGCCAACGTAATCTCTTCTCCTCCAACCGATGGACCGTTCATTTCTTATGAGGTGGTGGGGGCACGCAAAAATAAATGGAGGTAAAGGGGGCCACGCAAAAACTTTGACAACTGAGGTATTACTATGAAAATAATACGTGTAGAAGTACAACAGTATGGAAAGTTTACTTATATAGAGACTCCATAGCCTTACAAATATGCAGGAAAACAGTGTGTCAGGGAATCTAGATTTCAAAATTTTTTGGGAGATCATGCTCCTACACCCCCCCACCCCCCCCCCCCCCCCCCCCCAACAGCTCGCACCTATGGCGCTCAAACCCCTCACTGATCTGCCCCAGCTGCTTACCTATTAAGGGCAACTAACTATGGGATCCGGCCCAGGCGTAAATGTGTAATTATTGTGTTGCAAAATCTGTCTGAAAAGAGCCTTAGAGCCAATGAGAGAAAATGGGTTTGTTGCTCAACGTAACCTGTATATCTAAATTTTTCAAATGTTATGCGGTTCGATGCAGCGCCAAACTTACCGGCAGTACATGAAAGATAAACTTTCTGAAAAAAAAGAAATCATCGGAGAAATCATCTCTCAGGCCGAGAGGAGCAGATCAAGGCCTTGGTCAAGGCCTTGCCTGTCCAAGGTTTATTTACACGATGCGCAGTTTGTGTCGTACGAAGACCTAATATTCGACTATCGTACGAAAGAAGTCGCAACGTGTGAATCCGTCTTTAAGGAACGTTCATCAGTTAAATATGACGAGGGGGGATGAAGATATTGATGGCGAGTCAAACCTTTTTGGACATCCAAAAAAAAGGGGGGGGGGGCGGGGGAGTTAAAGAACTGTTGGGTTACAGGGGAGGGCATAATCAACATGAAGGTTGTCAGTACTGCCCAGAATCTGACTGCTGAGATGCTTTCAGCTGAGAAATTCTGATTATGAGAGCGACTGTGAATGATGACAATTTATTTTTTGTGCCAAATATTTGTGAAGAACTGCAGAAAGAGTACCTGAAAGCTTTGGATTTCCTGACAAAGTTTAAGTTTTACGTTCTTAGTAAAAAAATATGCTGTAAAGTACGCACCAAAATGCAAAAAACTGTCCCTGGAAGCTCTAGAGTTCAAAGTCTTCCGGGGGAAGCATGTCCCCGGAATCCCTAGAAGGTCAGCGTTCGTTGCCTTGGCTATCTAAGTTCTTCTAATTCGAGGTAGATTTTCCACGTTGTGTGCAAGCCTCGTTTTTTTGTATACCACTTGTGTTATAAAAAATGCATTGAACAAAAGTATGGTTGAGTATCAAGTCATGTTGAGTATCAAGTTCTAATACTGAGTTCTTGGCCAAGTCTTGTGGTTTACTAAGTTGGAGTCAGTGGAACTAGAAAATCTGTACTTGAATCCACAGTTTTGTGCAGTGACCGCTGACTTGAAAGCAAGGTGATCACACGGCTGAAAAACGTATTTTGCGGTGTTTATTCATTTCTTAAGGATTTTTGAAGCTATTTGCAATATGCAAATAGCTTCTATGTCGGCGTTTGGGCGATAGTTCGGCCGTTCGGCCCATCTCATTAGGTCATTAAAATACTCCCCCTCTAGGTGGCAAAAACTACTGAGGGGGGAGGAGCATGAAGTGTTATCCATATAAAAGCCGCCGTGGTACAGGTCCTGTGAGAAAGTTTGTCTTTTATTATCTACTTAACACAAAGAATGCACAGAGAGATTTCCAGTAAAGGGTTTCCGTGCTAATGTTATAACTTTGCGACAGAATGTCAGAAGCTAAATTACCTCTCCAGGGAGGGGTTTTCTAAATATAATTAGCTCTCTCGCACGTGGAAATTCAAGGCATTATTTAATGGCGGCTGTGAGCGTTGCCGATTCTTTGGTTGCATGTGGAAATCTGCTCCCCCTTCAGCTCCCGGCTGACATATCCGTAGTATCTGGCAAACAGGCGACACAGATTCACATTTAGAGCGACATTTCTGGACACATTTGCGAATATACGCTCCGCTCACAAAAGAAGGAACACAGCTGTATGGTGTGACCATGACATATGTTTTGGCAAAGGTAAAAGCTTATTCCAAGTTTTTTTGCGTTCGCTGATATGTTTGTTGACACATGATTTCATGCCATAATTGCAAATGCAGATCGACTGTGGTATGTTTGAGTTGTTTGTTTATAAAATTGTCTCGAGCGGATTCCGTCACTAATGAAAAATTGACAGGAAAATTTTACTGTGAATCCTTTTCACCACCGTTCGAATAGCACGAGAAACAGGTTTGTTCGGCTGGAGTGTGTTACGTTACGAAACTATTATAACGAGTCAAAATCTGGTTTACCTCGCGTGATATGTTTGTTGACACATGATTCATGACCAGATCGACTGTGGTTTGTCTGAGTTGTTTGTTTACAAAAGTTGTCTCTAGCGGGTTTTGTCGCTAATGAAAAATCGACTGAAAAGTCGACGGGAAATTTTTACTGTGAATCTATTTCACCACCGTTCGAAGAGCACGAGAAACGGATTTGTTTGGCTGGAGTGTGTTACGTTAATACAAAACTACTATAACGAGTCAAAGTCTGGCTTACCTCGCAGAAATTTACAGAACGACTTGAAATATTTTGGCAAGCTATACTTTCCTCCTTTTATGTCGATCAGCTCAAAATAATCATATAATAAACTGTCATGTTTGTGCATTTGTGTTTGGTCATGCATAGTACGTAGCTGGCATAGTAGATCATAGTGTAAAACCCCGATCAAACGGTGATAATATTCGATAATAGTTCGTGCCCCGTTGTAACACGAACTACCTATCATAGACTATCATCAACTAGCAAATAGCTTCACGTACGCTTTGCGGACCTATGTTTTCGGTTTGGCTGCAAATTCCCCGCCTCCGCAAATGTCAGTCAGAGAACGTGTGCCCTTGGCCTTCTCAAACATTTCAAGAGGCGAGAAAATACTCTGGACGCGTTCTTAAAAAAATGGTCAGTAATGATTTAAACTCACAGTGTTTGTAATGCATCGAAAATAAAAGACAGAATATGTTTTAAAGAGGCTCCCTCAACCATGATCCTTCAAAATTCGGTTTTTCAAGTGTTTGATGACAAGGTAACTATAGTATTAAAATTACACTGTGCTGTTAATCTAAATAATCGAGTGAGATAACAAATAGTAAATTTTACCCAAAATATAACCCATAAAAGATATAGTAAAATAGTAGAAATCTCTTCCGTAACATAATGTTCACCGATCAATCGGCGACCAAACAGCCACGCAGGCCACCAAGAGCCGAAAACATACACCAAAGGGAAGGAAGAAAGCCACGGGATGGAAGGAGGTTCGCTGGACTCTTATTTCATCAATTGAGCGCCATCTCGGATGTTAAGAGTAACCAGGCGCTGTTGTCGACTGCATGCTTAATAATACATATATCGCGGCCTTCAAAGGTCAGAGTGGATTTGTGTCTAGTTTCTTGACTCAGCGTGTGGACACATAAGTGCTTCTAGTTATTTTCATTATTTCCGTGGTTGTTTTCGCTGTTTTTGATGAACCTTGAAATACATCTGCCAGAAGAACCGCTTCAACGCAGAAATTATGTCATTTACCGACAGGACACAAGACTGACAGAGAAACACAGGAAAATCTTTCGGATGAGCCTCCAGTAAGGTTCAGAAATTGAAATTTATCTTCCAAATCAACCGAGGTTAGGCTCAGCTCAGTCAAAGTCATCACAGAAAAGTTAGCTGAAATTCAGGTCTAGTTGTTCAAGATTTATCTTCCAAATTAACCGAGGTTTTTAATGTCATTTCGAAAGCTGTTTTCACGTGTTTAGACATAAAATTGCCATTTGAAACAATGCGCTAATCAAATATTCATAATCGCGCGTGTGGAATTAGGGACTTTAAGATACAGGAAAACCACAGAAGACAAAAGAAGGCGTGAATATCTGAAATTGACATGTTCTCGGGGTCGCCGTGCTCTCACGTGCGACTTCAAATGCTTCCTTTTTACGTCGTTGTCAGGACGTGGACGACAAAATAACAGCAGTCGTTCTTCTTAGTAGGAAACGATGAAATCAATAGAACCTAGGCAAAAACGGAACAAATTGAGCAACCTAAGAATAGACAAAGTTACAAAGACATAGGAAAAACAGAGACACTATTTTTTGGTTCCTCGCGTTGCCGTCGCCGTCCTAGGTTTCTTAAACTCCCTAATGTCTAGACCAATGCTTCAGACTAAACGATTGACTACAGATAAAACAACGATTGCAATGACCTGCCTGTACAAAGAGTGTTGACGTCACACGTCAAATGTAAACAATAATATACGCGAAAGATCACGGTTGAGGGAGTCTTTAAATAAAACGGGGCTTTTCCCTGACACAACCGAAGATATAATTAAATATGAATGTGAAGACAGGAATCTGATTGGTTAACTGTTTGAAATAAACAAAACACTTACCAAATATGGAACCAGTTTCCCAGAAAAATGGTGCTGCTGTGGTTCCACTAAAATTAGGTAACACTCTATTTTTAATGAAAAACTCCCCGATATCAGATATTTAAACGCGACGACAATGGTGATGCCTCTATCAGTCTGAACATGGATTTTCTACAAAGCTTCAAAATTCCCGATCTTAAATCGGCGTCTTTGTCAATCTTGGCCGGAACAACACTCACAATATTTTATAGGAGAAATTTTCGGTTTAAAGAACATGCTCTAACCCGCCTCAAGTCCGCCACGGCGGTTGGAATAGTGTGGGCTCCGAGTGCAATTTGCCAAATCCCCACTTCAATTAAGGCTATCCAAGCAGGTCTCACATTGAGCTGCGCATTCGGAGAAATCATCTCTTTTGGCCGAAAGGAGCAGATCAAGGCCTTGGTGCTCAGTTCTTGTGTGCTGCTTCCTTCAGTGGTGCCACGTCCTCATATTTTGTCCGCCCTCACCGTTTGCTGTGCTACCACCCAGTTCCTACGATGGCCAACAGCACTGAAGAATTGGCTCCGTGAACTACGAATCATTTGCGGACCAGCTTACGTTCTCCTCGTCGTTGGTGCAGCTCGGGCAAATTCTGGGCGCCCGGATTCGAATCTTCTTCTGATCACAGCAGCTTCGTTGGCTTCGTTTGCCTCCATTTTCCTTCGCCCGGACAACGATGAAGTTCTAGAGCGTGTGGGCGTACCTGTTCCTGCCAAATCAACACGCAAGCTAGCTCATGGAGCGTGCATGTTCCTGAGCTTTATTTGCGCCACAACCCATTCCTTGTGGTTCCAGAAGCTACCACCGATTTACTGGAGAGTCTTTGGCTTTGGAACTCTCTCGAATGTTCTTCTCTATCTTGGTGTGGCCGACTTCCCTCGACAGTGTTGGGCAACTATTTCTGGCTTTATACCATAAGTGATCAATTATGCAAACTTTGCGGATCAGTTATTTGATTGCTACATCAGGAAGGTCTTGGTTAAAATAACATTGCTGAACACATAGTCTATGAATCAGAATAATACCCGAGATATTTCGCACCTTTAAAATTCATTTGAAAACAGATTTTCATTTGGTTGTTTTATTTTAGTTATAGTTTCACAAATATAATTATTCGCTGATTAGCTTTCGTTTGAGTAGACAGGTTTTGTTTTCAATGACAGTACCGTGTAATTCTTGACAAGAATTCAATAAGGAGCTTTACTCGACTAAGGAATTCCCAGCTAGACGTCTAGTGTGACGTATGAGTTTAGATAATAGAACTACTAGAAATACGATAATCGCAGATACCCCTCACTCTGCCATTGATGGGACTTTTACTTTGGCACTCCCAACAAAAGTAGCCTTTGTTTTACCGAAATGTTGACTCAATCTTTTGTTCGAAGTCAAGTACTACACGCAAAGGAAGGAGAAAAAGAATGGTGTGTGTTATACTTTTGCGTTGAAAAAAGAGTCGATTGCGTGACGAAGTACGTATTTCCCACGGTCGGCACGTCAAATTAATTCATACAGTCTGCCAAGCACGTTCTCAAAATTTAATACCCAAATTTTGAAGTTGGTCGGCCGTCGTAGTACGGGAAAAAAGGAACGCTGATTTTCCTATTTTGAATTCATAGGCAGTACAATTAAATAGGTTTCCTGTGCGATTTGTTTTTACTCTGGACTGCATGCTCCAGACTCAGGCATGCATATTTAACGAGCTCAAATTGTTTTGTATGTGAACCCGCTCAAACAGCATGATTTCTCCCAGAATCAAAGCAAAACTTGAACGGTTTACTTCAAATTATACACGGGCTTCAGACCTAATGATACTTCTAAGGGCTTGTGAACGATTCTTCTGCAATCACCGCATGTAAGATTACAGCATTTTTTAAGCCTGGTCCTCACTAGCGCATAAACATAAGCATAAGGATAAGAATAAGAGAGCGACAGTGGCGACATGAGCATAAGCATAAAGATCAAACACATCCGTTCCTTCGCTCTCTTATTCTTACGCTTATGCTTATGCTTATGCGCTAGTGAGGACCAGGCTTTACAGTTTTTGTTTTGACAGAAAAATAAGACATCTGACTAAATCATTCAAGACTCCAAGTTCCGATTGCTCTGAGCGAATACGGTAGCCGAAACTGGCGACAGAAGCGTATTAAAACAATACTTCGAGGGAAAATGATCAACATACAGATTCTAATACATTCTTGCAGTGATCGAGTTACAAGATACGGGTAGAATATATTTGTCACGGCGATTGTTCGATTTCCACTGACTAAACTGTTGCTTGTCCTTTCTGAATAAGTATCTGAGTTTAACACAAACGGCGTCTGAAGCTCCCGATTTGCTTTCAAGCGCTGTTCCCTTTGCGGAGCCGTTTCTTCGGCACGATCCCGTTCATGATGCTGTCGGTTATAACATGTTTGTCGTCTTTTCTCTAGACGTATTTGGCGCTGTTCGCGGATCGTTTCACGATTTCGCCTTGCCCGTGCCTGTTCCCTTCTCTTTTGAAGACGAGCTTCGCCAGACCGTTGTGTTTCAAGTTTTCTAGTTTTTAAATTCATTTTCGTGAACGCAGTTCAATTGTTGCTTCGTTCAGTCTTTCTTAAAAACACTGGCGGAGACGTTAATCTATAATCGACAGTGATTACGTAATTGCCTTATTAGGACATTGCCTTAGGCACCTGGCCTAAAAGGTCGCATCGCACACACCCACACACGAACATTAGATTTCGAGTTGGCGACAGGCTTGGAGTCTTCAAATTAATGCATTAGAGTCGTGATTATTTCCCTCACTTCGTTCGGGGATTATTTGACTTCCAGTAAGTCAACAAATTGTTGTTTGCAAGGTTGAGTCGGATTACATACAGTTTACTATTACGCATATATATATATATATATATATATATATATATATATATATATATACAGCCGTTTGCAGAAATTTTGAGCCCTCAATATGTATCAGTATATACAAATATCAAATGCATTGTGGGAAGACTTTCATTTAAAAACTTGCTTTCCGAGCCAAATTAAGTGGGGAGACATAGAAGGTTCATCACAGTTTGTACTTATGTATCGTTTTGGTGACAAAATTTTATGATTGGTGCGGTTTATGATCGCTTTGATCGCCCGAGTCGCCCCGATCGCCCTAATCGCTGCGACCGCCCAGAGGTTTCCATATGATCGTCTCGATCTTCAAATGTGGTCTCCATTGCAAACATTTCTATCGCCCCGATCGTCTAAGATAGAACCGGGGCGATCCTTGCGACGGCCCGTCGGATTGTCCCACTAGCGGACAATCAAACAATCAAGGCGAATATATGGAAACCAGGCTTACGACTCCAGTTAAGAACCGTAGAAGCTCGCTCTTTTGTAAAAAGAGAATATTTGAAAGCATTCTTCACACTGTCACTGTAGTTGCGTTTGGATAGTATGACTCTCTACCCACCCCTCCCTCCAAAACCATTAAAATCCTAACAGGTCGCGAAAAATCATTTGAATTTTTCATGATTTCAGCAGGTGACTCTTAAGCACAGTAAATTAGTATCCATACAACAACTGGCAGGGTGAACGAAAGGGCAGGTCATTCAAGTCAACGTCTATGATATTTGACTCAGCTTGGCCCGGCCGTTTTTCGTCTTTCAGTTCCCTTGTCTTGACATAGTTGTGCTATGCCCATCGAACACAAAAAGAGGAGAAACCAAACGAAACGGACGTGGATCGTGTAGTCACAAAATAAGGTCAGTAGTGAATAAGTCAAATTTCACGTTTTGTGCCGTAAAATCGCCGGTTTGCACGTTGTACTGCCTTAGTTGATTACTTTGTGCAGCCAGCATATACGCCGCGGCACAGCTACACAAATGGCGCGTGTTATGCAGGACATTTTGCTGTTTAGTTCAAATAAACCAAACAAAGGACACAAATAGATTAAGGCGTCTACCACGCCTTGATTACGATATACTCCTGTTAAATTCGTTTTAGAGTACATGTTCTTCTGTTATACAAAGACATCGTCGATTGCATGGAAACTGAAGCACTTCTAGCACGTAGAATTGATTTCCTCGCGGGCTCCTGATATCCGTGTTGATCTACGCAGTTATTTGTTTTCTTTGGCGGTAATAACGAGTCATATAAATACGGTCCGAAAACAGCAAATGTTAGCTACTTATAAACTAGCTTAGCCAGTTTCGAAATGTTCGAGCATACTGTAAACATAGGCGGCGAGAGTGGAAACTAATGAATAAATGGCTTGAAGAGAACTGTATACGCCAGCGAGCGAGCAAAGTCGTGGAAGATACTGTACAGTAAGAAACTATCAAAGTGAGAAATTAGATTTGGCACTCAGGGTATAGATAGAGAAGAAACCTTCAGGGCCCGATTGTTGAAAGGACGATTTGGCTAATCCTGGATTAGCAGCGAACGTTTTGTCAATTTTAAGCCTGAAAAACAGGAAGGTTTCGAGAAGAATTTAGAGTGTTTGATATGTTTTGAGCTAAAAGAAGCTTTTTAGTTGGTCGTTGAACAAATTTTTGCAGTTTGTTGGCTGACAAAGGAAAAAATTGGTTAATCCTGGGTTAGTTTAATCGGGCTTTGAACAACTGGGCCCAGATTTATTTTAGTCTTAGTCGATTAGAAAAGTCTCGTGGCCGTGGAGTCAACCACTTCCGTAAAGGATGACATTTAGGTCAGCTGACTGAGTGCATCGCCAGAAATTCCGGACATTTTGCGTCCACGATTGCTTCCGGTCTTTCCCAGCGGCGTGCGGTATGAGCATGCGCCATTCACACATTCAACATTGTTACGTACTTTGCCTCAGTGGGGTGGGGGAGGGATGGGTTTCTCCGGTTCAAAAAGAGACTGCTACGTTTAGGAGACGTGCCGCTGGACAACCTAGTTGAAATTAGCTTTCTTTTGGTGCAATTTTCATGCGATTTGGAGCTTCCCAGCCCAAAATATCAACATGCGAAGTCAGCGTATTTCACGGGAGGTATTCGCCATGGCTGGCTGTGAACTGCAAATTCAAACACAAAAAGTACACATCGAATTTGCTCCAGGGGACTGACTGAGGCTTCACAGGAGATGTTCAATCCTTCGACAATCAGGTACGGGGTAGACATTTTGCGTTTTACCCAAGGTTCTTGTATTAAACGCAGCTTAAAAAGTGACAGTAGCCGGTTTTGAGCGTATTCTGCTATCAATCCCTTCTTACGTCGGCCGAAATTTTAAATTCAAAAAAGTACACATCGAATTTTACCGGAGATAAATATGTTTTGTACTGTTGTGTTTAGGAAGCTTTCCTCTTCCGAATGCTGCCCAGACATTTTTACGAACGTGCTTCAGTTAAGCGAAAAGCACAATTTATTATCAGATCCCATACATTTCTTTGTTATTTCTTGAGCGGCTGTCAGCGTGAAACCTGATGCCTCTTCCGAGATGGCGCAACCGGATGTCTGAAATTTCTGGCGATGTAGACGGATTTTTAATGTGGCTAATAATAAACAATGGATTTGTGACTCAAGGGATAAATTACATTGAAATTTAATAACGTTTCAGTTGCAGTTCCCTATTTAGACAAATCAAGAATGACGCCATCGCACTCTAAAGTAGCCGCTGTCATGCTGATGAGTCTGACACTGCTGGCTCAGTTAACGACCTGGGTTCATGGTAAGCCAGTTGTTCTAAATAGCAAATAACAATTTTATGGCAAATAGGTCTTTCTCTTGTTTGGGTGGGCAAACTCAAAAAAGGGAGTAAGAATATAAGAAAATGATATTGCTCTCCGGCGGCAGCTAGTCCATTACCGGCACAGGTCAGTTAGATGATTGTTTTTCATCGCGCTGGCTCCTATTGACATGCGCAGCTTTTGATCACGGGCGAACGTGATGTTGCTTCTTAATCATTTAATCAGCTTAATTTAACGAATTCGCCACAACATAATACAAAGATAGTGACAGGAGAAAGAAACAGGACTTTCGGCCCTAATTGACACCCGACCCCTAAATAAAAGGGTTTGTAAGTCTACATATTTTCCTGCTTTTTCTCTTTCTAAAATGCTTCTCAGTTCAAAGAATTCCTAACTTTGTTCTTGTTGACGAAAGTAACTCTAGCTTTTTTCTCAAGGAAACCCAGCCGCAGCGAAACAGCTCGAGCGCGTCATAAGGGAGGCGGAGGACGAATCAAAGCAACTTGCCAAAGATATCAATAACTGGATGAATGAACAGCAGTTTGACGAAGAAAGCCATTCGAGAGTTCGAAAATCCACCGAGGAAGAAAATGTCAAGGTAACAAGAGAAACACGAAGACAAGTCAATACATTTGACAGGCCGTCTTTCACGAAAATAAGGAAAAGAAGAGACGCTTTAAAAGAAGAGGTTCGACGGGAGTCGAGCAGAAACGCTGGACTAGTGGCCACAAAGAGATCAAATCCGGTATTACGGGCTTTTGATTTGATGAAACTGCTGATAAGTGAAAGGGAGAAATCTTTGAAGAAGTCCACTGTGAACAAAACAGGCGGTAAAATGAAAATAGGGCAAAAGGCGAAGCAAGGCAAAGCTGTCAAACGAGAAAAGCCTCCAAAACAAAAGAAAAGGGGAAAGTATGCATCTCGCAGCGCAACAAAAAGTAGCAAGAAAGTTAACATTTCTCGCCGCACCAGTTTGGGAAAACTTGCATCCCATAATGTGAAACGGAAGGTGAAGAGCGGGAAAGTAAAGGCCACTCGGACGAGAAACGCCGTACAAATTTTAAAAGCAATGCCCCGGAAACAGTTGCGAAAACTCTTGAAGGAGAAAGGACTTGGGAAGTTTTGGAATGTAGTCAAAGTTGGTCCAAAGAAATCAGTTAAAAGAAAGTTTCAAGCAAAGAAATTAAGGTATACCACCGCAAAAACAATCAAAACACACAACGCAATCAAAGGAAGAAAAGACGGTAAAAATAAGAAGTCAGTGGCGACATATTGGAAGAAAAAGACGCAAATTCACAAGGGAAAATCAAAACTGGCCTTCCGAAAGGCGGCTCCAAAACCAAAGAAAAGCAAACCCTCCGCAACCGATGGTAATCAAAGTGTTTCTCAAAACGGAAGAAAACGTTCAAACATTCTAAGAGCCCCGAACAAGTTGCATACTTTCCACGCCAGGAAAGAGGATTCCAAGAAAAGAAAGAAGATGCAGGCAAATCACAAATTTGCTGCTCTGAAGGACAAGATTAAACAGACCAATGTACTCAAGTTCAAAGTCGCTAAAGCCCTGCTGGCGCACTGCGCCACAGAGAACAAGTTGCGTAACATTTTTCGTGACGTCAACATGTCTCTGAAGAAGGCCGCTGTACTGGTGGAAATTATTGGCCGCAAACTGGGTATAGAAAAAGGCGACGTGGAAAAGATAACCCAGCAGCACCCTGAGAAAGCCGTGCAGCAGTTTCTAAGTGAGGTGTTTTGAGACAGAAACCCACAATGTATATTCCTATAAAACCGTACTGAATAATTATCGAGGTCAACTGCCGAAATAGCTCAGTTGGGAGAGCGTCAGACTGAAGATCTGAAGGTCCCTGGTTCAATCCGGAGAGCTCGCAGGAGTTCTGAACATTCCCGGGTTTCGGCAGAATTTTTTTCTCTTTACATTCCTTTCAAAGCCGGTTTTTTTCTTTCGGTCGAGTACCACGAGGCTTTAAAAGGGACATTCAGTCTGCATAAAAAATATCGAGTATTTTGCAGCATGATTGCTTGATTTCCTTTTTGCTAACCAGGCCACTGCATGACGAGGTACTCTTCATAATTTTGGGTGCACCGTACGATTCTCCAAACCCTTACCCTATTTCAGACTAAAATAAACGATTTTCCATACTCTATTTCAGATCTGACTCCATAATGTGTTACCCTATTTTAGCTTGACCAAATCTACTGTCCTATTGCCAGACCAAAAAGACAAATCCTACACCCTATTCAGACCAAAATGACAAAAATCCATACCCTATTTCAGACCAAAGTGATAAAAATATCTACCATATTTCAGACTAAAATGCTTGATAACGATACGTTTTGGCTAATATGCATACAGCTAATATAATTTTGCTGGTATATTTTTGATAAATTTCTGGAATCTGCTTATATTGACTTAATACACACCTTAACCAAGTTTCAGAAGAATCGTCGGAGCAGAAGAGCGGAGGTAATAAGGCCATCTAAATTTCGCCACGAATTTTCCTTCTGCTCCGACGATTTTGCTGAAACTTGATTAAGATTGTATTAAGTCAATATAAACTGATTTCAGAAATTTAACAAAACAATACCAGCACAGTTTTTCACTGGGTGCGAATTTGTTCAAAAAGTGAAGACCACTTAAGCTATAATATTACTGCAAATATTTTTCTCGAAGTTTTATAAGAATCGCATTAAAGCCAAAAAAGTTATGATCCAAAGTTTGTCATGGACGAGTGCGCCCGGTAAAACACCGGAGTCACCTAATTAGCGGAGCTGTCCCTTGCAACTGCTTAAAGTTGCACTATAACTGCGAAGATCATTTCACCGTCCTCTCTGTCCATAGTTCGTCTGCTTTATCATATATGAATCATTTCACTGATTAGTTCTGTTAACACCCCCTCCAACCATTTCCCCTCCCCCTGGGAGAGACTACACTTCTCAGAGATTGGTCTCCTGTTTTTGAGCGTTACTGTATAAATTCTCCTTCGCGGACATGGATGACATTCTCCCAACCCCCTCCCCCCCCCCCCCCCCCCACCCCAATTCTTTATCAACTGAAGTTGACGAAACCCCCGCTCCCTCTGGTCCCCGGGCATGAGAAGTCTGACAAATCTAAGGGAGGGGAGGGGAGAGAATGGTATGGTCCAACAGAGTTGATCGATGCATTAGAGTGGTGACCTGCTGTTCATGCAATTACACCGTCCGTGGTTAGGTGGCCGTGTCAGACGGTTTGAGTTGTCTGATGAAATATTTATGTTGGGGACGCATCTATTACATGTGAATGGCTGATGAGCGGCTATGGTTAAAACGCAGATTTAACTAAAAATACTACAAGAAAAACTTCCTATCCCCCGCAACAATCAAAGACAGCCTTCGTGCCACTTCCCGGAGCTGTGAAGAACGGCGTATAAGAATCGGAATGCACTACGTGACATCAAACTAGTGAAAGCAAATATGGCTATATTTTAACGACTGCATCCGTTTTAAAATGGTCGAGGGATTCTTCTTAATTCTGCTTCTTGGTTCAGCGACAAACACCCGCATTCTCGGTAAGCAATTTTTTTGTTTTGGCTCCTTATATTACCGTTAACCTAATTCTATACTCTCTATATATTTATCATCACGCGTTGAAACCATAACACCAGATTAGTCAACACAGCTTACAAACAATCACCTGCCAAAACATCTGTGGTAAATTAACGTGCAACTGGTACCAACCAATCAAGATAGCGCAGTCCGACGGCGCAGAAGGTCGAACAATTCATAAGAACTCCAGTAGTTCTAAGAATAACAAAGTTTGATAGTGAAACGACAAATCTTGGATGGGGGCAAAATTAGCCACTTTCCAATTGTTTGACTGCAAACAGTTTTTATATATAATAAAATTCATTTCTCCAATTTCAAAGTAAAAATGCTACGGGCACAATGGACAACTTTTTCACAACTTTCGGTCTATCAAACTAGCGGCTCTTCTTATGTACCCTCAGAAAAAGATGAGCCTTTTTATAGATCTTTTGGTCAACTGAAGACTTGGGGAAAAAGACCACTTTAGCTTCATTTTAGCTTAGCTCTGTGTTAGCTGGTAAAACTGATAAACAGCCAAGCTCTCAAAGCCGCTTTTTCAGGCTAAAAGATTGGGAAGGGGGAGTGAGCAGGTTTGGAATTGACTGAGACATTGCATGCTCCACGCATAACTAGTTTTCTGGTCAGCACGCGTTCACTGGATTGAATTTTCTTAGCAACTTTCTGCCGCAACGTCGTTCCGACACAAGACCCTGAAGAATTGCAAGGTGAAACATGTTGTCTTAGTCTGCAACTTCTCGCAACATTTTTTGCGACGTGCAACGTTGCGCCAAGTAGAACTCAGTTCTACTTTTTGCAGTGATTTACAGCAACGTTCAGTCGCCGTTGCGAGTTGTTGACTTCGCGTTGCACAGTATAACACCCCTCCAGGAACTTATACCGCAACTTTTGGCGGGGCGTTGTTAAGGGGCGTTGCTAAGAAACTTGCAGACACCACGTGATAAATTTCCATCACGCCCTGCCTCCTTTTTCTTTCAGCTGCTACGTCTGAAAAAACACGAAGTTCGATTAACCTGCTGGAGCTTATAAAGCATGCTGGGACAGCGGTCCGTAAAGTGGGAGAGAACGCACTGCGCGCCATTTTACCTGGGGTCATTCCAGGCACCAAATCTGGCTCACAAATGAGCACCCAGCCAAAAGGGCCCAAGATACCGCTGAATGCAATTGGTGAAGATGCCACTAAGCCAGTGATACCATATAAGAGGAATATGGTGGCAAAGAGTGGCAAATGAACTCCAGGTTATAGAAGACAGACTTAAGACACTCAAGGATCCAAAACAATTATTGCTGAGGGTGGGGTGGGGGGGGGGGGGGGGGGGGGAGGGCGAAAAATTTTAGGAGGGGTAGTATCTAATGTAGTTAAGGATTTGAAAAAGGCAACATGGCACAAAGTGCAGATCAAAATTTAAGAAGCTACTACACACAGATGACTCTTACAAAAGACAAAGGGCTAACTGGCATCTGGAACATGAAAAATGAACATTTGGGGCCGTAAAACGGATGATCTTAAAATGTATTCTTGTAGGCAACTACAGTTCAATTTTGTCCTTTTCCCAGTTTGGAATGGAAAAACATTGTGTTATGATGAATTATTGGTGCATCTTATTTAGGGCTGCTGTCTGAGTGGGTGGATCAAAAGCAATGTTACTAAGTGTGATGGAAATGTTTTTTGTTTTTGTTTTGTTTTGCAATTTGGACCACCCTTTCACTCCCAAGAGTGATCAACTTCATTTTTCTCTTTCAGTTTCTCACCAAAAATACATCATACAGTAAGGAGAACTTGGTTTTTGATACCTTGCTCAGATGAAAGCTGACTAAACTATCAATTCTCACTAAATTGCTCATAGAGTTCCTTCTTGAAAGGTTGGGAGAATCTGTAGTTTGAGCTTGGGAGTGAAGGGGTTAACCCTTTCACTTCCAAGAGTGATCAAGTTTAATTTTCTCCTTCAGTTTTGGCAGCACAAATATGTCATACAGTAAGGAGAACTTAGCTTTTTGATAGCTTGCTCAGATGAAAGCTGATTAAACTATCAATTCTCACTACATCACATACAATTTTCTTTTAAAAGGTTGGGAGAATCTGCATTTTGAACTTAGGAGTGAAAGGCTTAACCTTTCAGACTCAAGACCCACTCCAGCAATCAACACCCCACCCCAATCACTGGGTCTGTATGACTTGGCTCAAATGTTTTATTTTATAAATACCTGATACGGGACATCTGTCTCTTGAATATCTCAGCAAAAGATCACTTGCTATACTCTCAACACTGAAACATATATGCAAAATATACAGACATATTTATTAGCTACGATACTAATAGATGGCTGCCTCTCTGAAGGCTGGCTGACACTGACAGTGTAAAATAAAATGCAAGAGAACTAAAAAGCTGCTATTCCATTGCACTTGCATCACAAATTTTACCATATGTGAAGCAGTTGCTTGTCCTTGCTTTACTCAAATGAACCAACTGTTAGACCACAAGATATGACTGCTATCACAAACTAAAGGTTTTCTTAATACACAACAGCTAAGACTAGCCTGTGTTGCCCCCTACATTATCACAACACATGGATGCTTCCCTCTCAATTTGCAGAGGAGAGGGAGGGGAGGGGGTGGGGTTGTTGTCAGCAGCTGGCTACAGCTAGCTAGTACAGGGCTTTTATTGTGAGCGAATAAGTTTTAGAAAGGTACTTGTTTTCTATTTAACTTTCCTCAGAATATTGTATTCATCCTGGGGCCAATTCAACAACTAAACATTTTTACAAGGGTAAAAAAAATTAAAGATTAGTGTATTTTGCAAGTTGGTCCAATTTTCTCACACTTTAAAACACATTTTGATCCAATTCCATGACCAAACAATGTTCCAGTCAAATATTTGAGACTGTGCAACTCATAATTTACTTGTAAAATAATGTTTATAAATTTATTAAATTGGCCTCTGACATTTTCTTCTAGTACTGTATTTATAGTTTACATAGCAATATATGCAAAAGGCATGTAGATATAAATATGACAGCTCCCATCATGTCCAAGATGAACACTGGAATAATTAACAAAATACAAATACTGTATGCAGTATATGCACCTGTTATTATCATCACTTAATATTTTAAAACAAAATTGAAATTGAAATCCCTGATAATCTGTACTAAATAGTTTATTAGGGCACGACAAAACCTGTGTTCACTATCCTGCAGCCTGGGTCTACCAGACTTTAAGAGGGTTTCCTCTACAAACTCCATTAATTACAGTTGATTTGTAATTGAGAATTTTTCGCCAATGTTTCCCTAAAAATCTTGATGCCAGGCATCCTTCACTGTAACACTCAAATCCAAGAAACAGGAGAACAAATATTACTATCAAACTCTTGTTTTGCAATGATAATGCACATATTAATGCACATCTTAAGCCTATAAGGAAGGCAACCAAAAACACTCACATCTTTGAAGGCCCAGATAGGGGGGTCTGCTTAACACTTAACAGTAAAAAAATTCAGGCCCATAACACTTATGCACCAGTCAATTGTAAAACCCCCCTCACCTCGGGGAATGGTAGGTACATGGATTTTCTTTGTTGCAATAATCAACTATTCCCCCACCCCATGGGACATAATGTGCTGACAAATCCCCCACATTGTGGGGTCAGAAATTTGGCAAAATTTTACAAAAGAGGCTTTGCACAGAAAACTTCTCTCATGAACAAACCGCGTGGTCGAACTGGATGAGGCCACATTGCATCATATTTTTGGTGAAATCTCCCACCTTGAGCCCCACCTCCGCAGGTCGGGAAAACACCTTTCAAAGAGGAAAAAATGCCCCACATTGCCCCACCATTCCCCGAGGTGGGGGTTACAATTGACTGGTGCATTAACAGTAAACTCCATATAGGCCTTCATCTTCCCTTACACTTCTTGACTATTTTTGGTGTTACTCATACATGATCGTCTTACTAGTCAAAGTAGGAAATCACAATAAATCACCAAAATAGTGCTTCTTTTTCTGGTACAGACTTTTTGCCCACATTGTACAGTGGAAAACCTCTAAACAACTATCTCTGCCTAAACTATGGCACATGAAAATTTATACAAAGGTGCAAATATGATTAATTTTTTTGCATCCTGTATGTTATGCATGGTTAATATTACACAAAACTGACTGCCAAATTGGCAGTCTTCGTAATTTTGCTCACCCTGCTTATATTTCCAAATTGGACGGCATGTCGTCCTATTCCATACCGTATTACAAATTTGGACCTTACTGAATTATACAGTTGAAGCTTCCGTAAGCGGATATCTTGGGAAACAGATAAAGTGTCCGTAACTGGAACTGTCCGCTAACGAGAATTTGCAAATAAAGAGTTTGACTGAGCTTGAGTTTAAACGGGCTTTCGGAGAGGCGTCCGTAAGTAGAGCTGTCCGCTTACGAGAGTGTCCTCCCAGAGAGCTTTGACTGTAGCCAGTTTCCCCCGAATTTTTGGATGCAGGAAAGACTCGTGTGAAATGAATAGAGAAAAGATAAATGCACTGAAGTATCGGCACCTATCCAAGCTAGACATCACAGGATCCAAAGAGTAAATGCTGTAAAATGCCTCGCGATACGCACAGCTTTCCTGCCATGTGTCCATGCAAGATTTACACAATGTCTATACAAACTGCTATGCTTTATTCACGCTTTGTTCTGTTATACTTCTTGCTAAGTTACGCAGGACTACCTTACCTTCTTTAAATCTCCTGAAACCAACCAGAAAACATGAAAGACCAAGAACATGTCGCCGAAGCATTTTGAGCTTGGTAACCACTCCTTTACTGATACAAACAATGGCTGTACAAATTATAAGTGAAAAGCGTGACCAATAATTGTCAGCTGCCGAAATAGCTCAGTTGGGAGAGCGTCAGACTGAAGATCTGAAGGTCCCTGGTTCAATCCGGAGAACTCGCAGGAGTTCTGAACATTCCCGGGTTTCGGCAGATTTTTTTTTCTCTATTTTTTTTTTCTTATTTCTGCCTTCTATTTATTCTTATCTCCGCCTTCTATTTTTTTTTCTCTTCCTAACAGCACAAGATCAGCACCGTATGTAGCACTTTACTTATCTTCCACAATCAACTCATCGAAAATAATACTTTTCTGAGTGACGGACTGACAGAGTATTTTAACCCGGTGAAAAGTCTACAATGTTAAAAACTAAGAAAGTTTTCCAAACAACAGGTCTTTTTTAATGACGGCTGCCCAGGTAAACACAAGCTGTCATTGGTTAAATGAAGCGATGATCTTATTATCATTTCCCAGTCTGAGTTCATACGTAATCTTCCCAAATGCAAAGAAACATGGCGACAAATTGGTTTCCGGCATTTTAAGAAGAGAGCAATGGTCTGAGTTTTATGGTAGTTTGGATTGTTCTGATATAAACCTTGGTTTGAAAACTTCGTGCGTCGCTCTGACATGAAGGGCATTTGACTTACAGGTGAGTTCATGATCCATTTCGACGCGTTTGATCTGAAAGTGAACAAGGCGTTTAGCCGTAACCGTTGCTCAAGAACCGTGCTTTACTGCGTGCAAGGACCAGTGAACCAAGCTAAGTTTTCCTGTCTTATTTAATTAAGACAGTTGTGTAATAGTTACTAAGAACCACGCTATTTGCTCGCTCTCCACAAAGTCCGTCACATGGGGCGGAAGAAACAATTTCATCAGACTTTCCGAAAAAGATATCGCACATGTATATTTTACGTCAATTCAGTTCCTGCCAAAATTTATATTTCCTTTGGCGTCATTTAGACACCTGAGGTTTACCTATATCTGAACGAAACATGAACGAGCCGATGTTTCGCGAAAGCTTTTTTTTTTTTTCTCAAAAGTGTAGCCATGAGGTGTGAAGTGACAAAACATTTTTGTATCGTTTGATAATCTTGCGGTGTAAACGTTTTCCACTGCTATAAGCAACAAATGAAGTTCTGAAAATGTAGCCAGTGAACCATTTTGTTTTATTGGTCTTCTTTTATATTCTGCTGTTATATACAAAAAACAGCCCTGTGCGTCATGAAATGTGTGGATGCGAAAATTTGCGACCCCGGAAGAATTATTGGGTTACAACTCTACGCGATGGTCAAATTATGGGAAATATTTAACATGACTTCTAAAATCGTATGAAGGGCTTAACTGAACGTGGTACGTAAATTTAAAAATGTCTTAAAAAGTAAATGTGTTTACGTGTGACTATGTGGCGATACAATTTAAGACTACCTGTGACTATAGTTACAAACTTTTGTATTTATTTATATTTTCACTGACAGAGAAACTCAACAACTTACAATTCAGTCTAATAGTTTAGAAATCTTGTCGTTTAATCCTTCAATTCACTGTCATCATTGACCAAACCCACCCAGCCCATCTTTTAAGGGGCTCAGGCTTCATGTGCCCGATGGTCAGTTCTAGGGTGTGGAGAGCCGTAACACGGTATATATCTTACATTTAGGCATAGATGGCAGCTGTTCGAAGGTGGAGTTCAAGACTGCTTCCCGTCCTCTTTCTACTTGTCTGGAGGACTTCTTCTGCACAAGGTACAGTATATATCATTGGGTCTGTCTGATGGTGGCTGAAAATTTCTCTTAAACTAAAACGGATGAAGCAAGGTCAAACAAGCCTGAATTACAGGAGTCTGGGGACTAACTGGAGAATGGCGCGCACGCGGTGACACTCAGCCTCGACATTAAGGCCTCACAGTCAAATGTTAATACTATTACGTGGCATTCATTGCCTTAGTTAATTTTTATGGCTGTTTTTAGACTTTACCCTTCACGTCACGACTATAATTATATTTGATAAAAGTGAACAGTACTGACGCTGCACGGCCTTTATAGATCCACTTGTTGCCTATTTATAAAAATATTCAACAAATTTTAAATGTGCATTATGTAAAGAAAAGCTGTTATTATCCTCCTTTGCTCGTGCTCAGTCCTCTATGCCGACCAAGTGGCTTTGGAGCAGTTAAACCCATTTATTGGTGCGGAGTTTCTCAATTATCCAATCATCGACGAGTACAATATCCCGGATGTACGAATTATATCCGCTGACCCACAAGAGGGAGACGACAGCGAAGCATACGATGCTGACAGACTTCGTGGTGCTGACGATGAAGGTAGGTCTTTTGACAACCACAATCCCTTGTGCAGCTAACACTCCATAAGCAAAAGCCAACCCAAAGAAATGCCTGTTACCTGTTTCAAAACATAGCCTAGTGTGAATCCGTTCAGATGAAAACAAATTTGATTTTCATAAAAATGAAATTATTTTCAAAAATGGGATTCGCACTAGACCTGGTTTTGAAACAGGAGCAACAGGTTTCCCGCAAATGGCCAATTAGTTTCGGCAGTCAAGCGAAGACCTAAGTTTGGAGCTTGGTAAGGGTTCATGCCATTCAAGGCCAAGAGTGACCAAATTCGATTTTCTCTTTCAGTCCAACCAGAGATATATATATATATTATATTGAAGAAAGGAGCACTTATCAGTTAATGCACAACTGAGATAAGATGTCAAGTTTTATCTCATGGCTCATTTCCTCAGTTATGGCGGGGAGAATGTACATTCTGAAGTTGGGGGTGAAAGGGTGAACCCTTTTACTCCCAAGTTCAAAGTACAGATTCTCCCAACCATTCAAGAAGAAAATGTGTGAGAGATGTGGGGAGAATTATTACTTCAATCTGATGTCATCTAAGCAAGGTATCAAAAGCCAAGTTCTCCATACTGTATGATATTTCTTTTTTGAAAAACTGAAGGAGAAAATTGAAGTTGGTCACTCTTGGGAGTGAAAGGGCTAAAGTAGTGAAATCCTGATGTACTAACAATGCATTAATTCTCCATCAAGCAAAGTGTACGTCTATATTTGCAGAAGTTAGACTCCAGAAGGAGATGCATGTGAGTAGGAGAGAAGCACTGAACAGACATAAATATAACGATCTGCGCATCAAACGACAGATTGCTATGCAAGGTAAAAAATTAGTGACATATAAGAGTAATGATTGATTTGCGTTTGTAAGCTAATATTCATAGTACGCGCAATCTGATTTGTCACGCGACGTGGGCTATAAGCATAATCGATAGTACACGCAGTGTGATTGGTTACGAGTGTTCTTATAACTTCACTTATTTGTGAAATTAAGCCTTTCACTCCTGAGCTCGTAATAGGAACTTCCTCAGAAGAAAATGTATCATTGGAGATCCACCAGCGTCGTGGACACCAACCTGATTTTCCAACTTGAAAAAATTGGGCTAATGTTTTCAAGATTCGATCAAACGCGCGCGCATGCGCGAGAAACAGCCGTTGTGTCTAGAAAGCTGGGCTTCATTACGTATGCTGACGACCATCTGCGTATTCACTTGACAGAAGACCCCGTAATACAAGCACAAGAAAAGCTTAAAAACTCCATCAAAGCTGCCAAAGCGTTGACGAACATCGAGAAAGAACTTGGTACAGATCCAACTTTTATTGAAGAGAAGACCGACAAACTGAAAAACCAGCTTGGTACTGAAATGTCTAACTTAGAGAAACTGGAATCCCAACAAGATCAACCTTCAAAAAAATCCAAGTACAAACACATGAAAGACGTCGCCAAAGAGGACATGAAGGAGGCGCAGAGTATACTTTCACTTATTGTGAAGTTGGAAGCTGCAAAATATTTAGCCAATGAACGAGCAAGACAGAAACTCCAAGATGTCCAGCGAGATCGTATCAGTAATGCGCCAGCAGTGCCTCCGATGTCAGCGGCTTCACCCCAGTCTGTCATGCCGTTTCAAAATCCTCCTTATTACCCCATGTTGCCAAGCTACGCGTCGCCATATCAAAGCTCCAGTTATCCACAATATCCCGGAAGTTATCCGGGGTCCAATCCATTTCAGGGGCAGTCGTCCTGGACGAATTCCATGGGAATGAACGAAGGTAAACAGCCATCACAAACTTTCTGGATGTCTAAACGGTGAAAAAATCTGAATAAAACCATACATCAGTAATTCATCTACCAACTCCCCGTTTTATCTTATCTCTTCTCTTCTTTTTCTTCTGTTCTTCTTCCCTGAAACAGCTCCCATATGTTTTACTGAGTTTATGTCAATATGGTTTTGCTTTGGTTTAAGTTGTCGCATTTTATCCAGTTGTTCCGTCTTGATTTAATAATCTGCTGAGTTCTGCCTGTTATTTTGACTTTGTTGCACTAGAATTGACCATTTAACAGCAGTGCTTTCTATTTTTGTCTCCAGCAAATAGCCAGCCCATGACCCCACCACCTCTCCCCCAAGTGGCGGGTTTTGGAGCTGTAAATCCTCCACTTGCTGCGTATTCGTCTATGCAGGGCGACCAGGAAGAAGCTGAAATGGAGGCTCAGAATGATGACGTAGCACCAGCGGTCTCTCCCAATCTAAACCAAAATGTCGCAGGAAAGCAACCTGATAGTGAAAACCTGCCGACACAAAAGCCGCCACCGCCAAAAGCAACAGAAAGTGTAGCGCCTGTTAAACCTAATTCTAATGCACATAAAGAACTTTCAAAGGTGAACGATAACAGCAGACCTCTGATTGCTGTTGCCGCGCAGGGCCCCAAGAAGCCAGTCGGCCCCATATCATTGCTTAAACAAAGTGCCCCGCTGACAGCTTCTCCCTCGGTTACCAAAGTGCAGCCAAACACAGCCGCTGCATCGCAGTTTTTCGATTCCTTTAGAACAAATCAGAGAGTTCAACCACCGGTTATTGCCCCGGCCTCACCAGTACATTCTCCTTCTTTCATAAAAGCTCCCGCCATGAATATGCATACATTTAAGCCACAGGTGTTCCACACCACAACTCCGCACTTCCTCAAACCAGCACTGCCACAACAGTCCTTCAAACCAGCGGTGCCCCACATAACAAGACCGCAGTTCTTCAGTCCAGCGGTATCAAACATGGCGAACCTACAGTTACCCAGACCAGCGGTCGTTCCAGTGAAACAACCACAAACTGTGAACCCCGTGGCGCCTTTCAATGATGAAAATAGTCATGATGATGATGAGGGGGCTGCAAATGTCATGCAGAGTGATATGCAATACCCTCTCGCCTTCGCACAGCCACAGGACGCCTCGGTTGCATATTCATCAGAGCAGCCGTTGCCAGGACAGTATCCTAGCAACGCTTACAACCCTTGGAATGCGCAAACCATGCCCTCCAATGCACCAATGTATTCATGGAATTCCAACGCATACTACCCGCAATACCCGGCTGGGTATACGTTACCAGCTGCTCCACCAGGTAAGATTACAGGAGGGGATGGGAGGGTGGGGCAAAAATCTCGTTTAACACTGAGAATGGGTTAAGTAAGAAGCTGAATTCCGTTTGAATGTAGTTAAATTCATACTGGCCCTCGGTTGGCCATATCATATCAATGTTCTTTTTTTTTATGAACTGCAGTCCAGTTCTATATCCACGATGACATTTTTTGTTTCTTTGAGGGTTTATATACAGTGTTTCTCTCGCCGAGAAATGGAAATTTAGTATTACTGAGAAACAAAAACCGTTTAAATCAACTGATAAGTGGGAAAATTACAAAATCTGACGTTCGGTTTACTTTCCAAACCATCCCCTCTCTTTAGTTTGATTTTCTTAAATTTCTAGCAATGTTTGTCAAAACCTTCTAACTAACGCTTTGCTTTTTACCCAAAGAAAATCCTCTTCTAAGGAAGCTCCTAAGTAAGCTGCACGACACTTCACGGGCTTCCGCAGCGGTCAGTAAGATAGAACAAGCCATTGGGTTGTCCCCAAATACCGTTAGAAATCTGATCGACAACGTGAAAAATCAGGCTCAACAAGAAATCTCCAGATACGAGCAAGATGCCAAAGTAGAAAGACAGGGAATCAATGCGGCTAAAAGTCGACTACAAAGCAAAGAAGAGGGTTCCAATACTCAGAAACTGAAAGACAAACTCAGACAGGAAGAAGCAAAGTTGAGCAGTGACGAGCAGAAAGAAAAAGACGCAAAGCTGAAGGTGAACGAAGTGAAGCAAATTGAGAAAATTTTGACGATTATTGAAGCTGCGAAGTTTTCTGCCTTACAGCGAGCCAAGAGTAAACTAAACGATTTGAGCTCAGAAAGCTCTGAAATTAGGAAGCGCGACTTGAAAGATCTTGAAAATGACTTAAAGACAGAGAGAAAGCGACGAAGAAACCAATTGACTATTTGGATGAAGGGTTCCAGGAACAAAATCGACACAAGTCACCTCCTGCTAGCTGGCCAGCATAAGCACAATTTCCATATACCTGACGGAAAGGATGGCACTCTCCAAGACGAGAACCCAAGCGATGTGATGCGCGAGGACGACTTAGCCAAGAGCAGGCATCCATTTGGTGTAGAAAAAAGGACAAAAATACCTGAACCTAGCATCTCTCTACGGGATACCCTGATGTTAAGAATGCTACATAAAATGGACGGGTTGTTTTCCATGCAGGCAAAAATTTTGAAAGAACTGCAAAAGTCGCACCACAAAAACGCGCCTAAGTGGAAATGGCACGCGCATGCGTGGAAAAAGCACAAGAAGAGTGGCATCACTCAAGAACAAAAGAAGAAAAGATCAGCTTCGTGAACAGGTCTATGCTTAATAACCAATGAGAAACGTTGATATATCTATTGTTTGGAGTGCGACTCAGGTATGTATATGTTCAGGAGTTTGGCATGTGACCAATAGAAAACTCCGAAATTGAAGAAATAGATCCAACATGACAGATAACATTCCTTTGGAAGGGTGTTAAAAACTGAACTGACTCGAAGGAGAAACAGGTTTCGAGGTTTTATGTGAATGGCGGGATTGGCTGGTTCGCAAGAATATCCCATATATCAAGATCAATGAACCGAGACGACGTAAAGAGATAAGAAGTAAAAATCTTAGCAGTGAGAGGCAAAAAAACATTCCATGTATATATAATCTTCAGAACTCCCTTAAATAATGTAATATCGGGCCAGAACGTATTAACCCCTTCACTCCCAAGAGTGCTCAACTTCAATTTTCTTCCTTTGGTTTCTCACTAGAAATAAAGATTACAGTAAGATAAACTTGGCTTTTGATAGCTTGCTCAGATAGTAGCTGATTAACCTATAAATTCTCACTACATCACTCATATTTTCTTCTTAAAATGCTGTGAGAATTTGAATTTTGAGCTTGGGAGAGAAAGGGTTAAGTTATGGCACGCGCTAAGATGACCAGGCCAGCATTGTCTTGTTGCGCCGACAGACGTGCCAGTGATCCTTAGTGTATTTGCTATGGTTTTTATTGAGGGAAACAAGAGTCTACCGGACTGAGAAAAATCCAAGAAGTGGAAGGCATTCATTGGGTTATACATTTTAAGGTGTCATGTGGGACAAAAAATCAAACAAAACGTAAACTAGTAAAATTGTTAACACTTAAGGTCACATCACCGAATGGATTGAGCTGGCATAATTGTCCAAAGCCCTGACTAAACGGACTTGCAAGTCAAAACTTTCCTCCAAAATTAAGGCTTGCAAAACCTGTCTTACGGGTGGGTACGAATTGAGCTTCAGTCGACTCAAGTCGGACCCAGGCCTGTGGGGCTAAGGCCCAGTTCAGACGCCGCTCTTTTCATGCGCCGAACTCAATGCAAATTAGCTCGGACAATGGCTTTTGCTTATTTGCATTGAGTTCGGCGCATGAAAAGAGCGACGTCTGAACTGGGCCTAAAAGAAAACCGGATAGAAAACAGGTCGGAAATTTGTGTTTATTTGCGTCAAGTGCAACTGTTTGGCCAGTCTAATGTTATATGGTTCCTCTGCGGGATTTTTTATATTTATTTATCTATCTATTTTCTTGTTTGGTGGGGCTGAGACAAAGTAGTGGTTGAGGGTTGAGTTGGTTCTAATTTGTAGTTTTAAATAAATACTCTGTAACAAAAATATTGATCCCTGGAATCCAGCTGCTGTTCGCTGACATTAATAAAAACTAAAACCGCGATCAATGGTGGCCTGTTCATAGTTAATTTTGTTAGGATGTAAGAACCGTTGAAACTTTCAATTCACAGGCAGACATTCAAATAAAATAGCGATGGGACGCAAGTCAAACTAGTATCGCCTATTAATTTCATGACTGCAGCAATGTATTTCATCTGAATTAGAAAATGCATTCTAATCGCCGTGACACTATGAACAGTGAATTACTTTAACTGTAAATGAAATTTCAGGAATTATAGTCCTTCGTCATCTTGGATGCAAATTTGTCTCTCAAACATTATTATGAGCTCTAGCATGTGATGTCCTGGCGTCTTTATCATCTTGATTCTCATTCTACAAGTAAAGCCGTCTTTGTTAATTTAAGGCCGATTTTCACTAGTGAAGTAAGCGGAGACGGAGAAGGAGGCGGGGACGTAAGACACTTGCGCGCGTGTGAAAATTAGCGAACGGAGACGGAAGCGGAGAAGGAAGCGGTGAAGGAAGCAGAACGGAAGGTTTTCTTTTTCTTGCGTCTCCGTCTCCGCTTACTTCGGTTACGTTCCTGTGAAAATCGATTGAACTTCAGAAATATCTCCCTGACCCAAAATCTCTTTGGTTGTCTCTGACAAGCCAGTTCTCATCTCCTCCGCCGCTTCAAAAACAGGAAAAGAAACAGGAGTAGTTTATCATCGTCGTCCCCCATGTTTACAAAGATGTTGAGGCCGATAAAACACATCTCCAGCACACTGACCGCGCGACCGTACGCCAAAAATAGCATCTCCTTCCTTCTCCGCTTTCGTCTCCGTTCGCTAATTTTCACACGCGCGCAAGTGTCTTACGTCTCCGTCTCCGCTTACTTCACTAGTGAAAATCGGCCTTAAGGAGATGAGTGAAGAATGTTATCGTTCCTCATCTGACTTGACTTATTGTAATAGTAACAGTAGTAAAGTTTAGATTTAAAACAAAAAATGTATTAGAAAAAGCATTAGGGCCAGTCCGGGAATTGAACCCGGGACCTCTCGCACCCTAAGCGAGAATCATACCACTAGACCAACTGGCCGACGCTTGCTAGACTAAAAAAATAATAAAATAAGGTAAGTTAGAATGGGAAACCTGTCACCAGTTCTCAGGTGTTATAAAGCCTTGTTTATGTTTACGATTGTCTATTGTTTAATACTTACATAACGTAGCACGTCAGGTGACCACTGTAGACTTTACACTGCAGCCTGGTTTTATCGAAGCACCTGAGGACAAATAGGAAGCTGCACCTTGGAGGCCTTGGAAATCCTGGTTAGCCCGTCCCTAAAATAAAACATGCGTGGAAAAACAAACATTAGATGTCGAATGATGAAATATAAACCTATCTTCATTTGTTAGTGGGACTCTTTGAGGGAACTCCGGTCTTGAACTATGGTTATCGAATTTTTCTATTGAACAGTTCGGGTATTGAAAGGTGACCAGAACCTATCTACTGGATATTTCAACTTCATTAAATATATTTAATGAACTCGAAATTTATTAAATGTTTTCCTTCCCTATACAAGAGATTGACACTTTCTCGCACTAGTTCAATTTAGGTGGGGGGAGGGGGTGGTGGTGCCTGGTCTTTGGAACAACTATATTCTATATACAACCGGGGTCTACATTTATCCACTTTATCTGTGTTGTAATTCTTTTAGTATTTTTATCTATTTATGGTATCTGTCTTTTTTAGTATCCATAAGTATTTATAATATATATGTTTATAATATATATCTGTCGGTATTTCTAAAACCCAGTGAAGTCCCAGTTTTTTAATTCGATCTCACAGGGTAGATGTTTCACACTGAGCCATCTTTCATCAGTCAATCGTTAAAATCCTTGAAGGTCGCTTGAGATATATTAGTGAGGCCCCTGTCGGTATTTCTGAAATCCAGTCTCAGTATTTTTAATTCGATCTCACAGGGTGAATTGTTTTACACTGAACCATCTTTCATCAGTTGATCATTTTACTCTTGAAGGTCGCTTGAGAATTATCAGTGAGGCCTCGCTCAGACTTCATGCGTAACTGCATGTCTTGCTAACCATCAGCAAATAATTAGACTGCACCTGACACAAGATGACGTGACTCTAGGCACTTGCAGTCTCGTTAAATTCGGCAATGAATGTCTTCTAAGAGAAATAATCAAGAGTCAATCTGCAATCGAATTGTTTATAGCACACAGCGGTCACATAATTATGTTTTTAATGACTACACAAAACGGATTTGACACCGTCTGACGTCTGACAAAGAGTACCTGTTTTTCGACAGGTGGCACGCTGTGTTACATTATAAATTCACTTCAAAGTCGTTCTCAGCGTTTAGTTTTCTAAACTATATAAAAATCTGCGTGGCCCGAGGTCAGAAGAAAGTATGACTTAAAAGTTAAGTCCTCGCTCTTAGCCAAGGAAGCACGCCCGGGCTAGCTGAGAAGATTGGCCTACAATCCGGAGTAATCTAACCTAAATAAGGTAATCAGGGATGTATTTTTATTTCTCAAAGTTGTTAAAAAAACAGACTTCAACTCCTCGGGTCGAATACAGTTATTGCTAGCTT
This sequence comes from Plumapathes pennacea, assembly GCA_964036295.1. NCBI lineage: Eukaryota > Metazoa > Cnidaria > Anthozoa > Antipatharia > Myriopathidae > Plumapathes > Plumapathes pennacea. The sequence goes on along the minus strand of OZ038463.1, from coordinate 33,370,031 downwards.
CCTGCAATAAAGTGCCACAGGATCTTTCTGCTTGCAAAGTAGTCAGATATATAAGTTTTGGTTTTAGAAATATAGGCAATAGCCTGATAGTTAACTCAGTTTTCATCTGAGTAAGGTATCAACAGCCAAGTAATCTTTACTGTATCCTATATTTCTGATCATAAACTGAAAGAGAACATTGAAGTTAACCACGTTTGCCGGAGTGAAACTTTCAAACTGTAAATTGTCTTACAAATAAGTCCAAGATCACAGTGGGTTTCATGAAAATGGCCAGTGCAATCTCCCGATCGTGATTGAAGTAACTTTGTTATTACACTCTGCGATGTTTCTCAAATCATATAGACACTATAGCACTCATATGTGCCTGAGTTTGTTTCTCTTTGAAGCGAGTGCAACGAGCTATAGGCTACAGTTTTGAGCGTCCTTTTATTTCTACAGCTCCGGCGGTGCATTTTGTCCGCTAACATCCGCGAAATGGCAGGAGTATCCTTCGCAGTGATGTTTGCGAGCTTCAGTTTCTGTTGCGCAGGTAAATGAATCATATGACCTCCACTCTCGTCCTATCACCTCACACACCACGTCAAGCCAAGCTCCGACTTCATGTAACACAACACAAAGTGAATACAACTTACAGTCAATCGTTTCATGTGACAAACCCAATGCAAACTAGCTCAAACAATGGATATTGCTCATTTGCATCGAGCTCGGCATCGCAGTGGCGCAATGTTTGAAACGGGCCTAACGCGCTGACACGGGCGCGCAACACACTCTTGCGCGCATGCACTATTAAACGCAACCGCACGGACTAACGCCCAAACAGACAAGCAAGATGCCTAAATTTGGATATGTACGGAAGCGAGATATTTTCCTCTTTCTGCAATACATAAATATATCTATAACAAGAAGACTGGTACCTCCTGATCAATATTGAAAGATTAGCAGACTGATTATGATCAGAATAAACTACTAAAATTTCAATGTGACTCCCACCTGCCGAAATAGCTCAGTTGGGAGAGCGTCAGACTGAAGATCTGAAGGTCCCTGGTTCAATCCGGAGAACTCGCAGGAGTTCTGAACATTCCCGGGTTTCGGCATATTCTTTGTTTTAGTGATTAGTTCATATTTCAGTTTTTTTTACGCTTCATCCGCGTGCAAACCAGCCACCGCACCATGTCATAGGCTATTCAAAGAGTTCAAAAGGCGCATTTTTGTAAGGAAATATTCTTTTTAGCGGAGCACAATAAGTATTGAAATATTTAATTTTTATGCTATCCTGCAGCGGACCAGGAAAACAAAATAGTCACAGCAGGTGTACTCAAATTGACCTGAAATAACGTTTCACTGTCCCAGAAGGATTAAATGTTTGCACATGTACTACATTTATCTTATAGCAGATACAACTGACCAGCTGAGGTTTCTTAATACACACAAGGTTTCATTTGCGTTTATTAGTATCAGCTGCCGAAATAGCTCAGCTGGGAGAGCGTCAGACTGAAGATCTGAAGGTCCCTGGTTCAATCCGGAGAACTCGCAGGAGTTCTGAACATTCCCGGGTTTCGGCATATTCTTTGTTTTAGTGATTAGTTCATATTTCAGTTTTTTTTACGCTTCATCCGCGTGCAAACCAGCCACCGCACCATGTCATAGGCTATTCAAAGAGTTCAAAAGGCGCATTTTTGTAAGGAAATATTCTTTTTAGCGGAGCACAATAAGTATTGAAATATTTAATTTTTATGCTATCCTGCAGCGGACCAGGAAAACAAAATAGTCACAGCAGGTGTACTCAAATTGACCTGAAATAACGTTTCACTGTCCCAGAAGGATTAAATGTTTGCACATGTACTACATTTATCTTATAGCAGATACAACTGACCAGCTGAGGTTTCTTAATACACACAAGGTTTCATTTGCGTTTATTAGTATCAGCTGCCGAAATAGCTCAGCTGGGAGAGCGTCATACTGAAGATCTGAAGGTCCCTCGTTCAATCCGGAGAACTCGCAGGAGTTCTGAACATTCCCGGGTTTCGGCAGACTTTTTTACATCCTCTATTGCATTCATTCTGGTTCTGAAATTTCACTCACCTCTTTGCTCCAGTTCAGGTGTTTTCAAGGGGTGCGCATGGAAAGCTAGCGTGGAGGACAGATCCCACATGGAGAGACAGATCAGGTACTGACTTACCACATGTTTTCTTCTCTCTCTTTCTCTTTTTTCGTTGTTTGTTTGTTTTTGTTTTTGTTTTTGTTTTTTTTTTTTGGTCCAATTCTAAACGAAGCAGAACTTTCGATGATGGAGCCAAATTGAAACCGGTGATAATTAGGTATACATTGAATTTTCCTTTTTTAACCATTATATTGCGGACTGGAACCTCCTACCAAATTCAGTAATGTTTGCAACAAGTTTGGGCTCTTTTAAACGCGCCCTTTGGACTATTCAAAACTTCAAAACAATGATTTTGTCTACATGTTATTTTTGGCTTTTAGATCAAGTTTGTTTTGTTTTCTTTTATTATTATCTGTATATACAGAGTGCGACCTAAATATGGGGATTCAGTCTCCCCCTGTTGCAATCCTGCCACTCTCTATTCGTTTTTCTTATATTTATGTACTTGCGTATTATCTTGTTTTTATATTCTGTTATTGTTGTACATGTGGGATTGGCAAAGTATTTATTAAACATCAAACATAAACACTCGCATTAACAAGTTTCAGAGGATGTTTATAGTCTGTCGAGTTACCCAGTTTTGGATTTATGTTACTGCCGTTTTCACCTCGAGTATATTCTTATAATCCAACCGCAAAGTTCATATAGCCTTCACACGTACAAAATTTTAATAGATTTAATAAACTCATAGTGATTATCATATGTACACTGCAAGGAGAATATCTTACTCTCTTACCCGCAATTTGCATTGTAATGGTTTGGAGAATTTAGACTACGAGCTTAAGATCTAGTCCCAGGGTTAATAAATCGCCATTCTATTGTTTTTAATAGCTGTGCCTACACCACCAGCCGAGATAATGGAGGTGAACACACAACGAGCCCAAGGTAAAGAAATCCAAAGGGGCGACCCTTACCACAAAAAAAGGTATCCTTACCAAAAAAATTCAAAAGGGGGACCCTTACTTTAAAAAACAGAAGGGGGAACCCTTACAAAAAATATCCAAAAAAAGGACGCTTACCTTAAAAAACAACAAGGGGGACCCTTACTACAAGAATCCAAAAGGGACACTCTTACAAAAAAACCCAAAGGGGAGTACCTTACTAAAAAATTCCAAAGGGGGGACCCGAACTAAAATAATCCAAAGGGGGGACCCTTCCTTAAAAAATCCAAAGGGAGGACCCTTACTAAAAAAAATACAAAAGGGGGGACCCTTACCAAAATAATCCAAAGAGGAACCTTTACTTTCAAAATATAAAGGGGGGACCCTTACGAAATTAATCCAAAGGAGGAACCCTTACCAAAAAAAAATCAAAAGGGGGGACCCTTACGAAAATAATCCAAAGGGGGACCCTTACGAAAATATTTCAAAAGGGAAACCCTTACAAAAATAGTCCAAAGGGGGGACACTAACGAAATTAATCAAAAGGGGGGACCCTTACCAAAAAAATCCAAAGGGCACCCTTACAAAAATAATCCAAAGGGGTACCCTTATAAAAAAAATCCAAAGGGGGCACCCTTACAAAAATAATCCAAAGGAGGGACCCTTACAGAAAAAATCCAAAGGGGGGACCCTTACAAAAATAATCCAAAGGGGGGACCCTTACGAAATTACTATAAAAGCAGGACCCTTACGAAAATAATCCAAAGGGGAACCCTTACAAACATACTCCAAAGAGGGGACCCTTACAAAATTAATCTAAAGGGGGGACCCTTACGAAAATGATACAAAGGGGGGACCCTTACGAAAATTATCCAAAGGGGGGACCATTACGAAAATAATCCAAAGGGGGGACCCTTACGAAAATACTCCAAAGGGGGGACCCTTACGAAAATAATCCAAAGGGGGGACCCTTAGTAAAATAATCCAAATGGGGGACCCTTACAAAAATAATCCAAAAGGGGGACCCTTACCAAAAAAATCGAAAGGGGGGACCCTTACTAAAATAATCCAAAGGGGGGACCCTTACTAAAATAATCCAAAGGGGGGACCCTTACGAAAGAAATCCAAAGGGGGGACCCTTACGAAAAAAATCCTAAGGGGGGACCCTTACGAAAGAAATCCAAAGGGGGGACCCTTACGAAAATAATCCAGAGAGGGGACCTTTACGAAAATAATCCAAAGGGGGGACCCTTACGAAAATAATCTAAAGGGGGGACCCTTACGAAAATAATCCAAAGGGGGACCCTTACTAAAAAAAATCCAAAGGGGGGACCCTTACGAAAGAAATCCAAAGGCGGGAGCCTTAGGAAAATAATCCAAAGGGGGACCCTTACGAAAATAATCCAAAGGGGAACCCTTACAAACATACTCCAAAGGGGGGACCCTTACAAAATTAATCTAAAGGGGGGACCCTTACGAAAATGATACAAAGGGGGACCCTTACGAAAATAATCCAAAGGGGGGACCCTTACGAAAATAATCCAAAGGGGGGACCCTTACGAAAATACTCCAAAGGGGGGACCCTTACGAAAATAATCCAAAGGGGGGACCCTTAGTAAAATAATCCAAATGGGGGACCCTTACTAAAATAATCCAAAAGGGGGACCCTTACCAAAAAAATCCAAAGGGGGGACCCTTACCAAAAAAATCCAAAGGGGGGACCCTTACTAAAATAATCCAAAGGGGGGACCCTTACTAAAATAATCCAAAGGGGGGACCCTTACTAAAATAATCCAAAGGGGGGACCCTTACGAAAGAAATCCAAAGGGGGGACCCTTACGAAAGAAATCCTAAGGGGGGACCCTTACGAAAGAAATCCAAAGGGGGACCCTTACGAAAATAATCCAAAGAGGGGACCCTTACGAAAATACTCCAAAGGGGGGACCCTTACGAAAATACTCCAAAGGGGGGACCCTTACGAAAATAATCCAAAGGGGGGACCCTTAGTAAAATAATCCAAATGGGGGACCCTTACTAAAATAATCCAAAAGGGGGACCCTTACCAAAAAAATCCAAAGGGGGGACCCTTACTAAAATAATCCAAAGGGGGGACCCTTACTAAAATAATCCAAAGGGGGGACCCTTACTAAAATAATCCAAAGGGGGGACCCTTACTAAAATAATCCAAAGGGGGGACCCTTACTAAAATAATCCAAAGGGGGGACCCTTACGAAAGAAATCCAAAGGGGGGACCCTTACGAAAGAAATCCTAAGGGGGGACCCTTACGAAAGAAATCCAAAGGGGGACCCTTACGAAAATAATCCAAAGAGGGGACCCTTACGAAAATAATCCAAAGGGGGGACCCTTACGAAAATACTCCAAAGGGGGGACCCTTACGAAAATAATCCAAAGGGGGGACCCTTAGTAAAATAATCCAAATGGGGGACCCTTACTAAAATAATCCAAAAGGGGGACCCTTACCAAAAAAATCCAAAGGGGGGACCCTTACTAAAATAATCCAAAGGGGGGACCCTTACTAAAATGATCCAAAGGGGGGACCCTGACGAAAATAATCCAAAGGGGGGACCCTTACGAAAGAAATCCAAAGGGGGGACCCTTACTAAAAAAATCCAAATGGGGGACCCTTACGAAAATAATCCAAAGGGGGGACCCTTACGAAAATAATCCAAAGGGGGGACCCTTAGTAAGAAAAATCCACAGGGGGGACCCTTACGAAAATAATCCAAAGGGGGGACCCTTACGAAAATAATCCAAATGGGGGACCCTTACGAAAATAATCCAAAGGGGGGACCCTTACGAAAATAATCCAAAGGGGGAACCCTTACTAAAATAATCCAAAGGGGGGACCCTTAGTAAAAAAATCCAAAGAGGGGAACCTTACGAAAAAAATCCAAAGGGGTGACCCTTACGAAAAAATCCAAAGGGGGACCCTTACCAAAAAAATCAAAAGGGGGGACCCTTACGAAAGAAATCCAAAGGGGGGACCCTTACAAAAATAATCCAAAGGGGGGACCCTTACAAAAATAATCCAAAGGGGGACCCTTAATAAAAAAAATCCAAAGGGGGGACCCTTACGAAAGAAATCCAAAGGGTGGACCCTTACGAAAATTATCCAAAGGGGGAACCCTTACGAAAATAATCCAAAGGGCGGACCCTTACGAAAATAATCCAAAGGGGGGACCCTTACGAAAATAATCCAAAGGGGGGACCCTTAGTAAAAAGAATCCAAAGGGGGGACCCTTACTAAAATAATCCAAAGGGGGGACCCTTACGAAAGAAATTCAAAGGGGGGACCCTTACGAAAGAAATCCGAAGGGGGGACCCTTACGAAAATAATCCAAAGGGGGGACCCTTACGAAAATAATCCAAAGGGGGGACCCTTACTAAAATAATCCAAAGGGAGGACCCTTACGAAAATAATCCAAAGGTGGGACCCTTACAAAAAAAACCCAAACGGGGGACCCTTACGAAAATACTCCAAAGGGGGGACCCTTAAGAAAATAATCCAAAGGGGGGACCCTTACGAAAATAATCCAAAGGGGGACCCTTACAAAATTAATCTAAAAGGGGGACCGTTACGAAAATAATCCAAAGGAGGGACCCTTACGAAAATAATCCAAAGGGGGGACCCTTACGAAAATAATCCAAAGGGGGAACCCTTACTAAAAAAATCCAAATGGGGGACCCTTACTAAAATAATCCAAAGGGGGGACCCTTAGTAAAATAATCCAAATGGGGGACCCTTACTAAAATAATCCAAAGGGGGGACCCTTACGAAAATACTCCAAAGGGGGGGACCCTTACTACAAAAATCCAAAGGGGGGACCCTTACGAAAATAATCCAAAGGGGGACCCTTACGAAAATAATCGAAAGGGGGGACCCTTACGAAAGAAATCGAAAGGGGGGACCCTTACGAAAATAATCCAAAGGGGGGACCCTTACGAAAATAATCCAAATGGGGTACCCTTACAAAAATAATCCAAAGGGGGGACCCTTACGAAAATAATGCAAAGGGGGGACCCTTACTAAAAAAATCCAAAGGGGAGACCCTTACTAAAATAATCCAAATGGGGAACCCTTACTAAAATAATCCAAAGGGGGGACCCTTAGTAAAAAAAATCCAAAGAGGGGAACCTTACGAAAAAAATCCAAAGGGGTGACCCTTACGAAAAATTAATCTAAAAGGGGGACCGTTACGAAAATAATCCAAAGGAGGGACCCTTACGAAAATAATCCAAAGGGGGGACCCTTACGAAAATAACCCAAAGGGGGAACCCTTACTAAAAAAATCCAAATGGGGGACCCTTACGAAAATAATCCAAAGGGGGGACCCTTAGTGAAATAATCCAAATAGGGGACCCTTACTAAAATAATCCAAAAGGGGGACCCTTACTAGAAAACTCCAAAGGGGGGACCCTTAGTAAAATAATCCAAAGGGGGGACCGTTAGTAAAATAATCCAAAGGGGGGACCCTTACGAAAATAATCCAAAGGGGGACCCTTACGAAAATAATCCAAAGGGGGGACCCTTACGAAAGAAATCGAAAGGGGGACCCTTACGAAAATAATCCAAAGGGGGGACCCTTACGAAAATAATCCAAAGGGGGGACCCTTACGAAAATAATCCAAAGGGAGGACCCTTACGAAAATAATCCAAAGGGGGGACCCTTACTAAAAAAATCCAAAGGGGGGACCCTTACTAAAATAATCCAAAGGGGGGACCCTTACGAAAATAATCCAAAGGGGGGACCCTTACGAAAATACTCCAAAGGGGGGACCCTTACTAAAATAATCCAAAGGGGGGACCCTTACGAAAATAATCCAAAGGGTGGACCCTTACGAAAATAATCCAAAGGGGGGACCCTTACGAAAATAATCAAAAGGGGGGACCCTTACAAAAATAATCCAAAGGGGGGACCCTTACGAAAATAATCCAAATGGGGGACCCTTACGAAAATAATCCAAAGGGGGGACCCTTACGAAAATAATCCAAAGGGGGGGACCCTTACTAAAAAAATCCAAAGGGGGGACCCTTACTAAAATAATCCAAAGGGGGGACACTTACGAAAGAAATCCAACGGGGGGACCCTTACGAAAATAATCCAAAGGGGGGACCCTGACGAAAATAATCCAAAGGGGGGACCCTTACGAAAATAATCCAAAGGGGGGACCCTTACGAAAATAATCCAAAGGGGGGACCCTTACGAAAATAATCCAAAGGGGGGACCCTTACGAAAATAATCCAAAGGGGGGACCCTTACAAAAATAATCCAAAGGGGGGACCCTTACGAAAGAAATCCAAAGGGGGGACCCTTATGAAAGAAATCCAAAGGGGGGACCCTTACGAAAGAAATCCAAAGGGGGGACCCTTACGAAAATAATCCAAAGGAGGGACCCTTACGAAAGAAATCCAAAGGGAGGACCCTTACTAAAGAAATCCAAAGGGGGGACCCTTACGAAAATAATCCAAAGGGGGGACCCTTACGAAAATAATCCAAAGGGGGGACCCTTACTAAAAAAATCCAAAGGGGGGACCCTTACGAAAATAATCCAAAGGGGGGACCCTTACGAAAATAATCCAAAGGGGGGACCCTGACGAAAATAATCCAAAGGGGGGACCCTTACGAAAATAATCCAAAGGGGGGACGCTTACGAAAATAATCCAAAGGGGGGACCCTTACGAAAATAATCCAAAGGGGGACCCTTACGAAAATAATCCAAAGGGGGGGACCCTTACCAAACTAATCCAAAGGGGGGACCCTTACGAAAATAATCCAAAGGGGGGACCCTTACGAAAATACTCCAAAGGGGGGACCCTTACTAAAAAAATCCAAAGGGGGGACCCTTACTAAAATAATCCAAAGGGGGGACCCTTACGAAAGAAATCCAAAGGGGGGACCCTTACGAAAGAAATCCAAAGGGGGGACCCTTACGAAAATAATCCAAAGGGGGGACCCTTACGAAAATAATCCAAAGGGGGGACCCTTACGAAAATAATCCAAAGGGGGGACCCTTACGAAAATAATCCAAAGGGGGGACCCTTACGAAAATAATCCAAAGGGGGGACCCTTACAAAAATAATCCAAAGGGGGGACCCTTACGAAAGAAATCCAAAGGGGGGACCCTTATGAAAGAAATCCAAAGGGGGGACCCTTACGAAAGAAATCCAAAGGGGGGACCCTTACGAAAATAATCCAAAGGAGGGACCCTTACGAAAGAAATCCAAAGGGAGGACCCTTACTAAAGAAATCCAAAGGGGGGACCCTTACGAAAATAATCCAAAGGGGGGACCCTTACGAAAATAATCCAAAGGGGGGACCCTTACTAAAAAAATCCAAAGGGGGGACCCTTACGAAAATAATCCAAAGGGGGGACCCTTACGAAAATAATCCAAAGGGGGGACCCTGACGAAAATAATCCAAAGGGGGGACCCTTACGAAAATAATCCAAAGGGGGGACGCTTACGAAAATAATCCAAAGGGGGGACCCTTACGAAAATAATCCAAAGGGGGACCCTTACGAAAATAATCCAAAGGGGGGGACCCTTACAAAACTAATCCAAAGGGGGGACCCTTACGAAAATAATCCAAAGGGGGGACCCTTACGAAAATACTCCAAAGGGGGGACCCTTACTAAAAAAATCCAAAGGGGGGACCCTTACTAAAATAATCCAAAGGGGGGACCCTTTCGAAAGAAATCCAAAGGGGGGACCCTTACGAAAAAAATCCAAAGGGGGGACCCTTACGAAAATAATCCAAAGGGGGGACCCTTACGAAAATAATCCAAAGGGGAACCCTTACGAAAATAATCCAAAGGGGGGACCCTTACAAAACTAATCCAAAGGGGGGACCCTTACGAAAATACTCCAAAGGGGGGACCCTTACGAAATTACTCCAAAGGGGGGACCCTTACTAAAAAAATCCAAAGGGGGGACCCTTACTAAAATAATCCAAAGGGGGGACCCTTACGAAAGAAATCCAAAGGGGGGACCCTTACGAAAGAAATCCAAAGGGGGTACCCTTACTAAAATAATCCAAAGGGGGGACCCTTACGAAAGAAATCCAAAGGGGGGACCCTTACGAAAGAAATACAAAGGGGGGACCCTTACGAAAATAATCCAAAGAGGAGACCCTAACGAAAATAATCCAAAGGGGGGACCCTTACTAAAAAAATCCAAAGGGGGGACCCTTACTAAAATAATCCAAAGGGAGGACCCTTACGAAAATAATCCAAAGGGGGGACCCTTACGAAAAAAATCCAAACGGGGGACCCTTACGAAAATAATCCAAAGGGAGGAGCCTTACGAAAATAATCCAAAGGGGGGACCCTTACGAAAATAATCCAAAGGGGGACCCTTACAAAATTAATCTAAAGGGGGACCCTTACGAAAAAAATGCAAAGGGGGACCCTTACGAAAATAATCCAAAGGGGGGACCCTTACGAAAATAATCCAAAGGGGGACCCTTACTAAAAAAATCGAAAGGGGGGACCCTTACTAAAATAATCCAAAGGGTGGACCCTTACGAAAATAATCCAAAGGGGGGACCCTTACGAAAAAAATCCAAAGGGGGGACCCTTACGAAAATAATCCAAATGGGGGACCCTTACTAAAAAAATCCAAAGGGGGGACCCTTACTAAAATAATCCAAAGGGGGGACCCTTACGAAAGAAATCCAAAGGGGGGACCCTTACGAAAGAAATCCAAAGGGGGTACCCTTACGAAAATAATCCAAAGGGGGGACCCTTACGAAAGAAATCCAAAGGGGGGACCCTTACGAAAGAAATACAAAGGGGGGACCCTTACGAAAATAATCCAAAGAGGAGACCCTAACGAAAATAATCCAAAGGGGGGACCCTTACTAAAAAATCCAAAGGGGGGACCCTTACTAAAATAATCCAAAGGGAGGACCCTTACGAAAATAATCCAAAGGGGGGACCCTTACGAAAAAAATCCAAACGGGGTACCCTTACGAAAATAATCCAAAGGGAGGAGCCTTACGAAAATAATCCAAAGGGGGGACCCTTACGAAAATAATTCAAAGGGGGACCCTTACAAAATTAATCTAAAGGGGGACCCTTACGAAAAAAATGCAAAGGGGGACCCTTACGAAAATAATCCAAAGGGGGGACCCTTACGAAAATAATCCAAAGGGGGACCCTTACTAAAAAAATCGAAAGGGGGGACCCTTACTAAAATAATCCAAAGGGTGGACCCTTACGAAAATAATCCAAAGGGGGGACCCTTACGAAAAAAATCCAAAGGGGGGACCCTTACGAAAATAATCCAAATGGGGGACCCTTACTAAAATAATCCAAAGGGGGGACCCTTACTAAAAATATCCAAAGGGGGGACCCTTACTAAAAAAATCCAAATGGGGGACCCTTACTAAAAAAATCCAAAGGGGATACCCTTACTAAAAAATGCAAAGGGGGGACCCTTAGTAAAAAAATGCAAAGGGGGGACCCATACTATATTATGCTCCATCCAAATACAACTTGTCATTAACGTGGTTAATTTTGGTTAGAGTATTGCATATTATATACCACGATGCCAATATCTGCGAGGTGTGCAAGCGTATTAACTGCAACTGGACCGTCTAGTATTCTAGTTTATAAAGTAAAACTTATATAACGCGCGGTCTGATTGGCTCCAAACCGTGTTTCCATGTGACTATTTAACATAGACAGTGTGCTGTTCTGATCTGTAGCACGTTTATTTGACAAAAGAAATATAAAATGCTTGCCGTGTAAACATTAACATAACAGCTGCAACTGTGTTCATTTCTTGCAGTCCTGCGCCCCAAGACAATTTTAAAGCACACACACGTCAGTTTCCCAGTAAGTGAAAAAGAAGGTATGTAAATGACATGATCATAGCCAACAGATAAATAGGAGACTACAACACTTTTACGTTCTTATTTTTTATAGTTGAATTATGCGATTGTTGCGTTGCAAGTACAATAAGGAACAGCGCAAAATTACTATTCGGCCATATATCCTGGAATCAATTATGGTCTGACTTTGTTACATGAAGTTTCCACTTGTTGGAAATTGAAGTAATAGTGCACAGGTCTACTAATAGAAAGGGGCAGTCTTGAAATAGAGCAAATATTGAAATACACATGCTTCCAATACATCTGTAGTACTAAAAAAGGCAAAAAAAGTAGAATTTGAACCCTGCAAATAATCAGCTTGCAAAAAGCATGATGACCGTAACTTAACAAGATCGATATTCCTTTTATAGCTATAAAAAATCAGGAGAATTCAAAGGACAAGAGAAACCAAATTCGCAGAAGTAAGTAATGAAAGGAGTACACATTTAATAGATATTGCTCCTTTTTGTTTGTGTGCATGGGAAACGCGACCGTGACATCTGTAGTATAGTACCATATAACCGCACAATATTCGTACAAATTCCACAAAATTATTCAAATGCATCAAACTAACTAGATTAATTTAAAGTATATCCGCGTTATCAAGTTCAAAGTCGTAGATTTTCTTTCCCCAAAGTATTACTCAGCTGTTTCACTTTATAGAGGGAGTTAAGTATAAATTTAGTTGCTAAATTTTGATGTTTATCCTTGCGTTCTATTTCATATTCTTAGTTTTCTTTTCTCTGCCAATCGGAGGACAGTTGCCGGTGTTTTACTCCTCTAAATCAGGTGAGATTTGATCGTAGCCCGACAGGCGCTTTGCCCAGTGATAATTTAATGAAATCCTTTCAGTCAAATTAGATGTTTTTGTTCTTCATCTAGAAAAATGTAAAAAAAAAAACGAAAGCAAATAGGCAAAATTTGGTTTCCAACACGAAAAACTTAATAAATTAATAACAAAATATGTGAGTAGCATTTTAGATATCTTCTTTTCAAACAAGTCGAATAGGAGTGGATTGCTGATATTCCTTTCAACAATGGCGGATCAAGGATTTTGCGCGCAAAGGACTGTGGTTGAGATGTACTAAACGAGTAACTTATACCGTACATTTCTTTTCTGTAGCTGTACATAAAAAAAGTCAAGTAATAAGTCAAGGTAAGCCACTTTTAGAATCTTATTTTCGAAAAGTGCTGTACCTCTTTCCATATAAATGACATAATGATAGAATGATTTTTAAATAATTTGTCTCTAATCGGCGGACAATCTAGGAGAGGGGCACCCTTTTTCAGAAAATATCCCGGAACAGTCAATTAATTGGGACGTTTTGCACAGAAATGGAGGTAAGAGAAACAAAGACTGCAGAGGCAGAATATGCAGACCGTGAGTGCAGAGGAGACAAACAGTTTGTTGTCATTACTAATTAAATGGGAGTACCATATTTTTAATTATCACCGGTTTCAATTTGACTCCATCGTCGAAAGTTCTGCTCTGGTTTGGGATTTGAACACACACACACACAAAGAACAGGGTAGCAGACGGCTACCTGATCTGTCGCTCCATGCGGAATCTTCCAAGGAACCGTGTTAATGAACAAATTTATACTTTCCCCTTCAAGAGTCAAGTTTGCATTTATTAATCTGAATCTCGGTAAAAGACATTTTTACTATATTCATTACTGTATGATCAGTTATTATTCTCCCCAGTGGGGAAGTGACGGAAATTGTCATCATGCACAAAGCTTTCACCGAGACAGAGCTGTCAGCACACTGAGGTTACACTGAGCGTAAAACAAAAAATTAATGCTCAGCATACACTGTAGAACTAAATTATTATTGTTGTTATTATTTTATTATTATTATTATTATTATTATTATTATTATTATTTATTTATTTATTTATTATTGTTGTTGTTATTGTCATTATTTACAAGGTGATCTAAAGGACGTCGCCTTGGCGTCACGAACGATAGGACGCCAGGAACCTGAGACTGAGGGTAAGATCATGTGACCGTCAAACACGAAAAGTTTTCTCACGAATTGACAATTCCCGTAATTCTTAATTTGTGCAAATTAAGAGTTTTCAAATCCGAGAAAAACAAAGACTTCTTTGGCGATATACTAAAGTGAGTGCTCAGGACAAATCTCCTCTGATCTATTGCCACACCCTAGCCAACCCTAACCTATCAGGCTAGGATGCTTAAGTTCCCTATCACCAGACGTAAAAGGTTAATCAAGATTCATTTCGACCTCAATAGACGCCGTCTTTCGTGGCCTGGGCACAATAACACGGACGAAAAAACTGGGCACTGATGCAGTGCCGTATGATGACGTAATATCAAAAAAGCCATTGCAGGAAAGTAGGTGTTTTCCCTTTTAATACCATGAGTGATCAACTTCAATGTTCTCTCCTTACGTTTCTCATCAGACACATACATGCAGTATGGATAACTTGACTTATGATAGCTTACTTAGACAATACCAGTTATCACTACATTACTCATAGATTTGTATCATGATTTTGGGAGTCAAAGAGTTGAAGGCAATGTATCAAGAATTTGGTAAATAGATTCGTGTGAAATATATTTTGTGATAAGGTTATAAACAGGCAATCGAGTGCTAAATGTCACGTTAGGAGTGTCAGGCTTTTTTAACAAAGCAATGACTTTTGACTCATGACCTGACTTATGATGATTATTAATGATTATTAAAATACCCAATATAATAGAACATCCTTTGTTGCAGTTTACAGGAGATCCAGGTCAATGGAGATGAGAACAGTTAGAGAAGAGCAGTCAACAAATTCAAAGCCTCTTCATGCGACAAATACAAATGGTGAGTAATTATTTAACAAATCAGTTCATTTACGTCTTCCGTTGTTTTTCGATAGTCTTTGATCAAAGTATTATACTACACTGAAAAACTTGAAATCTAAAAGAAAAATACACATACTTTCAAATGAAACCAAACGTGTGAGTATACTCATAACAACTTTATGACAAATGAAAGTTTTCAGGCAATGAGGGCATTCGAATAGCAGTGTTTACTTTCAACTCCTGAACTGTCAAACAAAACTTCATTTCTGTGACTACTAGTACGAATAGAAAACTCTCACCAAATAACAGCAAGTCTCTGAGTTTTTATTGAGCAATTTATGTGTATTATTTAAAACAGTAGTGAACAGAGAAAGATGGCCAAACGGTTCAAACGGTCTGGAGAAAGATGATGTTTAATAGATGTTTGTTCTGGTCATAAGAAATAATGTGATTAAAAGAGTCAACAAAATTATATTTAGTAAATTCTTTTTGCATGTTGTATCTTTTGTTGTTGTCCTTGTTTTTCCAGAAAGAAGAGATCCTCAAGCTGTCCTTTTTAAAGGTAAGCCATGATCTCTGAATCGGAATTTAATAATTGTGCGTGACTCTCGTCTTTTCCTTCAGCCCGATCCCAATGACCGTGTCTGCTCTGTCATTGATTCGAAAACATATATAGCATACTATTCTGGGTTTCTTTCGTTTAAATTACCTTCCCTGATTACTTTTCTTGTCCTATTTCAGAAACCCAAGATGCTAAGAAATCAGGACTTCCTGAAGGTATATGATAATATCTCTCTGGCTACCCTTAAAACCCTCCAACACAATAATTCTACATAATCGACCAACCTTATGCCGTGCGTTGTATGCAGCTATTCACATACAGTAATTTCCCTCTATGGAACCGACTCAGTACAACACTTAACGAACTCTTACTAAACAGCGAGGTCATATTGTTGATATGTAAAGCTTGTGTTGACAGTGCGACAATGAATGGCTTGCATTCATTTTTGCAATTTGAAGTAAAAACGTAATCAGTGCGTAATCAGTTCTTTATTACCCACTCCCAGGTTTATTCGCCAGTATGATTTTGTGTAGAAGTCAAACACCATGCAACCTTACCGTTACGTATTTTGTTGTTGTTTACAACAGGTGACAAACGAGGAGACAGTCCGAGGCCCTCTAGAAACAAGATAAACAAAGAAATGGAAAACATTATCACAAAGTTCATGGTTGTCATTTAGCAGCCGTCAGAATTGGCTGTGATAGATTTAAAATGTGAGAGGCACATAGCTTTACTTTAGTTTAGCTAACTGCAGGTCTTCTTTGACTCAGTTCGACAAAGTCGGGCAATTCGCTGGGCGTTCTCTCGAGAGTTCACTAAAAAGATGCTTCTCCTGCAAGCCGTACAGATAAGCTTCGATGCGCAACTGAAACACAGTGTCTAATATTAGGAAGTACTTGTTTGTGGTCGGAAGAAAATATGTTGCCCTTGGAAGCATTTGATTTTTGTTTTAGTTTCACTTATCAAGCAGATCAAAATGACGTGCTATAATTCAAAGACATTTTAAAATTTGGATAAATCCTAAGATGCACGGACTTTTTTCCCTGGAAAGAAAGAAGTGCTGTATTAATAGATGGCGGCCGAATAATTTTTGACAAAAAATTAAATAATATAAAATCTTGAAATTGAAAGTTAAGAATAGAAAAAAAAAAAAAAAAAAAAGAAAAAGAAAAAGAAAAAGAAAAAGAAAAAGAAAAAGAAAAAGAAAAAGATACAACATATAGTGAAAGCAAAAACCTCTCAAGCACAAACGTCTTTAGTTGGTTTAGTATTTTGGCTCCTACTCAACCTGCACAACCATTCCATTTTAAAATTTAGAGCTTGGACTGCTTGTAATGAAATGGCCATTGAGTATGTCCGAGATGGAATACGTTTAATTACTTGATAGACAGTTTCTGGTTTTGTCATGCTACTTAAAAAGTAAGTAACACTGAACTGTGCAAGTAAATAAAGATGTACATCGGGTCTGTTCAAGCCGCTTTTTCTGTACGTCTTTCCCTTCCAATGTGCAAAGGAATATTGAATCATATCACAAGCAATCGAACTTTATCAAGTTTATTATTTGAACCTCCTGACCATTCTGATATATTGATTCTACAAACTATTTATAAGGGGACTCCATGGGTGACAAAGCTTTCGGTCCGAGCTAATTTGGTGACAAAATTGCTTGATGCGGTCACTATAGTTCCCAACTTACAGAAAACGGCCGAAAGTATGAGAGTTAGAGTTAATTGTATGAGTGGTTATTATACCGTGAAGACCCGACCGACAGAGCTGACAAACGCACTGTGCATGCGCGGCCGCGCAGGCAAGCTTTTTCCCGCGGAAACTGGCGCGGATGTACGCTCCACTGAATCCCTTTGTATTTTTTAATTGTGTGGCGAAACACAGCTTCCGGCGGAGTTTTTTAAAAAAGTTAAGACGCAGAAGCAAAAGTTAAGCTACAAATTTTTAGAGTTTGCAGTTCAATAGTTTTTCTCTTCCTCGAGCTTGACGCTGGCCAACGTAGCGCGGGCACATCAACCCTGACTGGGAGAAAATTCACTGGTCTCTTCTGGTCTGACCGAAAAGAAACCCACTGTGTTGGGTAACAATTCTCAAACTGCAAACTAAGGTTTCAATTTAGTAGTTCAAATAGACAACTTTTCTGGTATTGAAGGATTTATAAAAAACCCTCATAGCAAACGCTGAAGTTCTGGACGCCATGTTGGATGCCAGGTTATTGACGACTGCTCAGTCGGGCTTTTGTGAGTGTCCGGACGCTGGCTTCATACTCCTAATTCGGTGGCTTGCCTTCATTTCGTATATCACTGCGATGCATCACAGCTGATTTAAGTTTCTTTGCCCGCTGGCGATCGATGACTGGCCGGTTTGCTCAGAGCTCAAAAATCATCTGACAGACAAATTAGGCAATTGAATTTTACTCGCTCCCGCACCAGCAAATAAATGGGATAAGAAACAAAAATAGTAATCATCATATCTCGCCAGGTACTCCAACGAGTCATGCATGTAACGACCAATTTCCACACCTGCATCAACCCCGAACGACCAATTAGAAAGCGCGTGCTCGCAACAAACTTTCTCTCGAGCCGGTAATACGTCATCGTCTATTGATTCTATACTTTGAAAATACGGTCGAGTTATCGGCACACAATATTATCGTGTTGAAGACTGCTTTTTAAAAAAGGTGAGGCAAATCTTGTGTTTGTGCCTAGCTTTGGTTTACAAGGGAATGATCGTACTTTAAATAATATTTCAAGTTAGAATTGTTCGGTCTTCCTATACATTTGAAGAACCAAATGTTCTCCACCATACTGTGATTTCAAATAGAAGTTGCCTTAATCGTCTGAAGCTAGAACAGAAAATAAGAGTGAAGAACCAAACATAACACAAGATGACTTACCACAATTTGCCCATAAATGTGGTGTGACCTTAATTTTGCTAAAACCTATATGCATTCAATTTTTAATCTTAATACAAAATGAACAACCAACGTACATTTAAATTTGCGATTCATTCCCAGGCAGCCGCGCCAATAATCTTGATCTGATCCAGACCTGTTTAGCAAGCTGAACTTATTTCGTTTCTCCAAAACGGTCGACCCAAGTCGCAAATACCGCTTCTTATAGTTTGACGAATTAAACTTAGAAAGATGGCGACTGTTTATGTTTAGTCGGATGACCAGCAAAATCACACCTTTATTTTCTAAGACTTTCTGATTTCACTTCAAGTTATATATATTGTCAAGGAAAATAAGACAAAGCCAATCTTCAAACAGTTTCTCCAGGTTGGTGTGTAATAAGCGTCCCCTGTGTAATCTTGACTTTTGTCAGGTTGTTTATTCCAAACGATTACGATCCCATTACAGCGGGTAATTAAACCTCTGACTTTCAAAACGCGTCAATGCTCTGCTTTGCTCCTTAGTTTTAATTGTAAACTCTAAGAGTCATTTAAGATAAACCCATAAGGGAACGGCCACTTGCAACGGATAACACCTTCTTGTTCTACAGTACATCTATTTCCTGAATTTTGGCAGTCATCTTGAAATACTGGTACCTGGTAACTAAATTTAAACAAAATGAACGACGCCATGATGCGTGTAAAGTTCAATGACTCTGTAAAATTGCTAACATAGCTCCCGCAACATTAGACTTTTTTATGAAGTTCCTTTGATTGTCAAACAATTTAATTGCGTAAAGAATCATAGGTTTTTCTTGTCTTGGTTACCCACAGTCAACTGGACACAGAAGTCCCGATAACCTGAAATGGCTAAATGCCACTCAGTAGTTGTTG